>JANXHW010000004.1:212902500-213491989 GCA_026170595.1 Plestiodon gilberti rubricaudatus | reverse complement strand
CTCTCTCTCTCTCTCTCTCTCTCTCTCTCTCTCTCTCTCTCTCTCTCTCTCTCTCTCTCTCTCTCTCTCTCTTTGTGTGTGTGTGTGTGTGTGGCGCCGCGCTGGCGCGCACCTGGAGGCCTCTTTTTCCTCCTCCAGTATTTCCCCCTCCAAACTGCCACTCAGACTTTTGGTGGCACTCAGGACTGGGCTGGACTCATTTCCTTGCACAACTGAGAGTCAGAATGTGTGCGTGGAATGAATCCGTGCAAGGCTCCAAGACTAGGGAAATGTTTTTGCAATGGCTTCAGTTCATGGGGAGCCCAGACTTCAGCACTTTAGTTGGTTTAGCACTCCACAGTTCACCGCATGTTGGGTGGCATTTTATAGCAGCCAGCAAAGTGTCCCAGGGGCACGTTGAAGGGCAAAAAGCAAGTACCAACATAGGTGGAGCCGGAAATCCCCCCCCCCCCCAAAGCTAGGCAGGAAATGCAGCCAACCTCCTGTCTACTAGGCTGGGCTGGCTCTAAACCAGAGAGCAGCCCAGAAGTGGGTGGGAGAACGACAAGAACAGCCTGAATGGGGCTCTCTCTCTCTCTCTCTCTCTCTCTCTCTCTCTCTCTCTCTCTCTCTCTCTCTCTCTCCTCTCTCTCTCTCTCTTCCTCCAAGGGCATCTTACAAAGTGGGAGAGAAGAGGACAACTCCTCAGCAGTCCGTTCCAGCAGGTGGGCTCCGGGCTGGCTAGGAAGGAGCTATTTACTGGACCTAGACGATGCACCAAATGACCTGTCGGCTCTGCCACGCAGTCACTTTCAGCCGCAGCACTGATTTCAAAGAGTCTCCGAGAAGGATTCTAGGGCAATGGCTACCGCTGCAGCCTTAGCAGCCACCTTTGAAGAAGCTGAGCATCCCAGAAGCCTTGGGGGACACGTTCAATACAGGGAAAGAAGAATGTGCAAAACGTAGGGGGAAACGGAGGACTTTGACCACAACAACTCTTGTCGTTTGGCCCGGAGTTCCAAACCGGAAAGTCCCCTCTGCCTTCAGCAAACAACCATCTCTCTTCGCCTCGGGACCAAATTAGATGCAACCATGGGGGGGAAATCTGTGACTGGAATTCGCAGCAGCTTTTTCTTTTTCAAAGAGCAGCCACTGGGGGGGAGGGGGAAGACACCTGGTTTAGATTGGGGCCACAGCAGCACAGCTGAGCATTCACCCTGTGCCAACTCTCTGCTGCTCATTGGAGAGGTGAACACCTGGCTGCAGCAGCCACAAGCCAGGCAGGGCCAGAAGGGTCTCTCCTCCTCCACAGCAGATATCAGCGCTGGGTGTCCCTTTCAGTGGGGGTGGGGGGGGTCCAGGCGTTCCAGTCAGGGAACTCCCACATCCCATCCACACCGGCCTTCGCAAGACTCCCACCCACAATACAGGGATCATCTTCGTGCCCCCTCCCTTGCAAGGTTCTTCTAAGGATTGCCACAAAATAATGTCAATGAAACTGTTTTGAACCATGAACCATGAGGAGCTGTGCAACTATTGGTGTCCCTCCTTCTTGGCTCTGCACCTCAATCACATTCTCCCACTTCACTTGTAATAAAGGAATCATGGTGACACTGAAAAGGGAGTCAAAGGCCTTGCAGAACCTTGGGCACGTGAGATTCACTACTGTGCTCCCTTTCTCCACTAAAGCAGCAGGTTCTCCAGGACCCCAAGCAATGATCCAGAGATCTGAGGGAAGACAGTGAGGAGGCACCTGACTCCCCCCCCCCCCCGCATGAGCCATGTTGGTTTCCCACAGAGGCCCAAAGAGGCTTTTGATCCCTGGTCTCACAAAAGCCACCAGGAGGAGGAGGAGGAGGAGGAGCAAACACCGTCCGAAGGGAGGAAGAGAAACGGGTCTGGTCTGGAGTTTAGCCACAGATGGCTGCCATGCTTGTGTTGGAGCTTGTTCTCCAACATGGCCCCTCCCCGTGCGCTAAGGTCTGCCTTGTCTTGGAGGCCCTGCGCCACGTACCCCCCCCCACCTGAAGCTCGCTGAGTAGCCATGCAGAACGGAGTGCTCCGGGACCCTGTCAGCCTTCCTGGAGCTCTGTTCGCGAAGATGCTGCAGAGGACAAGAAGCATGGAGGAGGGTGCTGAGCACTGCATGGGGGCCTCCCCTGAGAAGGCCCTTTCAAGAGGCGACATTCGCTGGACCTTCAACGGAAGCAGGACCCATAAGAAGAAGAAGCCTCTCTCCCTCAAGACCCGACTGGGAGTCGGAATCACAGGGGAGACGAAGGCAGCCCCTCTTCAGCTTCTTTCTTCTTATCTACATCGCAGGTTGTGTTTGATTTTAATGTCATTTGCCTCCCTGCAGGTTTTCCTAAACATGAACAGTTGGGACCAGAAACATTTTATGGGATGAAGGAAAGAATGACGTCGCTCAGAATGCGCCAGGATGCTGAGCTGCATCTGCATCTCCTGAAGAGCCCCACCCACAGCTCCCCCCCCCCCCCCGCCGCCGTTTACCAAATTAAGACGAATGAGGAGCGTGAAGTCTTGATATCCAATCTCAATCTGGAAACTGCAACGCAAAGTGGCTTTATCAGGATTCAGGGCAACGTAGATATCTAAGCACTTGATCCTTATCACAATAGGATGGTTTCCTGGGACGGTAATCTGCAGAAGAAGAGGAGAGGTACAGTTTCCCAGTCTTGGATCGAATGCATTCCACAAACCTTTGTAGTACTGAAAGAGCAAGCACAGCAGCAGGTTCTTCACTCCCAGCACCAGCCCAACTTCACAACTGCCATGACAAACAGTCATACCAGCAAATCATATGCTTGTTCTCTCTCTCTCTCTCTCTCTCTCTCTCTCTCTCTCTCTCTCTCTCTCTCTCTCTCTCTCTCTGAGGGGCATGTTCCAGGCATTATGGGGAGGTGTGTGGGTGATATCACAGACACTACCCAATCAGCCCCATCCAGAGCCAGCTTTTCCCCAGTTTGGATTCAACCAAGCTGTACATTTACAGAACCAGTTTTCCAGTTCTTATTCTGCAAGAGGAAAAGGAATATTATGGGCTGGCTTTTTAATCAATGTAATTGTAAGGTGACCCAGTGGTGTTTGTTTTGTTTTTAATTTCCTTGTTTTTAATTTTTTATTGTATTTGTATATTTTAATATGTTTTGTAAGCCGCCTTGATTGCCCTGTCGGGAGAAAGGCGGGGTAAAAATTCTTTAAATAAATAAATATATTTGTCCACACCCTTAGGGGGATAAAAAGCCATTTTACCTCCCATTCCAGAACAATCCTACTTGTGGGAACATGACAGAGCCCTTCTGAAGCACAGCCAAAGGACCTTCTATTGACATTTTAGGGCCAAGAAAAATCACGTACCTCTGGAATGTGCGCCATGACTGTACTGGTGGTTAGAGAGAACTGTGGAAAGATTAAAATATATATTTTAATAATTAGCATTTCCTCTTGTGATGCTCAACCAAGAGATTTGCTTTACAGGGTGCTGTCACTGATCCACTCAGGTCTGGGAGGGAGCATGTTTGCACTAAGAGAAAGCCAACACTACAGACTACCAGGGCTGAGCCAAATCCTCTCCCTGCCTGGAGGCTGCCCAGTTGGGGGTCATGAAAAGGGATAAAGCTGCTGCGAATGTATCACTGGCGGCCCAGGAGCTGGGGGCTGCCGTTTTCTCTACAGCGATTGATGGCAGGAGAGCTGCCCTCCCTCTAAAACGGGTCTCAGGGTCACATGGTGTCATCACGGAGCACCAGCATGAAGCCGTTCAGAGCGAGGATGGCGCTTCCTTCCTAGTTCCTATGCTCCAGGGAGCCCGAGGCTGGCAAGGATGCTGGGCGCCGCCAGCATGCATAGGAGGACCGCCGTGGTGCTGCCAGGGTTGTGCAACAGCGACAGCAGCAAGGAAAAGCTATGCTGGGGAAGCGAAGGTCAGAAGCTCTCAAATCTCATGCCAAACATTCTTGGGAAAGAACTTTGGGCTCAGTCCTAACACTGATGGTATTAAAGGATCTGTTATAATGGACAGGTAATTTTTGCCATGGCCAGTTACCCGTTCATTATAACAGATTCTTTAATGATTGCGGGCCATGAAAACTTGAAACTGATGGTATTGATTTTATTTATAATCCCACCTTGGTGGGAGTGGGGGGGGGGGCAAGGTTGACCAACACAGCCAAGGCGGCTAAAAGTAGGACATTCCGGAGGGGTCGAAGCAGACTAACAGCAGAGGCCTCGGCAGCCCCTGGCTCTCCGCTGGGTTTCCTGGGAAAGGCAATCGTTTGTTTCACTAATGCACAGTCAATCATTCTCTGTGACACTTGCACCCAAGCAATTGCCATTAAAGCAAGGAAGGAACAGACAGGCTCGGTCCACACTGAAACTTCAGGTGAAGTGGTGCCTGAATTTTCTCTCCCACACACACACACACTTTTTGCATGTGTGCATACTGGGTGCAGGGACCCTGCGTCGCTCCCATCATGGCCTCCTGCACTTGCCGCTTCTTCAAAACAGACAGGATGGGAGGAGCCTGGCAGCAGAAGAATCTCTTCCACTCTGAGGCTCCTCCCACTCAGCCTGGTTGGAAGACGTGGCCGGCGTAGGAGGGTGCAGGGTGCTGCTGTGAGTAAGTGATCCTACTTGGGGACCTCTTTCCAATCACTTTCCTTCCTTGAACGTGAGAAGAGGATCAGGGCAGTTGGGCTGCTTGGAACAGGGGGGGCACCCACTGCCCCCCAGCCCACCACTCAAAGCAACCCGCCCCCCTCATGGAGGGGCTGGCCCTGGGAACAGATTCCTTCCTTTCTGAAGTCTCCAAGTCTCCAGTCCTGACCCCTTCGTCCGCATGGACATTTCTGGAGTGAGATTGACTCCGCCTTTCCCATCCCGCCGGGCCACTGCTATCCATTGCAGCAGAGCGTGTGCCGACTTGCACAGCGGAGTACAGCAAGAACACCCTCCCCCCACATGCACGCATCATGCCTCTTTCAGGTGTAGGGTGGTGCTGCTTGCTTCTCTTCCTGTGAACAGAGGCCTTGCAGAGAGAGAAACGCAGGCACAGGGGCCAGGAGAGCAGAGACGCAGCTGGCCAGGACTCTTGCGCAGGCGGCAGCAGGGGTGTCGAGGAGACAAAAGCTCCTCATCCCGCCACAGTTCTGTTGCCCAGGGCGGCGTTCAAAGGTCTCCACTGTCCCTTGGAGGGCCAGGCTGCCAGAAACCTTCTTTCTTCTTTGGGGGCAACGTTAAGGACCAGGTGTTTGGGCCGCCCCTGCCTCCAGATTTAATGGAATTGGAACAACGCATTGCCACCTGGCGATTGCCCAGGTGGACCAGGCGATGCTGGTGCGAGTGTGGGCCGAATTGGATTACAAGATAGACCTTTGCTGTGTCACGAAGGGCAGGCACAGCCAGCATTTGTAAGGTCTGTAAAAAAACCTGGAACATTTCTCTTTCCATTACCTATGTGACCCTATCCCTTTCCGCTATGATGTAGTGGTACACTAAAATCCCGGAGGCCATTATGACTCACCCTGTACTGTACATGGGTATGCTACAGGTTTTGGCCTTATTGGGATCTTTAAACAACATCCTGACCAGACCCCCATTGTCCTTCCCTTAATCTGGATAAGGTTGTGGTCTGATTCTCAGTGTGGGCAAAACCGGGCAGGGGCCTCAGCTATTGGACACATTCAGGCGTGCCCAGCAGCCTATGGTGAAAGATGAGGTGGTTGGGATGTCTCAGCAGTTTAGGCTCAGCCCAGACCAATCCTTGGCAGCATCTCCTGATAGGACTGGGAAAGCACCCATCCGAAACTCTAGAGAGCAGCTGCCAGTCGGTGAAGGCAAGACTGAGTAGGCCGGTCTGACTTGCTAACAGGCGGCTTCCTATAAGCTTCTGATCATGGAACGGTTTTTGGTATTCCGGTAGGATCCTGGGCTACTACTGTGCAGCCCTTTGTGGAGACAGATTAAAGGTCTTCAGTCCCTCGCCAGCATAGTCCTCAGAAGGTGTGAACCATCCCTTAAACCTCTCTGGACTCGGGTGGGCTGCAGTCGTTTTACAGTCTTACAGCCCAGTCCTGTCTAGCTAGGATGCAGTGCGAGCATAGAGCCCGCGTTACATCCTATCTGGATAGTACCCAGCACTGGCGAGGTTGGAGCACTCCTCGGGGGAAGGGGATGTTCATCCCCTTACCCCAAGAAGAGCCCCAGCCACCCCGATGGGTCTACTCGAATATGTGCCAGCTATTTTGCTGGTACACATTCGAGCATTTGACGGTGATCCAGGCCCAGGAAGGAGGATAGGATTTCGGCAGAGCTGCAGCTCCCAATCCCTCCCCCTTTCTGGACCTGGCCGACCAATCCCCCCCCTCCCAGAATGCCCTGCCCTCTCCCCCCCCACCTGGTGAGGAACGTACCTTCCCTGGCGGGCGCTCCACTTCATCTGAGGCAAGTAAAGCAGCACCGGCCTCAGCGCCAGCGCTGCCTACTCGCCAGGTGTTGCAAACATGCTTTGTGGCACGTTTGCGGCACACTAGACCGACGGAGCAACACTCCACCAGTCTAAATTCTAGACAGGATTGCACCGTTAGCATGTAATGGATCTGACCTTGACCCTCTAAGTAAGAACATAAGAAGAGCCCTGCGAAATCAGGCCAAGGGCCCACCTAGTCCAGCTTCCTGTATCTCACAGTGGCCCACCAGATGCCTCCGGGAGCACTCAAGACAAAATGATACCCGTATCCTGTTGCCACTCCCTGGCACGCAGAGAGAGGCTACTTCCAAAACCCAGAGATTGCATATAGTCATCACGGCTTGTAACCCGTGGCGGACGTTTCCTCCATAACTCTGTCCAATCCCCTTTTAAAGGCATCTAGGCCAGGTGCCATCAAGGAGTTCCGCAGATTAATTATGTGCTGGGTAAAAGAGAGATCATCCCCTTTTGTCTGTTCTAACTCTCCTGCCAGGCAACTGTAGTGGATGCTCCCTGGTTCTGGGGTTTTGCGAGGGGGAAAATGGCTTCCCTCTATCCACTCTGTCCATCCCATGCATACTTTTATATGTCTCCATCATCATGTCTCCCCTCAGGCCCCTTCTTTCTAGACTGAAGAGCTCCAAACGTTGTTGCCTTTCCTCGTAGGGGAGGGAGGTGCCCCAGCCCACCAGTCATTTTCGTCACTTTGGCTTGCTCTGGATTCTCCCAGGGAAAAAGTCCTCAGAACGTGGGCACTTACCAGAGTGAGAGTGGTGTCAAACCAGAGCAGGGTTCTCAAAAACGTCATGACAGAATTCAACTCCCGTGCCCCTACGTAAACCAATAAGTCCCCAGAGGTCATGAGGCTCGGCAAGACGAAGCCAGGGTCAATGAGAAAAGGATATTCTGTCCCTCCGCAGTTCACCGTCGTCTGTAAGCAGAGGGGAGAAAAGAGAGGGAGGATGGGTGGGTGGGTGGGTGGCTGCAACGTGCCTGAAGGGAGAACAGAAGAGCTCGGCTGCTGGACCAGACCAAAGCTCCCGGCAGTCCAGCATCCTGGTCCCCACAGCAGTCAACAGATGCCCAAAGGGAAGTCCACTTGCAGGGCAGAAAGGCAACAGCCTTGCTCCGGCACCTGATATGCCGAGATACACTGCTTCTGAACAGGGAGGCTCAGCGTCTTTGTTTGTTTAGTATCGTGTGTGGAAAAAATGCTGTTTTCTTAGTTTATTAATGTCTTTATTGCAAATATACACATACAAACATATAAAACAGATGCAACAGAGCAAAGAAAAAATAATCCCTATAAAATAAGAAAAATGGAGACAGCGGACAACCCTGTCTTCCTCTTTGCTGCAGACATATATTTTTGGCAGAAAGTTTGCCTTAGGACCACTACGGAGGAGGAGGAGTACAGTTGCTCTCTTCCAAAACCCTCCCGCCAAACAAAGGCCACCAGAGCCGCTCCTATGATGCCATTGCTCAGTAGGGGCTGGCTGGCTCCAGGGGGCAGATCTGCCCGGGCACACGCCAGAGGCCCACCCCTCCCACAGGGGCCCCCTGTGCCTTGCCCCCTCACTGGCTGCTGCAGCCTCCAAGTTTAGGAAGTCAATCAAGAGTGACTCCCGGTGGCCGAGCGCCCCGTTCCCCACACTTCCTCAGCCCTCTATGCGACCCACATGTGGAGCGGAGGAAATCAACAGCCAGCTACTCTAGGTTTCTTGACGTAAACTTTGAGGCTGCCAAAACTCCCATTCAATAGGTATTACAAACAAAATAAATGTAACAGGACAATAATCAGGGGAAAGACCCAGTTTCAGAGAAATGGGAAATTGGCAGCCAGGAGGCGCTGTAGAGCCAGGAAGGCCAAGCAGCCGGGGACCAGGAGCCGTCACTCGCTGCCGGGGACCACAAGCCCTGGCTGGGCCAGCCTCTCCTGAGCCCCAGGAGGCTTCGCTGTCCGGTCAATCTCTCCTGCTCCTCTTCTTCCCAGACAGCTCGCTGGGCGGGAGACGGCCTCTCTGGGCAGGGCTGGAGCCCAGATCAGCCGTCACCATCACCCGGCAGAGTCTCCCAAGCGCTGACTACGAACCCAGCGACAACCTTTTCTGTTCAAAGAGGGTTGGTTGATCCAGCTGAAGACGAGCTCGAGATTTGAGCTTTGGCTTCAGTTCTGGCTCTGACCCAGTTTTGGGGTTCCACCTCCCCTGGTGACCAGAGAGGCGGATCCAGATTTGCAGCAGTCCCTGACTTCCAGAGTTTTCTGTCTTTGCCTCTCGTGCTTTTTCAAACACAATGGGTGGCAAGTTCAGGGGTAATGAAACACAATCACAGTGTTTCCTGTGGGGACAGACAAAGCATAGACACAGGAAAGCCTTCCCAGGGTTCCTGGTGGCCCAATCCTATCCTTCCCCACCACCACCACCCCGCACCAGTGCAGCCGCGCCAAAAAGGCATGTGCTGTATCTAGCGGGGGGCGGAGCGGGAGGCTTCGGAGGGTCTCCTCCTGCCTCCTGCCCTGCAATGGGTCTCCTTGGACCTGCGCCAGTGATTTTGCTGGCTCAAGTTCAAGGAGAGAAAGGGGGCAGGGAGGCTGTGGATAAGGAGGATAGGATCTGGCGCACTCCATCGCTGCCGGATCCACCCCCTGCTGCAGCCTCCCTGCCCCCGTTCCTTCCCTCCCCGCCCTGTTCTGTCCTCCGCCCAACCCTCCCAACTCCCACGCTGGCTTACCTGCTCCAGCAGGTAGTCAGTGCTGGGATGGCGGGCGCGGAAAGGCTCTGGCCTTCCTGCCGGCGCTCCAGCAATGCGTGCTGCTTTACGGCAGCCAGCACTGGCGGAACATTTCTTCTGCCAGCAGGGCAGGCCAATAGGATTGGGCTGAGGGACTTTTACTTTAAGTACTTTGTCTTTTCTGTTCCCCAGAGCTGGTCCTTCCGTGCTGATTTCCTCTCATTGTCTTTTTAAATTGCAAACAGTGATGTTTCCCTGCTAAAAAAAGAAAGATGAGAAGAAGTCAACAATTAAAGATTCTCCCCCCCCCTCCTGCCCCATGAAAACAGAAATGGACTTAATGCAATTAAAAAAAGGCTACGCAACGGGCAATTGCTCAGTAATCTCCCAGCCAGGATCAATAAGAAACAACAGAAAGGGCTGAACCTCCAAGCAATAAGCTTTAATTTGTAGTTGCCAGGGACTTCTGCTGAATGGAACGTGCTTGTGGGCAGACATAGAAGGATCTCAGTCAACTCATGGGTACAGTCTGACATTGCTAGATAGTAACTATTGTGTGATATGAAGGGATTGTGAAGGGATTTTTATATATAATCACAGATATTCCACATAATGTGTAGTTTGGCCCAGCCTTTCCCTACAACAGCCATATGGTTTACAAAGACTATTCTCTTTTTTGCAGTAGAGCCTGCTCTCGTTTACAAATTCTATTTTCCTTTAGGGTTTGTTTTTGCTAGTTCTTTGGAGGCAGTGCACTCCTCTGTAACAAATTCAGTACAGCATGGACATTTTTCACATGCACTCAGACCAGAACTCACATGATCCTCCCATGCAATGCAGCCACGGCTTTCAGCCATCCTGTGGAAAGGCTTAGAGCTAAAGGCTGCTGCCAGCCAGGACAAAAAACAAGAGAAGGAGGAGGGCTCTTCAATTCAGGGCGCTGCTTGTCAGTGGCATTGCTGGTGGGGGTGCAGCACCGTAAGTGGTGCAAGGAGCTGCACCTCGCCTTGCAAACCAGCGCAATGCGCCCCCTCTCACTCGCCCCCGGAGCCATTCCGGCAGCGAAGGCAACGCGCTATAGGGGCAAGTGGGAGTAGCTGTGTTACACCGGTTTGCAAGGCACAGTGCAGCGCCTTGCACCACTTTCGGTGCCGCACCCTCTCCAGCAACGCCACTGCTGCTTGTTGTAGTAAGACAACAGCAGCACTGTATGAGTGACTTTCCCGTCAGATCACTTACACGGCAATGGAAGTCAATGTCCCTACTGCTGATGAGGGGCCTCTGCTTTTGGAAGGTGACGGTGCAGTTTGGAGGGAATGCAGATGAACCTGCAAGAAGAAGAGACGTTGGCTGAGACTTGAGTGGATAAACGTAAGAACCAGCCCAAGTCCACCCACACGGCCACACCAGGAAGTCCAAGCCGCTGCCTCCCAGTCCCAGAAGGTTCCAACACAATACAGCTCTTGGGTCGCACTCCGCTTCCTGGATGGGCCTGAATGCGCTGATTCCTCAAGGGCCTCGGTAGGCTGCCTGGGAAGTGGGGCAGCTCTGGTCAAGGTGGAGAACACAGCCTCATCCCAAACGAGAGACAGGCTGGCTCTCCGGTGGCCCCCTTTTCAGCAGACATTGATCCCCAAACTGTCAGGGCGGCTTCAGTGCACAGGAGGCAAAAGGAGCAGCAGGAGGGAATGTGCTGGGTTCTCCCTGCTCCAACCCTCTTTCCATGGTTTGGGGGGTCCTGTGCAAACAGGCGTGTGATGATTATACCTCAGCTAGCATCACTGACACATCGCTAAAAGCGAAGCCACTTTTAGTGCCTAGTGAAAGACCAGCAATCGCCCATCACTATGGCGGGGGGGGGGGGTGTCTGTGTCTGTGTCACAATGCTGGAGTCTTGTCTATTGCAAGGACCCGAGACAGTGCAATACATCCCTTTGGACTCCCTACAGAGGGAGAGACTGGGACACATTGCACCTCCCTGGGACAGGGATCCCTGCTGTCAGTGATTGCTGGCCCAGCAGCGTCAGAGACGGAAACAGGTTTTTCCTTCACTGCAACAATCCTCAAATGCAGAGCGTCGCTAGTTTTTCCCATGGGAGGGAACGGCTTCAGTGACTCCAGAAAGGAAGAATCCCGCTTGCTCCTGTAATATCCCGCTTGCTCCTGTCTGGCCTCACCCCCAGGCTCTGTTTCCCTGGTCACACCAGGGAGCTGGTTCTAATATGTAGAGAAGTTCTGTGGGGAAAAGAAAATGCAGAGAGCTTTGAAGCAGCAGCAGAATGGCTGCAGAAGGAAGTAGGACACAGACCACCTCAATCCACCCCTCCTGCTTACACTCAGATTTGGGCCACAAAAGCAGGTGCAAGCCACCGGGTCGGGAGGGGACAAACCCTGAAGGCCCCACTCGGAAGGTGCCCTTCCCAAACAGAACCGCAATTTAGCCTCACAGCAGCTTGGGGCTACAGTACAATGAGGTCCTGCCTGGACTTCAATGAATTGACACAGAAGGGGAACTAATGTGTGAACGAGCCGACGGTTAATGGTCCAGGCTGTGTCCTTACTGGGAGGTCCCCTGGAAGGTTGAAAAGCCATCCAATGGGAGGGGTTGAGGAGTCTCCTCCCCACTTTGTGTGGTCGGCGTAAAGACAAAGCCACATTTTTCTAACAGCTTCTGAATAAGAACAGGCTGGCTGGAGTGATCTGTCCATCACTCAGAAGAAGAGACAGACCAGAACGGAGGAGCTGGCCGAGGAAGCCAAGAGACACACCGTCGTGCCCTCCCTCCAATGCTCCCAAAGCAGCCTATTTGTCAAGAAAGCAAATATGACCAAGAAGAGTGACACACCATCGGCCTTCAGAGCTCCCCAGAACCTGTGTTGCTCCATGTCCCAGGACTTCCTCACCACTCAGGGGAGTGGCAACGCACAAGCACATCATAACGCTGTTGCTGCTTACCCACGGGCAAGTCGAAAAGATAATTCAGCTCATCACAGACCTTCGGGGCTCGCTGGCAACACTGCAGAAGGAGAGGCAAAAGAGAACTTGAGAAAAGCTCTGCTACATTGGGCCAATTTTTTTTGCTGTGAACCACTTTGAGTACCAGAAAAGCGGTATAAACATCTTTCAAATAAATAAACAAACAAACAAACGATACTAAAGGGGAGGCGTTCCTGTCTGTCCTACCAGACCACTCAGAATGACGGTGATGGGGTCCACAAGTAGCGATGCCTGTAAACTGCAAAGAAAACAGAAAGAGACATGGAATTAGCAGCACTGTCATCTGGGCACAGGATGTCCCTCCCTCCCTTTTTCCTCTGACCTCAAGAGCAGACCCTTGGGGCCACCTCCATGCACAGCTAACCGCATTTCGAAACGGCATGCTTAATCCCAGGACGAAGTGCTGCTTCTTTCAGTCAAAGCAGACATGGCAATTTAGGTTGGGACCAATGAACAACAACGGAAAGTAAGGAACAGGTATGGGTGGTGATTTCCGTCACAGTGGCTGGCACTCGGTCCACGAGCAGGTGGGCAGCCAGTGGCGGTGGCGAGAAACAGGGGTAACAGGGGGCGCAGGGGTCACCGCCCAGTCTGCTGCTTGCTGCCCGCCCCTCACCCTAGATCGGTGGTTCCAAACCGGTGGTCTGCGGACCACAGGTGGTCCATGAGAACCTGAAAAGTGGTCCGCGAGGTCTCACACACAAAAAAAAAGACCGGCCTTCGATAATTTTAATAAGTGCTTTGCGTTTGTGCACCAATCACTTCCAGGGCTGCCTGGCTCTCACACAAGCTCCAGTGGCCCAGAGGCAAATGGGGCCTCGGGCGGCATGCCACGGAAGAGACGCTGGCAGCTGCAGGAGCGTGCCTGGTCCACGACGCTTCCAATTTCTGCCTCAGTGGTCCACGGTCTCCTAAAAGTTGGGAACCACTGCCCTAGATGACCGCCTCACCCTGCCTGCCTCATGGGTGGGTCAGTCCCCCCCCCCCGGTTATATCTCAGCAGCAATCTCCAGGCTTCGGCAGCTTCCAAGCTAGGCTACTGCAAGGTGCTCTGTGTGAGGGGCTACCTGTGGGACCTGCACCAGCTTCCAGCCCGTTTCTGACTCAAAGTGCTGCCTCTTCCCCTGCCAGCGTTCTGCTGCAACAGAGCTTCTGAAGCCTTCTCCCACATGAACCTGCCCCTCCAGTGCCCGCCTGGGTGCCCTGTCATCAATACTTTGGCAGGGAGTGCCCAGCCTTGGATCCTCCACCCAGGGAGTTAACATGTGTTAACATTATTATTGTGTTTTCATTGTGGGCCACTTTGACTCCTCAAATCAAAAGCCAGAGCAGAAAAAAATAAAGTCAATATACAAACCTTTTATGGGGATGTGGAGGGGGGGGAGGTTAAGGCAGAGGAGGCTGGAAAGGCAGCCGATAAGAAGAACTCACATGGATCTGAACCCTGCCAGACCCAGAAAGCAACAGATGCTGCACTGTGACATGTGGCGAAGGGGCAAGAAAGGCGTCCGCTTTCCCCTGGCTGCCCCCACCATGCTCTGCGCGGGCAACAAAATGCTCTGCGCATCCACAGTGAACCAGATTCAGCTCCTTCCTGCGTGAACATCAGGAGCGCTACGAGACAAACAACTCAGCCCCGTTGGGTTCTCCCGAAGAGCGCAAAGATTTGCGGCACCTACCTGAGGACGAGCAGCGGCGGAAGCACGACGGTGACATCCACAACGGCACAGCCGTCCACAGCCAGACCCTGGGCCGCCAGCCGAAGCCGGACTTTGACGGCCAAGTTGACACTCAGCCTCACATTGACTGTTGCACTGTATGGGGGGGGGGGAGAGAGTCAGGACAGGAGACAGCGCAGGAGAATCGCTCCACCACCGCACCATTATTGAAAGAAGGGGAAGGACATGAGAGGCGAGGGAGGGGCTCATCCACAGGCCATCCTGTGTAGGTGGGATGAGTTCAGAAGTATCATCTGACTGATCTATCCACTGATCTAAGGACAGGATGTTGCCATATTCCAAGTCGGCAGGGGTGGTGCCAGAGTTTGCCCAGGTCAGGCACTGACTGAGGGGCCACCTAGTCAGGCTTTCCCCAAGGCCAGGACTGAAGTAACCAAATGGCCCATTTGGCCCAGAACTGGCACGTGCACGCGCACACACACACACGCACACGCACACACAAGCAGCAGTGGCTCTCTAGAGGCAGCAGCAGCTACCATCACTCAGTGGCAGCAGGCTCAGACAGCAGACTGTCTGCAGCAGGCTCTAGCACAGGGGTGGGCAATTAATTTTCCTAAGGGGCCACATGAGAAACTGGGACTATTGTGGAGGGCCATTCCAGGCCCCCCTGCGGATACCGGGGTCCACAGATAAGGGCGAACAGCCCCTCCGCAGCGCCCACACACACACCCCAGCTATTCTCTTACCCTCTATAACAGCATCTGTGCTATAAGCGGCATGCTGCTGCTTATAGCATCTGTTGCAGGGAAGACACAGAGCAGCTAATAAAGGTAAGAGAATGGCCGGGGGCGCACCGGGGGGGGGCATTATTTGACCTTAATTAGCTGCTTTGTGTCTTCCTTTTAAACCTTATGTGGGTTGGTCAGGGACAGCCAAAGGGCCGGACAATGCCCAGGTGGTCTGCTCTAGCAGCACTTCCGGGTGGGGCTGGGAAAGACTGCTCTGCCGCTGCCAGCCTAGGCTGCCCCCGAGATGTCGCCCAAGGCCTCTGGGGTCTGGTGCAGAAGAGGTCGGGGAGCTCTAACTTCCGCCCCCACTCAAGGAGAGGCAAACTCCCAAAACTCAACTTTGCAGCCAGAATCTCTGTCCTGCCTCACTGCCCTCCCCCCCCCACACACACACACACCATCCCCTCTGCTCCCAGACCATTCATCCTTCTTGACCTCTTTTGCCCATTCCAGGCCAGGCATCGCTGGAGGGCCAAGCTACGAGCTGGATTCGAGAGACTGGCTTGTTCAGAGCATTACAAGGACGAAGAAGATGCTGCTGCTGCTGCTGCTGCTGCTGCTGCTGCTGCTGCTGCTGCTGCTGCAGGCATCGTTGAGAGGCAGAAAACAAAGAGGCCACGAAAGAAGCCACAGGTAGGGAGAGAAGAAGCAACCAGCAAGCTTTTAAACTAGCAACAAACTCCCCCTGCTGCTGAAGGCCAACATTTACACACACACCCCACACACACACACACACACACTATGCAAGTCAATCTTGCATGCAGATTGCTCTTCCACCGAACGTCAGAGTGCCAGTGCCAGTTTTGCAACAATACTCACACCCTGCAGAGAATGCCGGCCTGCAGGAAAACATTCACGTCCAGCCCGACAAGAGGTAACAGATCAGCCGTCACTGAGCTACAGGTCATAAGCATTCCTCTGCAACTGTAGAGATTGAAAAGTCGGAGGTCATAAACTGCCCCCTCTCCCTCTAGGAAGACCCATATTGGACACCCCCCAGAGGGTGACCCCCAGCATGGCAGCAACCTCAGCATGTTCAGGATTTCAGTACGGTGCCTGCCGTATATTTGGCAAGAGGAGATCCTCTTTATTGATGCACCTCACAAAGAACATGATCCAGGCCGGTCTCCTGGCACTTGAACTGGGCCTGAGTGATGGGTGAGGAGGAGGAGGATGGCGAGAGGCCTCAAGTAAGTCCCACAGGCCGCAAGGAAAGCCAAAGCTTGAGCTTGTCCGAGCAATCACCCCACCCCACCCCAAGCTGTCCAGCTTAATTAAGAGGGGGCTGGCCGGCCTTTCTTGGGAAAGAATATTAATTTGGGGAAATTCCATGACTGGCCCTGCACCCGGCTTGCACAGCACATTTGAACCTGCCAGCAAAAGCCAGCTCCTGGGAGCTTCCTGCCTTGGAGCAAACAACGCCCTTAGCAACCCAAAAAAAGCCCCCCCCCAACCCTGGCTGCCCTCACCAGCCCCACCATGACCAAATCCCATTAAGAGTCGTTTGTTAACGAGGGGTGGGGGGTGGGGACAACAGAAGCACCCAGCTCAGGCCAGGGATGGGCCATCGAGGCCTAGAGAAAGGTCCTTGATGAGCCCACCCACGAAAGCCCTACTCCCTACAGGCCCCCATAGCTGGGTCCCAGCCAGACCCCTCCTGCCTGCTCATGTTGTGACCCAGTGCACTGGTCTCTTGTTCGTCGATCTGCCTGCTGGTGCTGCGTCAAGCACCCCCCCAAAAAAAAAAAAAAATTGCGATGTTGGCCGCCAGGCCCAAGACAGGCATCCGACCACTCTTGTCCTTTCCAACCTGCTTCCCTTCTCCCCGCTCCCTTTCTCTGAGCGCAGCAAAAAAGCTGCAGCAGGACCTGAGAGGGAGCTGCTGTTCCTGTGGTAAGCCCAGCTGCGCGCCAGCACCTCTGCCCCCCCCCCCCGTCAGAGACCCCTCAGCTCCCTTGCCGGGCTTTCCTCCACCTTGGAACTAGCTCGGTCACTGCCCGGCCCACCTGGGTTTGCTTTTCAAGTTTTCTGCCTTCCTTCCCATCTTTGCCACAGGTCTCGGCCCCTGCCCTGACCCCATGATCTCCGCAAAGATTCAGGCGGTCTCAGCAGATGTGGACAGGTCACCTTGGCCGGCTTTGGCCATCATCCTGACCCTTGACCGGCACATCCCCCCTCCCCCCTCCGCCTTCTGTATCTCATCTGCAGTCAATCCGACGCCAGGCTTCGTGTCTGGTGTTTTCCTCTTTGTGCGAGTGCTGCGTGGGTGAGAGGAGTCCAGGACTTTTTATTATCTAGAATGATTTAGCTGTTTCAGGGGAGGCCTGAAGAGTTGACCCAGGTGGGCAGCTTTGACCATCACTGCAGCTGCTCGAAATAGTGGGGCTGTTTGGTAGTGTAAAGGAAGAAGCCGCTTCGATCATCTGCAGTGATGGTTAAGCCTGAGGACCCGCGTTGGGGGGGGGGGAGAGACTGGCCCTCCCACTGCAAGTGCATGAAGCAATTTCACGGCCATCAAGGAGCTCACTCCTTGCCTGTGGCCCGGGTTCAGGCTGCAGAGAACTTCAACTCAGCCATGATCCAACCATGGCTGGAATCTGGATATTTCCCTGCATCTCTTCCCCCCAGTACTGCAAACACCACAGTTTTTCAGACTCTGTTCCCCTGGGGAATTCCCCTTCTGATTCCCCCAGGTCCCTGCTCCCACTCCATTTTTCCTTGCTCTGCAATCCAATGCTCCCTTGTAAGGATTTCCATTTTTCCCTTTTCTACCTATTGCTGAATATATTGCATTGCATTTTCTTATTGGTTCCTCCTCCCTGTTACTGTAACAGCCTGTTCCCCACAATACAAATGGTCTATTGCTGCAGCTTCAGCCTTGCCTTCTTCCTTCTCTATGCCATTCCACCGCGTTGTGCCATTGGCCACTGCCCTTTATCCCTGCACATGTACTAGATCTCCCCCATGTGCACATGTTATAGGTGTCTTAAAAGCACACCCAGGAACAACATTGTGAGGTTCTCATGCAACAGAGCCTGCCCCAGCTTTTGGAGTGGAGCAGAAATCAGAGGAGGCAGAAGAGCCTTGAGGGCCACCAGGCTAGTTGACCCTTGGGTGCCTCTGCATGGCACATTTTTCGACAGGCTCACCCACCATCATTCAAATTTGTATTGCAGGGTGCTAAATGCAGCAAGCAAACACGATTCCTCCACAAAGGAGGTTCCGGCTATCAAGGAATGTGGCTTCGGAGGACACACATCCTACCATCCTGCCGGTAACTGAGTAATCACTGGTGGCCCAATTTGGGGAAAGAAGATGTTTGGGGCCTCTTTCAAGGTAGCAGAATGTCAGAAAGACAGAGCTGACCCATATAAGCACAACCCACTGGGATGTTCTGCACACATGCATACACGCATGCATCTGGAAATGTGCAAGAACTGGTGCCAGAGAGAGAGAGCTTGCCCTGGGATTGTAGGCCATGTCCACCCGCGATCCTGCAGGAGGGGTTCCCTGTAGATCTTCCAGCTGTGGTAGCAAAATGTTTGGGGCCAAGCTTGCCAAAGGGCCCTTCTCTGCTGTGGCCCTTCGGCTGGCTTTGGCACACTAGGGAGGTGAGTGAGCCAGACTAGGATGCTGATGTCCTGGGGCCCGATCCTATCCAACTTTCCAGCACCAATGCAGCACTGGGGTAAGGGAACAAACGTGGCTTCCCCCCCCCCCCCAGTGCAGGATGCAGCACGCACTCCTTGGCACAGCTGCATCGGTGCTGGAAAGGTGGATAGGATCGGGCCCCTGGTTTCTTGCATGTTCAGCTAAGCTCTGCTTCCACTTTAAGTCAAGGTCATGCTCATACCTACTTTTTGTACGGCTGGTTTTATTTGGGCTGCCACTTTGCCTTCGTTTGGCTCCTCGTTTTAGCTTGTTTTTAGAACATGACACAAAGCCGCTGGATGGACTCACTGCGCAGAGAGGCAGCGTAGAAATCTTCCAAATAAATGATAAGGCAGGACAGGGCAAGTGCTTGCTGTCATTTGCTTTCAAACTGAGAACGCTTAAGGGACTAGAATCAAACTCTCCTCCTGGACACACCTTCCCCACGTTTGCCAGCATCTTCACACAGCTAGAAGTGTTACGCAGGGAGGGCGGAACCTGTTCCCCTTTAAGGCGCCCTGTTGCGCACAATTGGCAGAAAAGTGCGGAACTCACTTCACGAGGCCTCCGGGCATATTGGGAAACGTGGCCCCTTCGATGACATCCTCCATTCTGTGCGTCCAGTGATCCCTTGTGTAAGAGACAACTGTCAGGACAAAGGCAACAGAACATTATGGGATGTCTCTGCAGACGACAAAGCCACAGACCTATTTCTGAAGCACCCCGGGGCCGGGCTGGGGCAGCAGATTTCTCACCCAGCCAGGCAGCCTTCAGTCTTCAGTATCTGAAAAATAACGGCAGCAGCAGCGAGACCGACGGACCGACCACCCTGCCCAGATGCGTCAGCAGCAGCCAGTTTCAAAGCTGTTTCACGTTCATGGCTCAAACACACAGGGAGCCCTGGGAGGGGCAGGGCCAGGGAAAGGGCAGGGGGCTCTATGACCAAGAATTCGTAGCCCCTCCACAAAACTACAGTTCCCAGGGGCCTCTGGGAGGAAGCCATGGCAGGTAAGCCAGTTAGCATCAGGCACATGGATGGATTTGCCTTGCATCACGACGAGGCCGGGCAAGCGAAGCAGCGGTATGCTGTTGCACCTGGTATGAGGAGGGCAAGCGGAAGGAGGCAAAGGGGGTCCCCACTGGCCCTGGGGAGAGGCACGGGGGAGGGGGGCAGATGGCGAGGTCCTTACATCTCTGCAGTGAATCTCCTGGGACTTTACATCCAGTCAAGCCCAAGGCCACAGGGAAGGAGAGGAGGGCGCTCAGGACGATGAGCTGCTTGGCCATGGGGAGGCTCTTTCCACAGCAACCTAAAGGCCGGAAGAAGGCAGAGCAACTGCAGCTTAGTTGGCCCTGCAGAAGAAATGGCAAGTTGTCCAGATCATCTCACACTTGGACCAAGGCATCCCCAGCAGCTGGCAGGGGACGACGCCATTTTATCCTCACAGCAACCCAGCAAGGTAGGGCTGCTAGGTTGAGAGTGCGCGACTGGCCCAGCAGCCAGCTAGTCAGTTTCCGGGCTGAGAAGGGATTTAACCTCATCTGTTGGTGTGTGTTTTTAATGACCTGGCTATCACCCTGGTCAGAAAACACTGGCTGAGATAGTGGGTGAGTCTGCATTCTCCCCCAGAGAATACTTATTGCCCCCACCCATTTTATTTAAAAGGCACCCATCCCACCACCACTCAGGACATATACGTAGCTTTACAAAGTGGCCAACAACAAGGTTAGTGGGTGACCTGGGATCAGTCATGTGCTCTCAGTACGTGCAGGGTTGGTGTGGGGGTAAAAGGAGGGCATGTATATCGTTCCAAGCTCTTTCGAGGAAGAGCAGGATAAAAATGAAAGACAAGGCCAGGCAATAATCATCCATACCACCCCATAGCATCCTGTATCCTCCATGTGTGCTAGCTCTGCACAGAAGCCAGGACGGAGAGAGAGCACTCTCTTCAGGAGACAGGCAGAGCTGCGGTGCGGGTCAGGACACGCCAGCGGGCAAGGTGGGCAAGGTGGGCAAGGTGGGCGTCTGGGGGAGGAGGAGGGCAGGGAAGGGCCTCGCACTCTGGGAGTTGCACCAGCTGCCATCACTGATCGCGTCTTGAAAACAGACTGCAGACATTTTCGGATTTAGTCGCCGAATACGTTTGGTATTCCAATTTCAATAGGAACAGTTGTCATTTGCTATTTTGTCATCGTGGTCAAATGACTATACCAATTCAGAATCTGTTAAGATTGAGGCCGATCATTTGTTGACGTTGCTAGGCTAGCACTACTAAGTATAGAAAACAGACTGGCCAAAAAAAAAAAATTGACTTTAAAATGATTGACAATTTTGCATCAGTAAAAGCAAGAAAAATATACAGTATCTTAAATCTTTCACCTACACAAATTGTACTTTTACTATTTTATTACAATAATTTTACATAAGCATTTTCAAATCGCATACGATATATACAATACTGCAACACAAATGAATTAACAACATACTATACATTATATGCCAAAAAGGTATCTAATTCCATATAATAGTATACAGTGTGTATACAATTAGCTAAAAATACATGTTACTATACTATTTCACCCACTTTCGGGTATCCTAATTATGCCAGTTATGGTGGAAGCAGGGAGGCACTCTTTTTCCCCCCTTGCCCCAGGCACTAATTTCCCTTGTTACCGTTATAATTTCAGTGTTGGAACACAGGATGTGTTCCTTGAGGCAGGTACAGCACTACAGTAGTCAAATCTTGATGTCAGCGGTGCTCAGACCACTACAGTCAGGGTTGAGCAATTCATTTCTCATTTGTCAAAACTGGCACACCAGAAGCTGGGCAAACGCCCCCCCCCCCCCGGCGGCGGCTGCTACTTGGCCATCCAGGAGCTGCAAGGAATGTAGAAGGACACCCCCCCCCCCCAAGCTGTGAACCTGCTCCTGCTGAGGGAGCACGACCCCATTCAGAGCCGAACAGGTTGCTGATCCAATACTCGCGTCGCAGGTCACTAGACAAGAGTGACCTGTTTATCTGGACTGAGAGGGAAATTCTTGTCCCTCTCGCACAACACCAGAACCAGGGGACATGCACTAAAATTGAGTGGAGGGAGAGTTAGAATGGATAAAAGAAAATATTTCTTTACCCAGCATGTAATTCATCTGTGGAACTCCTTGCCAGGATGTGGTGATGGCACCTGGCCTAGATGCCTTTAAAAGGGGTTTAGACAGATTCATGGAGGAAAAGACCATCACAGGTTACAAGCCATAAGCAACCTCCTGGTTTTAGAAGTGGGTTTTCTCTGTGCCAGGTGCAAGGGAGTGTCAACGGGAAACAGGTTACCTTGTTGGCTGTGTACTCCTTGAGGCATCTGGTGGGGCCACTGTGAGATATAGGAAGCTGGACTAGATGGGCCCTTGGCCTGATCCAGCAGGGCTTATGTTCTTATGACTCCCAACGCCGAGCTCCCAGGTGACTTCTCCTGGAAATTTCATGTAGACACTGAACATCCTGGGGGACAGAACGGGACCCTGTGGCAGGCCACAGGCCACGGGCCAGGGTGTCCCACAATAACACCTTCTGGGCTGTTTCAGCCGGAAAGGAGCAGAGTGGCTGCAAAGCAATGCCCCTCAGCCCCAATCCAGCAGACGACCCAGAAGGATGCTGTGGCTGATGTTGTCGAAAGCTGCTGAGAGGTCCAGCAGGACCACCAGGGACACACTCGCCCTGTCTGGTTCCCAACATCGATCATCCGCCAGGGCGGCCAAAGCGGTTTCTGTCCAGACCCAGGCCTGAACCCAAATCTCCGTTTCATCCAGGGAGGTCTGGAGCCGAGAGGCCACGACGCGTGAGAGCGACTAGCAAACTCATCACAGGCAGGGCAGCATTCCCTCTCTGCTCTAGAGGAAGGTGGGGGTTGGCAGCTCCCTGTTCAGAATGTTGCCTGGTCTGGTTTTCGGCACAATCTTGTGTAGAATTCCAGTGGCGAAGTGACGGCTCTGCCAGCACCGGGTGTCGTAGATGTGCCGTAAGGCATGTTTTTGACACCCGGCGAGTAAGCGGCGCCGGCAAAGAGGCCGGCACTGCTCACTCCACAGCTACTGCCAGCAGACACAGGAAGGTCATGCGCCAGTCGAGGCAGGGGCATGGGGAGGGTGGACCGGAGGGGGGCAATTGGCCAGCCAGGCCAGGGATGGGGGAGGGATCATCGGCGGTGCACCCATCCCCCATCCATGGCCTGGCCGGCCTTACATTGGCTCCTCAGATTTGCGCCAGCCATTTTTGCCAGCGCACATCCGAGGAGGCCCATTGGGCCTGCTGGGGTTCTACCCGAGGGAAAGGGACAAACGTCCCTTTCTCCCAAGGAGTGCTCCAGCTCCGCCGGCATGGGCCCAATCCTGTCTAGGATGCAGCAGCGGCTGTTGCCGCCACTGCATTCTAGACTGGATCACACTGCCTGCCTCACAAGACCCTGACACCTTCCACAGACAGGGAAAGACTTTTGCATCCACCCCCTCAAAGACGCTCTTGCAGCCCAGCACTGGGAGCCTTTTCCTCCCCCACCCCAGCAATGTAGCTCCTTCCAGTTCCACACCAGCAGTCCCTCCCCTCCCGCCACCTAGTCTCCAGCCCTCCTTACCTGCAGTTGCTGCTCGAGCTGGGCTGGGTACGCAGCGGCTGTCTTGCCCTGCCCTCACCCAAACAGGAACAAAGCGTCATTATATAGGCCAGCAAAATTAGGAGGGTGTGTCCAAGAAAACAGCTGGCGGGCAGCACGACAGAGGCAGCTGTACTGGAAAGATCCCAAGCACCTGGGTATGGATGAAGAGGGGACATTCTGAGCTGGGAGCACTGGAGCCATTGCCAGCACAGCCTTGCATACTGGGGCACCACAACAGCCTCCCTTGGGAGAGGCGCCTGTGGGCCGCTGGGCAGCAGGAAATCCAGCAGAACCCCTGGTTGGAACCAACGCGAACGAACCGCCCCCGGCAATTCAGCATTCATGTCCCAGCCGTTGCACATCTGTCAAGGTTTCATTAAGAGATTTAATACAAGGGTTTTCATAAAAGGTACCACCATTATTAGAGCGACAGATGTAACTCTTCTGCTTCTCAGTGGATAGAAACTGGGGTTGTGTCTTTGGGGGCAGATGGGGCGAACAGCTAACACAACAGCTGCAAAGACTTCTCATCTCTGAGTGACCTCTCCTGTAAAAATTATTATACTTGTTCTCCAAATTTTATCACCAAAGCAGGTTCAGCTGTGGGTTTTTTAAACTTCCAAATTATATTAATACAGTATATTGCATACATTCCCTTGCATTTCCAAACTTTAAAATGGATTTTAAAAATCCAGAAACAAATATTTTCCTATTCTGACTATTTCAAGGAATTCCTGGGGGTTCTTAAGCCAGAGAATCCACCTATTTCTGGTTCCTTCTGGAATGTTAAGAGGTGAGGACTGTACCAAGGAGCCGCGGTGGCTTAGTGGTTACGACGCTGAACTGCAGACAAGGAGGTAGGCAACAGCAGTTCGAGATCCATGTGACGGTGTGAGCTACCATCTTCAGCTCCAGCTCCTGCCAACCTAGCAGTTCAAAAGCAAGAAATTGCAAGCAGATTAATAGGCACCGCCTCGGCAGGAAGGTAACAGCGTTCTGTGCGCCTTGGAGTTGAGTCATGCCGGCCACATGTGAACAGCGCTGGCTCTTTGGCTTTGAAATGGAGATGAGCACCACCCTAGAGTCGTAATGACTGGCTTCCAAGCAAGGGGAACCTTTACCTTTTACTGTACCAACCTTTCCTCCCTCCCAACTTCCCATATCTGTCAGCCCAGTCCTATCTCCCACCACGTTATAGCATGCAGACACTCTAACAGAGAGTGTGCAGCATGCTATGGGGGGGGGGGGAGCAATAGGACAATATGCAGGAGGTAAGTACTGTATTTTTTATTTACCTCCTGGTAGGCTGCTAGCTGTCTATGGCATAGTCTATCTATGGCAGCATTTCCCAACCTTTTGGTCCATCTAGGCGGGCCACCGGAAAAAAAGTGCCGATGATGTCATCAGCACTTTCTTCCAGGTTCACAGCCAGCCAGAGTTCCAGAAAGGATAGAAAAGGCGAGGTAAGTTGCGGGGGGGGGGGGGGCATCCCTGGTGTGTGCAGCTCACGCACTCAAGCTCTGCCAGTTTGGGGCTTGGATGCAGCGCTGCCGAGGTGGCGGCCACCATCTTGGCTGCCAGCAGCCTGCGTACCACCAGCGGCCTCAAATGGCCCGGCAGTAGCGCTATCTTTGTGGACCATGTGATTCTGAACTCGTTGCTATTGCTATACATTCACCCATATGATCAATGTCAACTCTAGGGCTCACGTGGGCATACCAGAAAATTTATAAAAGGCATCCCAAACATCTCCCCAAAAGATAAACGGGGGGGGGGGGGAGAGAGAGAAATCTACTTAAAACTGAACAGGAGAGGTCCAATTTCTTGTGCTGGGCAGCCAAGAGCACCTAAACAGAGTTCCCTTCTTTTTAAAATTGTTGAAAGAGATAAAACCTGGGAAGTTTGTAGTACCCCAAACACAACAGTTTCAGCCAATAATGCAGCATAAAATATTGTATATGTAATTGAGAAGAAACCCGACTCAGTTTTGCTGAGATGACCATTGTTTGTGTGTTTTGGCCTTGACTCCAGTTGTGCGCATGCTCCAAGAGCACACGTGCCACGAGGTGTGTGATTTCACAGCTCACCAAATCCTGAAAACACTCCAAGGAGCCACTAGGCCTGAAAGTGAGTGAGCTGCAATTCTCCGCACACACTGGCGCGTTCCGCACCACCAGTCCCTCCCCGCTATTTCTATCCCCAGTCCACTTGGGGCTGCTTGCTTCGCTGTGTTCTGGCATGATGGACTCTGGAAGAAACAGCAGCACCCGGTCGGTCCTTCAGCAATTGAACACTGTGGCGGCACTTACTTCTGAGTAGATATGCATCGGATTGGGCTATATGTGAATGTCAGTCTATCAAGACTCTGACTCCGGCTCCTCCCCGGAGCTCCCATCCTGCTTTGCAGTTGTTCTCGGCTGACGCAGAGTCTGGCGCAGAGGCTGCAGTCTGGCGACTGGGACGCTATTCATCAGGCGGCGGCAGCGGTTTCCAACAGACCGTTAAGCTCAAGAGATCAAAGGGGCAGCTGTGGCGAATGACAAGACAGCATGCACTGTGCCCAGAAGGAGGGAACAGCACCACTTCTTCTGGGCCACAGCACCATTCAGTTCCATGGCATTGGCTTCATCATCACGCTATTGTATGTCCAAGCAATCATTGTTCACGAAAACTATCAGGGCCAAAATAGGCATGACGCAGGAGCAGGGCCAATGCCAGACTTCCCCATAAGGAAGGTCCCAACCTTGCCAAGTGGGGCTTCAAAGAAATGAAGAAAAAATGGACCATGTTGTTGTAGCTTGATAAAAACCGGACACTCTGGAACCCTCTTGCCCAGCATCTATGGGGCAATACCTGTAGTATATTCCATTCATGACCCCGTTGGCCCCCCTGGCGTGCGGGATGCTTCTTCCATAAATAGCAGCTACAGGGGGGGGGGCTGATCTCAGCTGGTGTAGCGTGTGGGACAGACAGAGGGCCACAACTCTTCAACTCCTCCATGATCCTTATGCCAGCCCCCCCTCCCCTCCTGCTCTTTGCCCTGGGAAGGAAACTCCGGCTGTGCCGATAGCAGCTTCCCTCTGGGGCAGATAGGACAGAGGAAACGTTTTCATTGGACAATGGATACAGGGGAAAGCGTTAAACCTCCTGTGCTGTGGTCCTGATTCTTTTTCAAAGAAAATGCAGACGCGCAAAAAGACGCATTGGAGATGGCGCACTGTTTGGCCCTCGCAGTCAGAGTCTGTCAAGATCACTGGAGCAGAAATAGGGTGGTGATTCGGAGACGTTTGTGGAGACAAATCTGGGGTGGACACAGAGCTGGGTGGATCGGGCAGGTGGTGTTTGGGGCGCTGCCACTTCACTGGGGGGGGGGGACACACACAACAAATCAGGCCTTTGGTTCCTTCCTGTTCTGGAAATGACACCTCATTCCTTAAATGGAAGCTGTAAAGTCACACATTTAAAAGTCTCTTTTTCAAGACATTCGGGGGGGGGGGTTGTACCCAAGAGGTGCGCCTTGGCTGTAGCCCCTGCATGACAGATTCATGAGGAGTTCTCCTGACTTTTTGTTGGGAGGGGGGTTAAAACTGCTTTTTAAAACAGCCATATTGGGAGGGGGGGTCTTATTGATTGAAACTGCGACACTCGAGAAGCTATTTAACCCCTCCCACTCCATTCTCCCATATTCTAAATTGCCCCAGATGCTGTTATCCCCACTGCTGACCAAAGAGGGTCTGGATCATGGCCTGTCCTTTTCCCCCAGCCAGGGGGCAAGGAAAACGAGATGGGGTAGCCCAGTTGTCACAGTTCATCCCCCGCAGGGTATTGACGCCCCCCCCCATCAGGGCAGGGGCATCCTTGCACCTCAGGTCACTGCCAAGCCAGAGCCGGGCTCTCTTGACCACAGTTGAGGCTGGCAAGGCTCAAACGGGACTGCAAAGCACCGCTGGCTTCCTTTCCAAGCCACACGGATTGCTTGAAGAAGCCCTATGGAAGTGGGCACCCCTTGTCCAAAGCCCCCTTATCTGCCTTCCAGCACAGTGGCCCCAGCTTGGGAGTTTTCTGCCCACAGGGGGAAAAATAAGCCCTGCCTGCCCCTTTCCCATCCAGAAGTTCATCTCAGCCATATGGTACTTCAGTGATCTCGCCCCAATCAGGCCTCCGCAGCTAAGGTCGTTTCCTCCGTCTCTCAATCCAGTTCTCTCTCCCCAAACATGAAAGAATGTTTCCAGCCCAAGGGGACTTGACGCAAAAGACGAGGCAAGGTTGAGTCCCAGGGACTGAGCAGGTGGCCACTTTACAGCCCAATCATAACTGAACGGCCTCCCCGCCGCCAATGCCACCGTGCCAACGGACTATCTGCTGCATCCTGCTAGGGGGGGCAGCGCAGGCAGTCCCAGAAGCCTCTTCAAGGTAAGAGAACCGTTCCACCCACCCTGCTCCTGCACCATGTCATGCACCACCCCATCAGCTGTCCAGGATCCTCCATGCCACCGAGGAAGGGACCTCGCGCCTCTTTTCTCTTCCTCCTACTTTGCTTCCTTCGTTCCCCACTTCCCTCTTTTCCCTCTACCTAAACAATTGGACAAGCTGTAAGTGGGGCTGCCCCCCTCCAAAAGGCTGGATAAGCTCCTGCCTTGTTGCACCCACTGCATCCACATCCCACTCACAAACTCCTCTCGCTCGCGCATAGCTCCTGCCTCCTTGCTTCATGTGGTCTGTATTCTCCTGCACTTTCTCTCTTTGGGGAAGAGCTTGCTGAACCTCAGCTGCCTGGCCTCTCGCAGCCTTCTTCCCATGTTCAGGAAACCACTTCAGCCATCTTGGCTGCTGGCCAGGCTCCCCCCCCCCTTTTCCCTCCTCCTGCACAAGGCCCACCAGTGGTGCTGTTTTCCTCATGTTTCTTCCCTTGGTTTCTCTAATGTCTCTGTTGTAAATCTGTCTCCCCTAGTCTAGGTTATAAGCCTCTTCCTGGAGTCTATTGTCTGTGTGTGTGCATGCGTGCGCACAATACAGTATGGTGGGGAGGGAGCTCTTCCACCATGAATTGTTTGGGGGCTTATTAAATCAGGCTTCGGCAGTCTTTGTGACCCCCTCCAAGTTGCAGTGAGAAAAGCTGCAGCGATGGTACTGAGCCCCTTCGGCTTCTCCTGTCTCCTCCTCGGGTCCCCCAAATCCATCATTCCCCTCCTCATCTCTTTGTCCTCTTAGGTGTTGTGTGTGTGTGATACAACTTTTTAGATTTGCCAATTGCTGTCTGCTGATTGCACTCTCATTTCCCTCTTATGGGCCTTTGGGTTGGTCCAGCAGGGGCCTTTCCGATGCACCCTTATGCCCTTCCCTATTCCTCTGTCTCCCTCATCTTTCATACATATCACCTTTCTTTGGGGCCACAAGCCAATGGCCCAAAGCCCCCATGAACCAGATGTGTCTTGGGGGGAGGGGGGCTTGTGTACCACTATACAGATGTGCCTGCCTGCACAGGTGTCCTGAGGGACACATTGTAAGTTGCCTTGGGGAGAAATGTGTCAGGAATGATGGGATATAAAACTACATTTAATGAATTAATGTCTACATACTGCTTTAGCAGTCATTCCCTCTCCCCTGGGAATTGTAGTTTTGGAGGAGAGGAGGGGCTCTCATAGAATTTCCAGCAGCCAGTAATTGGCTGGATGGATCAACAACTTTGTAGGTTCATCTGATGTTAATGAACCTGGCACCTCAGCTATCCACAACAGATTCCACTCGGGAGAGAAGAAGGATGCCAAGCAATACATTTTGGATATGTATTTTCAGAGTTCACGTTTGACATGTTGCTTCTTTGCATTCCAGTGCTGGAGACACAGAGGTTGAAGGGCCCCCCCTTCCAGAGTCCAGCCAATACGGAATGGAGTTCAGCGTGTTTTTGAACTTCCTAAGCAAGCCCCCAGCCGCCACCGCCCACCCCTCACCCCCCAGATTATGCCCCCCCCCGCCTCTCTCCCCGGCTGCTGGTCGTTCTTGGCTGCCAAAGGCGCAGCCATCCAGGACTTCTTCAGGCAGCGCTCACTCCTTGGTGTGCTGCATCTGCTTGCGCTTCATGTAGCTCTTGAGCGTGGGCTTCAGAACAAGGCCAGTCAGCCCCAGCCACTTCCTGCCCTTCTTGACGGTCCGCTGCTCTACCGTTGTCTGGTTCTGCTGCGCCTCCATCAGGATGTCAGGAATGTGGGGGGAAGCAATCGGCTGGAGGCCTGTGTACTGGATGCAGTGGTAGATTCGGGTCTGCAGGGGGCACACAGAGAAGGGCAAATGGCTCGACAAATGGTAGCGCTTGGCAGCGATTTGTGTGTCTATTTCTGTCCCACCCCCTGCCCTGGCTCAGAGCTGCCTTGTGCTTAAAAGAGCCCCACTGAAGCCAGCAAGGTTAGAGATACAGAAGCAGGGGGGCTTCCGCACCAGAGCCCCACTACTGCTGCCAAGGCAGGATCCGTCGCAGGAAGGAAGCATTAGCACAGAAGTGGCTCTGAGTGGAGTGCTGTCTTAACTAAGAGCCCAATCCTATCCTCCCCCCCCCCCCCGCTGGTGCAGCCGCACCAAAAACGGGAGCGCTGTATCCGGGGGGGGCAGATTGGGAGGCTGCAGGGGCGAAAGGGGATTTAAATCCCCTTACACCTCTGTAAGCCTCCCACTTCTCAATGGGTCTCCTCAGATCTGCACTAACAATTTCACTAGAGCAAGTCTGGGGAGAGAAAGGGTACAGGGAGGCTGCAGAAAAGGGGGACAGGTGGATCCAGTAAGCGCCATCACTGCCGGATCCACCTCCTCCCGCAGCATCCCCACCCACCCCAATATGCCCCCTTCCCCACCCAGTTTTGCCCCCTCCACACCCCTCCTGCCTCGTCTGCTACGGCAGGTGGTGGGAGAGCCGACAACATGCACAGGAAGGCTCCAGCCTTCCTGCCGGCATTCCAACAGCATGCTACTGAACGTGCTGCTGGGAAGCACTTTACGGCGCTTTTGTAGCAGTTCGCACTGGCGGAACGCTTGTTCCACCAGCACTAAAGCCCAATAAAATTGGGCTGTAACAATGCCTTTCTGTAATGTCAATTCACAAATAAATTTGATTCGAATAAAAGTTTGTTGCTTGCCAGTTCAGCCCATTTTATTGCTTCCTATTGACCCGGCTGAGGGATGAGTAAAGAATTGCCCTTTTAATAGCCCAGGTGAACCACTGCTCCCAGAAAGACATTTCCACTCATGTTTTCTTTGTCAATAGCAAAATAGCACTATTTTGCTCTAAAAAAAGAAAAGAAAACAAACCATTCATTGAAGCCTTGCCCCCCTCCATAGGAAGAGAAATGTACATGGGGCAATTCACACGGTGGATATTCAAGAGGTAATTTACTTAATCATTCTTCATTGGGGATCAATGGAAGCAATAAAATGGATTTAAAGTACAAAAAGGAAATGCTTAGCTTATTGCAGCATAACCATTTGCCAGCACGGACTTCCGCGGAAGTGGGCTGCAGTCAGTCCACAAAAGCTTTTGTGGAAATAAATGGGTTCGGCTTGAAGGTGCTGCAAAGCTCCATGTTCCTCTTCCTCCTGAGATTGCTGTGGAAGCCGCCAGCTCCCGGTGGGAAAGCAAGGTGCCCACAGACCCCGAGAAATCCTTGTCGTCACCCAGCGCTGCCTTGTCTGGGGGCTCCCATCCCTCCGACAGTGGGGAGGCACCACGACCAGCTTACTTGCTCCTTGTTGGCCACGAGAGCCTTCATCTCAGACAGCTGCTTCAGCAGTGGGCGCCGTGTCTTTGGCTTGTAGGAGTGGCCCAGGATGTTGCTCTTCTGCACTCGGCGGGACAGAAAACAGAGAGGTGGCTCCTTAGGGCCTTTGCTGCTGCAGCACCGGTGGCTGGAGCCACCCCAAGGCCCATGCAAGCCCCCCTCCCTTGCTGCCAATCCTGGGGCTGCTTCCGCTCACATTCGTTTCTTGTCACCCTTTCTGTCCCTCCCTCTCTTGGCCGCACACACAGACACACCCCCGAGTTAAATGTAAATTATAAGTGTCGGGGGGGGGCAGATACCTGTCATTTGCTTATGTTCCCCTGTAAAATACCATGTACACAGACACTATCTATCTTCATGGATGCTTTTGCCGTTCCCATATGAAGCCAGCCCAACACAGAGATGGACCTTGGAGGTCCAGCAAGTGGACATGAGGGACGGATGGGGCCTTTTCTGTGGTGGTGCTGAGACTTTGGCATGCCATGCCTGGATCTATCCTTCTTGCCTGCAAGCAGGCAGTAAAGACGGCCTCCTTTGGCTTCTTTTACTGAAAAACTAACTGCTCGACTGCATTGCCTAGTTTGACTGTCTTTGTTGTTTTATATCAGATGGCACTTATTTAGCAGCTCAGATTCCTTTTAAATAGAGGAGCAGATGAAAGTTGTTTAAAACTAACACATTAAGAAATCCACCTTTTTTTCCTTGCCTCCCTGCTCATCCTCAACAGACACCACCAACGTCCCCCCCCCAGGCCTTCCTCACCTGCTTCCCAGACTCCTCCCACTTCTGAAAGGCGGCTTCTATTTGCTCGTCCGTGTAGTTGGCCATCCGTGTCTCCTTATGGATCAGCTCCTGCATCCTGCTGGCAGCATCGCCGCTCAGGCCTGACTTCACGTGCAGGAAGTCCATCAGCATGGACTGCTGCCTGTTCTGCTGGCTCAGCGACTGGATGATGCTACGGGTGCTCCTGGATGCAACAGGATGAGGGGCATAAAAGAGTGCCTGGCACACACAGAGTGGCATCACCTTCACAGGTAGCTTGGGTGAAGGGAGAGGACGAGGGGCTGGGGCAGCCGCGGTTCCCAAACTTGCCACCGTCTCAGCACCCTGTTGTAGCGGCATCATCACCCAGCTCTCTCGGGCGCTGCCATCTCATGTAATTCAAGATGCCGGTGCCCAGGAGAGCCAGTAAGAAGAGGCCACCGGGGACATTCTGCAGCGTCCCTGTGAGTTCTACACGGCACCCTTAGGTGCCGCAACGCACAGTTTGGGAACTGCTGGGCTAGGGAACTCTGTGGCCAAAATCCCACGTGCATTCTAAAGCAGTTTAATCATCATTTCAGAATCTTCCCCGACATGCAACACACACACACACACACACACACACACACACACACAACCGCCATTCACAAGTTGTACTTCTTCCACTGCAAATGTCAACACGCCACGCCCCCCCTTGCATCTAGTGCTGAGGATTCCCCCCCCCTCAACTTGGCAACCCCATATGGTGGCCAATCCCACTCTGAAACTAGGCTCTCGCATAAAATGACACGTCGTCCCCCTTTCTGCATGCATCACCAGCGACGTTCCTGGGGTCTCTGGCACCTTGACGCAGCAGGCGCATCACTTGCTTTCCTCAGCAGCAGCCAGGCTGCCCCTCGTCACAGCACAAGGCAATTGCCTGGTGGGTACACGGCAAGTACTCGGGGTGGCCCATCCATTGGGCAAGGGAATGCCATCAGTGGTGGACGCAGCAGGATTCGGGGTGCCCCTCGCCTCAAGTCTGCCGCTGCCTCCCTCTAGCCTGCCATGGATGCAAGCTTCACCGGTCCCCTTTCTGCCTGCTAAAAGTGAGTGGAAAGTGGATCGTCCGCCTCCTTCCTGAGCTCCTTACGTGGTTTCTTCAAACACAGAAGAGTCAAACTGTGGCAACGGTGGGCGGACCCAACTCACGACCCTCCTCCTCAAGCCGTGACCCACACTTTGAGAGGCCTTGCCATACGACAAAGGAGAGAACAGCTTCTCTTCCATGGAGTCAGGAATGAGCCGGCTGATTGGCTCATGTTCCCTCCAGGAAGGGAGGGGGCAGACTAGATCAGGTAACCCAGTGAGGTCATTCCAGTCCAGTGATCAAACTGCTGAACCGGAAGGAAGGAATCTCTCTCTTCGTCCAGCTGTCCAGAGCTCCACGAGACGCGAGAGCCCCACCAGCCACTCGCAGGGGTGGGGAGGGAAAGGGTAGGAGGTTCCATTGTTCAGGTAATTAAGAATAAGTCTAGCTAGCAATTATAAGGGTTAATGATTTTTATTTTATTTAGTTAGTTATTTATTTCCATTTGCTGTCCTTCCAGTGTTTTGGAATTTTTTATGAGGCTCTGCCCTGCCTAGGATTTCCTTAAAGAGAATGCAACTTTCATTTAAGGAAGGAGAGTTTGGATTTCCTGATTTTAATTTATATCAACAATCTTATTTTCACATTTGGGAAATCCGCCATGGGCTGTTTTAGAAGCTTTTTCAGAGGCCCCTCCCCCTAAATGGGTGGTGTTGGGATCTACATATGCTAAAACAAAGGCTATTCCATGAATAGCATTTGCAGTTAGACATTTGTGGACCCACGATGGCACAGAAATATAAAATTGACCTTTATTCACATGCTAAATTAACACTGGGGCTAATCCAGAACTAATGATTGGGAAGGAATACTTTTTGGTGGAAGACTTCAACCCAATTCAACGCAACTCCCACCCAGCGATGCAGCGGCACCAACATGGTACCTGCTGTCTCCCGCGAGGGAGTTTCGGCATCTGGAGGCCTCCTTGGAGTAAGGGAACATTACTTGGACCTGTGCCAGCTCTATAGGTGGCGCAGGGCTGCATGCACTGGGTTGGGGGATTGAGGCCAGGAAGGGGGGTCCTGCTGCTGAACCCGCTTCCCTTCCCGGTCCCAATCCACCCTCCTCCCTGCCCCGTTCCACCCACCCCACTCCATTCCGCCCACCCCCTGCCTCCCTCCCACCCCCTGCGCACACTTACTGGGGCCGGTGGACGCCTGCCATCTGCTGGCATGTGGAGCTGGCCACTTGCCACTTGTGGTGGTGGCCAGGCCACATGATCTGGCAGGTTGCCCAACAGCTGGAAAGTGCCTAACGTCTGCTGGAACTCTCGTTCCATTGGACCGATAGGCGGGTTTTACACTGGTTTTACACAAACTACCATTATCAGCTGACTAGCAACATTTACTACTGTCTCCTGAGAAACCTGTATGCGGGTCAAGAAGCAACAATTCGAACTGGCCATGGAACAACTGACTGGTTCAAAATTGGGAAGGGAGTACGGCAAGGCTGTATATTGTCACCCTGCTTATTTAACTTATATGCAGAGTACATTATGAGAAATGCAGGGCTGAATGAATCACAAGCCGGAATCAAGATTGCTGGGAGAAACATCAACAACCTCAGATATGCAGACGATACCACCCTAATGGCAGAAAGTGAAGAAGAACTAAAGAGCCTCTTGATGAGAGTGAAAGAGGAGAGTGCAAAAGTTGGCTTGAAACTCAACATTAATAAAACTAAGATCATAGCATCTGGTCCCATCAATTCCTGGCAAATAGAAGGGGCAGAAATGGAAGCAGTAACAGATCTTACTTTTTTGGGTTCCAAGATCACTGCAGACGGAGACAGCAGCCATGAAATTAAAAGACGTTTACTCCTTGGAAGGAAAGCTATGGCAAATTTAGATAGCATAGTAAAAAGCAGAGATATCACCATACCAACAAAAGTTCGTATAGTCAGGGCGATGGTGTTCCCAGTAGCAATGTATGGATGCGAGAGTTGGACCATAAGGAAGGCTGAGCGCCGAAGAATAGATGCTTTTGAACTGTGGTGCTGGAGAAGACTCCTGAGAGTCCCTTGGACTGCTAGGAGATCAAATCAGTCAATCCTAAATGAAATCAACCCTGACTGTTCCCTGGAAGGACAGGTACTGAGGCTGAAACTCAAATATTTTGGACACCTAATGCGAAGAGAGAACTCTCTGGAGAAGACTCTGATGCTGGGAAAAATTGAAGGCAAAAGGGGAAGGGGAAGGCCAAGGATGAGATGGTTAGACAGCATCACCGATGCAACGAACATGAAAATGAGCGAACTCAGGAAGATAGTGGAGGACAGGAAGGCCTGGCGGGATATGGTTCATGGGATCACGAAGGGTCGGACACGACTTAACGACTGAACAACAACAACAAACCAACATTTACAATTACAACACCTACTAGAGTTTAAGTTCAGTCCAGCGACATTATCTGCTTCTGAAACTCCTTCACTCTTACAAATACTTCTTGAGTCAATGGAGGAAAAGAAGCCTACAACATTTGTTTATAAATATTTGATGTAACTACTATACAGTAGTTGCAATATCCATGGATCTTGTTGTTGTTGTTCAGTCGTTAAGTCGTGTCCGACCCTTCGTGATCCCATGAACCATATCCCGCCAGGCCTTCCTGTCCTCCACTATCTTCCTGAGTTCGCTCATTTTCATGTTTGTTGCATCGGTGATGCTGTCTAACCATCTCATCCTTGGCCTTCCCCTTCTCCTTTTGCCTTCAATTTTTCCCAGCATCAGAGTCTTCTCCAGAGATTCCTCTCTTCGCATTAGGTGGCCAAAATATTTGAGTTTCAGCCTTAGTACCTGTCCTTCCACGGAACAGTCAGGCTTGATTTCATTTAGAATTGACTGATTTGATCTCCTAGCAGTCCTTAAGTCGTGTCCGACCCTTCGTGATCCCATGAACCATATCCCGCCAGGCCTTCCTGTCCTCCACTATCTTCCTGAGTTCGCTCATTTTCATGTTTGTTGCATCGGTGATGCTGTCTAACCATCTCATCCTTGGCCTTCCCCTTCTCCTTTTGCCTTCAATTTTTCCCAGCATCAGAGTCTTCTCCAGAGATTCCTCTCTTCGCATTAGGTGGCCAAAATATTTGAGTTTCAGCCTTAGTACCTGTCCTTCCACGGAACAGTCAGGCTTGATTTCATTTAGGATTGACTGATTTGATCTCCTAGCAGTCCAAGGGACTCTCAGGAGTCTTCTCCAGCACCACAGTTCAAAAGCATCTATTCTTCGGCGCTCAGCCTTCCTTATGGTCCAACTCTCGCAACCATACATTGCTACTGGGAACATCATCGCCCTGACTATACGAACTTTTGTTGGCATGGTGATATCTCTGCTTTTTATTATGCTGTCTAAGTTTACCATAGCTTTCCTTCCAAGGAGTAAGCGTCTTTTAATTTCATGGCTGCTGTCTCCGTCTGCAGTGACCATGGATCTTAAATTGCTATTAATTCAACACACTACTTTCAGAGCTTATTGGACACCGCAGAGTCATCATTGTAAGGGGTTGATTAAAGAACCTAGTAAATGTTGGTGTTCTAACTCACTGAATGTATCACTTCTGCAAATGAAGTGGTCGTGTTCCAGGATACAATTTGTTGGGAAGAAGTTATTAATTGTGTTAATTTCATCTTGCAACAATTATTGATCTTTGCTAATACCTATGTCCTGTTGAACAATTCACCAGTTTCATGGACTTTTACTGTGAGACAGTGAAAAAGGACTATCGGTGAACTGACTGTAGCTAAAAGACATATTAAAACATTGGAAGGGTCAGTGGTCTCTCCTACCAGGACCCGGTGAACAGAGGACCTTCCAACCGTATCAACATTTGAAAGAATGGCTCACAGACGGCAACTACGTCTGGACATATTTTGGGAAGCTTTTTCTATATATAGAAAGAGAAATAAATATATAACGTATTTATTGTGGCAGCATTTCCCACAACTGTGGGTTGGTTGGGACCCACTGATTGTTCGCAGCCCGATTTCTGATGGGCCACGAGCAGAGACTCCAATCAAAACAGGGGTGATGATGGAAAGATCAGATCACTAATTGCCTCCAGCCCAGAGGCTGCTCAGAACTCAGACAGAAGAGTCAACCTAGTGGCTGTGCAGGATCAGCTGCCTGTCCTTGGCCACAGGCAGGGCCACGATCCTGGGGTCAAGAGGCACCAGAGACCAACAAATGTCCAGCAGTGCCCACCTCACCCATTTCTGGAGGGGGGGACAACTGATCATCCTGCCTCCACTTCCCGGCACCTGACCAGCAGAAGAGCCGACGGTGAAAGAGGTTAAGAGACGGTTCCATCTACTCACTCCCAGTGGGGTCGGCGACCTTCGTTCAAGACCTGCAGGGTGTGCAGGGAGGCTGTGCGGCGGAGCTCCTCCGGGACTTCTGCCATGACCAGATGCTGCATTCCCAGCCTCCACAAGGACTGCCCAAATGTCCCTGGAAGAAGCCAAACCAGGAGCAGACCTGGGTGAAAGCTCCAAGAAATCAGCCCCGGCAGCAGCAGGTCATGGCTACCCATGGACTTCATCTTCACCACCTCTCAGGCACTGCGGGCGCTGCATGGTCCCAGGCTTGGTGGGGAGGGGAGGGTTTTTCAGAACGGAGAAGACACACGCCATCGTTTTGCCTGCAGCTCGCCTGCACTGGCAGGGCCGGCAGTGGAGGGAGACATAGAAAGAGAGCCAGGAAGGGAGATTGAAGGCGTGGAGGAGGCAAAGGCCCCAACTGTCGGAACTACTAGTGACGACCGACCACCGTGCAGCTCCAGGGGAGATCTGGATCTGGCTGCTGCTGTGTCTCTCTCTGCACCTCCCTCCCCACTACGGTGCTGCTGCTGCTGTTGTCAGTCTGGCGACAGGCCTGAACCTGCAACCCACACCACCGCCCTTTCAGCAGCTCCTGCTGCTGGAGATGCAGGTGAAATGCACTACCTACGTGCCTGCCGGACACCATCCAGAGCTTGACGGTGCAGTCGTGGCTGGAGGTGAGGATGGCTCGGAATCGCTCCACATACTGGATGCTGACGATTTTCTTCAGGTGCCCCCTCCAAGAGCTCAGGGAGGGAGGGGGGACCAAGGTGGTGACCCAGCCATTCAGGACCTGTCAAGGAGACAGAGAGGAAAATGCAATGCTGCTGCCCCTCCTCAGCCAGGACAAGACAACAGGTTGAGCTCCCAAGGCAGGGAGTTCCACAGGCCAGGCACCACAGTGGCTGCAAGTGTGCTTGATTTGCACCATGGAGGTAAGTCACAGGACCCAACTTTTCTCGGTGCAGAATTTGGACTGCCTGGATACAAAGGTTGGTGGGGACGACCTGGAACTCGGCAGGCACCACCATTTTCAAAGACCAGATCATTCGGGCTCCAGGTGTGATGCCCCAGAAGCAAGACGCCTTCTTTTTGAAGCACCGGTGGGGGGTGGCCGGGGGGGGGGAGGTCAGAAATGCAATCGTCACTGCATCCCTTCTGTTCTATATTTTATGGACTGATTCTGAGCATGTATAGCCCACTTAGGAGCCTGATGCAGGGGGCAGCCCTTCAATGAGCCCCAGTGAGACTACAGACAGGTCCACAGCAGCCCATTGGGGGCGTAGCCAGGCCATACCCTCCTCATGGGCCACCGTGAACCCATGGCCACCCCCAGAGCTGTCCTCCCTGCTCTCCTGACGCCCTGCAAGCCACCTTTCAAAGGGTAAGGAAGGCAGAGGCAATGGAGAATGAAGTTGAGACAGGTCGCCTAGCGTGGCTCCTCCTCTTTATCCCCTCCCCCCCTGCCTTTGGACAAAGGCAGGAAGCAAGGAGGGGAAGGTGCCCCCACTGCCATCATCCCCCTTGCGCTCCCTCTTCCCTCCTTCTCCTGCTCTTGGGAAGGTTGGCAGAAAGGGAACCTGGAAGAGAATAAGAGCAGCAGCAGCAGCAGCAGCAGCAGCAGCAGGTGGATATGACATGGTCAATATTTCATGTCTGTGCTTTAATTGTGCCCTTTAATTCAAGGCCCGCAAGCAAGAGACATGCTGCATTGAAACAGATGTACTCGGTGCTGGGCGCCCGCCTAGAGAGCAAAGGGCCAGGCCAGTAATGTGGCCATTAAGAGGACTGACGGCCCCAGATCCTTAGGCCAGGAAGGCCACACTTTCGATTCAAAGGCCATGTCATCTCCCCCACCACCACCTAATTGATTGAAGGAGTTCAAAACTACAAGCTTGAACAGAGACCTGTTGACTTCTCAAATACTAATGGAGTTTTCACACCTCCAAAATTCCAGTGAAGCTCTCTCCAGCTGGAACAGCATGTTTGAAGAAGGTTTATGACGACCCTGGCCATTTCCCTAGACTCCTGAGTTTGGGAAAAACAGCTTTTGTCAAACAAAGGAAAGGCTTCACGCCTCCAGCCAACCCACCCACCTCATGATTGAGCTCCCAATCTAGGAAACAATTCAAGGGCCATCCAACCAGCCACTGCAACCACAACTGCGTGGCGGAACAAAGGCAGACTCCACCAGGGTCCTTGGCTAACAATAAAGGACCTCCTGAGTGAGTCACTCCCCCCCCCTAAGGATTCTATGGAGCAAAGATCTATTCAAATCCTTGGCTTTAGATCTGCGTGTTCTCCATTTTCCCACACGTTCCTGCTCCCGGATCCCTGCTTGCCTTGCTGTTGGTCTGTTGTGGGTTGTTGTCTGAGGAGACCCACTGGCGACCAGGTGGCCTACTGGGAGGTAAGAAAAAAAATTTACTTACGTCTCCTGGGCCGCCTGGTCAACCCACCCACCCACCCCCCAAGCATGCAGCGACGCATGCAACTTGTGGGCAGCGCTGCATGCTATGGGCTGGCGGGGGAAAGGATTGGACTGCGCATGTGCAGTCAATTTGACTTCACACAAGGCAAAGACAAGGAACGATAGTGGGGATTTGGTGGGTCCTTGATGACTGGGAGGGAGGGAGGACAGACCCCTGCTGCTGCAGCCTGACTCCTCTTCCAGGTGAAGTAACTTTGTTTGAGGGGAAGGGGGAGGAAGTGAACTCAGTGTGGAGGGTTTCCAAAACGCACCAAGATGCCCGTCAGCGCATTTCCTCTTCCAAAGTCTCCTCATACAGTTTGGAACCTCCCTGAAAATAAATCTGACTCATCAGAAAAGCTGGGGCCAATTTTGTTATGGGGCGTCTACAATGCTACTGACATTCTCAGTTTCTCCACATGTCTGTAAATTTGAAGAAACTCTGCAGTACTCGGGGATTAAGTCACGAAAACTGTTTGCAGAAGAAGCTTCATCACACTTTTCTGTCATGGCATCCTTTGAATCCACTGGTCGGCAATAGTCCATTATGTCCCAGATCTAGACAACAGGGGAGAAACGGTGCTAAATCAAACCCTGGCTTTGATTTCCATGGGGGCATCTATCTTTCACCACTTTGTGCTCTCCCCGCAAGCAAGCAGGCTGCTGAAACACACCAGCCTGTTTTAAGCTGCCTCCTGGATTCTCCTGCCTTTTGGGGCTTAGTCTTTGCTATCAGTATAATTTGCTAACATTCTGATTATGCTTTCCAACCTTCCCCTGCCAGGACTGGCCCATCCATGAGGCCAGCTGAAGCGGTCGCCTCAGGCAGTAGATTGGTGGGGGGGGGGGCGACCATCTCTGACCGCCTACTGGCCTCCACTGCTCCTTCTCCTTCCGCTCCCTGGTTGGAAAAGGAAGAAGGGGAGAGAGAGGAAATGGGGAGGGGAGTGCTGAGCTGGAACATTGCAGAGGAGGCTGGCACATCATCAGGTAAGGGGGGGCCCCAAGTGTCAGGAGGTCTTGGGTGGTCCTGTCCCCTGCCATGCCCAGGCAGTCACAAGACCTCTTGAATGTTTCAGCTCCAGTTTACCCTCCAGCCCCATAACTCTGACCTCTCTTGGGCTACCCCCACCACCAAATTTTCTCAGGACCCAATTCTGCTCATCATGCCTCCTCCGATTCCACAAGGACTCTTGTCCATCATGTCTAGTTGCAAACAGGAGCCTGGTGGCACTCGCAAGGAATCCCAGGCTACAAGGAGTAGTACAATGCCTATTCCTCTTCTCCCTTTTATTTATGGATCTAAAGGATGCATAGTACCCCACCTTTCCCTCGAACATATAAGGCACTCAAGTTGGCTTCCAATAAAAAGCAATGATAGCAAGGTGAAAAAGCCTGGTTTGATCTTGCCAGTCCTCAGCTGAGTCAGCCAAGAACCCCTCGCCTCTGGCAATTCAGAGAAGGCAACTGGAAACAAATCTTCTGTCACAGTGAAAGTCAAAAAGAGTGGTCGCAAGTACACCATAAATCCTGTCTTGCAGGTCAGGGAAGAGCAGAAACTGGGAGAGGGCGATATGCTCCTCCAACCCACCAGGTGCAAGATTCAAAATCAAAGTTGCACCAGCCCTGCCTTGCTGGAGCAAGCAGTGTCACCCACCCAGGAGATCCACCTCCACCAACCGAGACTGGCTGGGCACTTCTGAGTGTTGTATGATTGCACTGTGGTCAGCGCCTCGCTGTCTGATTCACAGCCCTGCTAACTGCAGGCATCCTGATGGGGGGAAGCTACATGCATGGGAGCGGCTAGGCGGCCCTGGAACTCCAGGGGAGGGAGCCATGGGAAGCTGCTGGCCTACCTTAATGTAGCCCAGAGAATCTCCCGTGAAGAGGACCAAGTCCTTGTCATCCGTAGACATGGCGCTGACGGCTGTTTCCCGAGCAATGCCATGGGCTCCTCGGAATTTTCCCATCATCCCACCTTTCTTGCCGACTGCCCATGCGTAAATAAACCCATCCGAAGAGCTAGTCAGCAAAATGGCCGTGTTGGGATCACGTTCTCGGGTTTTCAGGAAGACAACCTAGAAAGGTGGAGAAGATTCTCTACTTTTGTCATGCCCAAGCAGACGTTTTCCTTGTCAGAGTCAGACTAACTGTCACGTAAACCAAGGGTGCGTTTGTTGCCAGCACATGTCCAAAAGCAGCTCCGTTTGAGAGCCTTCATTTTGCCTCGAAGCAGGAGAGGACTGGAACAAAGAAGAGCAGAGCGAGCTTTCTCCCACTGTAGGCGGCGGCAGCAGCAGCAGGGGACCCAGTAGTACCTACCATGTCGTTTGCACAGTGATGTGAAGCAAATGGGAGGAGGAGCAACCAACCTCCTTTCTGGGTAACATCCACCACTGCAGGAGAAGATGCTGTGTGGGGTAGTGGTGCCCAAGAGACACTTTTGCTTTGGATGACTCCCCTGAGCAGCTATCCAATAGTTCAGCCCATTGGCAAGAGCCAGGAGTCTTTTCAGCCCTGAGAAATGCCCTCCGCTTGCAAAGCCTGGGGGGAAAGGTGGGCTCAGTGCCGGTGTGGGCAGAAGGAGAGAGGTGTGGCACCTCCAAAGCACCAAAAGACTCTCAAATTTATTCTGCACACTACCTAATTTAGGTCTTGCGTCACCTCTTTGGAAGGAGTTCCTGCTAAGGGGGGGGGGACTTGTTTGCAGTGAATGTCTGGCTGAAAGCACATGGCCTGCTTGCGCTGCAGAGGTGAGTCACATAAGGCTAGCTAGGGCAGGGGTGCACTTAGGGGGAGGGGCTTACACCCTCACTTCAGTTCTAACTCAGTTTCTGGAAAGCAGCCAGGGTTAGGGAGCTTGCAGATGGGGAGGGGGGAGTGTTTGATTGAGCAGACGCACCCGGCAGCAACTCCACAGACTCTGCAGACTCCAAGAAGTATGACCTACAAGCAGGGCCTCTGAATTTTATCAGGGGGTATAAAGTTTCTTTTGGGCCCCTTCCCAAAGGGGGAGGGGAGGGGAGAAACAGGGCAGGGGGAGGTTGGGACGGGGACTGGGAGGGGGCAACAAGTGGACGGGGTGGGCAAATCAGCCTCAAAAGGGGGTGGGATTGGCAACTTTTAAATAAGTACATAAATGAATAAAAGGGTCAGAGATAAGAAAGCACATTTGACTTGAACATCATCCAGAGGCCTCTGCCTTGCCCAAGGCCACCCACATCCCATCACACCCAGTGTGACGACATCCCTCTGTTTTCCCTGCCTACCTGGATCCCAGGGCTGGGACAGAGTGACCTGAGAGTCTCCACTCCTCCAATCAGGTAATGTGAAGAGATCATTTCAGCCAAGTGATAAAACTTCCAAGCCCACGGGAAGGGGGGGGGGTGTGTTTGCCTGAGTGACCCATTCATTCGTAGCTCAGAAAGTAGCACCCATTTGCTGAACCGCAAAGGAACAGGACTAGGGATTCCGTGCCATGTAGGTAGGTTAGGGACCATATAGAGCAGCATTTTTCAACCAGTGTGCTGAGGCACATTGATGTGCCGCAAAATGGCCACAGGTGTGCTGCGGGAATTTGGAGCACAGCGGTTGAAAATGGCTGAAAAACTCTTCTGGGTTCAGCAGCTCTGTTTCTAGGGCAACTATCCGTAGTATCGAATTGTCTATCCCTCAGGTGCCCTAGAAACAGCTGCAGAACCCAGGAGAGTCTCCCAGAAGCCGGAAGTGACATCTCAAGAGGCAAAGACCACAGAGAAGACCATAGAGGTCAGTGTGTCACAAGAAGAAAAATGTTGAAAATTGCTGGTATGGAGACTTGCCTCAGGTTTGGGGCTTTTTTTTAATTTGCCCCTCCACTGTTTGTAACCAACTCTGATTTGTTCTAGACTGAGCAGCATCACAGCTCCATCTGCTGGACATTAATAGTTATTGCATCCTTTTGGGGAAACTCTTTTTTCATGCTTTCCTGCCAAGCTCATTCTCTTTATTTTCCCATTTTGTTTAAAAACCCATTTGGTCCCGCGGTATGACTTTCCCAGACTTCCCAAATGTCAGTGTAATCCACATGTGTAACAAACCCCCATGTAGAAAGAATCACCCGCAGTAAATTTCGCCGGTGCACCTTGCACCTGGTCTACAGGCGTTGCGTTAGGGACTCAACGGGACTTAAGGTCAACTCAACTCATCCATTTACTCCTATGTAAAACATGGACCTGAAAACACAAGATTTCAAATAAAAACATAGTTGTGTTTTACACACAGCTCCAGGGCTTTAGGGGTGTTTAGGAGGATGTCTCACCTAAGTGTACCTCAAGTTTCAAGTCCCTACCTTCAAGGGATTTTTTTTATGACCCTTTAAATTCTTGAAATACGCAGATTTTGTTGTGAGTTCAGCACGAAAGTGCTCAAACAAACATAGTTGTGTTTTACACACAGCTCCAGGGCTTTAGGGGGGGTTAGGGGGATGTCTCACCTAAGTGTACCTCAAGTTACAAGTCCCTCCCTTCAAAGGATTTTTTATGGCCCTTTAAATTCTTTAAATACGCAGATTTTGTTGTGAGTTCAGCACGAAAATGCTCAAACAAACATAGTTGTGTTTAACACACAGCTCCAGGGCTTTAGGGGGGGTTAGGGGGATGTCTCACCTAAGTGTACCTCAAGTTAAAAGTCCCTCCCTTCAAAGGATTTTTTATGGCCCTTTAAATTCTTTAAATACGCAGATTTTGTTGTGAGTTCAGCACGAAAATGCTCAAACAAACATAGTTGTGTTTAACACATAGCTCCAGGGCTTTAGGGGTGTTTAGGAGGATGTCTCACCTAAGTGTACCTCATGTTTCAAGTCCCTACCTTCAAGGGTTTTTTTATGGCACTTTAAATTCTTGAAATACCAGCTTTAGTCCAGAGTTGTATATGGAAAAGCCTAGTGTGTCGTTTGCGCAACGTGTACCCATAAAGTCCCGTTGAGTCCTTTGCGCAACGCCTAATGTTGCGCGTGTGTACAGCTGTGTACAGCTGCTCCCCTGCACCTGAGGTGCTCCAAACAAGGTGGATTCAAAAGCCAGGGCCCTGGCCATGAAAACAAAGCCAGAGTTTCATTTTTAATTTCAGTGAGGAGGGGGGTCCAGCCCCCCAATTCCGGGGCATCATATTCCCTAAAAACAGTGATCTTTGCTCCTCTAGGGGGGTCAGTGGGGTGACCCTAGAACTCTGACAATTGTTTTAAAACATAGGTCCATCTGTCTACTTTCCACAAAAAATTCCAGAAACATTGGGGCAAGCCATTTTTTTTTAACTATTTACTTTTCGGACGTTGCTCTAAACTCTCAACGGGACAATCCTTTTTCTTTAGACTTTTACTAGTTATATTTTGACCCTTAGTTTGCCTGGTCCATGTTCATGGGTAATTCAATGGATTGCCACGTCTCTTCACCCTGAGACACTACTGTGGGTTTGACTGTTAATAACACCCCCTGGGGTTCAGCACTCTCCTGGGAGGTGGGTTTTTCCCAGACCATCCCCCATGCCTGGTCTCTGTAGCCTGAGACGGTGGCAGTGGAAACAATCCGTCAAGGTGTTTACCTATTCAGGTGCTTGTCCAGTAAAGGGGAAGTGGGAAGCAGGAAGAGAGAGAGAGAGAGAGAGAGAGAGCTAGTCCCCTGGGTCAACCTGCCTTCTCTGGGGAGTCCCCTTCCCTGACACCCCAACACGATGCTACTGAACCAGCTGCAGCGGTAGCAGTGCTACTGACATTCTCCACGGCCACCTGGAAAGCGCTGACTTCTTCCTGCCAGGTGGGGGTGTCCTTTCTTGGCGTCCCGGCTTCAGCAGCCCTGCCTAGGCTTTCAGGACAGTGGTCACTCATCTCGCTCCTCATGGAGCACCAGGTCTCCTTCCTCGGCCCACTGGCGTCGGCAGCAGTGCCTGGAGTCGGGAGACACTTCTTGCTTCCCACAGAGCCCCAGGCTGCCTGCAAAATGAGAAGGAGCATCATTGCACACCTAGCCTGACCCGACACTGCAGTCAGTCAAGTCTACCCTAGAAGCAGCCCAACCCAGCAGTCATTCTGAGAAGGGGGGCATCAATTTTCGGTCTTTACTTAAAAAACCTTCATCTACGATAACTATATGCACAAATTCAGTCTAACCAACTCATAATAGCCATATGCAAACCTACGATTGAAACGGGATACCCAGTCAATTAACATTTTTAACACATATATCATAAACATGATTTGAATCAATAATTTGAAAATCAAACAACTCCAAATTGTAAGAGCTGCCAAATACAACTGGACATCAGACTGTTTCTGCAGTTGTCGTACCACCATCAGGGCATCCGTTCATCATAATCAATGCATCCTCATGACGGATTATTTCTTCACCCACAGAAGAAAATTGTGCAAGAGTTGCATTCCAAAGTCAATGTGTAAAGCCAAAATCACATATACTCAAAACTGCCTTAAATTCAAACGCTGCATACTGTCTCTTTAAGAACTCAAATCGCAGTATGAGGAACACCCCCCCCCCCCCCGGAACTGAGACGACCAAGGCAGACTCGCTCTGACCTCTGGGGGCATAGGCAGAGTGGCTATGGGATCGCCAGCACTATGTAGAGTGTTGCTTTTCTCTGTCTCGGGGGGGGGGGGGGGAAGCATGTATACTTGAATTTGCACGAGTAAAGTGCGTGTAAGACGTGGGCCAACTCTAATGGAAACTTCTGGCTGAAGCAGAACAAAATAGGACTCAAAGGTACTGGAAAATCTTCACTGATCTAAGGCAGCAACCCTACACACCTTTTGCTGGGAGTAAGCTGTGTTGAACTCAATGGGGCTTACTTCTGAGTAGATATTTATGGTACTGTGCTGTAAGTAAGAGCATAATCTCAGTAAGGTTTCAAGGGTGGTTTGGCCTGAATTTGCATGAGTTATCAGCTCAGACTTCTGTGAGTATAGCCCTGGATCTGAGTATAGTACAGTCCGGGGGCTTTTTCAGAGCCTCAGATGACTTTGGGGGATTGTAATGATCTCTTGAACTGCTGCGTGTGTTCTCTCTCTCTCTCTCACACACACACACACACACACACACACACACACACACACACACACATGTGGAATTTGCCGCCACGAGATGTAGAGGAGGTCTATTAAAGGCTACTGGTTGTGATGCCTTTCTCCAGCACCAGGTTCCTGGAGGCCCCTGAGGGAAGCTCTGCACTAGGCCCCCCCCCATGGTACTTGAGCGCCGCCCCCCGCCGCCCCCACCCCCTTCCAAGCTCACTGCCAGTAGGTGCAAAGCGGCAGGCAGTGGTAGATTCTCGCACCAGCCAATGACAGCATCCCGCTGGAGGCCCCCAACGACACAAGGCCTCTGGGGCATTCCACTGCGCCGTAGATGGCTGCCAGGCGTAGCAGCAGCAGCAGCAGCAGCTGTCTCGCTCTCTCAGCCAACTCCTGCCTGGCTGTGTGGGCCCTCAACTGCTGCTAGATCTGACCAAGCTCTGAAGCCACCACTGGCCCCATGACTCCTCCATGTTCAGAGGCAGACGGGGGACCCAGAAGACCTGTTGCTGTGGGGCAGAGAGTGAGGGAGGCCCTGTTTGGGCACTTCCCAGAGGCAGCGGTCAGGAAACTGGACCAGATGGGCTCGCTGGGGCCTGATCCCGTAGCCAGGCTGGTCTTATCATGTCCTTACATTAGTAAGAAAGGTTTGCCTGGGTGGGCGGCACTTGGAATCGCTTCCCTGCAAGCCCAAATGCAACTGATTAATGGAGGGGGGGGAAGCCAAACAGGAAGCTGCAAGCAGGTAGGCAGAACCCCTGCCCAACAGATGTGTAGCTTGACCTCTTGAAGCCTACAGCTCTCCGAATCAGCCAGCACAGAACAAAACTATTCATTCCGCTTCCTTTGGGCCTCAACTCCAACAATCTTCCAAGAAGGGCCATACCTGTGCCTTGGCCTGTGAGGCTCGGCATCCATGCACAGCAGACCCTGGGGCCCCCCTGTGCTGGACGGGGGACCCAGAACGTGGGGTGTTTGCACTGACAGGTCTTGCGGAGAGGGTGGATCTTGTGCGGGGGGCAACTGTGGAGCAGGCCCAGCACTTTCTTCTAGCTCTGGAGCCAGCAGCCTTCTTTGGGATCTCTCTCAAACCGAGACTCTCTGTGCTCACCGAGAACTCCTGGTGAAAGGCGAGACAATGTTGGGGTCAGGGTGAGCAACTCTCCAGCGTCCGAGGCAGCAGCACTGCCAAAGCCCCACTTGAGCACCAAATGCTGTCACTCATCGAAAACACATTACTGTACAGTGAGTGAAGGCCTGGGGAGGAGATCAGATCTCAGAGCGGATACAAATAGGACAACTAACAAACAGCTGGAGCAAATGGGAATGCTCATTATTTCTGCTGCTAACATTATTGTTAATACACCACTTTTCAACAAAGAAAAAGTCCACAAAACAGTCTATGAAATAAATAAATGGCCCCATCCCCAAAAGGCTCACAATCTAATGAGATGCAGAAGAAATATACAGATATCCCCTGCTTTTCAACAATTTGTTCTTTCGACGCATTTCAATTATACCCAGAAGTCATTCATTTGATGCATGCTCTGCTCTTTCAACCTATTTCCTCATGACTGCACCCTCTCTGAACATGAAAATGAGCAAACTCAGGAAAACAGTGGAGGACAGGAAGGCCTGGCGGGATATGGTTCATGGGATCACGAAGGGCCGGACACGACTTAACGACTGAACAACAACAAGCACCCTCTCTGTGCTGTTCTAAAAGCAAAAATTGCCCCTGAATTGATGTGCAAATGACATGGTGATTCAAGTTGTTTTGGGGTATTGTATATGAGAGAGAACACGTTGGCTCAGGGTCCATTCGCAAAGGCATTAATGAGAGTCCATTTGGAACCTGCAAGCTAACAAGAGTCCGGGTTCCACTTTTCGATGGTTTCTGGTTTTCGCCAGTGCTCCAGTCCCTAACCAGTCAAATATGCGGGGGACAGCCGTGTATGGGAAATGTAAACAACAGAGACAGAAAACTATTCTTCCCTATGGAAACAAGGATTACAGGCGCTCTTTCTGCTAAATCGTGAAGGGTAACAGCAACAGAAGACAGAGAAAAGAGGTGGCAGGAATGTATGCAGCTATGGCTAAATTTGTGCCCTGCATAAGGACAAGAGGAGGTAGGACAAGGAGCTGGCCAACCATGAGCCCTGGAATAACAAAGCACACCTGTCCACCAATGTTGTTAGCTATGCTCAGTTTAGTAAGGCATCTGGAAGTGTAGATTATGATGTGGTAAAAGCTAACTTTGTACATGTCCATTTGTAATTTTTGATAGGAAAAAACCAAATCTAAACCACGAGTTTCTAATGGGGCAATTTATTCAGACACTGGCAGGTGGCACCGCTGCCCTTCGTAATGCAACTTTAAAAAGTGCTCTGGGCCAAGGAAGTTCAGATCTGCCCTGTGGGACATTTCCTTGAATAGAACAGTGCAGCAGCAGCAGCAGCAAGCGCTCCCCAGAATGGCTCCTGTCAGAGCCCCGACCTCACATGACAGCCAGGTCTCCAACTCTGAGACCAGCTGCCAAGGTACAGGCCCCTGGCCCCCAATGCATGAAGGAGCCAGGCAGTCAGGAGGAGAGCCAAGATCCCCCAAAATGCTCCCTCTTGAGCCAGACTGATCCAAGGCTCACCAACACAGGGAACACATCTGGCCAGAGGTAGAAGAATAGGCCCTTTAGAGCTCCTCCCTCTGAAACAATGGGGCAGAACTGGGAGCCAGGAAACATAAGAAAGAGACATTGTTGGAGAAAGTGGCTCATTTGGAACTATCCAAGGTGCTGGCCAGATGGTTGCGAGAGTTGGACCATAAGGAAGGCTGAGCGCCGAAGAATAGATGCTTTCGAACTGTGGTGCTGGAGAAGACTCCTGAGAGTCCCTTGGACTGCTAGGAGATCAAATCAGTCAATCCTAAATGAAATCAACCCTGACTGTTCCCTGGAAGGACAGGTACTAAGGCTGAAACTCAAATATTTTGGCCACCTAATGCGAAGAGAGGACTCTCTGGAGAAGACTCTGATGCTGGGAAAAATTGAAGGCAAAAGGAGAAGGGGAAGGCCAAGGATGAAATGGTTAGACAGCATCACCGATGCAACGAACATGAAAATGAGCGAACTCAGAAAGATAGTGGAGGACAGGAAGGCCTGGCGGGATATGGTTCATGGGATCACGAAGGGTCGGACACGACTTAACGACTGAACAACAACAAGGTGCTGGAACTAGGACCCGCCTTGCCTGGAAGATCTGTTCCATTACTCCTCCTCGTGGACGTCTTGTGTGAGGCTGGGGGAGGACTGATCCCGCCTTCTGTGGCAATGGGAGCTTGCACTCCTGCCTAGTCCTAGTGAAATGCCACTTACAGATTGACTTGTGTAGACAGAGCCCTGCAAGTGAATGACGGTGAACTTGCCCTTTGGGGAAGGAGCACCAGAGGACTCTCGGATGCGTTGAACCGGCAGAACGCCTGCCCAGAGCTGATATTCCACAGCACGATGTCTCCATTGCCAGACGCAGTAACCAGAAGCTTGTTGCTGTGACTGTCCATACATAAGATGTCCTCAGAATGGTAGGATTTCCAGTGCTTGCACTCAATCACTTTGTCCTCTTCCTTCGTGTCCCTGGCAAGAAAGATTAAGCCGCCCCAGCAAAGCTGTGCAAAAGGCAGAGGGAGATGCAGCATTTTCCACCCCCGCCCCACCCCACCCCGCCGCCATTCATCTCCCTCTCTAGCTGCAACAAACTTTAAGCTCTCTTCAAGGCTTGGGTGATGAGACCGAGTCAGCCCTGCAAAGGTGTCTGGACTACACAGAGGGCAGGTGAGGTGACCCACCTCAGGGCACGCTCCCCTGCTGGGCAGTTCTCCCATGGGGCTCAAGTTCATTTCAGTGGGGCTCACACAGGCAGGCAACCTCCCAGTGGACTGTGAGTTCGGAGTTTCAAAATGCTCATGTCCAGCCCTGCAGCTTAGATGAGGTGAGAGCGAGTTGCGATCTCGCTTTTCTTTTTTCAATTTAATTTCAAAAATCAGCCGGGGGGGGGGGGGCAGGGGGTGAATCAGATCATGGTTGTGATGGTTGGCTGCAGGGGGGGGGACTCTCCCAAGTGGCTTTTCATCCCAAAGAGGGGCTGTGGCATGCATTTGTGTATAACGGCTTCAGCTGCAATTAAGCATTGAATAAAATGATCAGGCAGCTATTTTATTTACTGTGCACATTACAGATTTCAAGCTAGTCTCACTGCCATTGTGTCTCCACAGAGAACCCTGGGACCAGTAGTTCTCAGTGCCATCATGCAACTACAGTTCCCAGGATTCTTTGGGAGAAGCCAAGGTAGCTAAGCCATACAAAACATCTGATGAACGGATTTTATTATGTGCACAAAATTAGGGACAAAATGAATTGTGATAAAAATGGTGTGCGCACACACGCTGACACACACTCTTTCCCATGAGAGTGGGAATCCCCATGGATTTTTCCCATGAGTAGCAGCATACAGACCGAGACTGAGCTGAGAATCAGATCTTCCCCAGTTTGAGTCTCACTCCTGCCATGAACTCATGAAGTGGCCTTTGGCAAGCCGCCACCACCACCACCACCACTCAAGCCACTCAGTCTTCCCAACTGCAAAATGGGGATAATCACGTTTACTTACTTTATAGGTTTGTTGTAAGAATTCCATCAACGCAATTCGTGCAAATCACTTTGCCCACTCAAAAAGTGATATGCAAATGCTAATTTATTATTACTATTGTTGCTGTTATCAACCTTATTCCCATAAGAAGTTCAGCTATTGTGTCTTCTTTACGTTAAGGCTACACTGATTTTTCTGCCTTGGGACACTCTATGGGATCAGAGGAGTGACCCTCATCTTCACAGTGTTTCCTTGTAGAAACTGCCCCTTGCCGTCCCCCCGTCCCCCACAGGTTGCTATTAGCTGCAGAGGGAACAAAAGACAGGTACAAAGCCAACCAGTTTGTCCTCACTTACAGATACCAAGTCACTTTCCTACTCCACCCGGACACAAAAATCTTGTTATCCACATACGAGATGCAGCTGATCTATTGGAAACAAAGGCAAAGGGGGGGAGGGGTGAAGAAGCCACTTACTTGAATAGCCAAGTCATGAAAAAATGATATGTATGTTTTGGTAAATGACCGAAATATGGTGAGTGTTTTTTCTGGTAATTCTTAAGAATCTGGTGGACAGTGGAAAAGTCAGAGAAGTCTAACAAGCACTGGTCAGTCTGAAGTCTGTGGGACCCCAGGAAAGGAACAAACATCATCCCTGTTTCTGCCATTGGTGGGCAAAACACAACATTTGTGCCATGGAGGGTTTGTGAACATCCCAAACTAGCTTCATGGCTCAAGCATGTCTGAGGATTACTGGCAAATCTTAGGCCAATCAAATCCCTCCGGCCCTAACCCTTGACCGAATCGACAAACTTCATCTTCATTTCCATTCATTAGCAGCTAAGGATCCCTGAGACAGACATAAAAGGAAAACGACGGGCGAGAGACTCTGTTCTTTCTGGGTGCTTCCACCGGAGGGAGCCCTTTAGCACTGCCAGCCCATTGCTTTTCTGCAAGCAGTGGAAACAGAATGAGAAGCTCCATACACTGTAGCAATTAGCAATGCCCTTCCCATGGAAGGCCACAATCCTCCTAGAATGTCTACGCACAAGTAAATGCCATTGAGCAAAGGACTCTGGCCACTTCTGCGTGCAGACTGAGTCCATTGAATGGCTTCCTGCTAATTCCAGCGAGGGGATTTGCAAGCAATTGCCCTTGAAGTCGCCACCCTGAATTTGCCCCAATGTCTCTTTCTGCCCTCCCAGGAGAAAGGAGTTAATTACCGATTCTCTCTCTCTCTCTCTCTCTCTCTCTCTCTCTCTCTCTCTCTCATTCATTGGTACATCATTCTCAAAGCCATCACATTGCTTCAAGACAAGGCATGATTCCTACCAGGAGTTACTAGCAAGGAGCACATATCCTCAGCACATACTTCTTATACACAGATTCCTGGCCAACTGGCGTTCTAGCTTACTGCTAGACATGGCAGGCTGCAGGCTTACAGGCTACTAGACTGGAGACCCTCCCACTAGCAGCAGTGGCCACTAGTGGGCCTGCCTTTTGACACTGAAGGCTGAGACATGAGCCCATGAAATGGGTCTACTCACAACACCCAAGTTGAATGCTTTAAGCAACGAGCTAGCGGGGGTCCCTGTTTTCTGTCATGTCTATTCAGGCATTGCTGGGACATCAGTCGCCGCCTCGCACCTGCACAGACTGCGGAACCACAGGCGCATTGATTCAACAGACTTGCATAAGCAAAGCTCCTCCAACTTATCCCAGTGGGAGTTGGGAGGAGAGGTTCCTGCAGGCGAGTTCCAGACCTCCCCCCGCCCCGCTGCCACTGCTTCTTGCTCTAGCACCCAGCGCGCGCAGGCCTTTCCTTCCAGCAGGGCTGACCTCACTCTTGTCTGCAAAGGGAAGCTCAATCAGGCAGGCACCGTTGTTGAAGTTCCATAGTTTGATGATCCCATTTTTCAGGCTGGTGATCAGCCGCCTCTGTGGTGGGTCAAATATCATTGCTGTGATTTCCACTGGATGCCCCACCGAGGTGGAAAACTCCATTAACTTCTGTCCAGTCATGATATCCCAGACACAGATGAGCCCACTGTAACAGCCACTCACTGCCTGCAGTAGAAATTGCCCCTGAAGATTAGTCTCGGCAGTTTAATCTACTTCCTAGGTCTCTTTACATACTTTACAAGTCAATGTGTTCACTTCCTTAGAATTCTTATACCCCAACTCACTGCTTTTCGGAGTGACTTACCAGTCAAAAAGGGGAACAAAAAGAAAACATCTCTCACACACCAGCAGAAATGTATGCCCCCTTTTTTGTTTCTAAAATTGAGTGAGCCCTTGCTTTATCTCTTGTGCAGCTTACGCCAAAGCCTGGGGGCTCCTGCAAAAGAAACACGACTCCTTCCAATCAGGGTCGGCTTTAAGCCAATGGGACCAATGGCTTGCAATTGGGCCCCGCCCGAGCTAGGGCAATTATGTCCATTGAATATGAAATTAGCAGGAGTTTAAACTTAGACAAACTCCTAAAAGATTTTGCAGAGGAAAAGGCAAGAAAGATGACCTTTTCCATCATAAAAGGCAATAATAATAATAATATAATTTAACAACGTTAAGCGAGTTTTAGAAATCCAGAAAAGATCATTTGTTCCCAACAATGCTGTTCACTTACATTTTGTTCTAAACAAAAAATAAATATACAATGAGGCAGGGTTTGCAGGGTTAAAAGCCATGTCAAAAATGTCTTTATAGTTAAGAACAAGTAAAAACACGTAAAACAAAAACAAAACACAAAAACAAGTTAAAACCACAACGTTTCGTCCACGTCTGTGGACCTCACAGTAGTGGGGCTGCCAAGATGTTGAACCAGAGCTGCCATTTTGAAGGAGAAAAGGCGCAAAGGCAGAAGGTAAGAAAGTTCAGGGACCAGGCGCAGGAGTGACCACAGATAACCCTGGGGAGAGATCGCTGAACAAGCCGCCAATTCACTCTTTTCTTGTGTAGAAAAAAATACATATATATTTTTACTAAGTCATTCCACAGTTACGAAAACAAGTGGTTTTGTAACTATTTACTGTTCAAAAGGTAATCTACATGTTGTTTGGTACGCATACATGTATGCAATTTTATATTAAAATGTGCTTTGATCCATTAACTTACCTGCACTTTTAAGCGCACATTTTGTTTGCTTTCCATTCTACCATAAAGTCTATGATACCCGTTTTATTTTTCTCTCTAAGATTCTACACACCTTGACTGCGAACCTGGGGCCCCGCAAAAATGTTTCCAATAGGGCCCCGCAGCTTCTAAGGCCGGATCTGACAGTCCCAAGGACATCACTGGATAAGGGAACTTTGAGCACAGCCCAGCTTGAGGAACATCTTGCACCTGGTCTAAACTCTACACTTATGTCACAATTATCTGTCTTGCACAGGTGATCACAGGAGTTTTCCTTGCAGTTCCTCTTCAGAAACCCACCTCATCAGCTCCGAGATTCGTTTCTGTGATCAAATCATTGTGTGGCATTTGTATCCGTAAGACCTGGTCTTACTGGATGGACATGGGAGGAAGGAAGAGCTGGTGCAGGAAGATGACACTCTCCAAAAGATGTGGGTCCCACCAAGCCCCCAAGAAGGACTTCAGAGGAGTTGAAGAGTGGGAAGCTCAGCAGCCATCCAAATCCCACCTTCCTTGTAGCATAAAACATTTGCCTCTTCCTAGTGAGAAGAAGGGTGAACCCTCGTGTGTCCCCCCCCCCGTGGACATGTTTTGCGTCTTTTTCAATGCGTGCAAACTGTCAACATTCCCCTTCCCCGCTCCAACTGCTGCCCTGACCATCCCCAGGAGGACCCTCAGCAAAGCAGCTCACACACACCTGCTTAAAGTTCCGGTTGTACAGGGCACAGCACAATGGCTGATCGTGGGACTTGATATCCGACTCCAAGGACTCTGCGCCAAAGAAGAGACCGATCTGCAGCAGCAAAACGAGAAAAGTGCAAGAGATGGAATGAGCCCAAACTGCCACCACTCATGACCAGTTCATAACCGACTGAAAGCACAGATCAGGACAGACAGAGAAAGCTGCGGTAAAGATGAGGCAGACCACAGAGCCCAGGAGAGCAGTACTTTCATTCTCAGAAGCCAACTGAAAGGGCTTGTTTTTGCAGTCGGCCTTCAGAGAGTGGACAGGGCGAGAGGAGGTGGTGCACACCCTTCTCTCAGCAGCATGATCCGGCTGCTACAAAAAACACTCTGCTCCTGGTCCAGTCTACCCTAGCCTCCCCAGGAGATGGAATCCAGAGGAGGGCTTCTGATCTTCTTAGCTGTCCTTCCTTGTTCTGTAAAGGGGGACGAGGGATCTCAAGCAGAGCATTCTCAGAGGTGCTGCCTGCATGTGCTAGTCTGTTGCAGCAAAAACAACAAAGAAACTTGTAGAGCCTTAAAGACAAAACTACGGTACTTTATTTCAGCAAAAGCTTTCATGGACCAATGCACCCCCTCAACAAATTATAATTCCCAGGACTCTTTGGGGGAAGCCATGACAATTAAACAGGTATAAAATCAGTATAAATTGGTAGTGCAGATACACTCATAAGATTCTTTAATAATGTTCATTTAATTATTACATTTAATAATGTACACCTCCTAGTCATGATGAATAAAGTTTGGCCATGTCAAATTAATCATGTGATCCTAGAGGCCTGCAGAAATCCACCTCCAACTTCCAGCAAAGTGTTTTATTGTCTAGACACGTTCACTGCAGTTCCAGCACCAAGCTGGTGATGTGCACCCTAGAGAGGGTGTGGGGTGTGTGGACCGCACCAGGTGACACCCTTGGGGGGTGACACCACTAGTGGCCAAAATTGTGAAAACTTTGTCTGTATAAATAATTTATTTATTATTTATTTATTTTAGGAATTTGTAGCCCGCCTTTCTCCCGAGGGCACTCAAGGCGGCTTACAGCATATTAAAATACATAAACACATTAAAACAATTTAAAAACACATTAAAATAATTAAAACACTTGTTAAAAATAAACAACCCCAGTGGGTCACCAGCATTTACATATATTAAAACCAATTGTTAAAAGGTCAGCCCACCATGTCAGACATTAAAAGCAGTCCTGAATAAAAACGTCTTAAGGCCCCGCCGAAAGGCCTCTAAAGAGGGAGTCGTTCTTAATTCCAAGGGGAGGGAATTCCACAATTGGGGCGCCACCGCCGAGAAGGCCCTATTCCGCGCCGCCATCCCCCTCACTTCTGTCAATGGTGGCACGGTTAACAGGGGCCCCCCTGATGACCTCAGAGTACGGGTCGGATTATAAGGAAGGAGGCGGTCCCTCAAATACCCTGGAAGGAGGCGGTCCCTCAAATACCCTAATACCATCATGTTATATATCATTTGATGCATAATGAATTTTAGAAAAGCGGTATATAAATCTTTTAAATAAATAAAATTTAAATAAATAAAATGTCATGCAGAATGCAATGAAATACCGTATTTTTCATGGATCCTATGGAGCAAAAAATAGGGAAAAAAGTTTTTAACTTACCTTGGCTTCTGGGGGCTTCTGGGAGGCCTGTGGGGGCTTCGGGGAGGCCTGCGCGAGCCTCTTCCGTTCGGCGCTAAATGGCTCTTTTCAGCCATTTCCGGTTTTCGGAAAACCAGAAATGGCCGAAAAGAGCCATTTAGCGCCGAACAGAAGATCGGGGAGGCCTGCAGAGGCTCGCGCAGGCCTCCCCGAAGCCTCGGTAAGTACCTTTTTACTTTTTTTTGTAATCTTTGCTCCATAGGACGCACACTTTTTCCCCCTATTTTTTTGGGGGGGGGGAAGTGCGTCTTATGGAGCGAAAAATACGGTAAACTGTTCTGAATTATCTGTATTCTATCAAACATTATAGCCAAATAACCGGAAACAGAAAACACAACTGCCTTACATAACAAAAAGTGAGATTTCCTTAACTCAAAACAGACCAATGAGACTGATTGTTCTGAGAGCCGAGTTGGTTACTGATTTGTTGGGTAACTTGTACTGTTATATATTAAAATAAATAAAGTTAATGGGGGTGACACCATGAGTTACCGAACCGGGTGACACCAACCCTAGTGACACCACCGACCAGGAGCAATCTGCAGAAATCCACAGTCCTGCCTGATGGGCATCTTGTGTAGAACCCAGCTCAGCCCAACCTTGTTTCTCCCTATTCACCTCTGGGGTCCATCATGGGGGTGACGCGCTGAGCTCTCGCACTGGGTGACGCAAACCCTCACGACGCCTTTGTTTAGGTTGCAAACATACATGTAGGCTGTGTGTATAATTTGTTGTTGTTGTTCAGTCGTTAAGTCGTGTCCGACCCTTCGTGATCCCATGAACCATATCCCGCCAGGCCTTCCTGTCCTCCACTATCTTCCTGAGTTCGCTCATTTTCATGTTCGTTGCATCGGTGATGCTGTCTAACCATCTCATCCTTTGCCTTCCCCTTCTCCTTTTGCCTTCAATTTTTCCCAGCATCAGAGTCTTCTCCAGAGAGTCCTCTCTTCGCATTAGGTGGCCAAAATATTTGAGTTTCAGCCTTAGTATCTGTCCTTCCAGGGAACAGTCAGGGTTGATTTCATTTAGGATTGACTGATTTGATCTCCTAGCAGTCCAAGGGACTCTCAGGAGTCTTCTCCAGCACCACAGTTCAAAAGCATCTATTCTTCGGCGCTCAGCCTTCCTTATGGTCCAACTCTCGCAACCATACATTGCTACTGGGAACACCATCGCCCTGACTATGCGAAGTTTTGTTGGCATGGTGATATCTCTGCTTTTTATTATGCTGTCTAAGTTTGCCATAGCTTTCCTTCCAAGGCGTAAGCGTCTTTTAATTTCATGGCTGCTGTCTCCATCTGCAGTGATCTTGGAGCCCAGAAAAGTAAAATCTGTTTTGATTTCTAGTTCCTCTGCCTCTTCGAAACCCAGCTTGTACGTCCAGTAGTTCTCGGTCCACGTACTGCTGAAGACTAGCTTGTAGGATTTTGAGCATAACCTTGCTAGCATGTGAAATGAGTGCAATTGTGCGATAGTTTGAGCACTCTTTGGCACTGCCCTTCTTTGGAATTGGAACGTAAACTGGCCTTTTCCAATCCTTTGGCCACTGCTGAGTTTTCCAAATTTGTTAGCATATTGAGTGCAACACTTTCACAGCATCATCATTTAGGATTTTAAGTAGCTCAGCTGGGATATTATCATCTCCACTAGCTTTGTTGTTAGTGATGCTACCTAAGGCCCACTTGACTTCACTCTCTAGGATGTCCGGCTCTGGGTCAGTGACCACACCAGCGTGGTCATCAGGAACATTAAGATCTTTCTTGTATAGTTCTTCTGTGTATTCTTGCCATCTCTTCTTAATCTCTTCTGCTTCTGTTAGGTCTCTGCCTTTTTTGTCCTTTATCATGTCCATCTTTGCACAAAACGTTCCCTTGATATCTCCAATGTTCTTGAAGAGATCTCTAGTCCTCCCCATTCTGTTGTTTTCCTCGATTTCCTTGCATTGTTCATTTAAGAAGGCCTTCTTATCTCTCCTTGCTATTCTCTGGAACTCTGCATTCAGTTGTTTATATCTTTCCCTTTCACCCTTGCTTTTTGCGTTCCTTCTTTCCACAGCTATTTGTAAAGCCTCATCTGACAGCCACTTTGCTTTCTTGCATTTCTTTTTCTTTGGGATGGTTTTAGTTGCTGCCTCCTGTACAATGTTACGAACTTCCGTCCATAGTTCTTCATGTGTGTATAATACTGTAATTTAAAGGTGTAATTTTGCTTATGCGGGAGGCGGGGCAATGATGCGGGGGCGGGGTGATGATGCATTGCCCCACCCACTGCATGGGAGGAGGTCCATCATGGGGGGGGGACCACACTGACCTCCTGTGATGCAAACCCTAGGAACGCCCCTGGTCCTAACTGAATGCATACATGGTGACCTGATTGTGTGAACATGCCTTGGGAACCCTGCCATGCCATGAGCCGCCCAACTCATACCTGGTTCAAAGAGACTGAAAAACCCAACCCAGTTGGTTGTCCTGTCAGCCTGGGACCCAAGTCAGTACAGGAGCAATTTCTTAACCTCCCCTCCATCCCCCCCATCCCAGTTCTGCAAAATCCCTCACCGTGTACGTGGCGCAAACCAAGACATTGTTCGGCCGGTGATAGTAAACCGCTGAAATGGGAAAATTTCCCAGCGGGACGTTCCTGCCGTGAATTGACTGCATGCAGAAGTGATCCAGCAGATCCCAGATGCGGATATTCTGAAGGAAGCCAGAGAGGAAAACAGGGGTCAAAAAGGCTGGGCATCTGCGACCAAGAGCAGCTCTGCAGACGTAACCAGTCAGAGCTCAAGAGCTTCCTGTATCCTCAAGTCAAAGCCCCATCATCATCATCATCATCATCATCAAGCTATGGGCAGAGAGGCAAAACAGACATGGGGGAGGCAGATTGTGGGGGTTAGAACTGGCTCCCTCGCTCCTGAATTCCTTCAAAGTGGGCAGCAATTTAAAGCATGATGTGGGTGTTGCATCTTATAATTGCTATTCCTTCCCTATTGATTGCTCATACGTGTGGCCCTGGTAGGCAGGGAGAGAAAAGGAGGAGGAGGAGGAGTCGGGGGGGGGAGAAAAAGGGAGGGAGACACTGAGAGGGAAGGAAGGCAAAAGAGGGAAGGCCTGAGGCCAAGGAGACTGTGGACAAAGAACCAGGTTTAGGGGTTTAAATCCTGCTTGCTGCACCTGACTTACCACGGCCCCATCTCCAGTATGGGGGGAGTGCTGAATCCTGCTTCCCCCAAAGTCACTGCTGCCACCAGCCCCCCCGCAGCTGCTGTTCTCCCAGTAGGCCTTTGGGGCTGGAAGTAAATCACTGGCAGGAGAAAAACTGTGCGGGGGCAGACAGGACGTGGTTTCAAGAGGAAAAACACAGGAATGACGTTGTTCAGCATCCTCACCTCTCCCCTCCCCCCGTTCTTGTGTTGTGCTCACACCCGCCTCACTTTACAGGAATTCATATTGACCTACATTTCAACACACAGGCTCTAGAGCTACACTGCAGAGTGGATTAAAAGAATCCCCAGTCCATCCAGATCAGAAAACATTTACCCGACTGTGCCCAACCCCCATCCACCAAAATCCAACTCTTCCACTCCCCGGGGGGATGGATGGAGGTTCCCACACTTCCAGATGTCCTACAAAGGTTACAGGAAGCCCCGCCCACCCAGACCTGCCCCGCCCCTCTTTCCAGTTTCCTCCAAACTCCCTGTCATGGCCAAGAGAGGGGGGAAAAGACTCCTTGGTAACTCCGCTGCCACCAGCCCAGGAATTAGTAATAGAATTGGAGGGGTGCCCTGAGCTAAACCTCCTCCTATTGCAATAAAAATCAAGGTATGCGGGTAGTCTTCCTATCACCTCATAAATAACCCAGGCACAAAAACCTATTATCAAATTTTAATTAGAAAGCCCATAAGAATAAAAAGAAGAGAGTTTCCCCAACATAAAGGTACAATCAATAAAAATACTTAAACTTTAAAACTGCTAATAAAAATCTTTCAAATACTCAACTTCCCTTTTGACTAGTCAACTGGACTCCTGCTAAACCACTCTTTCCAAGGTCTCCCCTCAACCTCTACACCAGAGAGACGGCCCAAGCTCTACTCTGCTTGAGGAATTTATCTTTCCCATAACGAGGAGCCCTTCTGTTCTCAATTACTTCTCCCATTCAACGTACTTCTCCAGCTCTAGCATTTTACACGCAAGAAGTACTGTAAGGTTGGTCCTGCAAAAATCTACTAACATTCTATTACACAGTTAAAAACCCCCAAGCCTACATGAACCGCCAACAGTTCATGACACTCCCTACTTTGTCCTTGGAGATGCTGACGATGGTCTCCCTCTGCCCGTTGATCATGATGTGGGTGACTGCAGTCGCATGACCTTTCATCTGTGTGATGGGGCTGCTGGTGACATACGGGTTCCAGACTTGGATCAGCGGCTCATATCCCCCAGTCACTGGTGGTGGCAAGAGAGAGGAAGGAAGGGGGAAAGTCCACCTATTCCAACTGAACCGCACCTTCTCATCAGTCACAGGGCAAGTTTTCACTTTCTTAGTGGTGTGGAGGAGCACTTGCTTTGCGTGGGGGTGGAGCACTTGCTCTGTGCCAGGTGCAGGGGAGTGGCAACAGGAAACAGGTTATCTTGTTGGCTGTGTGCTCCCTGAGGCATCTGGTGGGGCCACTGTGTGATACAGGAAGCTGGACTAGATAGGCCTTTGGCCTGATCCAGCAGGGCTCTTCTTATGTTCTTATGGGGTGGCCCCAAATTTAGGCTTACCAGATCTCCAACAGGGACAGAGTGCTAGACCTTTAGGAGAAGGAATGTGGGCAGGTGTAGCTTGTTAAACCCTTAGAGTACAATCCTAGGCATGTCTACTCAGAAGCAAGCCCCATTGTGTTCAGTGGGTTGGAGATCTGGTAAGCCTACCCAAATTGGACCTCAGGATCTCAGACAGAAGGAGGAACCATCTGAAGATGGGACTGTACTTCTTAAGGGTTAAAAATTGTCCAACCACTAGGAAACACCACCACCACCAGCTTCTACTGACTTTCTACCTAGTGCATCGCCTTAAATATATACACACATACACACCACATTTCTCTTTTCTTTGGTTCCCTGCCTGATTACTGTACTTCAACCAGTGCTGGGGATGGAACAGAGTAACTGCTGGACTGTTTAGTCTGAAAGAGGGAGGAGAGGAGACCATTATGGTCCCTCCCAGCTTCTTCTTCTTCCTGCAAGCTCTGCATGCAAACGGAGCACCTGTCTGGCACCTAGTGAAGCCAACCAAGACAGAGTGTCTGTTTAATAATTCCTCCTGTACTCCAGCTCACAGCCTGCAGCCTCTGGGGCGTTTCTGCCCTGCCACCTCCCCACCCTTTCTTTGCTTTCCTTACTGTCTAGCCTGGGGGGGGGGGGTGGCCGACCTTTCAGCAGGAATGTTCTTGGCCCTTTAACGGTTGTCTAGGTGAGAGACCATTTCTGCAGGTGCAGCTGTTTTAGCAGCACCATCAGCAGTTGCAGCAGCCCAGATTCTGTCTCTTCTACACAAGAACGCAGAGGCCCTCACGGTGGAAGGTTGGCCAGCCCTGGCCTGACAAAGAGTTCTTGAGAATTCAGAAGCTGGTTTAAGAGTTAGACTAGTAGTGTACTTGGTTGATTCTAATAAAGGAATGACCAGATTATTGTGGCTGATGGGTGTTGTGTTTTGTTCTCCTAATGGCTCAACACTGCTACCTGCAATGTTTTTTTTTTAAAAAAAATCTCTCTCTGCTGCTTAGTCAGAACAGATGATAGTATTAAACTAGCTGGTGGTTTGACTCCACAGGTTCCTATGGTTTAAGGAGTAGCTTCTAAGAAATATACCAAGAATGTTCATTTCAGAGGCGTAATCAAAGCAGAGGACCCCTTTCTTCAGCACTATCACCGCTGACCTGGAACAAATCAAAGAGAGAAAGAGCCAGGTGCTGTGTGCCTCTGGTTCTTGTACCACCCCAAATTTGGGGGTTTGTAGCAAAAGACGCAGGAAAAGCATTTGCCAGAACTAGCATGGTGCAGAATTGCGAGAGTCAAGTTCGGATCAGGGCTCAGAAGTGTCCAAACCACCGTTCTGGACGGACACAGATCCCCACAGCAAGTGTGCGAGTTCAGACTTGGTTGCTCACCAAATGCCACCCTGTGCCTGGCAATGGTGGGCCCTGTTGCTTCAGAGAGAAAGCTCCTGCTGGCTGTTAGAGTGGCACAAGGCTCCTTTCACAGAACACACCCGTCCACCTTCAAAACCATTAATAGCAACCCCAGCAGGCAAAACAAAGGACAACAGTGCCATCTGCTGTCCAGGCCTCTGAACCGCAGCCTTGAACTCTTGGGCTTTACAAAAGGAGCAGTCCGGAGTGTGTATGCAACACTTCAGAGTGCCGAAAGCACTTCATCATATACATTATTATCTTATTGTAAACCATACAACAACCCTGTGAGGTGGCCCATTATTATTATCCCCAGATAGGCAGGTTGAGAGCACAGGGGTTTGCCTAAGCTGGCAAGAGTTGGTGGCACTTCTGGGGCCATCTGACGTTCACCGTTGTATTATTGGCCCTCATGTGCTCGGTACCTTCCACTAAATCTGCTGGCGATATGGCTTGGGACCGCACAAGAGGGCAGCAGAACTAGGGGACATCCACTAAAATTGAGTGGCAGGAGAATTAGAACATTCTATAAAACATCCTATAAAAATATTTCTTTATCCAGCATGCAATTAATCTGTGGAACTCCTTGCCACAGGATGTGGTGATGGCACCTGGCCTGGATCCCTTTTAAGAGGGGATTGGACACATTTATGGAGGAAAAGTCCATCACAGGTTACAAGCCATGATGGGTATATGCAATTTCCTGGTGCCAGATGCCAGGAAGTGGCGACAGGATACAGGTCTCTTGTTGTCTTGTGTGCTCCCTGAGGCATCTGGTGGGGCCAATGTGAGATAAAGGAAGCTGGACTAGGTGGGCCTTTGGCCTGATCCAGCAGCTGGGCTCTTCTGAGGTTCTTAGAGGATTTAATTCTTTGTTCTTGCTGAATCTCGATCCAGATTGCCTAACCTCCGTGTGCACCAGCGGAGCAGGCGCTCCACCAGCGCCAGCTGTCGCAAAACTGCTAGAAAGCAGTTTGCAACAGTGTGCCAGAACGTCCCACTGGCAGGACGGCCGGAGCCTTCCAGCGCCAGGAGCAGCGCCGCGGAGTAGATAAGATCTGCGTCAAGTCATGCAGGGACGAGGGAGGGTAGTGATGGGGGTAGGGTGGGCAGATCAGGCCCAGGAGGGGGTGGGATCGGCGGTGCTGGCGTGCGTCGTATCCTAACCCCCTGCACACGGACGTGCGCCAACCATACGGCTGGTATGGGTCTAAGTAGACCTATTGCGCGGGCTGGGGCATTCCCTGGGGCAAGGGGACCAATGTCCTCTCGCCTCAAGGAGACCTCCCACCTGCTAAGTCCCCCCCCCACAGGATATAGCATAGCCCACACTGGCGGCAGCACTGCATTGGCGAGGGAGGGGAACTTAGGTCAGACTGGGCTGTAAAAACCCTAAGAAAAAAGCCAAAAGAAAGGCTCACAACAGGACGCTCCCCCTCCCTCTCTCATTGGTTCCCAGGCTGAGATGAGGTGAGGTGGCGGCTCAGTCTCCTGTGTCTTCTTTCTGAGAGGAAAGATGGAGGATGTGGAAAGGCCGCCGCAGCCCGACCCAGTGAGTTGAGACCGCAGGGGTTGCTTTCGACTCCTGGATGGTCTGCACTGGGGCAGCCAAAAGAAGATCTCCCCCCCCTTCCCCCTTTACAGTTTTTCAGCACTGCCTGTGACAGAGGCAGAAGACCCTCAGGACGCCGCCGCCGCCTCCATGTTTATTGACAGCGCCCCAGAGGCAAAGGAAGGACACTCCTGCAGCGGGGAGCCAAGTCTCTCCAAGGTGGCGTCGTGCAGAGTCTGGGCCGGCTGGGGTTGTTTTTCCAGTTTTCTACCCATCCCAAAGAGCTTCAAAAAACAAAAAAAAAACCACCTTTTTTTTTCCACCACCCCACCCTCCTCCCCTGTGCAGACACTCGGTTTCCCTTTTGTGCTTGTGAGAACTGTCTTTGCCACCCGAAGGGTGTTCTGGGAACAAGTGCTGGGCAGTTACAGCCTCTGCCGACCTGTCGATTGTCCTGACCCACCCACCCCCCGCCGGGGATATGAAGGAGGCTTTGGACCCCCCCCCTTGCCCACTGGCCGATTACAGAGCAGAGAGAAAGGGGCCTCTCGGTCTTACTGGGTTTTCCCAATGTTATGCAGCGGGAGCGAGGTCAGCGCCATGGCGCTCTTCTCCGCCGGCGTGCAGGAGGCGACCAGGTTGAGCTGCGGGATATACATGATCTGTTGACACCAGTCTCCATGCAGAGCCTGTGGGGGGGGGGGGAAGGGATTTACAAAAACAGCAGCTATAGAGTTGCAACCAATGCAGTGGGGGGGGGGCCCTCTCTGCCCGCAGGCGTGCCAATTGGACTGCTCTTCCGAATCACAAAGCACCCACCCTGGGAAGCCCCAGAGAATCAGCTGGCAGAATGGGCTGCATGGTGTCCGTCTGCCAGGAAGAAACCCTTGGGTGCTAGTCCTGCACGTGTGAAAGGACACTCCCTGCCAGAAGAAAAGTAGTAGATCCAGCAGCAGCATAAAGATTCTGACCCACTGCTACTCCTAATGCACTTGTTTTCTACTTTCAGAGAATTTTATACATAGGCAAGCATTTCAAAATGGGCTTTTCTCCCTCACTCAGGCTAAAACGGCACAGACCATTCTGCCACCTCAGAGCTCTGCCATCTATCAATCTGCAAAGCTCAAGATACAGTTAAAGGTTGATCTTTTAAAAATGGAAGTTGAAGCCTGACCAAAAGGAAGCAGAATCAACTAACCCCCCCCCCCCCCGCTCTTTTTTTGCTGCTGTTCCCCACGAGTGCCAGCAGCACTCCAGTTCCAACTGATTGGTTCCCTTCCCTGATCATGCTGCTGGGCTGTGCAGCCCTGGAACACCATGGAGCCGCTTGAACCAGGGCGGGGCCCACACAGGTCCACGAGTTCAGAAAGCTGCTTCCGAGTATCCAGCCCAACCTTGTGAAGAAGGACCTGTGTGTGTAGCCATCGAGCAACTGACAAGTGTCTCTCCCCACCCATTTTATTCTCACAGCAACCCGGTGAGGTAGGCGAGTCTGAGAGGGAGTGACTGTCCCAAGATTACCTACTGAGCTTCATAGTTGGGGGGGGGGGGGGCTTGATGTGTACTAGGTTAGGGGATGCCAGACTCAAACAACTGCCTGCCTGTGTATGCTGCCAGCGAATGCCAAAGGCGTAGAGCCCTAATTCAAAGTAGGGACCACCAGAGAGACTTCATCGTAGCTCTCAACCAAAGAAGCGCATTGCAAAACTCACGGAGATGGAAAAATTCCTGTAGGTTTCAGACTTTCCTTTCATGAGGATCTGCACAGGAACTCTCGCTAGGCCACCTGGAAGGAAGGAAAAGGTCAAGAAGGGACCAGGTACCAACTTCGAACAAAATAACTGGCAGCACCCTGGGGCTTGGCAGCGGTTCGATTCTGCTGGATTGTTCGCTGCTCTGGTGACTACACTGGCTGCTGGGTCACTTCTCGGGCCTTGGCGAGGTGCTGGGTTTGACCCTTGAAGCCCTTTATGGCTTAGGTACCTGAGGAACCACCTTCCCCCATACATTCCGGCCTGCTCCCCGAGATCATCAGAGGGGGCCTCTTCTTACATGTGCCACCCGCAACAGGAGGGAGGGAGGGAGGGAGGGAGGTGGCTGCTAAGAGTAGGGCCTTCTCAGCGATGGCACCATGTTATGGAACGCCCTCCCTTATGAGTCACAAACTGCCACCTCTCATGAAGCATCCAGCAGGGGCTAAACACATTTTTGTTTAGATCAGTATTTCTGTAGGGCTGGTAGGGATGTTTTGTCCTGTGCTCGGTTTCTTAACGTAGTCTGACTGCTTTTATTGCTACCTTTGATGGCTATCTTTTACTTTACTTATGGCTATTTTTATTCTGTGCCACTACATTTTTATATTGATCTACTGCTGATGCTTTTATGGCTTTTGTGCTGCTGCCTCTGGCTTTCTGCTGTTTTATTGCTGCATTGTTTCTATATTGTTTTATTATGTTTCATTATGTATGTTTTTATGTAAGCCGCCTTGGGTGTCCATAGCAGCGGGGGAAGGCGGGGTAAAAATGCGTTAAAATAAATAAAAATGTGGCAGCTTCTCCATGGCGCTCCACATCCAGGCCCTGAGGTTGCTGCCTCACTCTGCCTCAATATTAAGGCCGGCCCATTCCCTGACCTGCTGCACCATACCCGGCCTGCGGTTCACTCACCTATGTAGCTGCGGATATTGAAAAGCCCGTTCATGACGACATTCGTCGAGGTGAAGATCAGAACGTTCCCTTTCACGTCTCCAACACAGAAGACGCCTTTGGAGCCATCTGTCCTAGTTCAAACGGGAAGTGAAAAGACAGGCCAGTGCCACAGGCGGGCTCCGTGCAGGTGCATGCCAAGTCAGGCCTTGGCTGAGCCAGGAAGCCCCTCAGACCCATCCACCCATTGCACCTAGGCAGGAGGAGGCGGCCATGAGCAGAGAGCAACGGCCCAAGCAAGTGAGCCAAGTGCTATGCTGTTGGGAATGGCAGCAGGGCACTGCCTAGTCTGGAGGGGCACAGGGGCAGGGGGCTGGGGAGATGTTCGTCAGGCCCCAAGCAAGGCGCTGCTCTGCCATAACCCCGAGCATGAACAAAACCCCTTTGCAGCCAACAGGAACAGGAGTGGCAAGCAAGCTCAAGCCACCCACCGCCCTGTCTCCACCATTGTGGCAAGAAGGGGGGGGGATGTCAAGCAAGATATGAGGGACCTCTTTCCCACAACTCGAGCACTGGGGTGAACAGGATTTGGGGCATCTTTCCAAAAATGGGCCACACTTTCTCCCTGCAACTGTGCCACAGAGGCTGTTCCAGAACGGCATCTGTCCGCTAGTTTAAAAAGCTGCTTCCAAGTATCCAGCCCAACCTTGTGAAGGACCTGTGAAGGACCACATAGGGCAACATAGGAGGGTCTCGCCTCACCCATTTTATCCTCACAACAACCCTGTGTGGTAGGTGCACCTACTGAGCCTCGTGGTTGAGTGAGGATTTGAGTGTCAGTCTCCAAATCCAGAGCTCCAACCACTCTAAATACTGGCTCCCAGCAACCATGATGCCACACCAACCCCTCCTCCTGAGTGACCTCAGGAGGGGGCATGTGGCATCGAAGGTGCCACAGGAGGAAAACGCCTCTGCTCTTGCCCTGAAAGTGCTCCTCCCCGCAGCTGCCTTTCTCCCTGCAAGTGTTCCGGACCAGAGTTTACCCTCACAAACGTGGCCCTGGAACCGGAGAGGGACAGGAAGAGAGACTGTCAGAGAATAATTCAACATTGGGGAGCCATTAGAAACACTTATGGAATCTAGTAAGAAAAGGGAGCCCACAATAGTGCTATACAAACACTTAACAGCATTGAATAAATATGACCTTAATGGTCTCCGTGGGACGTGGAATGAAGAGTTGGAATCTCCCATTTCATACCATCAGTGGACAAGAGTCTTCTTAGCAAATATAATTAAAATATCTATGGACCTTACATTACGACTGATTCAGCAAAAAAATCTTTTTAGAGTTTATTGGATTCCAAAACGTCTTCATAACAAGGGACTTGTTAAAGAATCTACTTCTTGGCAGCGCTGCAGTGAACCCGATGCAACATTCAGGCATCTGGTTCTGGTCTTGTGCAGTGATTCAGTCCTTTGGGGTGGAGGACATTAGTGGTATCAATCGGTTTTTAGAACAATCGTTATTGTCTGTGGACATGCATATTCTTTTGACTTACAGTGGGACCTCAGTATCTGCGGGGGTTCCGTTCCGTTCCGGACCCACACATACGGATACCGAGAATCCGCAGATACTAGGGTCCACTTAAAAAACGTCCTAAAAGTAGGGGGAAAGCTCCCAGTCCATGTTTTTACCTTTGCGCTGGTAAACCGGGTGGTTTCTTCCAAGCCTCTGCAGGGTTTTTTCAAGCTGAACGACCGACCGACTTCTGTGTCGCACAAAGGCTCTTCCCTCCTCCCAGCCTTGCCCCAGGATGCATCCTGGGGCAAGGCTGGGAGGAGAGAAGAGCCTTGGCCCTTCGCCCGACCTGAAAGTGGGTCGTTCAGTTTGAAAAAGCCCTGCAGAGGCTTGGAAACCACCCGGTTTGCCAGCGCAAAGGTAAAAACATGGACTAGGGGGCTTTTCCCCTACTTTTAGGACATTTTTTAAGAGGACCCTCGCAGGTCTGGGATCCACGGTGACTGTGATAAATCTGCAGATCCTGGATCCACGGATAGAAAGAATCCACTGTACTTCTCGATCTATGGAAGCTATCTGCAGGACAACGAAAACGGACTCTTTGTGCTCTTGCTGTTGCTAAAAGACTAATACCTTGGAAGGGTCCATTCCTGCCCACTATTTCTCAATGGACAGAGGATCTATTGACTCTTTCTGTATTTGAATCTGTTGCTTACAGAAGGCAATTTCGTATGGACAAATGGTTGGATATTTGGAAGCCTTTCTTGGACATTTATGTATAGATTTTAGTTAGTGATTCTTATTTTACCTATAAGGCTATCTGTATTCTTTCACTCTTATCTTTACTGATTATTTTTGTTTGTTTTTCCCCCCTTTTCTCCTTTTCTTTCCTTCTTTTTCTTGTTCCCTTTTTTCTTTTCCTTTATAGTTCACACACACACACACACACACACACACACACACACACACACACACTCTTATGTTTTATGGTTTTTTAAAAATTGTATTGTGCTATTCATCAATAAAGGGGAAAAAAATGGTGAGCCACCCACCCCCAACGAGGTCCGGGATAAGATGCCCCACAGCGCTGAGGTCCCCTGAGTGCCACTACTAGCACAGCTGCCAGAACTCTTCCACAGGACAGCATGTCTGACCGCCCATGTCAAGCAGCACAGGGTTCAACAGGACTTGGCCAGACCAGGCAGGTGGGTTTAGGGTTGCAGCCAGAGCCACGGTGCTTGGAACAGGCATAACGCTTTTCCAGGCACCGACGTTACTAGGTTAGCAATCAAAGTCCTGGAAACAGATTTCGTGGCGACAAGAGTGCTTTGCAGGGCAACATGACCTGCACAGATTACGGAGGATTGCGCAGTCTGCCCACAAAAAGAGCCCAGCTTCATCTCATGGAAGTTACAAAATGCATATGGAATTCACTGCCACATGATACATGTCAGCCAGTGGCTAGAGATGGCTTTAAGGAGGAGTAAATTCATTGAGGGTGTTTGTTTACCTATCAACAGTGTTTGCTGTCTATCAACAGCCACTACCCATTATACCTACATCAAGCCTCCATGTTCAGAGGCAGTATCTCTCTGACTACCAGGTGCTGGGCAAAAAACAACAGAGAAGGGCTGCACCCCTCATGCCCTATTTCTTGGCCACTGTGAGATGCTGGAGTAAAGAGGGAACTTGGATAGCAGGGCTATTCTTAAGTTCTCAAAACCGTGAATCAAATGGACCCTCACAACAACAGACCCCTGAAGACCTCCAGCTGCCAATCATCAGTTTCTGCCCAAGGACCTGTTGTGCTGCGGAGAGAAACAGGCAGAGTCTGCTGCTGACATACCAGTAATCCATGGCTGTGGCACACCCATCGAGGTCCACAAGAGCAAAGAGCCGGTCACATTTGTTGCCACCAATATCGAAGAACTCTGAATGAAAAGAGAAATGGAAGCTGGGTACAGGCTGGGGGGGGGGGGCTGCATGGAGATCACTGGATTCCCCAGCTGGTCCGTAAACATGAGAAATTCATCTCAGGCAGCAGGAAGGACTTTCCACTGTCAAAAATCTTCGGTGTAAGATGAGAGTACAGGTGCTTACAAGGTCAGTACAGGTGCTTACTTAAACTTTTACAATTCTTGTATTAAAAAACCTCAAGCTTTGAAGGCAAACATAGCACAGGGTGGGGCAATAATGAGAGGAGGGGAGAGGGGCAGGTGATGCCTCATGACTTTTCGGCGAGGGCTCAAAACGTTTTTGTTTCGTCTAGCGTTTGGGTGATGGGTTGTGGTCTGCCTCCTGTGTCTCAAGATGCACTGCCATGCTGCTTCTCTGCTCCATACTGTCGCCCCCCCCCCAGTGGATTTTATTGTTTTTAAATTTAGTTATGTATTGTTTAAACTTATTTTCTGTATTATTTTAAATTATGTATTTTAATTTTTGTTGTAAGCCACCTTCGGCGTAGGATAAGGCAGGGTATATATATTTTAAATAAATAAATAAATAAAATTATGGGGGTGACACAGTGAGTTCTCACCCCGAGTGATGCAAAACCTAGTAGCACCTCAGCTGCAAGACCCCACATCTGCCAAGCGCCCTTCAGCAAATTTGCCTGTTTTAACAGAGACTTCAGTGGCTACGATCCTGAGAAATACTGAGTGCAATCCACTATGTACCTCAATTTTTTGACACATTTTGGTGCAAAGAATAAAGAAAGGCATGTTATTCTGGGTCAAAAAAAAGAGCTGCCAACGTAAGAAAATCAGCTTGTTATTTGTAGTCGAGTTTCACATTGCTGTATCTAGGTCATTTTTTAAATAAATCTGCACCAAATTTGAGGAGGTGGTTCATTTGTCACCTACTTCAGGCAGATACAGCAGCTGCTTTGGCTTTTATGACGGAGGCTCAGGGCGTAAAACAAGATGCCGGTAGAATACAGAGCATTGCTCTTGCTCTGCATCCAGTGCTCCCAGACCTGTATCATCACCGCCACGTTCAGAGGCAGACTCGCTGGTGGGACAGGCCTTGCTTGTGCTCTGCAGAGGCACCTGGCTGGCCCCTTAGGAAGCAGCAGCCAGAGACGGATCCAGGCCCCCCGTGGGTGGGGGCCGCCGCCACACCCCACCTCCACGGCCACCACATGCCCTGCCCCTGTGGCGTGTGACGGCAGCGTAGCACGCCGCTGCACGCACAGAAACGCACACCCCCCGCACGCTTTTTGGCTCCTTTTTCGAGCCAAATGACACCAGGGAGGGTGGGAGGGCCAAAACGCAGCCGTTCTTGGCTGCGAAGAAGAAGCGACGGGGTGCCGGAGGCGGCGGGGCAACAGGTAAGCGCCGCCCCCCTGCGACCGGCACCCTGGGGGCCACCGCCCCAACCGCCCCCAGTGGTACGACGCTTCTGCAGCAAAGGTCCTGTAACTACAGTCGGACCTTTTTCTCCACGGTGTTTCCACTACGGATATGACTCAACACAGGTGGCAAAACTGTGGAAGAGGGAGTCCGACTGCACCACGTTACCTCTTTTTTCAGCGTTGTCGGGGGGCTGCCAGCCACTTCCCGCCTCCTGTGTGTGTGCAAACCATTGGAAAAAGAAAAAAATGCAACTGGGAATCTGTCAGAGGCCTGCCAGCTGCTTCCTGTCATGTTTAAACTGCTGAAAAAAGAAAAAAAATGCAACCGGGAGTCTCTGGCGCCAGTAGCGTTTTTTCTTTTTTTTCAGTCAGTTTAAACAAACTCAGGAGGAGGGAAGCGGTGAAGACACTGGGAAAAAGGGAATGTGGCACCGCTCCCCACCCCACACCCCGGTTTTCCTATAACACTGTTTTTTGTATCCACTGGCGCTCTGGGAACAGAACCCGGATCAACAGTAGACGCTTCCAATCAGGACCGGTCTGCACATTACTCTGAGAGTCCCATGACTGGAACTCCCAGTGCAGTTTTCTTCCCATAAAGCAGCTATGGAGGGGAGGGGGGGGGCAATTTGAATCAGGACTGTGGCTTGAGGGGGGGGGAATCCCACTCTGGCTTTCCTTGCTGCAGCTCTGATCCCACTGGAAAGAATACGGAGCATACGAAGAGTTCCCTTTCACCCTTGCAAGGGGGGGGATCATGGGAAGCTTCTGTACTTACCAATGTCTTGGTCGGTGGATGCAATTGCCAATAAATTGATATTTGGCAGGCATATCATGTCAATCACCCAAAGTTTCAAACTCTGCCGTCGCTTTGTCTGGTCCAGCTACGGAGGAGGGGAGAAAGAGAGAGGACCTAAGGACACCATACACAGGTTTGTTATTTATCCGGAATGTTTATACACTGCCTCTTAATCACACTGCTTCACTACGTTGCTATAAATACAAAATCACAATAAAGCAACAACATGAGAGCAGGTCCCCCCCCTTCCCCCAATTAGGGAATGTACTTCAGGGTTCAGGTGGGGGAGGGAGAGAAGGGAGCTTAGGTTGGGTCTGTTGGAGAGACCTTTCTAACAAACCCAACATAGCTCTGAGATATATACTGTATACAAGTAGGCCCTCCGTATCCGCGGGGGGTTGGTGTGTAAGAGAAAAGAGAAAATAACCACAATGAAAACAGACCCCAGCCCCAGCCGGCTCTCCCAATTGAGGGGGCCGGCCCGACTCGGAGACTCGAGTGTCCGAGTCGGGCACGGGTGCGCGGCGCTCCCGCAGGGTGGGCGCCTGGTCCAACGGAACCACGCACTCCACCCCGCACGCCACCCCCGCAGGGTGGGCGCCTGGTTCGACTGAACCACGCGCTCCACCCTAGTTACACTATTGCTCCTGGTTTTAGAAGTGGGTTTTCTCTGTGCCAGGTGCAAGGGAGTGTCAACGGGAAACAGGTTATCCTGTTGGCTGTGTGCTCCCTGAGGCATCTGGTGGGGCCACTGTGTGACACAGGAAGCTGGACTAGATGGGCCTTTGGCCTGATCCAGCAGGGCTGTTCTGATGTTCTGATGTTTATGTTCAGACAGGTGATAGCAGACTGAGGGCCAAAGCAGAGACGGCATACCCCTCTCAACAGAGCGCCCATCTGGTAGGTAGGCTAATCTCCATGCCTTGTACTATAATTCTTGGCATAGGAGGCTCTACGGGCCCCATCGTGTTCCTCCTCTTCCTCACTCCCATCTGGAGCTGGATGATGGCAAAAGAAAGAGGCTCTCTGGTACTTGAGGGTGGTCGGCATTAACAGTGGCCGTGTATCATGTGACAATAGGGGAAAGAGGACTCAGCTGAGAGGTCTGAAAGCCCCTTGGCAGGGAGGACCTAAGAGAGAAGAGCCCACCCCCACCCACCCCACCAAACCCCAAGCTACCCAAGTCACACCTACATAAACAGTCCGGAGCATTTTGAACGAGTCGCTCCAGTAGTGCAGGATCCCATCCCTGCTCACAGTGAGGAATCGCCCGGATGGGGACCGACTGCCGCCTTTCCTGGGCCGACCCTCCTTCTCAAACACTCTGCTCTGGTTTGGGAAAAACTGGATCTTGACTATTTCCTCTGAGTGGGCTCTGGAGCAAAACAAAGAGAAGGAAAGAGCCTGTTTTTGCAGCCACAAAACAAGCCTCTCCCTCCCTTATCCCCCATGAATGATCTTCTTTCAGAACTCCCCCCCCGGCCCCCCATGTCCTTTTTCTTTTGTTGGGAACCCAGCAAATGAATGGGTCACAGAGGGGGGGCACAAATCGCGGCAGTGGGGAGAGGTGACCTGACGCTTAACTCTCTTTGGTCCCAAGGACAAGGAACCTGTGCAACTGGAAGGGCATCATCCACCTCTCTGCTCTTGAGCCTCCCCCCCCCTACTCACGGGAAGCACAAGGGCCAAACAGGGGCTCTTACACTGGGACGGGTTTCATAGTTATCTGGAACTCTGGAAGCAACTCGTTTTTCAGCATGTCGTCCTTCCCACGGTATTCACGAAGCATGTAATTCAGATACTCTTCCTGCACGCAGAGCGAGGGAGGCGTATTATTTTATTGTACCATCACTGCGCATGGTGCTTTATAAAGTGCAGGAGGACAGATCCCTGCCCTGAGGAGCTTACAATCAATAATTCAACACCCGGGGGGGGGGGTATTGCACTCCCCCCAATCCTGCAGACCCAGGTAAAACAAGGATCCTGACACCTTAGGACGTTATTTTCCCAACCAAGAACTCTGGTGGCAAGAGAGTTGCGTGCTGCGGCCAGGGCTGTGTGTGCAATTCCATAGGAAGACGACAACAGCACAGCACCTGCCACTGGGTCAGGTGGGTCATTCTGGAGCTTCTTGAGAACCTGAGTTCTCAGTTAAAAAAATGAAGACCAACATTTTAGCCTCACCGCTCCCAAACATGCTTTTCTTGCGAGGGGGCAGGTCAGAGGAGCGGCTGATGACGGCCCGATCCTATCATGCCATTTATGGCAGCGGGACAGCGTTCCACTGCTGAAATTGGTTGCCAAGTCGCCACCAGCCATTTTTGAGCCGCCACCACAAAGGGCAACAGCATCCGCAGCTCACTGCCACAGCCGGCAACCTGCTCCAGTGCAGGCAAGCAGGGGGCAAATTATGGGCAGGGAGGGGGAAGAAGGGTGTTGGAGAGAAACAGGGGGCGGGGAAGGGAGGGGTGGATCCAGCAGCATCAGTCACACACGCTGGATCTTATCCCCTCTTTTTTAAAACCTCCCTGACTCTTTTCCCTCCTTGGGCAGATACCATCAAAATAGGTGGTGAATGTCTGAGAAGACCCATGGGGGGCCATTATCAGTCAATCCTAAATGAAATCAACCCTGACTGTTCCCTGGAAGGACAGGCACTGAGGCTGAAGCTCAAATATTTTGGCCACCTAATGCGAAGAGAGGACTCTCTGGAGAAGACTCTGATGCTGGGAAAGATTGAAGGCAAAAGGAGAAGGGGAAGGCAAAGGATGAGATGGTTAGACAGCATCACCGATGCAACTAACATGAAAATGAGCGAGCTCAGGAAGATAGTGGAGGACAGGAAGGCCTGGCGGGATGTGGTTCATGGGATCACAAAGGGTCGGACACAACTTAACGACTGAACAACAAAAAAAAATGTTTTTTTACTTACCTCCCATTTGCCTTCAGGTCCTCTCCACCCACCCTAGCATGCAATGTGCATCTTTTTGGCATGGTTGCATCATGCTATAGCATGGCAGGGGCTGGGCTTGGGCTCTCAGTGAGATTTCTGGCAGGAGCAGGGGGGGGGGGCAAGGTTACAGTTCCCTGTGTAACTCCTTGCCCCCTCCCCACAATTGGCAAAAAGCCAAAATTAATTACTTTGATTACTCGAGTGGGGGGGAGGCTTTTTAGAATGGCTTTTAGAAACTGTCCCAATTGGTTAAGAAGCCTTGGGAAGGCGCAGGAACCTGCTTTTCGGGGGGGGGGGAGGCAAATGCACCAGCTGGAGCAGGGCTGGAAGTGGAGGAGGGAGACACAATCCTGACCAAGAGCCACATGAGTGGATGGGCGGAGGCGGAGCTTTTCTTCGGAACCCCCAAGCCCCGCCCATCAGACCGGTCATGTTTTCCTCCTTAAGACCGATCAGGTTCAGTGTAATGCAGTTTCATATGCTCACATCATTCACCATCAGGAACATTAAAAAAAGACAGACAACAGCAGAAAAACACACCGCATTGAAAGGCACAGAGCCAGAAAGAGATTTTGACTCTGCATCCAAGCACTAATCTCAAGGGAGGCAGCCTAAGAGACGCTGGTTGCAAGGTTTCTGAGTAAGGACAGGGGTTCCAGAGCAGCCCTGCAGGTAGAGAAGGAAAGCAAAGCAAAGCAAAGCAAAGCCAGCCCTGATCTCGTCAGGGAGAAAATCATCTAGTTGGGGCAGGGGGATTTATCTGGATTCTTAGACAAGAAAATAACTGCTGCCTGCATAATCCAACTGTGAGCACAGGGGATGTGGGGGGGGGGGGCAGGGGACAGGCTCTACTAAAAAAAAAACAAACCAGACCTACCCAGTCAACGGAGCCATCGCAGTTGGTGTCGACCTTCATGAAAATGGTGTCGACGTCCTCATCAGAAACGTCCCCCATGATCTTCTTCATGGCCTTCCGGAACTCTTCCATATCCAGCCCTAGGAGGAGTCAATGTGCAACAGCGACAGAAGGAAGAGGCCATTTGCCGGCGCAGCCGAGAACGTGCAGCACCACCACCGGCAGACTGCAGGGCTGGGGATGGTGTCCAGAGATCCCCACTGTCTGCTCCCAAACATGCCCGGCGCCAGCTGCTGCAGACATCAGTGTGGGCTGAGGAGGGTGCCCCACACATCTGCGCTGGCTGCAGATAAAATCCGCACAAAAGAAGGAGCCATGGCAACACTGCTTCTGGCAAAGGCACTGCCAATTGTCCATCGTCTGCAACGCAGGGCAAAACAGCCTCCATAGATACAGCGGTGCCGGGGGGGGGGGGGACTTCAGGAGGAGACAGCAGGAAGGCTGCGGGGGGGTGGGGGGGCTGCTGTCCTCTTCTGCTCTTGGCCACCCTATCAGCAGCTGAGACTGTAGCTTGCAGGGGATCCGAGGGGTGGAAAGGTCACCTGCCTAGGAAATGGCCCATGGAAATGCCCTCAGCCCACATCGGAGCCCGTAACTCAGCGGTGCAGAGAAGCTGCTCTGTCTGCAGAGGGGTCCCAGGTTGAGTCCCTGCAGCCCTTCCAGTTTAAGAAGAACTTGGGTGGCTGGGAAGTGAAAGGGACTCCTGCCCAAGACCTTGGAGAGCCACTGCCAGTCAGAATAAGCACTGGGCTAGGTGAAGCCCCTTGCCAGACCCTGTATCTAGCAGCTTCTGATGTTGCATTTAATCTAGTAGTTTGTGTGTGGGGGGGGGGGTAGCTTGTGGTGGATTTATGATCAATATTAGCTTATTGGTTGGCCTTTCCTGACTCATGCTTCTTCTCCCACTTGTGGGTTTCAGGGAATAAACTGCTCAGTTCTACAAGGAAGGAGAACTGAGCCTGAGAGCTGAGAATTCAGAGGCTTCTCTGAGAGCTGGGATAGCAAAGTAGCAAACAGACTGAGCGACAAGGCACTCCCTGGTTCAACTCACTAGATGGCCTTAGGCAAGCAGCCCTTTCACCTATCAGCTACAATGGGAGGAGAACCAGACTTACTTTACCTGCAAGGATTACCCAAAGAGGATACATGGGAGTGTTATCCTTATTACTCATGTCCTCCGAGAGTTCAGTGCAGCCACCGCCACCCCTGCCAAGGTGCTTCCCTCCTCGACCACAAGCAAATTCCATGGGCCCTCCCCCAGGCAGAATGGACAGGACCCCTCCCGCTAAAACCGTCCTATCCTTTAACTTTTTTCAAATCGATGAGTTACACCAACCAATCAATCAAAGTTTGCAGCATGCTCTGCAGAGAAGCTCCAATGAGGAGGAAGAGGAGGAGAAGGGGCCCACAGAACCAGAACGGAGTCAGCCCCCACCTCCTCCGCCATCAATGTCTGCTTCATGGAACATGCGCTCCAGTTTCCGCAAGTGGTCGTAGTTGATCTGATCCTCCACCTGCTTGGAGCGAGCCTCGCCATAGGAGTCTGCCGCCTTCATCAGAGACTTGTGTGACGAGCACAGGCGACCTGCCTTGCTCAGAAGTCCAGGAAGCTTGAGGTGGGGCTGCAGGCAGGCGGGAAGGGAGGGAGGGAGAAGCGTAAGTCCAGGGCAGGCAGGCAGGCCAACCCAACACATCTTTTTCCTCTTTCTAATGTTTTGCAGTCCCTGAGCACCAGGCAGTTTTAACACCAGCCTTTTTTCAAGATCAATTTTACATGGTCAGGACAGGAGACAAGCACCCAGGCAGACAAGGCATGTCTTTAAAGCAGTATCAGTCCCTCCTAAACAACAGCAAGACCTTGGAGCCCCTCCTCTCCCCAAGGATCCTCCTCCTCCTTCAGAGTCACCTGCAAAACTCAGAGCAGTGAGACAGGTGTCATATTATGTAGAGAACAGTGGGGGCAAACTGGAAGCAACCTCATCACCTTCAGTTTAAGGGTTCATAGGGGTCAAGCTCTGCAAGAAACAATCCAGCAACATTGCTGCAGCAGAAGGGGGGCTGCAATGGGGCCTGTGATGTCACCAAGAAACCTCAATCCCCGTTTTACATTTTTAATGTAAAAAAAAAGTTTCACTTTTTTTTAATTAAGACCAGGAGTTGACAGACTAGTGCAATGGCTCCCAAACTGTGTGCTGCGGCTCCCCAGGGCACCTCCAAAACAGTCAGGGTGCCGCGGAATCCTCTCATTCATAATGTAACACCGACCTGCAGCGCTCCGATTATTAGCCATTGTCTTAAATAATATGAGAGATGCGCCACCAATGCTAGAGTCGCGGCCAGCAGGTCAAGGGAGCTGTGGATCGAAAACGTTTGGGGACCACTGGACTAGTGTATGAATATTCATTTTTTTAAAAAAAATGTTAAAAAATGACAGTCTTCCAAAAGCCTGGGGCAGAGGGGCAAGTCTCACACTGCACTAGTGCACAGTTGGCTGGTGCACACACCTGAGATTTCTGCTAGAGTTCAAGGAAGCCGGGGGGGGGCTCCCCCAAATCTGCGGGAAGTGCTGTGAGCTCTCTTTACCTTCAGGCTTCCGTCTTCTAACGCCAAATGGCTGTTTCTCTCCAGTCCCCACTCAAGCAAATGAAGTGAATTCCCTAGCCCTGAGGCACCTGGTGGGGCCACTGTGAGATACAGGAAGCTGGACTAGCTAGGCCTTGGGCCTGATCCAGCAGCCAGGCTCTTCTGAGGTTCTTATAACTATCCAAGGCCAAGAACGTTCATTCAAGCATCTTCTAGTCACCCATGCGCATCTAACAGCGCAATCCTATCCGACTTATGCCACCGTTGTAACCAGCGGTGCAGCGAGAACGGGAGGCCCCAGAACGGAAAGGGGATTCAAATCCCCTCCAGAAGGGGAATTCAAAGGGGATTTGAATCCCCTTTCCATTATGGGGCCTCCTGTTCTCGCTGCGCCGCTGGTTACAATGGTGGCATAAGTTGGATAGGATTGCGCCCTAAGAAACGTTTCTCCTCAGTGGCTGGGTCGCGAAACATTTGCAGCATTTCTGTCTGGGGAAGCGCTACCTGTCCCGGACGCCACCGCCAACTGCTCCTCTCTCTGTACTGCCGGGGCAACGTTGACCAGCCAGCCTGTCTCTAAAATATCTACGTACTTTGCACCCATCCTACACTTATGGGACACTTTATCTCAGTAGTCACTGGAAATAGATGACCTTCAGAATAGCAACAAAAATAATCCCGGTATTAAGCACAGCCCTTCACAGAAAGGAATGACAAGTGGCCAGTCCCTGGTGTGTGGGAGCCCCCCCGGGCCCGGCTTCTGGAGTTCCATGGTGGGAGAAAGAAAGGCGTGATATATCAATTCGTAAAAAAAGGCGCATAAAAACTGGGAGCGTGATCCAAAGAGGAGCGGCCCCCTCCACGCGGCCCCCTCCACGCGGCCCCCCAGCAGCAGCATTTCTCATTTGCAGCTCACATCTTTGCAGCTCAGTCGGAGTCGCTTACTTTGGCTTGCAGTCCTCCTGGGGGCAGCGGCGGCGGCGGCTTAGTGGCAAGTTCTGTGTCGGAGTCTTTGCCTCCCCTGAAATAATGCAGAAGAAAGAGGCCAAAATCAAAAGCAGGTGTTTGAGGAGCTATTTGAATGGCAGCTTTTCAGGTCTTTGTGTTTACTCCAGGTAGAGGTGGGGATGATGCAGCCCAGTGGGCAGAGAAAAGGGTCTGGTGGGCTTCAGTTTAAATCCTGCCTCAGATTCTGCTGCTGTTGAAAGCACAGGCACAGGGAGGAGGGGCCTGCTAAACAGTTGGCAACCCTACTCCTATCAAGAGCCCCAAAGTTGGGACTGGAGCAGGCAAAGTAGAGGCGCTGGTGCCCCTCTGAGCTGAGGGGCTGAAGGGGAGACAGAGTCCGTGGGTTTTAAACGCCTGCTCTGGCTCAGAGATTGTGCAGAGCCTGACCCAGAGAGCACAGGGAAGGGTTAAAGGAGAAACCTGATGAGACAGAGCACATCCATGGTGGGGAAGGGACATGCATTGCAGCATCCCCCCATAGCTGCGCATAGCTGGCACTGGAGCAAGAGCTGGCACCTTCTTAATCTAGTGTGAGGCTGGGATGAATCTGTTCCTCACCACCACCCATTTTTTTGAATTTTTGGACACCTAGAAGCCCCTGCGAATTTCAGCACCTAAACGCTGCTGAGGCCTCATCTTGCAGGCAGCCTTTGTTCTTTGTCTGCGTGAAATTCCATTGAGGGAGGGGAGCACATGGGTTCGTGTATTCGAGATTCTCTTTCTGCCTGGGGTGGGGTGGCCCCTTCCAGGACTGACATGCATTTAGCGACTGGGCAGCCAAACCCGTCCATCTAGGTCGAGAAGGTGGGATGGAGTGGCCAGGTGGGGGTTCCACTCCTCCCATCATCAGAGCAAAGTTACATATTTCCCAGTTGACAGGAAGTGGGGGGGGTGTTCTCTGCCAATCACCTGAGTGACCCACTCCACTCGATGGGAGCTCAGAGAGGAACCACCACTTGCACAATTGCAAGTGAAATGACTTACTTGTCATGAACATAGCTTACACTAGGGGGGGCTGTCTAGCACAGTGGGTCCCAATCTTACAGGCCTCGCGACACCCACCCACCACCCACCGCTAGAGCCGGTTGCAGAACCTGGAATTAAGTGACACGATGACACCATTGACACTTAGTTCCAGGTTCTTCAATCTACCAAGACCTGAAAATTAGTGCTCAACAGGTGAGGGCGGGCGGACGGGCCCAAAACGTGACGTGCAGCTGAACTTCTGCTTCGCGGTTTTCCGCGTTGTGGTCCCGCTGCCGAATGGCTCAGCTGGCACAGGTCCTGTGACGCCCCTGGGAGATCCCCCAAGGCATTGCGGCGACACACTTTGGAAACCGCTGGTCCGTCGCGGGACTGCGGACAGATTTTGGTTTTGTTTCTTTGTCATTCCAGCCATTACAAACATCCCAGAGTTTAATGCAGGGACATGGGGTGGGGTGGGGATGAGAGATTGAGTAGCATCCCAGCTCCATCTACTGGCCATTAGTTAATGGTTATTGCAGCCCTTTGGTTAAAAACTTTTTCTTTACACTTTCCAGTCAAGTTCAGGCAATTTCCATCCCCTGCTTGTACTTTTATTACTCACCTTTCTTTTCCCATTTTGTTTAATCCCTTTTGTGTAGTGTTTTAATAAACTAGTTACATTTTGATCCTTTGTCCACCTGGTCCATGTTCACAGGTAATTCTGGGGATTTTCCTGTCTCTTCACCCTGCAGGTGCTACTGTGGGTTTGATATTTAATAAGAACCCCTGGGGTTCAGCGCTTTCCTGAGAGGGGTTTTTCCCAAATCCCCCCCCCCCCCGGCCTGGTCTCTGCAGCCTGACATAATGTCAGCAGATACAATCTATCAAAGTTTTTCCCCGTTCAGCTGCTGGTCCAGTAAAGGGGAAGTGGGAGGAAGGAGGGTCATGCTGTGCCCACTAGGAGCTGCTTCCCTTGGTCAGTCTGCCTTCTGCGCAGAGTCTCTTTCCATGGCAGAGACCTTTAAGATGTCAAACAGATCAACAATATGCTGGAAGCTGGTTATGGGTACCCAGCAAAGAACATGAAACAGGTGTCCTCAAGCAAAGATTCCCAACCTGTGGTACACGTACCACTGGTGGTATGCAGACCATAGGCTGGTGGTACGCAGGCTGCTGGCAGCTGTTCGGACCCGGACTTACCTGGGACCCTGAGCAACGAGTCTCCCCTCCTGGACAGGGGAGTAAGCGAGCCTTATGGCAGCAGCCTGCCAGCCAAACCGGCGCCACGGCAAAGCGCACCAGGCGGGAACACCCCCACCAGGTCTCCCCGCGAGCCACCGGGGCCCGAAGAATGCCCCAGCCGTGTCTGGCCAGCCGGGGAGGGGCCACAGCTACCCGCCACAAGTGGCGGCTGGGCCACAGGGGCGCTGGCTAAATCACGGCAACAATGGAGCAGCACTTCGGCCAAACCCGGGGGGGGGGCAGGGTCTCTGCAGGGTAATCCTCGGCCACACCCATGGCTGGTGAGAGTGGCACGCAGCTGTCCCAGCTCAGAGCGGCCAGGGAGCGGGGGAAGGGAACAGGCAGAGGGAGGGAGGTGCGCGGAGCAAGGCCGACAACCCTACAAACGGGTGTCTGTCGGCTCGTCAGGCTGGTGATGTCACCTCGGGGGCGAGGGAGCTGGAAGGGGCCGGATCAGGTAGCCCCAGGGAGGCGTCTTAAGCAAGCCCCAGCCGAGAATGAGAGGCGAGCCCAAGGAAGGAGCCTGCTGGCTTAGTGGAGGAGGAGGGCCTAGATGCTGTCAACCTCCTCCCCGCTAATAACTCTGAGGCTATAGCCAACCAGGTGGACCCCCAGCCAAGGCCGCCCGGAACCCCGACCCCTAGGGCTGACCTCGGGGGGAGGGGACGACTCCACACCAGGTCCCAAAGGGGGCACGGTGCTCCGCAGGCCCTGGGGAAACTTTACAGCAGCTAAGATGGTAGCCGCCATCTCAGCCACGCAACACCACATCGGAGCCCAAAGAGCGGTGACTCGAGCCGGCAAAGCTTGAGCGCACAGGCTCTAGGTGCAGGGAATGCCCCTCGCACCCTCCCATGCCTTACCTTGCCTTTCCGAGCTCTGGTGCGGGATTTGTACAATTATTTAATTATTTCCCCCCTTTTCGCCGCCATTTTTGCTTGCCTTTTGCTCCTTTGTGTGTCCTTTTGCTCCTGCTGCTCTTGCTGCCACCACCGATCACCAATCACCACCATGGACTCCAGTCAGGACTCCTCCGACTACCCCCTCCCACCACCGCTCCGCTTCCGCAACTCTTCTAGAGTCCGGTCGACTGTGTTCCGGTCAGCCCAGGTTCGTGGTGCGCCGGAGCGAGGCTATCAAGGCTCGCGCAGGCACCCAACGCTTGTTGTTGTTTTTTTTGCTTGGAGAGCTCTCCGTTGTGCGCCTGCGAGACCCTCACTAGCCTCGCTCTGCCACGCGATGAGCCTGGGCCGACCGGAACGCAGTCGGCCAGGCTGTAGAAGAGTCGCGGAAGCAGCGCGTCGGCAGGAGGGGACAGACCTAGAAAACCAGGACAGACCCGGTTCTGACCAAAATGGATCCCCGGAAACTGGGATTGTCTCGGTTTTTCCGGGATGGACGGTAAGCCTACACATCATGCTACTGGCTCATGTTCAGCTTGTGGTCCACTAACAGCCCAATCCAATCCTTTTCCCCACCATAGCATGCAGCTGCACCAAAGCAGGCATGCTATAGCGGCAGTAGTGTAACAAGGGTGGAGTGAAGGCAAGTAGTTGTGCAAGACCCTGTTACACTGGAGTCAGCAGCCCCTCCCATTTGCTGCTGGAGCCATTCTGGCAGCAAAGGCAACACGCAGGACACTCACTCACTCACTCACTCACTCACTCACTCACTCACTGTTGCTGCTGGAATGGCTCCAACAGCAAGGGGGAGGGGCTGCTGACTCCAGTGTAACGGAGTCTTGCACAACTACTTGCCTTCGCTCCACCCTTGTTACACCACTGTATAGTGTGGGGGGGGGGAAGAATCGGGAGGCTTGGGAGGAGAAAGGGAAAATATTTTCCCTTACCCCTCGGTAAGCCCCATGATTACCAATGGGCTCGTCGGACCTGCACTAGCTCGCAAGTCTGAGGAGACAAAGGGGGCATGACAGCTCGCTCTGGATGGGATAGTATCTGGCACAAGTTGCTTGCGCCGGGTGCCACCCCCTTCCACCTCCAACACACCCTAGCCCTCCCCCCTTCCGCCCTGATCCTCTCATCCCCCCAACCCATTCCACCTAGCCAGCTGACTCACCAACAGCGACAGGGCTCCTCTTCGCCACCACGGAGCGCAACGTCCTCCCCACTGACGGCGGCAATGGCCCAGAAGCACGTGGCTCCAGAAGGACTTCCAGAAGGTGCCTTACAATGCGGTAAAGCACATGCCGCTGCCGGCATGCTAGTTCCTGTGGCGGTAGCACCCAGTAGGGTTGGGCCATGAGGCACCTAGGTGGTTTTCACTCATGCTGCTACCAAGCCAGGTCTCCCTCCTCCTGTACTTGTGCCTCTGGTGTTTTGTTTCTATATGGAACACCTTGCATGAAATTAATGTCATCTTGTTCGTGTGGACCTGACAGGTGGAGGCCATCAGGATCATTTTGAATCCTAATTCAGTTTTCCAGGGTGCTAGCTATCCCCCCCTCTGCTTTACAACAACTGCACATTTAAGAAGCATCCTTTGCACCCCCATCATCGAAATTATTTATCAAAATGTTGAACAGCAGTGCCCAAAACAGAGCTCTGTGGCACTCCACTTGGCACCCCTCTCCAGGGCGACGTGGAGCCATTTAATAACTGTTGTTCACCCAGCTTTGAATCCATCTAACAACAATACTACCATCCAGCCACATGTTACCATTTTATCTACAAGGCTATCAAGGGAGACTTTGTCAAATGCTTTGCTGAAATCTAGGTACACGACGTCCATCGTGTTCCCACACCCTGCCAGACTAGTCACTCTGTCAAGAAGGAGAGGAGATTTGCCTGGCACAATTTGTTCTTGACAAATCATGCTGGCTCCTAAATCACCCCATTATTGCTCACAGACATTCCACTGAATAATCTGTTCCAAGAACTTTCCAGAAATTGATGTCAGGTTGGCCAGTCTATAGTTTCCCAGATCTTCCTTTCCCCCCTTTTCAGAGATAGGGACAACATTTGCTCACCTCCAGTCTCCAGGCACTTCACCATGAGTTCTCAAAGATTGCAGGCCATGGCTCTAAGATCACACCTGCTCCAGGCATCCTGCCTGGGATGTACTTTCTTCATCTGCTCCTGGGGACTTAAAGTCATCTGAGGTGCTCCCTTACCATCCCTTCACCTGTCTTGAGCCATGATGCCCCAGTTCTTCATCAGTACAACTGTTAGGTTGGGCCACCTAACAAGACAGGAGATGTGGTCCTCAGATTGAACTGCCTGAAGACTCCTGGTTGTAGAGGTTTTGGAAGTGGGATTTCTCTGTGCCAGGGAGTGTCAACGGGAAACAGGTTATCTTGTTGTCTTGTGTGCTCCCTGAGGCATCTGGTGGGGCCACTGTGTGATACAGGAAGCTGGACTAGATGGGCCTTTGGCCTGATCCAGCATCTGGGCTCTTCTTATGTTCTTAAGACTGCCGAAAGCTAAGCAGGAACAGCCCGTTCGTGTTCGAAGGGAGACAAACTGGAAATCACCGATAAGCTGTTACGACCTTCGGTGGCAGAGAGGCATCGCTGTTGCGTGCCGTGGTGAGAGAACAGACTGGAATGCCATGAATGTCAGTGACAGAGCGATAACAACTGGAAAACGTTTCCCTGTTCAGCATGATCTGTGGCGTCCTGCGGAGAGCTCAAGGCAGCTGGTGAAGATGACTACACCCTGGAGAAAACCAGCTGGAATTGAAGGGTTCTATACAGAACAATATTGTAAAGATCCTTATCGGATCTAGACAAGCCTTCCTATGTAAACTGCCTTGAGTAATATCTGAAGAGCAATCTGAGGATAAGAAAAGCGGTATATAAATACAGAAATAAAGATAGATGCAAAATAAGAACAGAGACCTGCTTTCTCTCCATCATCGGCCCTCATCTTCTCCCTGCAGCAGGTCTACCACTTCTTTGACCTTCCCCTTCTTATAGACATCATCATAAAAGTCCGGTGTATTGTCTTTGGCAGCCTCAGCTCATTATCTGCGACTTCTGCTTGGCTCAGCAGTCTATAGTACACTCCCAGGAGGGTATAGTTTTGATTCATCTCTCTTTTTATTCTTACCCGACACTTTTTATCTGGCTTCCACGCTCAGATTGCTGGCTCTCTCTGCAGGTGTGTGCATTCTTTACAGCGGGTACAATTCCCCCTCCCTCCCTCCCTTCCTGTTGGGTCTGTTCCTTTGAACAAGTTCTACCCTTCCCATCCTATATTCCACTCATGGGTCTCATCCCAGCAAGTTTCCGTGATGCCTATCAGATCATATTTGTCTTCCCATATTGTGACTGCAAGTTCGTTCTGTTTGTCCCCCATACTGTATGCATTAGTACAGTGATTCTCAAAGTCACCATCGCCGCAATCCACCTCGTCCTGCTGCTCCCACATTGCGCCAGATCCAGGATGGCCTCCGCCGGGCCTCTGGACATGAGCAGAAGTTGCATCGGCCAAACCAGAAGTGACCCGGAAGTCATTTCTGGAGGCCATCTCGGGCCCAGCGCAACGTGGGAGCAGCAGGACGAGGTGAGTCATGACCCGGAAGTGGCTTCTGGCTGCTTCCATTTGGCGACAAACTGAGGTGCAGGTGGGCCCAACTGGCGACCCACCTCAGCATCGGGCCATGACCCACAGCTTGAGAAGCCCTGCATTCGTATATCAGAGACCACTGGTATCACAGCCTACTCAGTTCCCTGGTGCAATTTCTTGCAAGTCCCTCATCACCCCCTCCACAAGCCAGTGTTTTCCTTTGTCTCTCACCATCTTGTCTCCAACGTCTGTCTTCATATTAGGTTCTGTGTTTTGTTCTCCTGTCCCCTTTGTATTTAGTTTAATGCCCTCCTGATGAGACTTGCAAGGTCCTCGCCAGACACATTCTTCCCCGTCCTCGCGCAGTACAGCCCACTTCTTGGCAGGCCAAAGCATTCCCAGTAACACCATCTTTGTGGCCAGCTGTTCACTGCCAGGACCCTGTTTTCTCTGGCATGCTTTGACCCCTGACAGGAAGGATAGATGAAAATGCTACTTCTGCCCCCAACTTCTCCCCTTCCCAGATCCTTGCAGTCTCTCTTCTGCTTCTTCGGACAGTATGATTTGTTCTTATGTGGGACAGCAGGAAGGAGTCTTGGTCACCAGATGTGATCAGTCTTGTCTTGGCAATCTCTCCATCACATCCCAGGGATGCACACCAGGAAAACAACACACTTTCCAAGTCCATGTGTCTGGGCTGCACACTGCTGCCTCCATCCCTTTCAGTAGAGAATGTCCCACAACCACCACAAGTTGTCTCTTCCTGGTTCCTCCCATCTATGGGTAACTGAAAGTCCTCCTCCCTGTTCTGTGGGGCTTGTCCTCTGCACTGAGAGCTTTGTATTGGTTGCTCAGCTCCATGACACAGAATGCCTCCTGGTTTTCTTGTTCATTCTTCAGTGTCAAGTACTTCCATATGTCCACACCTTCCACTGGAATTTCTTCTTCCTCATTAGCGTGCACGTATGCACGCACCCCGGCGGTCTCCATTTGTAAAGAGTTCCTTCAGTCTTGCCCAGGAACTCTTCTTCCACCCGAATGAGTCTCAGTATGGAAAGGAGGGTCTCCAGAGCCATCACCTGCTTCTCAATTATAAGCTGAAACCGGACGTGGCTTACAATCGCGTCTCAGGCCTATTCAGGAGCTCGGGAAGGCCTGTGGTCCACCCTACAGGCCTCTATGTGCCTCAGGACAGGTCTGGGACACGATTGTAAGCCGGCTTCGGTTTACAATCACGCATCACCCGGGGCAGGCTGCCCCCCTTAGTGACGCCAGTGCTTAGCAGGCCAGATAGGTCGCTTTGCTCTTTGTCCAAGTCAAACTATCAGACCAGATAAGGGAAAGCTCTGCACCGTGCTGGTGCCAGGTTGCTAGGAGACCTGGGCCAAAGCCCTGCAGTGGGCACTGGGCCCAGATTTCCCCAAGGCTCCTACCTGCCCCAAATCACAGGGTGGGCAATACCACTGCCACCAGTACGGAGGGCTCAGGGGTCAACATGGCCAAGTGGGCCCATTGACAGAAGTGGGCCTCAGCCCACATCCTGCTTGGCTGACCTCTGGTTCCCCCCTGGCTCTGCACACTACCTCCCCTTCCTCTGGTTTAACCCTCCTCTGGGTTAAACACACAGCAGGGCTCTTACAGGTTCTCATCCTTGGTCAGGTCATGACTTTAAAGTGCTTGTTGGGACTTTGCTATTTTGTCAACTGAGGTGCAACCTTTGAACTGAATGGCTGTTGAACTTGCATGAATTTGACAAGAGGTGCCTGTACTGTTGCTATTGTTTTGATATGAATGTGATGTGTGTACTGAATTGTTGTTGGGTGTTATATAAGCTGTTATTTTGGCATTGTATTAACTGTTTGATTGGTAAATATTATGGGTTTTCTTTCAGGAAGAAAAGTAGGTTATAAATATTAAAAAAAGGAAAAGAAATGAACAACAGCCATGCAGTAAGCAGAGGGTGGGAGGGGCTGGATGCTTTGGCCACCCTGATTGGAAGCCCGGCTGTGATTAAGGAAAAGATGTGTGACTCGTCTGCTGCAAAGTGGACTTGTTTGCCTGTTGTATGGATGGGAATTTGTAGACTAGCTCCAAGAGAGAGAGAGAGAGAGAGAGAGAGAGAGCGCACACAGGTGGCCAAGGTGGTTATCAGAAGATGAATCCACAATCCAAAATTGTGCAAGGCTTTATATAGGACCAACCAAAAGTAACACTAGATTAAAACAGTGAACCCCGGGGCTCAAAAGCTGGTCATTTCAGGCTTTGCTACTCGACGGGTCTTCGAAAGCATGACAGCTGCACGCTTCTGTTCCCTGCACTCACCACGTTACGGAGGGGTGGATACTCAGCCTCCGAGGAGTGCTCCCCATGGAGCTGGAGGATTGTCCAGAAGTAGACATGTGGCTTTCCAGTTGCATCTCAAGCTCCATTTTCAGCCCAGGAGCAGGATCCAGCCGTCCACTTGGAGCCTTGGTTCACTTGGTACTGAGGAGTGCCAGTAAGCTCAACTGTGATGTCAAATTCTGGAATGGTGACCTCATCCCCAGAGAACTTGAGGAAAAGGCCTTGACCAGGTAGAGAACCTGATAAAGGCTCCTTTAGCACCCAGGCCCAAAGGCTGATGGGGAAAAAGCCCAGTTATCCCTCTCCCCCCCACACACACACAGAATAAACAATGAGTAAATATGGGGCACTTAAAGGGCAACAGCATTACATTCCCAAGCTGTACTGACCAAGAAGCAATAAAAAGGCTCAACCAGCAAACACTTGCTTCGATGCTTTGAATTAGCACTGAAGGTTGGAAAGGGCCATTTCTGAACAGAGCTAAATTGTGAATAGAAACTAGAGAAAGTCTGTTGTAACTGAGGGCTCTTCACTGCTAGGCTGGGCTGGGGATGCAGCTCCCCACGGCTTCTGTCCCTTTGCCACAACGCTCTTCTTCGGAGTGCCACCTCCCAGCGGCCCTTCGCCTTCCTGAAGACGGCGGAGACCAGAGGACGCCTCTCTTTCGCCTTGCAGCGCCTGAGCAACTCCGGTCCTGACCAGGTGTGGAAGTGCACCTCAAAAGCTTCCTGGAGGGAGAAAAGCAGCATGCCAGGTGGCCACAGGCAGGAAGAGGGGTTTAAGCACATGGAGAAACTACAGAGGGGGCAACTATACAGAGGGGGACTATACAGAGGGGGGGACTATATTAAGTCTGGCTCTGGCTCTGCAGAACAACGGACATGGAGACCATCTCCTGCCCCCTCCCCTCTCGCTTGCCGAATCACGTGGCATTTCATCCGGACCAGCCCTCTGCGCATGCTGCTAAACCTCCTTTACAAGTAGGTTCCAGGTATGGGGCAATTTGCCCCCAAGGAAGTGAGGGGGACAGGGGGGCATCGTATCTGTTATTGTGCGGAGTCAATTCCAGCCTTAAAGTATAACCCAAACTGACCTGAGGACGAAGCGAAGGAACAGAGTCATTTTGATGTGCAAACTGTGCCAAGCCTTATCCTGGCAAGAGATGGTGCTGAACCCTTTTGTGCCAACCGGTCCAAGTCTCAAGGCCACCCACTCCTGGTGGCAGAGTGTCTGTGCCTACCTGCCTCTTGTTGCAACCCAGAACTGCCTCTTTGCCCTCCCACCGTTTACCTGCCCTGATAATTCAAGATTCACCTTCTCCTCTACAAACTGAAACCAAAACGGCCCCCGTTGCTTTGCCCTCAGAGTCTTCTGAGGGAGGGAAGAGTTGCTGCCATTCGGTGGGCAGGGAGTGCGCTCAATTTATAGACTGCAGACCTGCGGGGCCCCCAACGTGCAAAACACCGGTTGTGAGGGCCAGAAAGGGGGGTCCTGTCAGCTCTCAGGTTCTCTCAGCCTCTGATCCCAGCAGGCGCGAAAGAACTCCACAGACCCTCCCGGGTCGCAGCGCGTCGCCCTTCAACGATGAGGGCAGCCGCCATGCAATTGCTCTGGGCAGCGACTGCCTCAGCTGCTATGGGACAGACTCGAGTCAGCAACAAACAAGAGAGGTTCTCAGCCCCTTCAAGGACCCAACCTGACTAAGAGGCAAGGAGGAGGGGGAAGAACAAATGTACTAGGAATGAAGGAGACTTGTAGAAAAGATTATCTAAAAACCATTAAAAAAACTCTCCTCAGAAGAGGGAGTGACCTGAATTAGCAACCATTATGTCAGCGAGGCAGGGCAGGTCTGGGCACATGAGCCCGCCCGCCCGCCCGCCTGCCCGCCCACACACACACACACACACACACACGTACGTGAAGGAGACCACAAGGCCTGAGCAACGCTGCCTCCTGGCGATGTGGGGGCAATTCCACTGCTGAGGAATGCCCCCTTCCTCTACCAACGAATTATTTAATTTATTTATTTAAAGAATTAATACCCCGCCTTTCTCCCAGCGAGGGCACTCCAGGCGGCTTACAATAAAAACATTAAAATACATATATACATTAAAATAATTAAAAACAAATAGTTAAAACAATTAAAACAAACAACCCCGGTGGGTCACCTATATTTACATTTGTTAAAAGAATTACTTAAGCCAGTTTCAGTCTGTAGTATAGACAAGACCTAGGGACTTGGACATCAGTATGAAGGAACACAAGGATAAAAAGAAAAGCATCTGTCCTGTGGGCCAAACTCCAATCAATGACAAATGTGCAGTGCGACCAATCCATACAAAATGGATTCCGTATGCAGCAAACAGAGCTTTTTCCAGCTACCCAATAGTCATGTAAATCCATGCAGCCCCTTTTATCACTAGGTACCACGTCGTAGACCATGAACCCAGTGTGGGGCAGTAAGAGCAACAGCCAGGCTTCAGATTAATTCATTTGGGCTACTGCTGCCGCCCCTTAAACATTGTGCAGGGGGCAGAAGCACACGGCGACCTGACCCTTCCAGCCACCTGCAGGTCAATCATGAATCCGGTGCATGTGGTGTCGCATGGTCAATATTTTATTTGTTTAGCCCCTTCCATTCAAAATACGCAGGGCATATTTAGACATGTGTAGTTGGTGCTGCCAGGTGTCTCCCTGGAGAGCAAAAGCCCAGAGCAGCGACGGGGCTACTTGCAGAGGCCACAGCGTCTACAGGCCCAGACGTCTCATTTGAATCGTGCCCCCCTCCTTAATCTATGGAATCAAAGCTCCCAGTTGAGCAGAGACCTGCCAACTCCTTCCATGTAAAGCGAGTCCTCATGCCTCCCAAACGTAGGTGCTTTCCAGTCCTAGACGCAGCTGGGACACCGTATTGGATGGTTTATGACCCTAGCTACTTCCTTGGATTTGGGGTGGGGGACTTTTTTAAAAACAGCAACGGTCTCTCCACCCTCATGATTGAGCTCCCATCTAGGGAATGGGTGGGAAAACAAAGGCTTAACAATAGAGGCCTTCCTGGTTGCGTTCCTGTGTTGTTAAGCGAGAACTCATGTCTTTTCTCAGACTCCATCTTTAACAGGATGTGCAGAATCTGCCTCTGCAGCATCGTACTTGGTTGCTGTCCAAATTCTCAGAGGCCTACAGGGTATACGTGAGAACTCCTCGCTTATGGCACTGGCCACGCCGTCTGCGCAGGACAGAGCTCTCAGTCTGCCTGGGAACAAGATAAGTCCAATTAACTACAGACACCTATGCATCTCCCAGTTGGGAGGGGTGAGCATTGGGGTGACGTAATCCCTTAGATAGAAGGTGGATCCATTCAATTCCTTCCATGGGGTGACTGACCTGCCAATTACAGCATCTCTCAAAAAAGTACTTAAGTCTTCTATGCATGGGGCAGCTCTCTTGCATCCTGGATCGTAAGCACTTACCACACTTTGACATGGGACACCGCCATGGACACTTGCCTTCCCCAGCACTGGGTTGGTAAGGCCCCAGCACCTCCCTGGGTTGGGTCAGATACTAATGGTGAGCATTGGGAACCGTTTAGCTTCTAGGAGTTAGTTTTATTCCTGTTTGTCTGTCCAAGCCTTTATTCTTAAATGCCTTCTAAATCTATGTATGCATAGTCCTAAAAGATATCTTAATAACTTCACTATATTTCAGCAATGTGTTCTTACTGAATACTGGGACTTGAGGAGGCTAATTCCGGTCTGAAACCATTTTGCCTTCGCTACTGCAGCCTAAGCTGACTTACCTTGTGGCCTGGCTTCCTCCAGCTGAGGAGGGCCAGCTCCACAACACCCTTCCTGCTTATAGCTGCCTGGGGGCAGCCTATCCCTTTCTATTTGGAGCTAAGTTACCCAGAGTTGAGGTTCCCTCCTCTCCAGTTGAGATCAAGGGCCTCACTGATACAAAAGTCACCCCACAGGATTCTATGGGGCAAAAATCTATAAAAACCCTTTGCTTTAGGAGCAGTGGTTCTCAAAGCTCTCCCCGCGAGTGGGGGAGAACCAAGTAGCCTCAGGGGCAGGGCCACAGTGTCGGTGCGCCTGGGATCGTGGCAGTGCCTGGGACTGTGCTGCTGCTGCTGACAAGCCGAGGGCTGCCGCAATGATTGTAAGTTAAGAACAGGCCATCGCCACTGGCAGCACCACAAGCCTGGAAGTGCCGCAGCCGCAGTCCCCACACCCCTTCAGGGGCTGGCGGCTGCTTCCAGTTCTCTTGGCGGGGTGCGACCCACCAGTTTGAGAATCTCTGCTTTAGAGACTTGCGTTCTTCACTCCACCACCTGCACATTGCCTTGCCAAGTGGGTCATCCTTAATCCCACTGGTGCTGCATCAAGTCACCCCCATCCAGACTCCATCCAAAAACACCCAGGATCAGTAAATGCCTCCAACCCCTTTCCTTCCTGGCTGTCATCGTCCTTCCCTCGCAGAGTGCTACCAAAACTGCTGAAGCCATCACGGGCTGGTCAGCCAAATTTCTTGGGCTGCTTCTCTCTGCAAGTGCCCCCCCCCCGGAAGGCAGCTTGCGTCCCTTTGCCCTGCTCCCCTCCCTCAAGACTACTGCCTCTGTGCAAGTTAAGGGCTGGCTTCACAGCCCTCTTTGAGACCCCTGCAACGCAACACTCTCAAGCCCCCTAAGTTTGGTCTGTGGCACAGCCTCATCAAGGACGCACCAAATCGCCGACAGAATGCTCCGTGTCTGCTGCTTTTCCTGTTTGTGAATGCTGTGTGGTTGTGCAGATAAGTTTTTTCTGCCTTCTGTTCTGTTCAGTCTCAGGTCTCCTTCCAAAAGGGATTCACCTGACCAAACCCTCAAGTCCTCCAGAGGCGTATCAGGCAAGAGAGCTTGTTCGGTATGCGAGACTAACTCCTCCACTGCAAGTGGGCAAAGTGCTTTCACAGCCCGCTTCTAAGGTCAGCCCTTGCCTGTGGCCCTTGTTACAGGCTAGAGAACCATTCCCAGCCACAGCCTGAACTGTGCGCACCCTTCTCCTTCCATCTCCCCTGATCTCTTTAACCTTCTCCCCCCCCAAACCTCCCCTTCCCTCTCCCAGCTTCTTCAAGGAGACTCAACTAATCTGCCTATGTCCTTTCTCTCTCCCCCCCCCATTTCCCCCCTCTTAGGCAAGGCTTCTTAAACTGTGGATTGTGGCCTGATGCAGAGGTGGGTCACCAGTGTGAGCCAAATGGAAGCAACCAGAGGTCACTTCTGGGTCGCGACTCACCTTCTGCAGCTGCTTCCCCATCGCGCCGGGCCCGGAATGGCCTCCAGAAGTGACTTCCGGGTTATTTCCTGTCGTGTCCGGAGGCCTCTGGAGGCTGCCCTGGTGGGTCACAATGGGGGAGCAGCTGCAGAAGGTGAGTTACGGGGGTGGGGCACTGAGAACCACGACTCTCCTCCTCTCTCCTCCCAACAGCTTTCCTTAGGGCTCAACTGTGTGTGACACTTAAGTGGAAGACTTTCCTTGTACTGTATAGAGCAAGAGTGAACGAGCCAATTCAGAAGGTCCCAGTTCAAAGCCCTTGTTTTTGGTGCTGTGAGCACTTTCTGGTAAAAGTTAGCGCAACTTCATCCTTGCTTCTGTTTTCCTTTCACTGCCAAATTACATAGATGTACCAATGGCCAATACTCTGGGTCTCTGCACATGAGTGCTTTTCCCTGTGGGCACGTGTACTTTAAAAAAAAGAAGTACTGGTAACAGTGGGGGGGGGGATCAGAAAATAGCCCCCATTGCCAGTTATGAGGCAGTAATGGTCCTTGGTCTCCTTCAGAGTTGTAAAGATAGTGTCAAAAAAGGTGCTTTGAATATCAGAAGCATTCTGCTAACCGTTATCCAGCCAGAGAAATGATGCTGCTGTGGAAACACAAGATTTTAACAGAAGTCCTTGTTTTATTTTGTACGCTTTAGACAGTTACAGTAAGAATTGCTATTGCAAGTCAGAAGGTTGACAAGACTGAACAGCAGAGTTGGGAAAAATATCCTGCAAACCCACTTACAAGACAGCGGTATGCTGTGGGGTACAGAAAAAAGGACAATGCCTTGTGTTTGGTGCCTTTACTGTTTGCCTCCAGGGAATCTAAAAACACAGAAGGCGGCTAAGACAGGCTGCTTGTAATCTCTAATCCTTTTGTAGCAGTTCTGAACTGAAAGGACCCTTTTCACTTTCAAGCAGGAGAGTACTTCATAGCAGGAACTGTACCAGGGCAGCAGATTCACCAGTTGTGATGAGTTTTGGTCAGAAAACACAAAGAAGACTTCTTACAGATTTCTCAAAGGACATGCAAAGAGCCATCTGAACTCCAGGGCCCGGCTGCTCTGGCTAGACAAGGGGCCTTCTGCAAGCAAAGCTGCTGCTACTTGTAAGATCCGTTTTGAGCAACACAGCCCTTTCCACCCAGACCTTTAGGACAGACAGCCCAGTGACCACAACCCATACAGAATGGGGTCCTGATACGAACCTGCTGGAGCTTCTTGCCTCAGAGCAGCCTACCTGACCATCACTAGATTTTTCTTCACGCCTACATGAAGTGGCCGCGTCCCAAGCGGAGGTGTGAATTTTCACCTTGCACCAAGTAGCAGTAATAGTGGTGTCAGGCGCCATTTTAGCACCCCAGCTCAGTTCACAAAAAGGAATGGCTAGAAAACGTTTGTGAATGGCAGGTGGTGTTTCTGCTCACTTAAGCACCCCAGACATATCTTGGGAAGGTCAGAATTCAGAGCTGTCATCTTGCAGCGCAAGCATCTTCCATGTAATTCCTTTGTTTGCTACTGTAAACACGCAAGAGTTCAGCGCTTAGTAAGGCCTCTTCGTAGTTCCTCTTCGAACTTCTTGTCAACACACAACCATGACTAACTACGTCAGTGCCTAGTAACCCAGCATTTTCAAGTCAGAAGCCACCACAAAGCAAGTAGACAGAGTCACAAGAGACTTTGCTGTGGCCCAACCCCAGTGCTGGCAAAGGGAGATCAGGAGGACCACGTTCTGGGGTCCATCCTCTAGACAACGTTCTCCCACAATGTTGGTACCAGAGGTCTCCAGAAGCGTCGATGAGGCAAGATGAGGCCGTCCCCATCAACCAGAAGACACAAGGTGCAAGCTGTGCAACTTTCGAGCTGAAGAAACAGGATCTTTTGGGCTCACGCCTAGAATCAATCAACACGACACTCCAGCAGACATAACGTTCTTGAAATAACAGAACTTTATTTAGAAACTGTTTAAAAGTAGAAAAAAACCCTGTCAAGAGGAGTCTGGGTGGAATCTGGTTTAGAGCAACAAGTATCTAGAAGGCCACAAGAGAAATAGCACCTCTGATGTCTTAAATAATGGGTTGCATTTTTTTTTTTTGGCATTTGTTGAATTTGGGTCTTCCTCTGAATTTCCATAGGGGATTCATGCACTACACAACAGTTACCATAAAATGCTTTGCTTTCTACACACATTTAGGACACAACCACCAGAAGCAAATGAACAACAGCATGCCAAGCTCAGAGGCTTCGCCTTAGCTGTGGCTGGGGACAAACTTCTCAAAAAGCCCCCTCCCAAAGAGCAGCAATGGGAGGGGGGAGTGAGGGGTTTGTTCACACACAAGACAGACAGGGTCAAGCATGAAATATTGGAATATTCAAAATTCATCATGAAATACTGGAATACAGTATTCAAAATTCATCAGAGCACTGCATTTTCTGCAACAGTAGCTTTCCTGTTTAAATGTACACCAATTCCCCACACACACACACACACACACGCACGCGCACACACACGCACACCAGCAGCCTGAGCAACTGGCAAAGGCTAGATGTGGAAGGCTAACTCAACAAGGACACACGCAACAGAGACACAGCCTGGAAATCAAGACAGGTCTCAATGCAGCACTGCAAACAAACTATTCGATCCATTAGAGTTCAGTCAGCAGAGGAGGGGTACAGAGAAGAACAGAAGGACCTGCAAAATTCAATAAACCAGACAAGAGCAGGGGGGTGGGGGTGGAGAGGGAAGCTAGATGCAGGCAGTAAATTAGCTGGAGAGTTTCAAAGTGGCAGCCTTTTTGCTTGGGAAGATTCAGCATTCCTGCCTGACAGAGCAGTTCACCATCAGTCAGGTACAGCACACCTGAGAAGCCTTCAAGCATACAAGCGATACTCCAGAACAATAAGGCCTTCTCCTCTCTGAAAGTCAATGACTAAGGACAACTGCATGAAACACAACTGGGCTATTTTAATGGCCCCTTTCAGAAGTCTCACTGACACAAGAGGCCATGCAACTCCTTTCAAACCAAGAAAGCCAGATTCTCTAACCTCATTAGAGAGCACATCAAATCTCCCATCACATCACTTTACAGTTTGGCATCTGGAAGCACATTTGAAGCCCCCCTTAAGGCATTTCTTGAATTGCAGAAAACATTTTCATATTTTGCTCAACCTTCCTGCAAAAGAAGCCACTCCCAACATTACTCTCCCCCTCCACCCCTCAAGACACACAGTACAGCAAATTCTCCACAAATCAGTGCCTTACCAGCAGCCAAGCAACTCTGCAAACTCCAAATATACCACCCCTTGCTTCCAAATTACACCAACTAGATGTTAATACTGCTCTGCTACAAAAGTGAGAACAATGAGCTCAAATAAAACCCACTGGAGGGGGGAAGTCGTACAACTTACGCAAAGTGCACTTGAAGAGGTACTTTTTACTTATGAACAGAAACCAGTGAGTCCTCTAAGAATAAAATGGAGTATTTTACAGAAAAGCACATGATTGGGGCCAAGAATTCTGACTTCTGAATTCTGCTGCTGCTGCTCTGCTGGTACAGTCGGTGGACCATTAATACTCTTCTTGCTCTTCTTGTGGTGCTCCTTCGTCTGGTATCACAAAGCCTTCCTGGGGGGGGGGGGAGAGAGGGACAGACAGCTGCATTACTGAACTCGCAGCAGGGAGCAATTGCATGGCGACAGATTCCCTCTCCCCCTATCTTAACCTGGAGGCATCATATTAAGAGCCACATTGTGCTTTGTCACTGGCCTCACTGAAGGGACAGTTGCAAGATCCTACTGCAAGTCAACGCTTCCCCCATCAAAACAAATTCCTTGGGGCGTGAGATCTAGTCAGCATGAAGGCGGCCAAGGTCAGTGCTGTCTAAACCTGGCCAGTCATCAGAATTCTTGTGAATGCTGGTTATAATCGAAGCACCACAACAGCACATGAAAATCTTGGCAGAAGATAACCTCTCAGCTCATAACTGACAACACAACTTAAAGCACACATCTCTCCCCCAATGGGTAAGGTTTAGTACACAGATGGACAGACGGACGGACATGGTAACTTTGAAAAAATCCACTTTCGCAGCATTTCAAGCTTATTAGAATCCAAATGTTCATTTTGTAGCAACATGTTTTAGCCCTCTAGATTATGAAAGCTAAAGTTTGATGCTCAAGAATATTGGCGTGAAATGTGTTACACATACGTCTTGCTGCCTGGTTCGCTCTCCTTGGACTGTTTATCTCCCTTCCCTGTCTTGTTGATCGTTCCAGACCGTCAGCCACCTTGTGTCTAGCATGTTAATGAATATATTTCATGCAGGCCATTTGCAACCCTGAAGTAGGCATAATATGCTCTGGGACATATCCCAAGCTCTTCCATTTGTAGAAGAAGCTGTGTGAGAGGGAGATTTTCACCAGTCTCCCCTTCTGTACAGCCCCCTGTAATTCGACAACTGATTTTCAAAGGGTGTACAGTGAGAAGTGCCGTATTTTTCGCTCCATAAGACGCATGCATCCTATGGAGCAAAAAATAGGGATAACATGTTTTTTTAATAAAAATAAAAATAATCAAAAAATGTAAAGAAAAAATACTTACCGGGGCTTCGGGGAGGCCTGCAGAGGCCCGTGCAGGCCTCCCCGATCTTCATTTCGTAAAAAAAAACAGCCATTTTCGGCCACTTACTGTTTTTGTGAAAACCGGAAGTGGCCGAAAATGGCCGTTTTTTTACGAAATGAAAATCAAGGAGGCCTGTGCGAGCCTCTGCAGGCCTCCCCGAAGCCCCGGTAAGTATTTTTATTTACTTTATTATTATTCGCTCCATAAGACGCAGGCTTTCCCCCCCTATTTTTTGGGGGGGGAGTGTGTCTTATGGAGCGAAAAATACGGTAAAAAATTTGCAAAAATCACCCCCCCACCTCATGTAAACAGAGCGCCTTCTGCAAACAGAAAAATAGGATACAAATGATAACTCTTGAGCTGACTGCAGTACTCCACCACACGAAATCACCAATAAGCCAACATTCGAACCACAGATATCAGAAGAGGCAGAGGGGGCAAGTGGGAGGAAGAGGAAAAAGGAGGTCAGGGGATGTAAGAAAGGACCCTTTAAAGTGCTACGTATTTATAAAAGCAGTCATCCAATGGCTGCTGTTTCCAGCCTTCAGCTTCCCCTCCCCCCCCCCCCCCCCCCCATATCTCATGAGCCAGGTATAGAGATCTTAACGGTCCATAAAGTTTGGTGACCACAATTCAGCAATCCTTGTTACAAAGGTCCAACCCACCAGGAGGTGGCACTAGAACACATCCAGCGGTGCTGTTGTGCAGCTGCTATTCATCTCGGTGCAACTTGTACAAGAGAGCTTCCTACAGAATTCTGCTCCAAACAAGCACAAGCACCACCACCTGGAACTGTGAAGCCAGAACTGATGAATGCACTTGCCAAACATCTGAGAAAAAGCACACAGACTTACATCCGTAGCGTAAAGTATCTCCACAATCCTCTGCAGAACTGGGTCACTCTCCCCTTCGTTCTCCTGACAAATCAGCTCTATGTTCCTCAGTTTTCCGAAGTAGAAGTCCCTTTCCTTCTCCAAATCCTCAACAGTCAGCTTTAGTACATTGATCTGCCAAAGAAGAAGATACTAGTAGTCGTTTTTTTTTCCTCTGGAGAAAAACCTTGCATTCAGAAAAGTGCAAATTTTAAATAATGAAGCTCATCAACCCACAAATGTTTTCGCTCATCAAGGTGAGAGTTGCAGGTAAATGTGTTTGTTCTGAAGCTGTTTCAGTCCTGGTTTCTTTAGACTGTCTTTCCTTCTGACTACAAGTAGCAGCTTGTTCATTAAACAAAGACACACACCCCCAAGACTGCTCTAATATTACACTTTTTACAAGCCTATGGTGTGACCACGTTTGCAATACTGTGTACAGTTCTGGCCTTTGCACCTCAACAAGGATATTGTAGAGCTGGAAAAGGTGCAAAAGAGGAAAAGCAGGATGATCAGAGGGCTGGAACACCTTCCTTAGGAGGTAATGCCGCAGTGTTTGGGGTCTGGAAAAAAGGCGACTATTTCATTATGCATGATGTGGAGAAAGAGAAAAAAAGATTTTCCTTCTTCTCTCAAAACACTAGAACAAGGAGTCATTCAATGAAGCTGACTGGAGGGAGATTTAAGAAGGAGAGAAGGAGGTAATTTTTTCCCCCACAGAGTGCATCATTAGCTTGTGGAATTAACTGCCACAAGGTATGGTGATGGCCACTAGCTTGGATGGTCTGAAAAGGGGACTGAACAAATACATGCAAGAGAAATCTAGCAATAGGTACTAGCCCTGATGGCCAGGTGCTACCAGCAGATCCATTGGTAGGCTGCCTCTGAATACAAGTTGCAGGGGAGCAATAGTGGGAGAGGGGGAGGTCTTTTTCTCCTGCTTCCCAGAGGCAGCTGGCAGGCCACTGACGGAAACAGAATTCTGGATTTGATCCAGAAGGCCGTTCTTATGTTCACATAGCAATATCTTGAAATATCTCGCTCAGACAAGCAGGAAGCGGATCACTGTGGCTTGCATGAGTGGCAGGCTGGAGGGAGGTGGCAGCTGCCGCCGCCTCGGGGTGAAGCGCATTGCCTTAGACCCCTCACCAACCGCCACTGCTGCAATCCACTTCACCTCGCATCAAGGTTGGGCCAGCAGCTGTCAGGCCCATTCTCCTCCTGCAAGGCAAGAAGTCTGCAACTGATACCCAGGTGAAGTGGCCTCGAGCCCTTCACCAAATCTATATCTTGTGCCGAGAGGGGAATGCAGATGAAGAAGCATTCTGCCAATCTTCTCCTCTTGCTCCACCCTCAGCACAAGTCTAGGTTAAAAGGAATCAGGAGAAGGACAAACAGGTAAACTGTTGCTCTTGGTAACTACCGGTAGGTGACATGGGACACATGGATTGACGGCTCGTGGCTGACAAGACCACCCTTGCAGTACAAATCCATCCTCACCCATCCCCAGGCCCTGGAAATTCAAACCACCAGGGCCCTTCTCTGCTATGCAAGGTCAAGGTACTATTACTACTATTATTACAATGCTTTATTCCAGAGGTTCGCAAACTGGGGTGTCACAGGATTAATGGTTGCTACCCCCTTAAGGGGGGTGGCGACATGCAGCGATGGCAGCGGTGCTTCCAGAATTGCGCCACTGACGCAACAAAAAAGGGGGCATCTCACCCGGTGGTCGCACCAGGCTTCCGGAGGGTGTGGAAGGCCCACAATCCACTCTGCAGACCTCCCCACGCCCCAAAACAGCACCCTGATGTGACTGCGACAACACAACTCAGATTTTATTTCTTTCAGAAATAGGGATTAGTAATTAGCAGTAGGATTAGTAATTAGCATTACTAATTATTAAGCTGTGGTGGCTTAGTGGTTAAGACGATGAACTGCAGAATGGGAGGTAGGCAGGACAGCAGTTCAAGACCCGAGTGCCGTGTGATGGTGTGAGGTACCGTCTTCAGCTCCAGTTCCTGCCAACCTAGCAGTTCGAAAGCAAGAACTTGCAAGTAGATTAATAGGTACCGCCTTGGCAGGAAGGTAACAGCATTTCGTGCGCCTTGACGTTGAGTCATGCCAAACACATGACCACGGAAGCATCTTCAGACATCACTGGCTCTTTGGCTTTGAAACAGAGGTGAGCACCTTCCCTAGAGTTGGCAACGACTGGCTTTCGAGCAAGGGAAACCTTTACCTTTAATTAGCATTTACATAGCATGTTCAAAGCACTGCACGCTATTATCTGAATGTAATCCTTACAACAACCTTGTAAGGTCAGTAAATATCATTTCCCTATTGCAGGGAGTGGCTTGCCTAAGGAAACTTACTGAGTTCATGGCAAGGATGAGATTCAAACAGGGAAAGTCCTACTCACAGCTCGGGCTCTTTGCTCACACTACACACCACACCAGGTAGGCAAATCAGAATAGCAGCCACTAGGTTGCAGGCAAATGCAGAAAGTGCCGACAGCACAGGGCACCACTTAGAACAGGGGAAACCAGGACAGGACACGTCACTAGCATCTGCTACGCTGAACAGCAAGTGCCATAAACCCACCTGCTGGATCAGTTCAGCAGACTCTTCCTCTCCCATTCCTCCTGGAGCCTTTTTAACCATCCCTGGTCCAGCTTTATTGGCCACCGCTGTTCTCTGTGCAACCATGTGTCTTGTTGGAGCTGCAATGTAAAAATGCATTAGCTGTACTCTACATACGACGCTCCAATATCCAAGTCCCCTCTCTCTATCCATCCGTCAACCAAAGTGCCCCTCACCCAGAGCGTGGAGCACCACGTGTGGCAGCAAAGAGCCCACCATGCAGCCCCAGAGAGCAGCTCCAAGAAGGCCTTCTTCCCCCAAAGTGCTTAATACCTATCATAGCAGTTTTCTTTATGAAAGCAGTAGAGTCTGCTCTTGCCGCCTTCCGTTCTGTAGCTCCCACATAACTGTTATCTACAAAAGGTAGCATAATTCTAGCTGTTACACACTGGGCCCAAACCATCTCGCCTGCCTTTCCCTCTCCTACAGCAGAGAACACAGGGAGACCCAATTACACTGAGGAGCAGTAGAGTCAAGGGAACTACTTTCCACACCACACTCATTCTGTGGGATTCACCGCCTCCAGACGCCATGACTGCCAGATAATGGTGGTCTTTCCAATCACATTTCCCTCTTTGGTTAATGCAGGAGTGAGACACTTACTACACTGCCAGAGGGCCTCCAGCACCTCAAGGCCCTTCATTTTCAGCTGCTCTTACTAAGAGTGCCAGCCTTGCACGAATCCTGGATCCACACCAGATCGTGAGCGCCCTAAACATTCTCACACTTCTAGGAAGGTCTGCATTACCTGTGCCACCGGAACCAAGGTTCTTCTTGGGTTTGTTCAGCACTGGCGCAACAAGCGCAGGTGCCACTGCCGTCTCCTGGCCTTGCCGGGCTGCCACAGGGTCGTAGTCCTTCCCATCATAGTTGGCATCAAAGAATTTTTTGAACCACTGAACAAATTCAAAATTGTCCTGGAATTTTCCTTTCACTAGCTTGTCCACAGGAATTATCTGGAGAGAGAAAATTTGAACATGTTTAGCCAAAAGGAAAAAAAAAGTGTTCTTTACCCAAGACTCAAAGCAGGGGTGTTACAGAGGCAAGTAGACAGAATCCTCAGGATAGGGTTCCTTCAGAAACTTTAGTTAGCGATGAGCTATTCGTACATCAAGGGGAAACAGGTTGGTAAATCAAAGTTGACAGTAGAGAGCGAGCGAGATCATGTTGCCACAGAGCCAAGAAGGTAACACACACAGGAAGGGCACTAAAAACTCTGTTACAGTGGAGGAAGCCTGTCATCCTACCCTCACTTAAAATCAAAATTAAGTCAACTGCTCTTAGGAAAGCCCAGAAATTGATGTCTGTGGATTTTTCTTAAGTGCCCAAGTTCACACTGCACGCAGTAAACAGATAACTTCACAGCAAACCTTGGTAGGCACTTTAGTAGGAAAGGTGAAACGAGGTATGTTGAGAGGCGAACCAGACGTGCCACAGAGGTCCATTATCAGGATCTCCCACAGTTTAAGAATTTGAATAGCAGCCATTAGGTTGCAGGGGAGAGAAGGTACCATTTGTGTTGGAAAAGCACTGCTTGGGAAGGGTTTTCCCCATTTTCAATTCCAAATTGCATGCCCAAAAGCTGCTGCTTACTCCACACTTCTAGGAATCATACGAGGACCTGTTAAGTTTTCTCCTGCAGGGCAAGGAGCAACTGGGAAAAGGGTTATGCCAGTGTTTCATAACATTCTCCCCGCAAGGTGGGAAGAACTTTCGAGTGCTTGTGGGGGCGGGGACAGTGGTGGAGGTGATCCAGGGGACCACCGCTGCCGCCAGAATATGCAAAAGAGAGCCTTCTGAACTCACCAGGGCCTCCGGAGGGTGCAAAAACAGAAGTGGTTGTAAACTGCTGTAGAGCGGCGATCTAAAGCTCAGGGAGGCCCACGGAGGGGTCCACAGGCCTCCCCGCATCCTCCAGAGGCCCCGGTAAGTTCGGAAACCCCTTTTTTGCACATTTTTTTCATGCTTTCCCCACCCCCTTAAGGGTTGTTGTTGTTCAGTCGTTAAGTCGTGTCCGACCCTTCGTGATCCCATGAACCATATCCCGCCAGGCCTTCCTGTCCTCCACTATCTTCCTGAGTTCGCTCATTTTCATGTTCGTTGCATCGGTGATGCTGTCTAACCATCTCATCCTTGGCCTTCCCCTTCTCCTTTTGCCTTCAATCTTTCCCAGCATCAGAGTCTTCTCCAGAGAGTCCTCTCTTCGCATTAGGTGGCCAAAATATTTGAGTTTCAGCCTTAGTACCTGTCCTTCCAGGGAACAGTCAGGCTTGATTTCATTTAGAATTGACTGATTTGATCTCCTAGCAGTCCAAGGGACTCTCAGGAGTCTTCTCCAGCACCACAGTTCAAAAGCATCTATTCTTCGGCGCTCAGCCTTCTTTATGGTCCAACTCTCGCAACCATACATTGCTACTGGGAACACCATCGCCCTGACTATACGAACTTTTGTTGGCATGGTGATATCTCTGCTTTTTATTATGCTGTCTAAGTTTGCCATAGCTTTCCTTCCAAGGAGTAAGCGTCTTTTAATTTCATGGCTGCTGTCTCCGTCTGCAGTGATCTTGGAACCCAAAAAAGTAAAATCTGTTACTGCTTCCATTTCTGCCCCTTCTATTTGCCAGGAATTGATGGGACCAGATGCCATGATCTTAGTTTTATTAATGTTGAGTTTCAAGCCAACTTTTGCACTCTCCTCTTTCACTCTCATCAAGAGGCTCTTTAGTTCTTCTTCACTTTCTGCCATTAGGGTGGTATCGTCTGCATATCTGAGGTTGTTGATATTTCTCCCGGCAATCTTGATTCCGGCTTGTGATTCATTTAGCCCTGCATTTCTCATAATGTACTCTGCATATAAGTTAAATAAGCAGGGTGACAATATACAGCCTTGTCGTACTCCCTTCCCAATTTTGAACCAATCAGTTGTTCCATGGCCGGTTCGAACTGTTGCTTCTTGACCCGCATACAGGTTTCTCAGGAGACAGGTAAGGTGGTCTGGTACCCCCATCTCTTTAAGAATTTGCCACAGTTTGTTGTGATCCACACAATCAAAGGCTTTTGCGTAGTCAATGAAGCAGAAGTAGGTGTTTTTTTGGAACTCTCGTGCTTTCTCCATGATCCACCGCATGTTGGCAATTTGATCTCTAGTTCCTCTGCCTCTTCGAAACCCAGCTTGTACGTCCGGTAGTTCTCGGTCCACGTACTGCTGAAGCCTAGCTTGTAGGATTTTGAGCATAACCTTGCTAGCATGTGAGTACCTTAAGGGTACAGGGAAAGTATCCAGTTCTCCTGGTGAGTAGCGACCCACCAGTTTGAGAACTGCTGGGTTATGCAATTTGAACCAGAAAACCAGCATGAGGGAAAGGGATGACAACCTCCCCCCCCCCCCAGCATCATGGCCTCATCACACATTCTGCACAGTTCTAACCCATCCCATCTCACAACTATTAACTTAAAAAAAAAAAAACAGAAGAACCTACGGTAAGCACAGATCTCCTGTGTCACATCTGCTTTGGCCCTTAAAGGACACTACAAGGCCTGCAAAAGGCAGCACTTCCCCCTTCAGAAGGCTCTGTGTAGATCTATGTTCAGTCCTAAAAGGGACCAGGACAACTTCCTATCAGCAGGCCTTGAAGGGAGACTACAGTCACAGCACCAGTGTGAACTTCACAGGTTTGACATTCTGCTGCTGCTGCTGCTTGTTTTAGAGTCAGGTGCCGCTGAAAGGCATCCCTGCCTATCTGAGGATGAAGCTGTTTCCGTCCAGGCATCCTGGTCAACTAACCAACGACCCAACACTCACCCAGGCCTACAACACACAAAAAGAACCTAACAGTCCAAAAAGAATCAGGATCTCCGATCAGAGAACAATGAAGGGACAATAAGTGCAATGTGAATACGAGCACGTCAAGGGTTGGCAACGACCTCTGAGACCAAGTGCTTCAGTGTATAGTGCTGTATAAATGTACTGAGACACATGTGCAGAGAGTTTCAGGGCCAATAATGCATCGTAACTGAGAATTTTTTTCCAGTTAATCAGGGGTCACTTCCTTTCTGCACCCTTTACATTTTTTCAATTTTTATTTATTTATTTTTAGGCACAGGCTCCTTGTGCGCCTGCGTGAGCCTGGCCAGCTGTGTCCTGGGCCAGAACGCAGCCAGCCGGGTTCGCACAGGCGCACAAGGTGCCTGTGTCAAAAAAACCTCCAATTAATTACTTTAATTAATTAAATAAGTAAAGCCCCCTTTCGCCTCATGTGCCCTCACGAGATTTGGGCGCCACCATCTTGGATCTCGCGAGATTTCGTGAGATCCAAGATGGCATCGCACAGGAAAAATATTTAGCACTTTTTAAATCCTGGAAGCAGCAGCAGCGGCCCTGGAAAACCAGGAATGCCCTGGTTCCAGGCCTGTTAGCCGGGACCAGTCCCTGGAAAACGGGGCAGTCCCTGTTTTTCCGGGACAGATGGTAAGGCTACCTTTGAAGCCTTAAACGGCTTAGGACCAAGGTACCCAAGAGAAAGGCATTATGCAATGGCCAACCCCGAGAGGGTCTTCCTGCAGGTTCCATTGTCAACGGAAGCCCGACTGGCGATGACAACCTGGGAGAGGGTCTGCTTTGTGGTGACATCCTGTATGAGAAACTACCTACCACCAGAAATCAGGGCAGCTCCTCCATACAGTTATTTTCTTTAACCTCCAAAGGCTAAACAGGTCTTCACACTGTGCTGCCTTGTTTATCCTGCCATTGCTAGCTGATGCTATGTTTTTATTGCTCATGGCTGTGCCTGCTGTAATTCTGCTTACTACTCGTTATATTATCTTTTTCAAGATTTTGTTGGGAGCCTCCGAAGTCGGTTTACAATTTGAGGGGAGGAGAAGGCAGGATGTTGCACAACATCACAAGCACGAATACCTTAGTTTCAGGCCCCATCCAAGTTCATGAGCTGGATTGTGCAGTCTGCTATGCACACATCCTACTCCAACCTACACCCCAAGATTCATCCACATCTTCCAACTACAGTAAGTCCTCACTTAATGTTGCTTCATTTAAAGTTGATGAGAAAATGCCATGGGAAGTTTACATTTATCAATTAGCCTAACTGGTTTCATTATAAGTAATTTTGCTTAGATGCAGTTTCCAAGAATGTTCGACAACTTTAAGAGAGGACTTCCTGTACTTGTCTGACCTATGATTTCTTCAGCACAAGGCAAATTCCCTATACAAAAGCTTACAAAATGCACTAAGGCAGTTTCCTTCTTTGCCTGTATACAATCTTTGCCTGTATACTTATACTAAACAACATCTGTGAAGATCCAAGAGCATTCTTGCCCTGATATACTTGTAACTCTCGATTTGCGGTCTTATTTTACCCGTTTTTGATATAGTGCAATTGAAAAATTAATACAGAGGGGTCAAACTCAGTCGGTAGAGCCACCGCCTTGCAAGTCTGAAGATCGGGGAACAGCAAGATCGAGACACGCCGCTGACAAAAAGCTGTGAAAGCCTCTGTGAGGAGAGATAAGAGCTGCCAGCTGCATCAGCCAAGTGTGGGAGGCGACGGCCAGCAGAGAGGCCAGACTGCAAAAGGATACCATCTGGAATATAGTTCATTAAAGTTTGGACATTTATATATTGTAAAAAAAAAAAAACCCATGGGGGGGGGTTTAGGAAAGCCTGCCCATGTACACCGCCTCGGATTAAAGTCAGAGGAGAAATCTAATGACCAAGAAAGGCGGTATATAAATACTGTATATTATATTACTTGCCTGACAAACTGTAACCAACAGTAAGAATTGGGATGTTTTGTCCATCCATCCTTACAAAGATAATTCCTCCTAGACAAGACTACCAATGGTAAACTTTTAGTCCAGGAAAAGTTATTCTGTCCCTTCAGTATGTCTTCCATTGATGCTCTCAAACACGAGTTAAATTCTAGCTACTTTTGGATTTACACATCTGTTCTGGATAAATTAGGAAAACAATTGCTGGAAAAGGCAGGAACTTCAACTTTTGTGAAGGCTATATGACTGCAAGCAAAATCAAAATGCAATTAAATGAATAGTCTCCAAGAAATGCAATATGGTTTAGGTTGAGCAAAACTGTTACAGCAGAGCAAACTCTGGTTTCTTTCTCCAAATTTTCATTGGAAAACTGGGACAATCGATGTAGCCTGGCAATTGACAGTTTCCCAGAATAAATAGGAGAAATTAAGGATTTTGGATACATCAGCATCTAGGCCAAATTCTGTCAAGGAGGAGAAGTGTTCAAGCCAGTGTCCTTCAACTGCATCAACAGACCATAAGGACAAATCAAGTTACATGCATTCAAACATAAGGAAACTTACTTTGTCAACGCCCATTCGCTTAAAACCTGCTTGTAGGACCTTGAAGTTCTGAATGTATTCGTGCTCCAACTTTGCCTGAAATTTAACTTTCTTGAGTGCTACAGAACCAGGGAAGAGCATGTCCATAAATTGACAGTAAGCAGCACCTGCCAAGAAAGAGAGACATCCATGTGATAACCAAAGCAAAGCCAACTATATGCTGCTAAGGCAAGAAAATACACAAACCTGATCTCTTTATAGAACCCCGGACTTGCTTCCGAGTAGACATGCCTAGGATTGTGCTCTAAGGGTTTAACAAGCTACACCTGCCCACATTCTTTCTCTTAAAGGTCTAGCACTCTGTCCCAATATGGACCTGGTAAGCCTATACCAAGCCCCCAAACATTCCAGCACTCCCATCTTTGCTCGGAGACTTTGGGCATTTGCATAAAAGCACTTATATACCCGGTCCCTTGAGAAGGGCTGCTTGTTTGCGCCTTTATCCCTGCAGCTCTTTCTCTACTAGACCGGCTGTCATGTCCCATCACACTTCCACTCCAAATCCTACTCTGTCGCTACCTCGCTGTTCTTGAACCTCTCCACCCGCATTCCATAGAGACAAGGAAGTCCGGAACCGGATGCCCCTCGGCTCCTGTCGGCTTTCCCCCAGGGGTCAGCTTAAAAGTCGCTCTGCCACCTTTTTAATGTTACGCGCCAGCAGTCTGGTTCCATCTCGGTTCAAGTGAAGCCCATCCCTCTTGTACAGGCCCGGCTTGTCCCAAAACCTTCACCAGTGCCTAACAAATCTAAACCCCTCCTCCTGACACCACCCTCGCACCCACGCATTGAGACCCCCGAGCTCTGCCTGCCTAGCTGGCCCTGCACATGGAACAGATAGTAGCACTTCCGAGAACGCTGCTGCCTTTGGGGTCCTGGCCTTGAGCTTCCTACCTAGCAGCCTAAATTTCACCTCCAGGACCGCCCGGCTACATTTCCCCCACATCGTTGGTGCCGACATGCACTACAACCGCTACCTCTTCCCCAGCACTGACGAGACATGACGTCCACAACCGTCGCACGAGGCGGGCACGTCACCACGCAATCTCTGTATCCATCACAGACACCACCACCCTGTCTATGTTTCCAACTACAGAATCACACACTTCAAGAAGCCCCTGACACCAGAGGAGTACCCTTAGTGCGCCTGGATACAGGCACATCACCTGAAGAAGGGGTCCCCACTAGGGGATTATTTTCCTCTTTTCCAGAATGACATCCTCCAGCCCCAAGTCTTCCTTCCCTGGCAGCTGAGGAGCTGCCCGTCTGAGGGTGCAGCGACACCTTCACGTCCCTGGAAGTCTTGCTTTGTCCCACTGACCAAGATATTGTGTAGACCCCAAGGGAAGTCCACAGACTGCCTGCAGGGACTAGTGTGACCCTAACTGCTGTTTAGTGAAGTTGCTGACCTACCTTCTTCCAGACAGGCTGCTGTGACTTTGCAAACTCCATGACAGCCAGTAATATATCTGGTAGGGCCAGACCTCACTGACAACTGCTACTCATGGTCTGTCGGATAACTTGCAATGGCACAATTCTGCTGGGAGAAGATGGTTGGCAACCCCACTTGCGTGTTTCTCTTGCCGATCCTGTTCCATCCAAGACTGAGCAATAAAAACGTTGACCTGATGACACTCATTGTCTTTGTTATGGATAAGGATCCTTCCTTCCTACGCTACTTTGTTCCTCACCTCAACCGGCCTTGGGGTGATTCACTGCTCTTAGGGTCTGCAGCTTCCTCACTCTCTGACTCTTTGGGCTCCAATGGTGGTGGGATCATGAACCCTCTGTTCTCTGCTGCCAGTTGCGAGGAACAAGAGCAGCAGCAGCATACTGACAGCCATGCCAGCATGTGCCAATAATGATACAAAGGGCATGGGGTGGGTGTACACCGCCTTGAGTGATCCAATTATTATTAGGGGGGAGGCAGAATCAAAATTGCTTAAATGAATAAATCGGTGAACAGGTGAGCTGCTGCAATAGGTGCCCTGGGTCACATGCAGCACTCCCTGCGCTAGGTCCATGTGCTATAGCCTCCCAGTCAGGTGTGAATGCTTGCAGCGATGAGGGGTGCTAAATGCTCCAGGAGGTCCTCTTTGAATTTGCCCTACTGTACCGGAGGGGTTAGAGAACAACAGTGATGGAAAAGGTGAGTGCCTTGGTGGGAAGCTCAGAACCGTCTCCACTGGCTCCCAGTTGGTCTGCCTTGTGCAAGTGCTGTTGAGGCTCCCCTTATGACATCCCAGCCCCTGCCCTGGCAAAAGGGTTTCTTCCAGGAAAACTGAGGAACTCGAACTCCTGCCATAGACTTTACATGGTTGCCATCTTTCAGCTTTTGCTCTGTTGCAGTCAAAGAGGTATTTCTCGGGCATGTGTGTTTGTGCAAGTGCTGTAACGGGACTTGAACCCTGGGTGCTGTAATTCCGAGCAGCTCTCCGCTTATGCCACAATAGCTCCTGTACAGGGTGGGGATACTGTGGCATCCTTATGTGATGTGCACGTGGTGTGTTATTGGGCATTTCCCCACGGTTGGTGGTGGTGACTATCGGAGTGGTACTCCTTCCTAGGAGACGCTGGGAAGGCGTCATTCTACATCGTGACCGCTCACTGAACCTGCCCCTGCCCCCTGCTTGCTTCACCTTGGCGGCACTTCTCTGGCCACCAGCACTGGGGCTTGATAGATGTGGCGACCGAGTCGGACATCAGGCCACCACTCCATGGATGATGGGCTGTGTCAGGGCTCCCATGGACACTGGCAGCATGACTGGGAGGGCTCTGGCATTCCTCCTCCCACTTTGTGCTGGACGGGCTTTGGATACAGCGGTCATCCCACTGACGCTGCACTGTCAACATGGCATCAGTATAGGACTGCTGGGCTGCTAGGTGCTGAATAATAATAATAATAATAATAATAGTTATCGCCTTTTACATCTCCCTTAACTCCGATTAGCCACACACCTCAGACTTGGTGGCATCTTTCCTAATCAGTGGCATACATTCTCGCTAAGCTACTATTTTGGTTTTAAGTAATCTCCAAGCATTTGGGAGAGATCTGATCCTCTCCACCCCTCACTTTGAAGATCAACCCCCCACCCACCCATGCCCCACAACCCAACTAGATTTTCCTAATTCTTCCAAATCAGAACTCTTCCCCCTAACACCAACACTTTTTATAAACTCAGCATCTGCACCCCTCATAATATCCATGTAGCCATGGACGGGACGGGGACATGCCTACGCAAAACACGCACCTTGACTTTGAGACCCTACCAACACGTTTGTCCTGCTGCTCATTCACCTCTCCCATGCTTTACATCTTTCCTTTTTCATAAAAAACCCTTACATTGATTACAGTGCCGGCAGCATGGTTTTAAGGTAGATTTCTAAAGAAGACTTTTAGAACAATTAATGCTCTACTCATTAACAGCGTCACTTCAGTCCTGCTCACTTCTCTTATTTGTATTATACATTACACCAAGTCCACAAACAAAGTCTAACATTCATCCTTTCCAAGACAAGCATTGTCATGGCTTTGCAAGCCACAAGCTCTGTTACCATCACTATGGATTCACCTCCTTTGGGCTTTAGATAAAAAGCACAAGCTTCACATTAGATGGCAGACACCATGCAGACTTCCACGGGGACCAATGCAGAGTTTGCAAAAACAACTCTCAGTTTTGTCTTTTACAAGCTCAGAAACCCTCCTTTAAGAAGTCACCTGGCAGCACCCACTGGGATTCAGGTACAGAACTAAGCGAGATTCAGCCAGACACAATTCACTGCCTGCTACCTCTCTACCAATGTCAAGGATCAGAACTGTAGACCCGGCACAATGCTCTCTATCTTTCACCCCAAAATCCCTGTCAAATTATGCTGCAAGCAAGTGAACAAAAAAGAAAGCATCAAGATATCTATAGGCAAAAAAACCCAGCAACTGTGAAATGATTATGTCTCAAGCAAACAAGTTGTGGCGTACTCTACAAAGAGAAAGCGTTATGCCTACTTGACCGTGGAAAGTTTCTTCCCACCATCAAATACAGAAATCAATTAAACTTGAGGCAGACAGGCAGCCACCCGTCAAGCCACCACTAAGCCAATATTGTTGGACCTTGCTATCCGCGGATCTGGCATCCGTGAATTTGTCTCACCGAGGATCCCGGACCAGGGGCAATCCTGGGGAAGGGAGGGGGGGGAAGCCCAGCGACCCAGAATAGGCTGTAGGAGCACAATTTCGCTCTCTACAGCCCTGCAAAAGGCCAGGCAAAAGGTAAGAAATGCTATTAAACTTCTTTCTTTTTTAAAGTGGACCCCCGTGGGTCTGGGATGTGTTTTTAAAGTGACCCCCATATCCGCGCTAAAGCGATTTTGAAATATAACCGAAAACATTGCTCGAGTTCTTGAGCCACGGACTAGATGTAGGATTTGATCCCAACGTTTCGCTTTCAGCTGTGGAAAGCATCTTCAGGGGTTGCAAGACGTTCGCACCCTCTGCTTGGTGTTCTAGGCAGCATCTCAGGTCCAACTGTCAGCTTTTGCTTGGCATTTTTAAAAGGCACACTCACACTTTTCTTTGCCTGTCCATCATTGCCACAGTTCTTTATGCAATCTCACTTCCAACGTTTTTGGTATTCTGGTGCACTGGAAGCCAGGCATTGCTTATGCCGAGACTCTTCTTTACGGTTTATATTGCTTTTATAAGCACGAGTGTCGTTGTCGTTTAGAACAAAGTGAAAAATCAGCAATGGCAGAGCAAGCTGTGAGAACTGGTCACCAAATAAACTTTAATAAAACTCAGGTCCTTTCCACAGTGCAACAATGCCATACCAGAATCTATAGGGAGGCAATAGAAATTCAAAAACATCAAAGCAAGTGAGCATGTCTTTAAAAATGCCAAGCAAAAGCTGACAGTTGGACCTGAGATGCTGCCTAGAACACCAAGCAGAGGGTGCGAACGTCTTGCAACCCCTGAAGATGCTTTCCACAGCTGAAAGCGAAATGTTGGGATCAAATCCTACATCTAAGTCCATGGCTCAAGAACTCGAGCAATATTTTAAATTAAATTTTAGATTTGCCCAGCCACAAAAGCCCTAGTGCAGTGGTTCCCAAACTGGGAGGCGTGATAACAGCCAGGAGAGCCGCGGAGTGCCACGGAATCCTCTCAGGAAACAGTGCAATGCCAATTAGCAGGAATCAACGTAATGTAATGGGGAGCCGTGGCCAATGGTCGCCAATAGTCAAGGGAGCCACAGGTCAAAAAAAGTTTGGGAAACACTGCCTTAGTGTTTGTAAAGCAATTTTGCTTTACGCGGATTTCAGTATCTGCAGGGGGGGTCCAGAACAGAACCCCCGCGGATACAGAGGTCTGACTGTAGTACCAATAAGTAATAAAAATGCATCTAAACCCCAGGCAGAACTAGACCCCTTTTCTTACCTGAACAAAGTTGCTCTATCTTTGTCAGGGTCAACTGTAGAGACTCATTAATCCAGGCAAGCATGTCATGACGACTCAAGTTGTCGCTCGTCACTGACGTCGAATACACATTAACTGCCATTTTCTGAAGAAAATAAAAATAAGAGATTGTGTTTACACAGAGGCTAGCGATGTGAGCTGCCATACTTTGCATTCCCCTTTCACGCATTCCAAGGAGAAAAGGATGCCTTCTCCAGCTGCCAAGTGCACAGTCACATCTGCTGAATGAGGCCATCTGCTCAAGAGAGTCAGTTTACTGGAGGGAGCCTAGCCATTTATCAGAAACCCAGTCACAGCGTGATGAGCCCATGCTTATCAATAGCTGGAATCCAAGGCTGCCTTCATTCGCATAGCCACAGACAACAAAACAAGCCAACCTCTCCTACTGTCCAGGAAACTTCCAGCAGCAAGCATAAAGATCCACTACAGGGAGAAGTAAGGTAGCCAAAACCAATTCCACAGCTGGCTCAAAGAAGTTCTCTACTGCCAACAATGTAAATGAGCAGACTCAACTCATCTTCCTTGCAGAAAATAGCTCAAGGCATCATGGCACCTGGTGATGGTGATGGCACCTGGCCTGGATGCCTTTAAAAGGGGATTGGACAGATTTATGGAGGAAACGTCCATCACAGGTTACAAGCCATGATGGGGATAAGCAACCTCCTGGTTTTAGTAATAGGCCACTATCACTTAATGCCAGATGCAAGCGAGTGGCAACAGGATACAGGTATCTTGTGGTCTTGTGTGCTCCCCTGAGGCATCTGATGGGGCCACTGTGAGATACAGGAAGCTGGACTAGATGGGCCTTTGATCTGATCCAGCAGGACTCTTCTTATGTTCCTATGACACACAAGAAAAGACAGACTTGAGAAGCAGTAGTCACAGATGAGGAATGGGTGTGAGAAGAGTCAAGCAACAGGAGAGAAGTAGGAAAGGAAGGATAGGGGATTGAAGAAAGGCTGTGCAAATATACTGGGTCTTCAGGGAAAACTAAACTGGTGGACAGATCTCATAATGTGGAATAGTCCAATTCTGAAAGAATGTACAGCAACCAATTTTACATGAAAATGAGCAAACTCAGGAAGATAGTTCGTATAGTCAGGGCGATGATGTTCCCAGTAGCAGTGTATGGTTGCGAGAGTTGGACCATAAGGAAGGCTGAGCGCCGAAGAATAGATGCTTTCGAACTGTGGTGCTGGAGAAGACTCCTGAGAGTCCCTTGGACTGCTAGGAGATCAAATCAGTCAATCCTAAATGAAATCAACCCTGACTGTTCCCTGGAAGGACAAGTACTGAGGCTGAAACTCAAATATTTTGGCCACCTAATGCGAAGAGAGGACTCTCTGGAGAAGACTCTGATGCTGGGAAAGATTGAAGGCAAAAGGAGAAGGGGAAGGCAAAGGATGAGATGGTTAGACAGCATCACCGATGCATGCAACGAACATGAAAATGAGCGAACTCAGGAAGATAGTGGAGGACAGGAAGGCCTGGCGGGATGTGGTTCATGGGATCACGAAGGGTCGGACACGACTTAACGACTGAACAACAACAATGAAAACCGAGGCCACGATTTTCATGTTGAATTACTGCAATGCAACAGAACATGTTCCGAGGTTGCATTTCCTTCTACTGCAAGTGTTACACAGGAGCAGATCCCTCACTTTTTTTAACTCAATATTTTATTAAGATTATATAAGATTTTACAATGTCAGCATATTTCTATAGAAAAATTAAACACAAGTCCAAGGTCGTAAATCCTTATTCCATACATTTCATCAACTACCTAAACAAAATATCTACATAAAAAAATGTGTAGATATTTCCCTCACATTTATACCACAGATGTGTTGTGTTCCACACACAGCCAGGTATCCCAAAGTGCTCCTGAGCTCTGCTTTCTGCTGAGCATAAGAACATAAGAACATAAGAAGAGCCCTGCTGGATCAGGCCAAAAGCCCATCTAGTCCAGCTTCCTGTATCACACAGTGGCCCCACCAGATGCCTCAGGAAGCACACAAGACAACCTGTTTCCCGTTGACACTCCCTTGCACCTGGCACAAAGAAAACCCACTTCTAAAACCAGGAGGTTGCTTATGGCTTGTAACCTGTGATGGTCTTTTCCTCCATGAATCTGTCCAAACCCCTTTTAAAGGCATCCAGGCCAGGTGCCATCACCACATCCTGTGGCAAGGAGTTCCACAGATGAATTACACGCTGGGTAAAGAAATATTTTCTTTTATCTGCTCTAACTCTCCCTCCACTCAATTTTAGTGCATGTCCCCTGGTTCTGGTGTTGTGTGAGAGGGAGAAGAATTTCCCTCTATCCACTCTCTCCATCCCATGCATAATTTTATACGTCTCAATCATGGCCCCCCTCAGGCGCCTTTTTTCTAGGCTGAAAAACCCCAGACGCTGTAGCCTTTCCTCATAAGGGAGGTGCTCCAGCCCACGAATCATTCTGGTCGCGCTTTTCTGCACCTTTTCCTATATCCTTTTTGAGGTATGGTGACCAGAACTGGACACAATACTCCACATGTGGCCTTACCATCGATTTGTACAAAGGCAGAATGATATTGGCCGTTTTATTCTCAATCCCTTTTTTTAATGATCCCGAGCATGGAACTGGCCTTCTTCACAGCCGCCGCACACTGGGTCGACACTTTCATCGACCTGTCCACCAGCACCCCAAGATCTCTCTCTTCATCCGTCACAGACAGCTCAGAACCCATTAGCGTATATGTGAAATGTTGGTTTCTTGCCCCAATGTGCATCACTTTGCACTTACTTACATTGAAGCGCATCTGCCATTTTGTGGTGGCAGGCCCTATTCTGGGAACATCCATTTGAATAAGTCATTCAGGGGTCTGGAACGGCAGGCCTATACCTCTGCTTACTTTTAGATTAACACTGACCTTCTCAGAGTTTTCCCCTTTGCTTCTCTCACCACAGAAGCAGAGTTAAGACATGCTAAGAGGGCTTGAGAAACTCCGAGAACTGCTCCTGGGAACAAGCTGGAAGCTGTAGCTCCAGCACTACAAGGCACCGGCAGCATCCCTGCCAGTCTACCAAACGAACTAGGCCAAGGCAGAAAGGATGGTGGCTGCACAGGGTGCGACTTTGCCGGAGCCGGCGGCGGCGGCACGCCTTCCTTCTGCTGCTGCGGAGATGATGATGAGCCTGCAGAGGGGCCCGCAGAGCGAGCCGGGGGCACGACCCTCCCCGTCCTCAGCGGGCCTCTGGGCGCGTTTGTCGCAGTGCTGACAGCAGGCCAGCCAAGGGGAACTCAGTCGTGGCTCGCTCCTTGGGGTCCCACCTCCTCGTGGCTTCTTCTCGGGCAGCTGCTCTGCGCCCCGAGCCCCGCCAGCAGGCTGTCACCGCCCGCGCCCCCGGACTCCCACTCTCTCTCGCCCCCCCACCGCTTTCGGAGGACGCAGCTTCGCACGTGGGCGCCGCACTCGGGTGGGCGGGCGGGCGCCTCTCCCCCCAGGCAGCACCCACCCGCGGGCGCCGGGAAAGAGGCCTCGGCGCCGGGGATACCGGCCGGCCAGCCGGGGAGGCGCAAAAGGGGAAGGGCGGGGCCCTGCCGCGTCGTGCCTCGTCCACAGCAGCCCTCAGAGCCCGGAGGACGACGACGAGCCCCGACAAGCGAGCGGGGCAGCCTGGCCCGCCGGCGACGCCCCTCAACGGCCGCTTCCCGGCCCCCTCAGCCCGTTACGTTACCTCGCTGCTTCAAACCGGCCCCGCCCGCCTTGCCCGGGATCTGACGCCACGCGCAAGCCAGCGCGCTGACGTCACTTCAAAGAGCGTGGAGGGGAAGGCAAACGTCGCGAGCCTTCGCCGTACGAAAGGGGGCGGAGTCGCAGCGGGGCGGGGTGATAGCTGGGCAGCCTTTGTCGCAATGAGGGCCGGGATTGGGAGCATGGCACGTGCAGCAGGGAGCTCCGCCCCTCCCTGGAGCGCTGCCTTCCCGGGCGCTGCCGGCGGGTGGCGCTGCGGGGAGCCGACAGAAGAAGCGGCCCCGGCTTGCTGGCGCTCGACTTGCGAGACAGGCGGGTGGAGCTGGAGGAGGGCGGAGCGTCTCTGCCAGGGGCGCAGCCGGGGGGGGGGGTACCGCTTCTTGACACCCGGCCGGACGAAAACTGAGCCTCCGAACCACCGAAGAGAAACGGCCGCGCCACCCCCCACCCCCACCCCGCCCCGGCGCTCGGCTTGCAGCAGTGGAGTTGACGCTCCGCGGCGGCGGGGCCCTTTTCCTTTTTCCGCTGCCATAGGCGCGATGGGCACGACCCCCCCCCCGCTACGCTACAGGCCATATGGGAGGAGACAGGCCGTGACCTTAAGCTGTGAAAGACTGAAAGGGTCGGAACGAGCATGTTGAATCATCCAGTCCCCGCCAACAAACCAGCTGCCAGTGCAGCTGAGCTGAGGGAGAAGCAGTTGGACGGAATCAAAGCCCCTAGTCGTCCCCTGGGCACACAACAAGCAGCAGCAGCAGCAGCAGCAGCAGCAGCCATGTTCTGCACTAATTGCAGTTTCCGAGCAGTCTTCAGGGGCAGCCCCACAAAATAACACCGGTGCATCTGATCTGACTGATTCAGGAATTGTTGTAGTTGTGCATCAACCTAAACTGGACAAAGGCCTCCTGTCGGCACCAATCTCACCGGATTATCCAGGAGCAATGAGGCATCCAGGAAGACCCCAAACAACTGCAAATGTACTCCTGCAGAGAGAGTGCAACAAGTGGTTAAAAAAAAAACGTCCATTGGCTTCCCCTTCGGCTGCTCTTGTTCCTGGGTAGATCCTCCAGCTTAGGGATTCTTAACTGGGGGTATCCATACCCCGCCTTGGCGGCATGGGAACCAAACGATGGGGGTCTGGGACTTGATCTCTGAACAAGCTTAAAAAAATTGTTAGATTAGATTATTAACTATCCCCATTATCAATACAGATTGAGGCGTTCTGTTCCTAGCTATCCATTTGTAAAGTAAAACCAAGCTAGCTATTGACATCTTTTGAAGTCATCATGCTGGTACCTAATGGGACTGGTGATGATTTCAGTGTTCTGGTGAAAGGGGTCTGGGGACCTATTGGACAATCCATTGGGGGTCTGTAATCATAAAAAGGTGAAGAACCCCTGCTCTAGATGGTAACTGGGGCCAGAGAGTGGATTTCACACTCTATGGATTTTGCACATCAACTCAGTGTTCAGGTTCACTTTGCTTCAATTGTTTCCCCCAAAGAAGAAAAGAAAAGCTTTCTTTTATCTGAAGAAATTCAGGACTCACTGAAGTTGATGGGACTTGTCTCATTGATTTTAATTGTGCTTAGTCACCATGAACTGAGGGACCTTCTCCCATACATTCCGGCCCGCCCTCTTACGTCATCTGAGGGGGCTCTCCTGCGAGTGCCACCTCTATCTCAAGTTAGAGCAGTGGTTCCCAAACATTTTAGCACCGGGACCCACTTTTTAAAATGACACTCTAGTCTATCAGGACCCACCTAGCTTTACGAAGCTTTAAAAAAAAGTTATAAGAACATAAGAACATAAGAAGAGCCCTGCTGGATCAGGCCAAAAGCCCATCTAGTCCAGCTTCCTGTGTCACACAGTGGCCCCACCAGATGCCTCAGGGAGCACACGAGACAACAAGATACCTGTGTCCAGTCGCCACTCCCTTGCACCTGGCACAGAGAAAACCCACTTCTAAAAAAAAAAAAAAAAAAAACCAGGAGGTTGCTTATGGCTTGTAACCTGTGATGGTCTTTTCCTCCATGAATTTGTCCAAACCCCTTTTAAAGGCATCTAGGCCAGGTGCCATCACCACATCCTGTGGCAAGGAGTTCCACTATCTAGAAAGTGGAACTCTAGTTATCTAGTTATCTAGAAAGAAACTATTTTTATTTATTTACAAGTAATATTTTATTTATTTACTTACTTACAAATTTATTTATTTACTTACAATTTTATTTATTTACTTACAAAAAACTCGATCCATTTCTGGTAATGATGAGGCAGCCCTAATGAATAGCCAAGGCTTGAGGGGCTTATTTATGTAACCCAGCTTTGCCCCCACTACCTGTCATTGACAGGCTTGGGGGGAAAAACACCAGAAAAAAGACTCAGACATTATCTCCCTATATTTACATTAGCTTGCAAATTGCAGGAGCTGAGCTTTTTGCAGGGCAATTAGAAGCTTTCTGATTTTTGAATAGCTTCAGGACTTGAAGCAATTACTTATCTGATCTTTCCATCTTCCATGTTTGCATTGGAGGCTCTGTGGGACCCACCAGAAATCAGGTCGAGACCCACCAAGTGGGTCCCAACCCAGTTTGAGAAACACTGAGTTAGAGCAATGGCGGCATGTGGGCGAACCTTCTGTTGTGAACATAAGAACATAAGAAGAGCCCTGCTGGATCAGGCCAAAAGCCCATCTAGTCCAGCTTCCTGTGTCACACAGTGGCCCCACCAGATGCCTCAGGGAGCACACAAGACAACAAGATACCTGTGTCCAGTCGCCACTCCCTTGCACCTGGCACAGAGAAAACCCACTTCTAAAACCAGGAGGTTGCTTATGGCTTGTAACCTGTGATGGTCTTTTCCTCCATGAATCTGTCCAAACCCCTTTTAAAGGCATCTAGGCCAGATGCCATCACCACATCCTGTGGCAAGGAGTTCCACAGATGAATTACACGCTGGGTAAAGAAATATTTTCTTTTGTCTGTTCTAACTCTCCCTCCACTCAATTTTAGTGCATGTCCCCTGGTTCTGGTGTTGTGCGAGAGGGAGAAGAATTTCCCTCTATCCACTCTCTCCATCCCATGCATAATTTTATAAGTCTCAATCATGTCCCCCATCAGGTGCCTTTTTTCTAGGCTGAAAAGCCCCAGACGCTGTAGCCTTTCCTCATAAGGGAGGTGCTCCAGCCCACGAATCATTCTGGTCGCTCTTTTCTGCACCTTTTCCTATTCAACTATATCCTTTTTGAGGTGTGGTGACCAGAACTGGACACAATACTCCAGATGTGGCCTTACCATCGATTTGTACAAAGGCAGAATGATATTGGCCGTTTTATTCTCAATCCCTTTTCTAATGATCCCGAGCATGGAACTGGCCTTCTTCACAGCCGCCGCACACTGGGTCGACACTTTTATCGACCTGTCCACCAGCACCCCAAGATCTCTCTCTTGATCCGTCACAGACAACTCAGAACCCATTAGCGTATATGTGAAATTTTGGTTTCTTGCCCCAATGTGCATCACTTTGCACTTACTTACATTGAATCGCATCTGCCATTTTGCTTCCCATTCTCCCAGTTTGGAGAGATCCTTCTGGAGCTCTTCACAATCCCTGCTGGTCTTCACCACCCGGAAAAGTTTAGTGTCATCTGCAAACTTGGCCACCGCACTGCCTATCCCCAACTCCAGGTCATTTATGAATAAGTTGAAAAGCACCGGTCCCAAGACCGATCCTTGGGGCACACCGCTTTTCACCTCTCGCCATTGTGAAAATTGCCCATTGACTCCCACTCGCTGTTTCCTGGTCTTCAACCAGTTCCTAATCCACAAGAGGACCTGCCCTCTTATTCCCTGACTGTGGAGTTTTCTCAGGAGCCTTTCATGAGGCACCGTGTCAAACGCCTTCTGAAAATCCAGATATATAATATCCACGGGTTCGCTCGCATCCACATGCCTGTTGACCTTTTCAAAAAATTCTAACAGGTTTGTGAGGCAAGACTTCCCCTTGCAGAAGCCATGCTGACTCTTCCTCAGCAGAGCTTGTTGTTCTATGTATTTTAAGATTTTATCCTTAAGGAGACTTCCACCATCTTCCCTGGAACAGAGGTTAGGCTGACCGGCCTGTAGTTTCCCGGGTCCCCCCTCCTTCCTTTTTTAAAGATTGGCGTGACATTAGCTATCCTCCAATCCTCTGGCACAGTGGCCATTTTAAGGGACAAGTTGCATATTTTGGTCAAGAGGTCAGCAACTTCATTCTTGAGTTCCTTCAGAACTCTTGGGTGGATGCCATCTGGGTCTGGTGATTTATTGATCTTTATTTTGTCAATTAAGTCTGAGACGTCTTCTCTTTTAACCTCTATTTGACTTAATTCTTTAGTCAGGGGAGGCCGTTCCGGCAGCGGTATTTGCCCGAGGTCTTCTGCCGTGAAGACAGACGCAAAGAACTCATTTAATTTCTCTGCAGTCTCCAAGTCCCCTTTTATCACCCCTTTCTCTCCCTCACCATCCAGCGGACCCACCGTTTCCCTGGCAGGTTTCCTGCTTCTAACATATTTGAAGAAGCTTTTATTATTCCCTTTTATGTTGCCTGCCATACGTTCCTCAAAGTCTTGCTTGGCCTCCCGTATCATCTTTTTACATTTCTTTTGCCACAGTTTGTGCTCCTGTTTATTTTCCTCACTAGGGCAAGACTTCCATTTACGGAAGGAAGCTTCCTTGCCTTTTATAGCCTCCTTAACTGTGCTTGTTAGCCACGCCGGCACCCTCCTGGACTTGGTCGAGCCCTTCCTCCTTTGTGGGATACACTCCCACTGGGCCTCTATGACTGTTGTTTTAAACAGCCTCCATGCACTCTGGAGCGATTGGACTCTTTTTACCTTCCCTTTCAGCTTTTTTTTTTAACTAGTCTCCTCATTTTGTGGAAGTCAGCCCTTTGGAAGTCAAGGGTTTTCGTGTCCGATTTGCTCGGCACTCTCCCTCCAACATGCATGGCGAAACAGATCGCAGCATGGTCACTATTCCCCAACGGTTGTGGTGCCCCAATTGTGGAATTCCTTGCCAGGGGAATTAAGAACTACCCCCTCCCACATGGCTTTTCGGTGAGGGTTCAAAACATTTGTTTCGTCTCGCGTTTGGGTGACGGGTTACCTATGGTCAAACGCGACTCCCCTCTCAAATACCATCCCTTGACCCATCCTCTCTTTCCAAGAACTGCCTTATCTCCCTCTTGCCCTTTATCTCCAAACTCTCAGAGTGTTTCCAGGAGACATGTAACATTCTAACAAGCTTGTCTGTTAGATCTTCTTGGGCCAATTCTCTTCTGTCCCTTCCTGGTTCTTCCTATACACTTTTGCTCTGCAGCCTGAGGCACCTGAGCCCACAACACCTGCACAGTGGCCGATTTCCCCCTCCTTTCAGCAACCTCTGTGTAATTCCCCCAACCTGTATCTTGCTTGGTGTTCAACCTATAGGCCCCTGAGATGTAAACCTGCAATGCGTTTCCCCAGTGGTGTAGCTAGCCATTGTGGTACCTGGGGGGGGGGGGTGTTAAAAATGTCACCCCCGGAAGTGCCGTGGGCATGACGTCGCTTCTGGGGGTGATGTCACACCCGATGGTTTTTTAAACTTTTTTTAAAGGCTGTTTTAATTTAAAAAACACCATTTACCCCCACCCCCCAGCTCAGCCTGTCGCCGCCAGTCTCCAGCCGAAAAAGCCACTCTTTTTTGCTGGAGACCCAGCCTGCTTGCCCTCCCGTCTGCTGCCACCACCACCCCAGCCCCATTTGGTGTGGCACCCGGGGGCACAGCACCCCCTGTTGAGTTGAACAGTTGAGAAATGAGCCACACCATGTCTGGACAACATTTACTGAACACTGGCTTTAATTAAACAGTGATAAATGCTCAGAGTAAACTTTGCAGAAATCAATTCTTTTCATTTTCTAGTAAAAAACAAACAACAATTTTCCCCCAATGGCTCAGTTATGGCTGTTCATACTTTGGTACTGAGCATCTGACCCAAACAGTTAAACAAAAAACAAAAAAGTAAGAGAGAGATACAAAATAGTTGTACTGTTTTAAAAAGATTGTATAAAAACAACACTTTTAACATTAAAAAGTTGAAAAATATAGCACCAACCAGAGAAGGCCTTAAACATGTTCACAATGACATCTCTCCTAAAAACAATAAAAAACACAATACAAAAGTGGATTTTTCATCGGCAAAAAAATTGTTTGCTACTGCAACCTTTTGTGCAAGTTTTTCAGCGACAAGAAGTCTCCTCTCTGTCTTTGTTCTCCTTTGCTTTCCAAACCTCATGCTCATTTGCTTTTTTTGGATGAGGAAGACAAAAACAAACGCCTGATTCGTTTGCAGAACTGAAGGTGGCAGATCTGCTCCTTCCGTCCAGAAAGCAAAACTGGACAAGCAGAAGGCGGCGGGTGTGGCTGAGTCCTTTTCTTGAATGGTTTGCATTCATGTTTCCACCCCAGCCACGTAATTCTTCCAAGGACAACTTTTGGGCCTGCTGGCTGATTCCAGGTGGCTCCCACTTATTCATTCCCTTGCAGTATGTTGGGGTCTTAAGATCCTTTCACATGATGGCAAATGTTCACAGCGCAATCCTGCCCAGCTCCTCCACGGGTGCAGCAGTGGTGTAGGGCAGAACGGGAGGCTTTGGAAGGGAAAGGGGGTTTAAATCCCCTTTACATCCCCCTTTAAAGGGGATTTGGATCCCCTTTCCCTCCCAAAGCCTCCCATTCTCCCTCCGCCACTGCTGCACCCGTGGAGGAGCTGGGCAGGAATGTGGTGTCAGGGCCCTTCCAGAGGGTCAACAGCCCAGCACTAGTGAGGGTTTGGGTTTCATGTCCCAAGAAGGCAAACAGGCAAATATATAAGGCACATACACTTACTGCAGCACTGTGTCCTCAACTGGATCGGACTGCTCTTCTACAAGTGCCTTTTAGCACTCATGCACAGCTGGAGACTTCTACAGCCTCCTATGCCCAGCATTCTGGCCAGAAGTGTTTCCTAAGTCCTCTTTATTCAAGATTCATTCACAAATAGAGATTACAGACTTGTCCCTGAGACTCTAAAGAGAGTAGTTCTCAAAAAGCATTCCTCTGGAATGAAGTCAGTAGAACTACTCTGGAAGTAGTGGTTTGAGAACTGCAGTGGTGGCCGTGATGGGAGAGATGATGATCAGTCGGAAGCTGAAGAGGTGGAGGTGGAAAGTGGCAGGCAGCCAGGCAGGCAGGCCACCGCTTGGCTTCTCCTTGCTGCACTGAGAAGCAGATGCAAGTGGTGCCAGGTGCTGCATCGCGCCTTGCAAACCAGCTCCTCCCATTCCCCCTCAGAGCCATTTCGGCAGCATAGGCAATGCGCTACGCGTTGCCGGAATGGCTCCAGGGTGAGTGGGAGGGACTGCATTATACCGGTTTGCAAGGCACGATGCAGCCCCTGGCACCACTTACGGTGCTGTACCCACCCCCTCCAGGAACGCCACTGCCCCTCATGCTTATTTCACAATGTTGCTCTACCCATTTGGATGCAAATCGAACAGAAGTCCTTTCTCTAAAGGCAGGTCTAGTTGTGGCGTGGAAGGGCAAAACCCCCAGCAGCATCTGAGGCTGAAGATCAGTTGAAGTTGGAGAAATTCTCTTTTCTTGACACGCAGAACTGGGAAGAGAAAGGGCTCAAACTATATCCTTGCTGGGAATTGTGTTTTACTGGTTAATCCAGAACTGCACCCTACAGAGAAAGACTGGACCTAGATCCCAGGTCTTGTGTACAGGTGACTGTGCAACAATCATAGCAAATGTTGCCTTAATGCTACTTATCAGGACATGGCAGATGTGAGGAGGGTAGAAAGAAAGGACTGGATTCCAACAGAGAGGGGTCTCTCCAACCAAAGCTACAGAAACCCTTTAAATCCTGGGAGACAGATCCTATCTTCGCAAGTTTTCTCAGTTCCATAAGAACGAATGGCAGTAGCAGAAAGTGATGCCAGTTGAAAAATCAAGCTAACGTGAATGATGAAAGTAGCAGCATCAAGAAGGATCAGACCTGGTGTCCTCTGTGCAAGGTCTATTTTGGTTAAGGCCACAGCAGGTGATGATGTGTCTTGCAGGTTAAAATTCCTCAGACAGTTTTCCAGATGCTCCTCTGCAAGAGGACTGTGCAATCCGCAGAATTTGTCAGAAAAAAGAAAAGAGACTCTTTTGCATCACCCATTTGCAGCATCAGTGCTTGCAGAATTTCCTTTTAGCAGATGTGACACCGTCATTTCCCTTTGCTCAACCCTAAAGGCTGAGAGTTCCACCACCCAGGTGGAACTTCTTCCTAACCCCCTCTTCTCTGCCTAAACCCCTCTGAAACACAGAAGGTTTTGCACAGCTTGTGCTCACATCAGTGGGGAACATTCAAGTTTCTCTTTCATAATATATCCTGAACATTGTTCTGTGTTAAAAGAATTGCTATTGCTATAGATTAGGGTAATTAAAAGTACACCTGGATGTACCCTGGCAAGTTGTTTTCTTTTGCTCTCACTAGTATAGATTCCCTCAATGTGAAATTCCAGGCTAGGAACTTCCATAGTCTTCCATAATGCTGTAAAGTAGCATCCAAGTCTCTTATTTTTCCCCCCAAAAGATTTTTGTTCTATAAAAAAAAGTTTAAAAAAATTTAAAAAAAATAGTCGTTTCTCCACTTCTGATTGTTCCAGCATGTAAAGTGTATGAAACATGACGAGGTTGGCTCATTGCTCCAGTTTTCGTTGCTTAGTGATCTTTCCTCAAGGGATTCTTTGGCTCCTCCCTGTTTCAAGTTTGGATTTTTTTTAGTTCTTTCCTCACAGCCTGTCAGAAACAGACTGTTCACACAAGCAGCAGCAACTGAGTGGTTCAGATGGACTGATGAATGAAGGCGGTTTTTGCACTCCCTCAAACACAGTGTTTTGCACAAGGGCTAAGCAGAGGAATTCTGGCCCTTTAGGAAAGTCACTGTTGTTGATTCAAATAAAGCTGCTTCTGAGGTCTCCTCTACAGCCCTCCCTTCCTTCAGGTTCCCAGGGGTGGGGTGTCTGTAACTTGCTGTGGATACTGCTTGAAGGAGGATAAAATCGCTGGTTCATTTGTGCCTTCTCATCCCAGGGCATGTTTAGCAGAGGAGACCTGGGCACGCCTGCCATCTAGTCGCAGGCAAAATAATCCTTGAGGGGGGCAAACAAATGGCGGATGACTGGAACACTCCATGACCTGCCAAGCAGCTTCTGGCGAGCTCCACGGCCCATGTTGGACAGATCTGTGTAGTGGTGGGGAAACCCAAAGATCCTGGAGGGAGCAGCAAAGAGACACAACCGTTAGTACTGTGTTTTCCACGGCAGGTCGAGCAACCCCATTGTGCCAGCCAGTATGGCGGGAGGAGAGTCCGCCAAGACTCCCAGACTGAGCACAGGGTCTCTCTCCTACCTCCCTGCGCAAAGGGGCTGCAGACAAGCAACTGTGTAGAAAGGAGCAGGGTAAGAACATAAGAAGAGCCCAGCTGCTGGATCAGGCTAAAGGCCCATCTAGTTCAGCTTCCTGTATCACACAGTGGCCCCACCAGATGCCACAGGAAGCACACAAGACAACAAGATAACCTGTTTCCTGCTGCCACTCCCCTGTACCTGACACAGAGAAAACCTACTTCTAAAACCAGGAGGTTGCTTATGGCTTGTAACCTGTGATGGTTTTTTCCTCCATGAATCTGTCCATACCCCTTTTAAAGGCATCCAGGCCAGGTGCCATCACCACATCCTGTGGCAAGGAGTTCCACAGATGAATTACACGCTGGGTAAAGAAATATTTTCTTTTGTCTGTTCTAACTCTCCCTCCACTCAATTTTAGTGCACGTCCCCTGGTTCTGGTGTTGTGCGAGAGGGAGAAGAATTTCCCTCTATCCACTCTCTCCATCCCATGCATAATTTTATACGTCTCAATCATGTGTCCCCCCCCCAGCCTTTTTTCTAGGCTGAAAAGCCCCAGACGCTGTAGCCTTTCCTCATAAGGGAGGTGCTCCAGCCCACGAATCATTCTGGTCTTTTTCCAATTCAACTATATCCTTTTTGAGGTGTGGTGACCAGAACTGGACACAATACTCCAGATGTGGCCTTACTCAGCACCCTGCTGCGACTGCACCAAGACATACCCAAGTCCAGACAAACCCAACGCTCCCCCTCCTTCCGACTAAATGGTTTTAAAAGAGAAGAGGGAGGGTGAATGTTCATTTAATTGACTAACAGCCCAATCCTACCTCAATTCCTGTGTGGCGCCAGCGCGGCTTCTGCTGCATCTCACGGGATTTTCAGCTGCTGGAGGTCTCCTTGGGGTAAGGGGACATTTCTCCCCTTGCCCTGGGGTAAGCCCCAGCAACTGCTATGGGGCAACTCAGACCTGCGCCAGCAATATCGCTGGGGCAAGCCTGCATTGCTTCATGCAGGCAGATCAGGCCCGGGAAAGGGGTTTGGAGTCGGCATGCACCGCTGCCACCAAACCTGTCCCCCTCCCGGGCCAAATCTGCCCATCCCCCACCCCGTTCCACCCCCTACGCTGGGCTTACCTGCTCTGGCAGCCGGCCTCCCGACGCCCGCCGGCTGCTAGTGCTGCCGCAAAGCGCTTTACGGCTGCTTCGCTGCAGCCTGCATCAGCAGAACGTGCGTTCTGCCAGTGCAACCCTTCGATAGGATTGGGCCCACGTGGGACAAATTCAGAGTTCCTTGTTTTTGATGGCAGACATAGAAGAAGGAAAAGACAGACCGCTGAAAGTATTCAAAGCACTGAAAAGTATGCCTGTCTTCTGTGTGGTGAAGGTGAGTAGAGGCCAGGGTATGTCGCTTTTTTCCCCATCTGAAAACAGTTGAGCCCTTTAAGTCATACGAATAGTACCAGGAAAAGAACCTGGGGAACAGATGTCTCACCTGTTGGGTATTCTCTGTTGTTGTCTACACCCTTTCCTTTCTCCCTCTTCTCTCCTTTTTCAAGGTCTTCCCATGTGCCCCCAAATGCCGCAAGTGCTTCCTGTAATTTACTTAATCCCTTCAAAGACCCCCTTATTTCACCGAGGATTAATTAATCAGCAATACCTCCCACGATTTACAAACGGTCGCTTGCAGGAATTCCGACATTCCCTTTTTTGCAGGTATGGATTGTGACAGTCATTCATGACTCTTTATATGCAGAAAAATATACGTTGTGGATGACCAATACATAGATCTCAGGCAGCCAGATCTGACTCCTAAAATTAACTTCAGATGAACACTGTATCTTAGTCATCCTCACATGACGTTTTCCTGAGAGAGCCCTGTTTTGGCACTAGGCCACACTGGTTTGAAAGACATTGGTTTTTTCAGACCTTCTCACAGTTGGCTTTTCCCAACTCATGTATACATCTTTTCTAAGCCTCCCCAGAAAGAGGCCTAACTGCCTGACTGAGGGTTCAGCTGCAGCCACTGTTGTACTTGGTTTCAGAGGTACAAGAAGATCGAAAGAAAGAGGGTCGTAAGGCCAGTTAGGGTCTGCAAGGAAGGAGTTCCCCCCCACGCCAACCACCTGCCACAAGACCTCTCTTCTCCTGCAGCAGCTAATTCAAACAGCCCACAGGACGAAGGAATTATAACCTGTAGAAGACCTCATACTTCTTTGGATCCTTGCCGAATGAACCACCCATGTAGCGCTTGATGGACTGATCCCCCCACACACACACACAGAAATTTCTCATCTCTTCCTGGGCCACTTCAGACAATACTTTGGAGTATTGTGTGTGGAGAAATAACAGAATACCGCTCTGGCCCCAACCCTAAGAGCATCAGAAGAGCCTGGCTGCTGGATCAGGCCAAAGAAAGGCCCATCTAGTCCAGCTTCCTGTATCTCACAGTGGCCCCACCAGATGCCTCAGGGAGCACACAGCCCCTTGCACCTGGAATTCAGAGACAGAGGCTGGATTCAGTCACCATGCCTTGTAAGCTGTGACGGACTTTTCCTCCTCCATAAATATACCCTAATATGCCGCCCTGGCGGTGCATAAGCACATGAGGCCAGAAAGCCAAATTCGCTCCTAATCATGGTCCCAATAGCTTAATGCAGCCTACGTGATCATGAAGGGTTGGGCATGGCAGGCCAGGGGGCAGGCTGGGATGGCGCTATCTCACTTTTCTACACGCAATGGACCATTGCTCCAAAGTATCATTTGAACTGGCCCACAGTGTTGTCATGTCTAGTTGCCACCTCTGGTCTTACGTTCACAAGCACTACTGTAGACCAGAATCCCAAAAATGAGTCACGGTGTGCCTGAGGGAGGGGGGAACCTTCAAGGTGACAGGGGGCTACCCAAGAGCCAATGTACACAACTTGTTTTAGGTGGGAATCTCCACAAGGTTATCTCTGCTCATTCATTTTATTCATTCCTTCATTCCACTGGCTTTCCCTCCTCATATTTCCCTTTGTGAAATGAGCTTCTGAACTGACCCCCATATTGTACAGCTGCTATCTTACTCTAGCTGGAAAAATGCTGATCAACTGAATTAGGACTACTTTTTGAGGAAGAAGGGTCACTGTGAACTGACTTTTCTCTTCATGATGAAATGATCTTGTGAAAGAGATTACTAAATTACCATATTAAGTGTTTTTCTGAGGGAGTAACTTGCAAGTCTTTTTTCGCAAGATAAATTCATCAAGAGAGGAGATGTTGCTTCACAATGACTCTTCTGCCTCAGAAAAGGTTGCCCTAGTTAAGTGATGAGAGAAGAAAAGAGCCGAAAGGAGTGCTCATCTCTGTGAGCATTCGGCCTGTTTTGTCCTTGCCTACTTTGAAGCCAGCCAGGCCAGGCCGCAGGGGGGCCTGGGCAAAGGCCACAGCTATGCTGCTGCAGAAGGACAGGCTCCTCAGGAAGGAGGGCAGCCAGCAGACATCCCAGAGTAGCCATGATGAAGGGAAAGGCAAGGCCCGTGGTTCTCGACATTCCCTCCAGCACGTGCGGAGTGTGCTGGGGGGGGCGCAAGTGGGGAGATGGGGGGGGATTGCTGGCCATACCCACCACCGACATCAGTGCAGCCAGCAGCAGTGTGCCAGGGGCGTCTGCTGCGTATCCCGCAACAGCTGGTAGCTGCTCAGAACAACACCTGGCCTGTGCTCCTCCCTGCAGGTCTGGCTGCTGCCTGTTCTTTCCCCCTTCTCCTGGACGTCCTCTCTGCCACCCCCACATCTCACCGTTCTAGTTCAGAGCACCACAAATTGTCGTCTTTGCCATTCATGCGCACTGGCAGAGTCTGGGCCTTCCCCTGCTTGATTGAGTTGGACTTGGTGGTTATGGTCTGGACCTTTTTCAACTGGAAAAGAAGAACAAAGAATAAAATGAGCTCCTTGAACTTGGATACGTAAATCCCAAAGGCACATGAAACGGCACAGGTCCCTTAAGGAGCATGGACCGGGGAGGTAGGGATTGGCCACATGTAATAGCAGCAAGTGGGGGGGGGGGTGGCTGCTAGCCAGTGTTTTTGAGATTCCCGTTCATCTGTCAGAAATGACAACAGATATCACTGGTATGTCTGCTTTTCTGCTGAGGAGAGGGAGGCAGCTGTTTTGCACCGAAGGCATTCCCAACGCTAAAAATATCCCCAGAGCACCCAGAGGAAAATCAGTCACCCCGACATCATTGCTGAGTCTTCAGGAATGCAGAAGGGACTTTCCAGCCCCCGGCATCTACTCATCGGCAGAAGGCAACATTGCTTCGCATAATGGCACCACAACTGCAGCTCCTTTTGAACCCTCACATTGATGGAATGTTTCATACTTTTGCTTACTGCTTAAGGACCAGGGAGACACAAAGGTCAATGTTTTGCCATCTGATTTGGCAGGGAGACCACAGGGACAGGAGAAACCCTGGTGGGGGGGGCAGGGGGGAGAAACAAGGGCAGAAGTTTTTTTTTTAAGGTTCAAGAGGAGACCAGCAGGCCAATCCTATCCCCTGCTGGTGTACAGGATTGAGGGCCACCAGTGCAGCCATATCCAGCGTGCTAGCAGGGGACCAAGCCAGCCAGGAGAGGTAAGTCCACTTTAATTTACCTCCTCGGCCCCTATAGGCCTCCTCAGATCTACACCAACTACTTTGGGGGCGTAGATCTGCTAGGAGGGCCAAGGAGGCCTGTCAGGCCCAGAACGGAAGCCTCAGATCTGGCGGAAGTTGCTGCCACTGAGATCCGCTCCTGTCCCGATCCCTGCCCTGATCCGTCCCTGCCGCCAACATACCTGGATTGGCGGCTGGTCTGCGGAGCACCAGTGACGGCACGTGGCCTTCTGGCACTGGAGGCCGCGCTCTGCAGACCAGGGAGGCGGCTGCAATGTTGGGCTGCCAGCAGTCTGCCAGCATATTCTGCAGATATGATTGGACTCCAAGAATACAATGTCAGATAGTCCACTGGGCAGCATGTCCAATGTTATTCTTGGACATTATCTCATGTTGCACCAGAGAGACCATAGAGGAATCCAGTCCCCACTCTGAATCCTTCCTTAGAAGAACAGAGAAAATGCTTGGAGTTGAGAAGAGGGTTGAGCAGCGACTCTTACCTTTGCTGTCCGACTGAACTCCAGGCACTCCTGAAGTTCAAGTTTATCTGTCTTGGAAGCTACCAGGGGCCTAAGGACAAGCAACATTCATTATGCTTTAGAATCCATTCCCCTGTCCCTCCATCAAACTTATTTTATATGATATGTGAATGTATATTGGGGGGGAAAGACCCTGGGAGTCTGTGAGCGGCCAAACCTCTGGATGGGGGCTGTTAACTTGAGGTCCGTGAACCCCCTAGGTGCTCTAATGCACAATCTCATATCAGTCTCTTCTGCTTCACTCAGTATTATCTACACCTTTATCTATTCCCATTGCCTTTACAGTATATTCTACTACATATTTCTTAAATTTGAAGAAATGACTCTGTTGCTCCAGTTTTGGAATGCAGAACAGCCATTCTGATGTGCCGGGGGTGGCTCCAGGCCTTGAGATGTACAAGTCAGGCAGCCCCAACCACCTCTCCCCTTCAACCCTGGCCAACATGTGTGTCTAATACAACGCTAACACACTGAACTCTGTATAGGACTGCAGCTTGACTTTGCAACCTCTGCAGCCCATTTGGTTAAACATTAAATCGTTTGATACAAGAGAGACAACAGGACGGAGAGAAACACAAACCTGTTCATCCCAGGCAGGTTGCCCCAGAAATACCGTGCTCTGTGTGCAGCTGAGACCTTGATGGCATCAATCATAACGGGGTTACACTGGAGAAAAAAGGGAAGAAGGTTAGCGAGAATCCCCCTCCCCCTTTCCTAGGTAACCTGTTTGTGGCAGTTTCTAAAATCAGCTCTCTCTTGGATTAGATAGATCTCTATAGAACAGAGTTCCCCAACCTGTGGTACGCAGACCACTAGTGGTACGCGGACCAAGTGTCAGTGGTATGCCAACACTCAGCTGGCAAGATGGTGGCCGCCTGGGGATGAATTCGAACTCAACTCTCCTCTAGGTTTTATGGGGTCTTTTCTTAAGTCTTGAGCATCCTGGATCCTTGGGCCCCATTTGTGATCGCAGGATCCCTACAGTCCTTCTCAGTAATCAAAAACAATCTTTGCAGAGATGATAGGACGTCGCTCCTAGAAACCTGAAGTCTGCCCACCCCAGTGTAGGTTACATATCAGTCTATTATTTATATATTTATTAGAAGATTTTTTACTCCACCTTTCCAGAAACAGCTGGGCAGCCCAATCCTGTCTAGGGCTGACGCAGTGTGCAAAAGCACGCTGCGCTAGATCCTATCCAGGATCGGGCCAGGGTCAGCGCAGGCCGAGGCCTCATTTGTCTCTTTACCTAGAGTAACGGCCCAGCAGCCCCAATGGGTCTTCTTGGATGTGCGCTGGCAAAATGGCCAATGCAAATCCGGAAGGTTCGTGTAATGCCGGAAAGGGGGACAGGATTGATCCCTCCCCCATCGCAGGCAGGCAGATCACTCCCAACGTTACACAGGATTGCGATGTAAGATGGCTAACAAATTTAAATGACATGGCTTCGTCAAGGAATCCTGGGAATTGTAGTTTGCTTTGAGTTTTGAGAGATATCGAAGCCATGTCTCACCCTCTCACAAAACTACAGTTCCCAGGACTTCCTGAAAAGACGAATGAACAATGAAACTAGATGAAGACTGCGGTGTAGAAATGCTCAAAGAGCACCCTGCCTGAAATCTCGGCAGGCAGCTAAAAGAGCCCCAGTTGAAGTAAATGGGGGTGAATGCTCATTTCTTTGGCAGCAGCAGGCCTTTTACCTCCAGAAAACGAGAGATATCCCTTTTGTCATTGACTCTCATGGCCACAACATTTTCAAATAACCAGAAAAAAGGCCTCTCCTCTCCAGTTTTGGGCCGTGCGTAATTTAGGAGATGGTAGTACTCGAAGAACAGCCGGCCGGTTCCCTCTGCAAGAAGGAAAGAGGGGTGGACGGGTCAGAAGAGCGTCTGGCATCAATAAAACCTGGGCTGGAACTAGATTGACAATCTCTATATCCCGACTGCTTACCATACAAGCCCTTCCTGGCAGGATTCACAATGGAGAGGTCATTACAGGGGCTCCCACCAATCACCAAGTCAAACGGGCCCCATTCATCAATCTGCAAGAGACAGACCGATGGACAAACTAAGCAAAATCAAACGCAAAACAGCAACATTCTGTGTTCATTCAATCCCAAATTTCACCAATCAAGTGAAAGAACAACTGCATCAGAAACCAGTAGATTCATCTCAAATGAAACCCCCAGTGAGTAATGCGTTCCGCCGCCCCCTTCAGCGACGCCACTGGACTCCAGACTGCCTCTTTGGATTTCAGCCTCACGTCTAAACCAAAGAAGACCTCTTCGCACCCAGTCAGACTTGGCCAGGGCTTCCAGCTGCCACCAGGCCAGCTCCAGGGGGCAGCCTGCCGGTCAGGTGAGGACTCCAAGATCAAGATGGCCAAACAGCCCTGCACCACTCTGCCCTTTTCAGGGAGCAGCCAACCAGCCGCCTGAGAGACACATCCCAGGTTGGACTGGGCCTAAGGAGATGAGGTTCAAGCCCTCACTCAGCCATGAGGCTCACAGGGTAATCTGGGGCCATTCATCCTCTCTCAACCTAGCCTACCCCATGGGGTTATTGTGAGATTAAGTGAGAGGAGACGTCACCTTGAGCCCCCGGGATAGAAATGTAATCAATGCCAGCCCTGCACCAAATCCCCAGGCCTGGCCAGATATCTCTGTGGAGAAGTCTAAGGAAGGACAGCTTGAGGCACAGCTCACATTTCTCTTGGTGATGTTCCTAACATCATGCACATATCTGATGTTCCCCTCGTGCCGCACAGTTCCCACAGCGATGGAGTCTTCGCAGATCTCAGAGGCAATGTATTTCTCCACTTTGATGCCCAAGTCCCGCAGAACCAGGTACCCTATGGAAAAGAAGCATCTTGGATGAGAACATGGACTTGCGGTCCCAACAACGTGCATCATGTCCCTGGATTCCTGTGCTGCCAGAGGCATGATCTGCAATGCTAACATCACCTAACAGAAAACTGAAGGCGCTGTCATAATTAGGCACATGCTCGGAGCATGCTTAGGACGGCAGGATGATGACTGCTGGGTGCGCAGTTGCACGTGTGTATCCTCTCTCTCACACACACCCACAGATGCAAGACTTCCAGCACAATCCTATCCTGCTCTTCCACTGATGCAGCCAGAACCGGGGGCCCTGGAAGGGAAAGGGGATCCAAATCCCCTCTAAAGGGGGATTCAAGGGGGATTTAAATGCCCTTTCCCCTCCAAAGCCTCCCGTTCTGCCCTCCTCTGCTGGCTGCACCGGTGGAGGAGCAGGATAGGATTGTGCTGTTCATTACAAGCAAAAATTTGTGAAGGATGGTAGTGATGGACCCCAAACAGCTCCTGCGCATTGTCATGCAAGCTCCGTGGGGCTGGCGGCTGCGGAGGAGACAGGGAGACAGGCAAGGACAGTCACACTGGCAGAACTGAGATCGGTATCGTGGCCAGGGCTGAAGGGACCAGAGCCCCGTGACCTGGCCGCTGCCACAGCTGACCTCGGACCTCTGAACACAGCAGCGCCAAGCTGGCCCTCAAGCCCATCAGAGTGTGGATTAGAAGCCGACCTCAGCGCTTGCCCAGTGCTTGCGCTGCCCCCGTACCTGTTGCGATGCCATCAAAGAGAGACAGGACTCGGATCGGCTTCCTTTTTGCTGCTGGGATGGGAGGGTAGATTTTTGGTGCCTCCTGTGATGAGAGACGGGAAGAAAAGGTCAGCATGAAACAAACACCATCAGCCACTGAGGGTCGGTACCCAAATGGCCACCGCATGAGTTGGTTTGTTAGTTGCCACAGCAGGAAACCTCTTGATTCTCCTGTAAGCAGAGCAAAGCGACTCCAGGAAGCCGGACTAGATGGGCCTTTGGCCCGATCCAGCAGCCAGGCTCTTCTGAGGTTCTTATGAAACTAGGGTGGGGCCTGAGGGGCAGCTGCCCTGGGCGCAACACCAGTGGAGGGCGCAATGCTCAGGCTCCATCACCTAACGATTCAGCTGCCCTCGTGTTTAGCTCGGAACACTCCCAGCCAAATCCTCCCACCTCCGCACACCGCCCCTTCTCACGATCGAGAGAAGGGGCGGCGCATGGAGGCAGACCGGCGATCAGCTGCTCTCGCGTTCGGCTCGGAGCACTACAAGCTGAAAGCAAGGGCAGCCAATGGCGCCCGAACCCACGTGACATCATGACGTCACCACTGGGGGCACCACATACTGCCTTGCCCTGGGCGCAGGTTAGGCGTGTTACGTCTCTGCCTTTAAGCTTGCCAGACCCAATAACTGAAAAACTGGGCTAAATAATCTGTGTACTATACAGATTAGATCCTCTGTCTTGGGTATTATGTTCTCATACCACAGTGACTGACTGACTGGCTGGCTGGCTGGCTGGCTGGCTGAATGAGGGCAAATAAACTGAGACACTTAATTCAGATAAGACAGAAACGGTGTGGCGGGGGGGGGGGGGTTGTACTCCTGATGGTTGTACAAGGACAGCGTCCTCTCCAGGTGTGGCACCACCTTCTGAACCCCTCCCCAGGGGTTGGCCTGGCTGATTACTTCCCAGACTGTAGAAAATGGGCAAAGCCCCTCTTCATCAGGAAGACCTGAGGCCGCGACTCTTACGGGACAAGAGTGGCTTCTGCTCTCTACCTGTCTTGCTGGGTTGAGTTTTTATTACAGTCTGCTGTTATGATTTGATTGCATGTTACAGAGTCAACCTCTGGGGATTCCTGTTTGCTGCTGGAGACCCAGTAAGCTCCTGTGGATCTGCTCTCGAATGGAGAAAAGCAGGCAGGCGGCAGCTGCCGAAGGAGCCTGCAGTGCAGTGCAGTGCCCACCTGCTGTGACTCCGCTGGGGGCTCTGTCTAGATTGAAAGCCTGGGAACTAGGGTGGCTACAGGACCACTGACCCTCCCAGCCTTGCCCGTCCCTCGATATTTGCTCTGGAGGCTCCCTTCCTAGTCCCCCCACGGCTTCAGGCAGTCGGTGATTGGAGAGGAGGCGGGCAGTGGTGGTGCCCAAACTGTGGCAGGACCCTCCTGCCTGGGGCTCTCAGCGCTCCCTTTCAGCACCAGGCCAAGGTCCACACACCCACTTATCTCAGGCTTTCATTGTTTGCTAATGTTAGATGATTGTTCCTTTTAACGGGTGGTGGCTTAAAATCTTTTTTACTTATTGGACAATTACAGCGCAATCCTAACCAACTTTCCAGCCGCAATGCAGCCCCGAGGTGAGGGAACAAATGTTTCCTCACCTTGAAGAGGCCTCCATGACTGCCCCTGCACTGCAACATGCAGTGTGCGCCCTGTTGGTACGGCTACACTGGTGCCAGAAAGTTGATTAGGCTTGCGCTGTTAGTAATGTTGTAATTGTCCAATTACTTATTGGACAATTTCTCTTGTTATCTGCTGGTTTGTTGTTTTTCTTATAGTTTTATTGTTTATTTTTTTCAATACTTTTAGATACTTTTGTTTATTTTTTTCAATACTTTTAGATACTTTTGTTTATTTTTTTCAATTTTTTTCAATACTTTAGAATAAAACTATGGGGCGAGAACAGCTGCCCAAGGAACAGGACAGCGAGCCCCTCCCTCACCCAGCAGGGCCTCCCTCTACCTATCCTGTTGCAGAAGGAAGATCCTGGCGGGTGGTGCAGCCCCTCCAACTGGTATGCGTGCTACCTCCCCCCCCCCCCCCCCCCGTTCCCAGATCCCCCTTTCCTTACATATTCCTGCCCTTGGTCACTGGTGAAGAATTCCTTCAGACGCGTGTTCCAGTCGTGCCGTCGCTGCAACACGCCATAGCGCTTCTGCGGCTGGCACACGTAGCAGCTCCACGGTTCCTGCTCCCTGGCGGCGTCAGCCGTGCCGTGCCCCACCAGGGCATCCAAGCAATCCACACAGAAGCACCTGCATAAAACAGGTGGGTGAAATGGGGGGGTCTGCAACATCACAGACGCCTCTACAACCGTCACCCTGCAGTTTGAGGGTTTGATAAAAAACAGGGTGCTGGAAGGATGCGGAGATGGGTGGAGAAGAACAGAGAGGGCCTCAGATTTGGCGCAAGACAGAACAGGTAGCCCACCTGTAGCAACTGGCATTGCCACAGAGCAGCAGCTCACTCCCCTCGCAGCAGACGGTGCAGTAGGTCTGGTACCCGTCGTCATCGTACATGTAGAAGAGCTCCAGGAACCGATCCTAGAAGGAAACATGACGGGGGGGGGGGGGCTGAACGACCAGCTGGGATGGCTCGGGCCCCCAAACCAAGAATCACTGCAGAACAGATCGGCCGTCTTAACGGCCTCACCTAGAAAAGACCCAGTTGCCGCCGGGGAAATGCAAGCAACACTCTCCCCCTTCCTCGCCCAGTGAACCCATTTGGATTGGCCAGTATTATGGACCTGTACGAGTCAACATAAAACTGCTAGGGAGGCCCTACTGAACTCAATGGGATTATTTCTGAGCAGACATTCATAGGATCGCACTGCACCTTGGCCTGATCCTATCCTCACCTTCTTTTCCCCTCCATAAAGGATGGAATCCACAACACCTTCACACTTACCTGGCAGGTTCGGCAGAGGCCCCCTTCAAACAGCGGGTGGAAGGTCACCGGATTCTTCTTCCCACATGCTAAACAACTGTCTGTGCAGTGAAAGAATGACAGACAGGTCAGGGGCTTTCATTGACCAATTTCTATCCCACCTCTAACACAAGGCAGCTTACAACATGGGTAAAAGAATGACATATCGGTACAAAAATAACATCTGTTAATATTAACAACTGTTAATAAATACAAGATCAAACAGTATTCATAAACAGCTTCAGAAACAACCACAGAATCTACATGTAAAACCAGTTACCCTTTCTCAATAAGGAAGCCTGCCTTACCTGCCTAAAAACAAGCAGTGAAAGGGGGGGGGGCATTCCTAAAAGCATCCTTCTCTTGGAAGGCCTTTCTAAGTCCTAGAAACCACAGGTGGAAAGGCCCTCTCAGAGTAGTGTAGCTGGGCTGACCGGTACCAGGGGCCACCCGACCCCACGTCATCACCCCGCCCCCTGCTTCCAGAATGGCTCTGGCGGGGGGAGGGCCAAAATTCGCTCCAATCACCGCCCCAACTACTCGGAGCAGCAAGCGCTCCCCCCCCCACGAACAGCATGAAGCCCCCCAGACTGGAGCCACCTCCACCTGGTAGCCTCCCATCTCATCGCAGAGAGGTAGGTCAGAGGGAGACCATGGCTGGAGAAGCAACAGGCAACAGAGGCTCACAGGCCCCATCTATCCTGCAGTGAAGCCATCAGGGTGACGATGGTCGTTTCCGTTCCAAAACCAGGCCAGAAGCTGGATTCAGAGGTATCAAAATAATCCGTTTGAGTTGGTTTGCTGCTGCATGTCTGAGTTTGCCTCAGCTGATGGACAGGACACTCCAAGGCAGGAGACCGATGGTGCCTGGCAATTGCCATAGCCGGCCTGTTGCAGGCGAGTTGGGGCAGAGCTCCCTTGTCACCCCGGTAATGGGGAGATCAGTTCCAGAGTGTGACTCAGGAAGGGCAGGGGGCAGCATTTGCAAGGACCTCCTCGAAAGGCTTTTCAAAAGCCTTTAAGAGGAGGAAAAGGCTGGACTGGGGGCTCCAAGAGAGCCCTCCAGACTGTAAGGAGGCCCTGGAGGGCCAAGGGAGGCTGCTGCCTGCTGGAAAGGAGGAAATGGGGAGGGACTGAGCCTTTCTCCTCCTCGGAACGGAGTAGAGATTCCGCAACCAAACGGAAAGGTGCTGTCTGCCCCCCCCCCTCGGTCCCTCTTCATGATCCCAAGCTGGTGAAGAGGGAGGGGCTGGCGTCGGTCAGAGGGCCTGGGACAAGTGCGGGCACTGCACCTTTCATCTCTTGCCCAACGCTGTGGAGAGGATACTGTTCAAACTGGCTGCCAGGTCAAGTGATGGCATTTCCAGTATCCAACAAAAAACGACCAAATAGAGATCTTGGGACCACCTGGTCTGAGTCTGAGGTGACCATGGCATCCAAGTTATCTGGAAAGTGTCTTGCAAATGATAATTTCTTAATTAACCCTAATCCAAGAAGAACGGTAGCAGCAGCTATAGTGTGGGACCCAGGTTCACACCCCAACTCAGCCATCAAGCTCACTGGCGATCATGAGCCAGTCACCATCGCATCACGTGGGGAGGGGCTGCAGCCCACCTGCTTGGCCCTTGAAAGGTCCCAAGTTCAGTCTTTGGCAGCATCTCCACGGAGGGGTCAGAAGGACCCCTGCAGTACTGACAACACGGAGCTTACTGATCTGGACCAGCTGCCTGAGGCAGCTTCTTCCGTTCTCAGTCTCACCTACTTCACGGGGTTGCTATGAGGATAAACAGGGGAGGGGAGACCTTTGTAAGCCACTTGAGCAAAGGGTGAAACAGGAGCACGACCAGGGATCAGGCTAATGTGGGGCTCAAAGTTTGCTCTCGTCATTCCTGGCATAGGAAGAATGCGCTGCGTTGGGAGAGCCCTGAAGGTCTCCCCTGAGGAGGGGCAAAAGAGTCCGAGGGAGCGATGCTGCGCAGCACTTGCACACTTCCTGACCACTCAGGAGTACTTTATGTGTCCTCTTGACCACAGCCCTGCAAGCTATCATTAGCCCCATTCTGCAGATGGGGGTGGAGGCTGGAAGCCAAGAGCGAGCGTCTTGCCTAGGGCCGCCTGAGGAGTTCAGGGCAAAGGCACCACTTGAATTGGGGACGTCCAGCCTGCAGCTCAGTCTCCTGGCCACTATAGCGACTCCGACTCCGTTTTCTTCCCAAAAACCTGATAAAAATGGAGCAATTAAGATGCTGGCTCAGGCCTGGTCCTATCAGTGCTCTGATCACAGGCAAGATCAACATGTCCGTGACTCAGATATTACTCCTTTCAATCAGATGTGTGGGTGAATCTTGTAACCTTCCACTTAAACGGCGGTAACCTCTGCAGGGCCTCCAGGTCTGCCGCAGACACGTTTGATGCTGAGAAAGTGGGGTTACCTTCCAGGCTCTTCTTGTTGTTCCTTACTTCGGAAACCATCCGCTCTGGAAAGACAGAGGCAAAGGCGTGAGTGAACGACCCTCCCTCCCTCTTCATGGCGCACACCACCTCCCCTCTGCAGTCCATCTCAAAACAGGCCCAGACCGAGCCATGTGGAATCGGAGAGCTGGTGTGTACATGCATAGAGAGTCCACCTTTTCTCTGGCCTGGACCGCTTCAGGCTACAACAGAAGAGCCCTGCTGGCTCAAATCAAAGTGGCTCCATCCCGCCCAGGTGTCCCAAAGGGAAACCCCACAAGCACGAAGGCACAGCCCCCCTCCTTTGCATGTCCCTGGCATCTGCTCTGCAAAGGTAAATTCCCTCTGAACATGGAGGCTGCCTTTAATTCTCCCATCAGAACGTTCCTCGTCCACAAACGGCCTTTTAAAACCACCTGTCCAATCGCCACCACGTGAGCAGTGGTGGCAACGTCCGAACGTTTCCACTTTGGACTGCAGCCGTAGGGGCCATACTTTGAATCCTGCCCCATGCGCTAAGATATCTGGCACGTACGTAGCCAGCTAAAGGTGTTCGCTTACAACAGGCAGCAAGTTTTCTTGCATGCAGAAGCAGGCGAAAATATCTCACAGGCACAAACACCTGCAGTCTGAAGGGTAGCAGGGCAGAGTTCTGCCACCTCACTATGCAGAACGTGGTTCTGAGCCAGGGGCTGTCACCAGATGGGGAGGCTCTAACACAGCGGTTCTCAAAGTCACCACTGCTGCGACCCACCTTGTCCTGCTACTCCCAGGTCGCACTGGGCCCAGGAAGCCTCCGGAGGCCTCTGCGAGCCTCAGAAAGGCCTCCAGACACGACAGGAAGTCACGTCGGCGAAACCGGAAGTGACCCAGAAGTCGCATCCAGAGGCGTTCTGAGGCCCATGGAGGCTGTCTCAGGGCCGGTGCAATGCAGGAGCAGCAGGACAAGGCGAGTCGCGACCCAGAAGTGGCTTCCGTTTGGCTCCAATTTGGGTGCATGCGAAACCAAAACAAACAGAAATAAAAGAAACATAAACACAAGAATGTCGACGAATGTCGTGGAAGGTTGGATGAAATCGGATGAAAGAGGAAAGCAGGTGGATGGAATTTGAAATGTGTTATAACTGAAAACGGCTGAAAGAGGAAAGCGATGGAAGTCAAGTCCAGGTCTTGCTGCATATTATTCTGCCACTTGTGGGCTGGCGTGGACACATACAGGGAAAGTCTTCCCAGCTGATTCTGCTGAAGGGATACACTGGTCTTCTGAGGGGGGGCCCTTCCCTGCTCCCTCCCCAGGCATGAGCCTCACCTCTGCTCTGGCTGCCCTCAGCCTGCTCCTTGTGGCTGCCGTTGGAGACACTCGTCTTTGGCCGCTTGGGTGGCGGGGTGGGCTCAGCAGGGGCAGCATCCTCAGGGGGGGCAGGGGCAGGGCTCTTGCTGCGGACTGGACTGTCTGCTAGGAAAAGACACCAGCAGGTGAGATGAGGAGACATCTGCTGCTTGGAGAAGAGGAGGAGGCTTCAGAGAGAACGGTGGGTGGTGGAGACAGGGGGCTCGCCACCTCCCTGCACAGTTGCCAGAATCCTCTTCATATCAAGACGTCAACATGAACCTGAACCCCAAAACCAGCTCAGAAGTGTGTGTTTTTTTCAGAGAGCAGGAACTGAACTCAACCCAAAAAGCTCCTGGTTCCCTTGGACCAGGACCAGAACCAAGCCTAAACACAAGCAGCAGCGTTTGATTGTTAAGTAACTAGCGAGGAACCTGCCTGCATCCACGGCAGAGGCGGGAGAAAGACAGACTGCAGAGAGGACACCGGGGGGGGGGCACCCACCCGTCCCCAGCCACGTCTCTCGTGGAAGGACCTGCCTCCTAGTGGACAGATCAGAATGCGCCCAGAGCACTGGGAGGGAGACTAGCAGGGAGAAGGAAATCCTTTTCCTCAAGGGAAATAGTGATGATCACTGTGTTCCTGTCATTGCATTCCACTGCAAGCTGCCAGGATTCAGCTTGAGCTGCATCTAAACAGCTCCAAACCAGTTCCAGAGGCCTCCAGCAGTGGCCAAACCAAAGGCTCCCCCTCAGCTCAGCCTTCTTTCTCTCTGACATGCTCCTTTTGCCATGCTGGCAATTCTGTCTTTTCGTCAGGAAGCCGGAGGTGTGCCAGTTTCAGCTGCTCTGCTCCTTGGTGTGTACCAGGCACACTAGAACCGGGGTCCCCAACCACGGGGTCGTAGCCCATTACCAGGCCGCAGCCTGTTGCCAGCTGAGCCGCGGGGTCGCGGTGCACACACACCCCTCCGGAGCTTGAAAGCAGCCGGGGTGGTGGTGGTGCACTCTGGGGGGGAGGAAGAATACCGCGTGCGTGCGAGCGAGCGTTTGTTCGTTCGTTTGTTCACAACTTGTGAACGAACGAACAAACAAACGCACCCTGGCGGAGGCTGGCCAGGCGCGTCTTTCCTGGCCGGCCGGCAGTAGGAAAGATGATGCTGGAGAGACTGCGCCTGCGCAAATGTGCTGTAGTAGCACGTTTGCGCAGGCGTAGTCTCTCCAACATCGTCTTTCCTACTGCCGGCCAGCCAGGAAGGACATGTCTGGCCGGTCTCCGCCCGGGGGTGGTGGTGGTGGTGGTGATCAAACAAACGAACGAATGCTTGCTTGCTCGCTCGCTTTCTCGCTCGCACGCGGTATTCTTCCTCCCCCTGGACCCCCAATGACACCGCTGCGCGGGGGTGTTTGTCATTTTGCGCTGCCCCCCTCTACCCCCCCCCCCAGTCGGTGGGAAAAAAATTAAGTACTGTTCCCTGGAGCAAAAAAGGTTGGGGACCGCTGCACTAGAACACACACACACAACCCCCACCCCACCCCCCGCTCCTTTCTCAGGGCAAAGTGGCTCAGGGGATGAGGTCAGACTGATTCAGGACAGGGGGCAAGAGGAGAAGCCCAGGAGGCCCCGTCCCAGGGCGAGGGGCAGGTGGCTCCTGAAGGCCGGCTGAAGCCAGCAGGTCTGGGTCAAGACCTCCTGGGACTCTGTGACGCACACCGCCTTGGTTTCCCTGAAAGAGAGGGGAGAATCAATGAAGGCAAAGGAGGGGCTGCGTGTGTGTTTGTGTGTGTGTGTGTGTGTGTGTGTGTGTGTGTGTGTGTGCGCGCGCGCTCCGCAGCCGAGCACATGCTTCCAGGCAGGCGGTCCCAAAGCGGAATCCTTGACCACTGCACTGAAAAGGGCACAAGCGACAGGCTGGGAAAGAGACCTCCGTTGATCCGAGCAGACAGACCCTGCCGGAGGGAAACAGCAGAGGGGCCTGCTGGCGGCGCAATGGGCTGACTGGGCCAGAGCCCCTGCTCAGCAAAGGCTCCCCCCACCAAGCTGCCGAAAGCTCCCCCCGCACCTCAGCCAGGCAAGCTTCATACCTGAGGTCTTGGGTGGCTTCAGTCCTTTGCTTCCTGTTGGCTTGAAGCCATTGATGGCCCACTCCACCATGGGCTTCAGCTTGTCCTCCAGAGAATCTCCCGAGGCGTGCGAGAACGCCTTGCCCGCTCGGCTGCTCGCAACCTAGGAGAGGGGCCACAGGTCAGTGGCAGCACAACTGCTCTGCATGGAGACGGTCCCTGGTTCAACCGCTGCCTCAAGGGCTCAGGCAGCAGGTGATGCAAAAGGCCTCCCTGATCCAGGACCAGGCGAGAGGAGACAACGCAGGGCAAGGTGGATCAAGGCCAGAGCCTTCACATGACCTGCTGGAGGGAGAACAGGCCCATCGTATGTGGGCAGCCCAGCGGGGGGGGGGGGGGGGGGCAGGAATTGTTAAATTATCACTAGCCCCTCTCTCACTGCAGTGGAATGTACAAAGCTGCAAGAGGCTCTCACTGAACGTAGCCGTGCCGAAGAGCCATTGTGGAATGCAAGGGACCTGCTCAGCTCAGAGACCATTTAGTGCAGAATGCTGCATTCAAGAAGGAGAGATGGGGACCAGGACCTCACGGCCTTGGCCTGTGAAGGCAACGTTTGCTGCTACTGCAGCTGCTGCCACCACCACCACCACCCCAGTGGATGCTGGCTGTGCCACAAATCTCTGCTAATCCCCACCCACTTGTGCCCCCCACATTACCTCCAAAACATGGAGAATGGCTTGCCGGTAGGACACCAACTTGTGGAATGTGGTGGTGTTGAAGTGTTCTCGAAACGCCACCAGGCCCTCCAGCTTGTCTGCTGAGACCTGCAAAGGGAATGACTGCACCTTAATTAGCAAACTGAGCAAGCCCGGTGCCAGAAGGGGCCCAAAGAACACAAAAACACAACCCTCCAAATCCTGCAAACACAGAATGCTCAGGTCAGTGCAGAAGGAGAGCGCGAAGCTCCACTGGTCAGGCTGCTGCAGAAGAAGGCAGCACCTCCATCCCCACCGCCACCGACCCACCCAGGAGCCATTCAGCACACTGAACGCCAGCGTGGGAGGGCATCAGGGCTCTGACTCTAGTCATCCACCCCACGGCCCCGAAAGGCAGCCTCTGGGGCTGGAGTGTCAGGCTGCAGGGGCCCAGATTCCACGCTCCCATTCAGACTAGCCACTCATTCTCAGCCTCACCTCCCTCACAAGGCTGCTGCAAAGACAATATGGTTGAAATGTCTGCTGACTTCAGCTCCTTGCACAAAGGGTGGTACTAATGTGACAAAGTGATCAACACTGAGACCCCTATTATTATCCCCCTATTGCAGCTCTGGAGTGTGGGAGGAGAGACTGAGAGAGTGCAGGTTACCTACAGCCACCCTCCGGGCTCATAGCGGAGACCAGACCGGACTTTTCATGTCCTCTACTCTTGGAACGAAGGCACCCTGGACTGAACCTCACAGCCTAGCAGAAGGAGCCAGATCTGAGCCCACCTCCTCACCACACAGCAATCCACTGACATGAAGGCCATTCCAAAACGACTCTGAGCTGCTCCTCAGAAATGCCAAGAACGTGGCCAGTCACTTGATCTTCTTCAGACACGACGACGGACCCAGCTGACAGCTCCAGAAATAGGCTGCTGCAGGGCCACGGCCAGTTGGGAACCCTCAACCACTTGTTTGCCCCACCAAACAGCAGGACGCGCCTGAAAGGGTCCTACGGAGAAGATGGTCATGCGCCCGGCAGCGGCCCAGTGGAGACAGAACTGGCTGGCATCAGAGGAACCGTACACACATTCAGGCTCCACCTCTGCCACTGATTCTACGGCTCTGGGCAAGTCAGTCTCAACCTCAGCTCCGCTGTCTGTCCAACTGGAACTGGTGACCTTCCTCAGTCTGTGGAAACCTCTTGGTTCACTCCATTGCTCTGAGCTAACCTGCCACGTCCTTCCACAGCAGCCATGACAATGACCCTGCTTTGGCGGTAGGGGGGTCCGAGATTTCCACAGCTTTCCTCACCTTTGCAGCTCAGGGCCATCCATCTCTCTCTCTCTCTCTCTGTCTCTCTCGCTCGCTCGCTCTCCCCCCGCCCAGTCTCTCTCTCCCACTTTAGCCTCGCCTCAGGACCAAGCTACACATGACATTAAGCACACAGTTTGACCTGCATGTCTGGGTTTTTTTCAAAGAAATGTTGAATAGCAACCACAGGGGAGGGGGCCATTCAGGAATGAGAATATGGGATGGGGGGATTTAACCCTTTTCCACCGTACTGCATTTCCAATAAGACCAACCCCCAAAGCTGCTGTGGCCTGGGAAGGAAGATTCTATTGTAGTAAGTGGAAAGGTCGCGCACACGCACACGCACACACGCACACACAGGCACAACCTTTTCGTTTTGGCAACTGGTCAAGGCATTTTGGCAAACGTCTGTACATTGGTGCCCCCATGTGGTGAAAGAGAGGTACAGCCACAGATTTCCTCTAGTCTAGACTAGAGAACTAGAGGTGACTTTGGCAAGTGAAGGCAATCTGTGCATATAACAGCTGCGCTGGTTTCCAGTTTGCTTGTGGGTCCAATTGACGATACTGGTTAACTCCTTTAAAGCCCTATATGTTCTAAATCAGTGGTTCTCAAAGTTCTCCCCACGAGTGCGGGGGCGGGGCAACGGTGGTGGCAAAAGGGGTTGTTTTTAATTTACAACCGTTGCGCCGGCCCTCCAGAGGGTGCGGGGAGGCCCGCAGCCCCCTCTGTGGGCCTCCCTGCACTGCTGATCAGCTCCCCACAGTGATTGCGACCCACTTCCAGTTTCGGTCTCTAAAGGACACTCATGTGTAATTCATAGATATACAAACCAAACTACCATGTCTGTAAATCCAAACCAGAAGCCAGAAGCCAGAAACAGCCAAGGGACTCAAAGCAGCCCCGGGTCACCCGTCAAACTTCTAGTTTTTCAAAACAGACAAGGGACCATGGGGTGGGCCAGGCGCGTATCACACGTTGCCCCCAAAGAAATCATGCGTGGGCATTGCACCAGTTCCATCATCATTCTTCCACCCTTTGGCAGATGCAAAGCAGAGCCTGCAAGAACCCCTTGGGTCCATCCCTCCAAAATACCTGAGCACTGGGCCCCTCTTGGTACCCCCTCGATGGCACACTGGGCGCCAGCACTGCCACCAATGATGAGGGGTCAGGGGTCGGCCTGGCTGTGGGGGGGGGCGCAAAGCCAGTGCCCGGCCTGGTCAACCCGGCTGCCAGGCCTGGTTCTTTGTTTCTTCCATAGCACATGAACCGCCCAACTTTGCAAGGAATGTTTCAAGAGAGATTAAGAAATGCTTCTCTTGCATATCCCCCATTTATTGCAAAGAGGAATGAATGTCCAGGCAGGATTTTCTGCTCCCAATTGTCCATTTCCTTTCCTTTAAGCAACTGTAAGGGGGTCCGTGGTGGGGACCCCGGCAACGGGGTGTCAAGGGCTGACCCCGAGTCTTGGGGTGTGCTGCGTTCTGGGGAGACCTCCAGTCCGAGCCCCGAGGGAAGGGGGTTGCGGCACCCGGTTCCTCCTCCTCAGGTCGGCTTGCTTGGCTGTCGCTCCTGTTCTCCAGCCAGCCGGCCCACAACTGCCTCATCCTTGGCCAGGCATCCCTTATATACTTCTCCCAGCTCCCCAGTCCCGCCTCCCCAGGCCCTGAGCCAATCCCACCATGTCTGCCTGACAGGCAGAGGTGGGAGCCTATCCAAGGCCGCGGTGTCCGGCTGGACGTGGGCGGGACTTCCTGCTGCTCTGGACTCCGCCACGGATGCTGACGCCATCTGTGGATTAAAGCAGGGTCCTGTGCTGGCTTCGGGGGGCAGCGGGTACTTGGCGGGGCCTGGGTTGCCCTGTCCCGCTGAGTGCCCGAGGTCCTTGGCTGCGGGCGGGGCCGATGGCCGCTTGCCCACCCTGGCAGCAGCTGCTGTGTCGGCTGGAGCCTCTCTGGGCGGCCGTGGCAAGACGCCGTGGCCGCCATTACCAACTGGTTGGCGGTCCTCCTTTGGGGTAAGTACAGGGCTTTCACCAGACCCCGGACAGAATCAAATGCCTCCTTGAAGGAATGACAAGCCAATGAACACAGCCTGAAATGTCTCCTCGACAGCGTCGTCCAAGCAACCCGAAGGTCTCAACACTCCTTCACCCCTCCCGCCAGTCCCCTCACCTCACCTCTGAAAACTTTCCATCTCCAAACCACTGCACCCAACGCATCCCAGGGGGGGCCTGGCGCTTGGAGGTGGCTCTCCACGACACAATGATGGCAGGCCACCAAGAGAAGCCTTTGATCTTCCCCCACACCAGCTCTCCGATTCGAAAATCCTTCCCGTCCTGTGAGCCAAATAGGAGAAAGGTGAACGAGCAAAAAGGAAGATCAATCACGAAGCATTACGGGGCCCTAATGGGCAGCTAGGGACCCGTGGCCACTACCAAAATCGACACCCTCAGCCTCCCAGCACCCTCCCTGCCTACCTACAAGCTGTCCTTTCAAACGGCGGGGACTGGTGGAAGGAGCGAGGAAGCAGAGAGAGGAGAGGCCATCATCACTCTCACAACACCCTGCCTGCCGCTCTTTCAAAAGGCGTGCGTGTGTGCGTGCGTGCGTGCGTGCGTGCGTGCGCGCAGCTCTGTTTCTAGGAGAACTTCTGTAGCAATGAATTGTTTGTCCCTCTTCCTACGCCGGCTCCTTAGAGGCTCCAGGCTCCTTAGAGTGACGCAGGAACAGGGACAGACAATTCGTTACTACAGACAGTTGCCCTAGAAACAGAGCCGCAGAGCACAGAAGAGATTTTCAGCCATTTTCATTCCAAACTCCTGCAGCACACCTGCGGACCGTTCGCGCACACCATTGTGTCGCGGCACACCGCTTGAAAATCGCCGCTCTAGACTGTCGGCTCCTTTCTCCTTTATGGAGGAAAAGTCTATCACAGGTTACAAACCATGACAACTATATGCAACTTCCTGGTTTTAATAGTAGGCTATCTCTGAATGCCAGATGCAAGGGAGTGGCAACAGGATACAGGTATCTTGCTGTCTTGTGTGCTACCTGAGGCATCTGGTGGGGCCAATGTGAGATAAAGGAAGCTGGATGCTCTTCTCATTCTTATGTTCTCTGCTTCCTCTTTCATTCCTGAGCCTTCCTGCTGTTTGGAGGGCAGTGAGAAGGGAACCAGGAGGAGGGTGGCGGTGAAGATGAGGAGGAGGAGGAGGGAGAGGAAGAAAGGCGCAGAGGAGAAGGTATGGGCAGAGTCAAATTTTCACAGTACACTTCCTGTGCTGGGGGCAGGGTCAGAACTGGGGGAGGGGGGTTTGAGACAGGTCTCCTGGTAGGTGCATCAACCGCCTCCTTACAAGGCTTGACTTGGAGGTGCTAGGCTAGAGCCATGCTGCTCCTACCTGGTATTCCTCGGCACTTCTTAGCACTCCTCTGAGACGCGAGGAATATCCATTCAGGGCCACCGCTCCGCCGCTCCGCCCACTGCTACTGTTGCTCAGGGAGGACTCTGTGCTGCAGTCCTCGGAGAAGTCAATCTGGAGAGTTGCAGAGATCCTCTTGGAATACTGGGGGGAGGAAGAAGGAAGGGCTGAGCCTCAGCGGGGACGGGGAGGAAATCATCCGCACAGACAGGGAACCTGCGTCTGCCTGGGAGGTGCTGGGCAGGTTCCAGGGACGACGGGGCCTTTTCCAGGCTGCTGCTGCTGCCTTGCCTGCAGCAAGTGCCCGTCCGGGGGGGGGGGGGGGGGGGGTTTGAGACTGGCGCGCTCCTGAAGTGGCACCCGAAGACCCTTTTGCTGCCCAAGGCTTTTCAACGGGAGCTCTGCTTCATGTTTTTACTGCACTCTTTTGTATTGTTTTATGGAAGTGTTATAATGTATTTTATCTTCTTTTTTATATTTTTATTTGTCATCTGATGTTGGCCACTAACCAAGAAAGGTGGAATATCAATTAAAATATATCAGAAAAAAACAAACACCTTATCCTTCCTGGAAAGACTTTGTTGGTAGGCGGCACCTGTAAACACCCCCCCTCTGCCCCGCCCGAGAAGCCTACCCTGATTTTGTGGCGCTCCTTGTAGCCCTCCACACTCTCCACATGATCCTTCGGTTTCTTCTCTTGTGAGGTTGGCCCGGCCTGGAAGACTATGCGGGGAGGGGGCTTCTGCCGCAAGCTGTTTTCCCAGCCAGCAGTTCCACGAGTCCGGACCTGGGAATCCAAAGAACCAACGTGGCTTATTTTCTTCGTTCTCCTCTCCTGGTGCAAATAAGACCCAAAACCAGGCTATGCCTGTCTCCATCTCCCTGGGAAAGGAGCCAGGGTTCCAAACCGGTTCTACCAAAGCCAGCGAAGCAGCAAAAGGGCGAAGAACGTGGGAGCTGTTCTGGGTTGGCTTGGCACGGTGGCCAGGAGACACGGAATGGGGACAAAGCCCCAGCACACCGTTTGGAAAGCCAGGATCAAGGGTGTGATACACGCCACAAAAATAGGCAACAAAGTGGGCACATGAGAGTGGTTTATAGAATCATCAAACATGGCAGAAAGAGATACGTTTTTCTCCCTTTCTCATAAGACTAGAGCTTCGGATTACCCAGTAAAGATGATTGCAGGAGAGGAACAAGAAAGGACTTCTTCACACGACCAATCATTAACTTATGGAACTCACTGCCACAAGTCACAGTGATGGCTTAGATGGCTTTAGGAGGGGATTAGACAAATTCAAGGAAGAGGAAAGGTCTATCAATGGCTGTTAGTGATGATCCAGTTCAGCTGATACCACTAAATACTAGTCACTGGACAGAAACAGCAGGGGGAAGCGACTGCCTGCCATCATGTCCCCCATGTGGGCTTCCCCAAGGCCTCTGGCTAGCTACTATGGAAAAGAGGATAAGGCCCACCTGGGTCTATTCCAGCAGAGTTCACTCTCTGAAGCAGCCTGAAACATGGTGAGAATGTCAGCTTCTGGGCCAGCCCCCCCCCCAAACTGGGCGCAGTTCAGCAGCCACGAAATGCAGCCTGCCACGTGCAAAAGCCAGAGGTCTCTCAAACCCATCGTGCAAGGCTGCCTTGCACGCCGCTGCACGCCGCTTCATGCACCACCAGCTGTGGGGGGTCTACTCTAGCCTCTAGCCCCTTGCTGCTGCCTGCCCGGTGTGGTCAGGCTTGGTGGGGGGAGGAGCTGTTATGTGGAGGGAAGAGCAGCTATCCTGTTGGCATCAAAGGAACAGCACCTATTTCCTTGGATTGCCTGAGGACAGGGGGCCTTTCCGCCGACTCAGATTTGACTTGAGTTATGTGAGGCATTTGTACGCCGCCTGTCAACCACCAAAATGGCGCTCAAGGCAGCTGACAATCAAACAATCCAAACAAGAAGCAAGAAACCAAGCAATGAAACCATCTAAGCACAGACAGTGGCGTTGCTAGGGGGGGGGGGGGCGGTGCCATAAGTGGGGCAAGATGTTCCTACATGGGAGTAAGTCATTCTGAGCAGCGATGGCACCAAGAGCCAAACGGAGCAGCTCAGAATTGCTCCGACCGGCAAATGGGCAGGCCGCTTACTCACATGTAGGAGTGTCTTTTCCTCACTTACGGTACCGCCCCCCCCCTCTAGCAACACCACTGAGCACAGAAGTGGGTGGGTCTTGACAGCCCCATTTAAACCCCTGCTATCCAGTCTCTCCTGCCTTGGTCTTTGGGGACGGTGCCAAGGCGCCTTGTTGGAGGGGTGCCGATTCTCCCCCTTCTCCACACTCACCTCCACGTTCTGCTGCTCTCGCCTCTCTTGGGCTGCTGCTCCGGCTGCTGCACTGGCTGCCGATTCACTTCCAGGCACAATTCAAGGTGCTGGTTTTCCCTTCTAAGGCCCTTTACAGCTCGGGGCCGAGGTACCGCCTGCTTCCATATATTCCGGCCCACCCCGAAGATGATCTGAGACAAGGGCCCTTTTGCAAGTGACAGAGGTTAGGGGGCGGCCGCAAGAAGAAGGGCCTTCTCTGTGGTGGCACTGCAATTACGGAGCTCCCTCCCTTGCAATTGGAGAGCTGCGCCCTCCCTAGAGACGTTTCGGCAGGGAGTGAAAACTTTTTTTGTGGGTGATGATGAGATGGGTCTTGGTAATGTCTGTTTTATCCATGTACTGCTTTTAACGTTTATCTTTTGCTGGTGTTTTTATCTTGCGCTGACTTTATACCTGATTTTATGCTGCTGCTGCTGCTTGCTCTGGATTTTTAACACCCTCGTGTTCTATATGTGCTGTTAGTTTTGTGTAGGATGCGCATGGAGTTGTTTGAGTTATTGTTATTTTATTATTTTATGAATACTGTATTTTATCATGAATTCAGGGGTAGAGTGCCTCTGAACATGGAGGCTCCAAGGAACACCTCGACAAAACCTCGGTTGGCTTCAAAGACTGCAGCACGTGCTGCCTACACATTTTCAAAACTTGTTCCTCTGCAAACCCTGAAGGACTAGAAACTTGCTTTTGTAGGGATGTTTCCCCAGGGAAAAGAGAGATTCTTTGGACACCAAATGTCAAACAGCACACATGACACAGTGTTGTTGGGGATATACAAGAACAGTAAAGGCTGTGACAGACCGCATGCCGAGGCGAGCGAGCGCGAGAGGAGTAGGAGTGTCTTCCCGCAAATAGTCCCTCCTTTTGTCCCGCCTTCTTGGAAGAAACCTCTACGGTGATTGGCTAACACACCCGATTGGCAGATAGCCACTCTCCTCCCCCTTGGTGGCTGCAATAGCTCCGCGATGCAGACCCCTCAAACATGGCCCAGGAGGGTTTTTGATCGTGCCGGAAATCGGGAGACCGCTCGCTTCCGCTGTGGTAACCAGACACCCCAGCACGCCTCGACTAAGCTCCTCAGGCGTCCGGGACGAGCCGAGATTTGTGCGGTCTGTCACGGCCTTAAATATACACATGTGGACGGGAAAGAGCCAGAGAACAAAACACAACACTCAGCATAGGGGAAAACCTACCTCCTGATCTTCCTTAGGGGCTCCACCCTTGTCCTTCCCCTTGGTCTTGCACAACAGTCTTTCCGGGTTGGCATCATCTACACAAAGGAAAATCAGCTGAGTCAATGGGAAGGCAGATGATTCCCCCCCCCTTTCTCCAGAAAGTACACAAGGACAACAACGCACAGATCCTGAGCACCTTTCCGTCCACAGGAGGCCTCAGGGCGAATATTGCTCCAGGTCCGCCTTCTCCTGTTGCCCATCCTGGGCTCCGAGCTACACTGGAGAGCGATTGGCCCGTCGCCCCAGTTCCGCCTACCACCCAGCTGACGACCAAGGGCCCCCAACACCCCCACCACCTGGCACTGCAGCCTTGCCATGCTCAGCAAGGCTGAGAAGAGGAGCCAGGGGCAGGCACGGGCCGCTGACAGCCTCTGCTGAGCACAACCCTCGCGGCTGACTGATGCCTGTGCGGCCTTGGGATTCTACTGGCCACTGGCTCTGCAGAAGGGATCTCAGCAGGTGGCGAGGGTCCCTCTGCAAAGAGCCGCTACAGGTCTCCTTGTACGGCCAGGCGACCCTCCTCTGGTTCTTCCCTCACTAGCAGCACCACACACACAAGCTGCATCATCCCGCTGGGCATCGTTGTTGCGGGAAGCACTCAGCCCAGCACTGAAGGGGTGAAGGAAAAGTGTGAGCCTCCATAAAGGTATTCCACAAACAACAACTTATGGAAGGCCACCTCTCAGCCCAGCTTATTGGTATCCCACTTTCCTCTGGGATAACAATACAATAATTGGCCCAGGAGTGTCTTGTGGTTGAGTGATCTGAGTGCAGGTTTCCCTATTTAAGGCCAGCACTCTAACCGCGACACTGCACTGCCTCAGCACAAGAACTGCAATGGGGAGGCGAGCTTTCCCCAAGGATACCTGCTGTCTTCTTCCTCTTCCCTTTAACTTCTGAAACTGGGTCAGTTTCGTCTTCAGTAGGGTCACCACAACTCCCGTTGATCAAGAGCTCCTTCTCATCATTATCTGCCTCCCAGCTGATGTGCTTTTCCCTTTTCATTTTCACCTGCAGGACAAGATTTTCAGAAAACGTGAACTTCACCTAACACAGACAGGAGATCCGCCGGGGGGGGATCTCCTGTCTGTCGGGGGGGGGCTGAGAACTCTCGCCTTCAGAACAGAAATCCACGTCATTGTTCCATGGTTACTCATTCCTCTCAATGTGACCCCATAGGGTGAAACAGAAGTCAGTGTTCTCTGTAAGGCACAGACCCCTTCTGTAGCTGCGTGGTGTCATAACTGTGTCGTCGCGATGCCACCCACCTCTGGGCGTCTGGGGATGACATCATCATCAAACGTCCGGGTCACCAAGCCCTGCCCAGCACAGAGGTGCGTGGCTGCTTGGCAACACACCTTAGAGGGAACAGTGATTAGCAGGCACTCTTATTTTCAATGGAAGAAACTCTATGGTGGTATTTGAATGTCATCACGTTGAGGCACATCCTGGACATGTAATCATGGTAGGTTGGCATCGTTCTCTCAGCTCGCAATGACATTTTCCAGTTACACAGATTATCTCACCCGATTACCTGGTCACACAAAATAGATATCAACTCACAGCCCACAGGGTGCAATCATGGCAATTTAAAATAATATAAGCCCAAAATATATTATAGAAAATATGTTGATGCTTTTTTATGATAAACTGGTAATTCTAGATTTAAAAAATTGACCTTAAGAGATGAGATACTAGTTACACAAGTACATGTAAAGGTTCCCCTTGCTCAAAGCCAAGTCATTGCCAACTCTAGAGGTGGTGCTCATCTCCGTTTCAAAGCTAAAGAGCCAGCGGTGTCCAAAGACGCTTCCGTGATCAGGTGGCCGGCATGACTCAATGCCAAGGCACACAGAACGCTGTTACCTTCCCGCTGAGGCAGTACCTAATAATCTGCTTGCAATTTCTTGCTTTCGAACTGCTAGGTTGGCAGGAGCTGGGACAGGAGACGGGAGCTCACTCCTTCACGCGGCACTCAGGTCTCAAACTGCTGTCCTGCCTACCTCCTGGTCTGCAGTTCAGCCTTAACCACTAAACCACTGCAGCTCCTAGTTACACAAGTACACAAACACAAGTATAATCACAATAAAATAACAAATGTTGTTGTTGTTCAGTCGTCAAGTCGTGTCCGACCCTTCGTGATCCCATGAACCATATCCCGCCAGGCCTTCCTGTCCTCCACTATCTTCCTGAGTTCGCTCATTTTCATGTTCATTGCATCGGTGATGCTGTCTAACCATCTCATCCTTTGCCGTCCCCTTCTCCTTTTGCCTTCAATCTTTCCCAGCATCAGAGTCTTCTCCAGAGAGTCCTCTCTTCGCATTAGGTGGCCAAAATATTTGAGTTTCAGCCTCAGTACCTGTCCTTCCAGGGAACAGTCAGGCTTGATTTCATTTAGGATTGACTGATTTGATCTCCTAGCAGTCCAAGGGACTCTCAGGAGTCTTCTCCAGCACCACAGTTCAAAAGCATCTATTCTTCGGCGCTCAGCCTTCCTTATGGTCCAACTCTCGCAACCATACATTGCTACTGGGAACACCATGGCCCTGACTATACGAACTTTTGTTGGCATGGTGATATCTCTGCTTTTTATTATGCTGTCTAAGTTTGCCATAGCTTTCCTTCCAAGGAGTAAGCGTCTTTTAATTTCATGGCTGCTGTCTCCGTCTGCAGTGATCTTGGAACCCAGAAAAGTAAAATCTGTTACTGCTTCCATTTCTGCCCCTTCTATTTGCCAGGAATTGATGGGACCCGATGCCATGATCTTAGTTTTATTAATGTTGAGTTTCAAGCCAACTTTTGCACTCTCCTCTTTCACCCTCATCAAGAGGCTCTTTTTTTTAACAAAATAACAAATACAGGACAGTTATTCCTCTTGCTTATGGAGCTTAGGGCCACAGTACAGGTGATGGTATACCTATCTTTGACAGGGGGCTTAAATATGGGGGGGGGGACCTGATTCAGACTGTGGTGCATGATGAGCAGGTCAACAGTTTTCCCCCTGTCTTTTTTGCACTGAAAATCCCCCCATCCATCCAGTCTCCTGCGCGTTGTTTTCACTGCTTTGACTGGTTCGGAAGGCGCGAGGGCGGGGCGCTTCGTTCCTCCGTGTAACTGAGGCTCGGATCACGGAGGAACTTAGAGCTCTGCCCCACTGCAGTGGCGCACACAGCACACCATATTTGAACTGCCACTGCAAACAGTGCCAGGGGCTTGCCGCCAGACCCAGCTACCTCTGTCACCAACGGTAAGACAGCGATGGGGGCATGGGGTGGTCGGAACAGAGCGAGGATCAGGGCCTCCAGGGGGTGTTGCAGGGGTGGGCAGGTAATGGATATTGGCAGCAACGGCGCCACCGATATCCTCCATTCTGTTTTGGCCCCAACACCCCACCCCACCCCGCCTCTACTCAGACTTGAGCCAGCTAAAGAGCTGGTGCAGGTCCACGTAGAACCATGGGGCCCCTGCAGGAGCGAAGTCAGGTCAGCAAATGAAACGCTTACTGACCTCTCTGCCCCTGCATTTTCTCTGGCCACCCACAAGATGCAGTGGAGCCTATGCCGGCGTTGTTGCGCCCTGCAGGCAACCTTTGCTTAGCACTGGGTCCTGGGACATCTAAAAGTATACATGGTGGGGAGTCAGAGAAGTTTCTCTCTCTCTCTCTCTCTCTCTCTCTCTCTCTCTCTCTCCCCCCCCCCCCAAATAATGAAACTGGTTGGCAGGAGATTTGTGATAGAGAGATAACCAGAACGAGATGTTTCACATAGCACGTCATTAGTCTGTGCAATTCATTGCCACAAGATGTGTAATGGCCACTAGTCTTTCAGTGGCTGCTAGTCACAACTGCTATGCACTACTTCTGGATATAGTAACAGTATGCAGGACCGCAACTGTGAAAACAAAATATTCCTTTCTCTTCTGCTTGTGGGCTTCCCAGAAACAACTTGTGGGCCACTATAGGAAATGGGATGCTGGTTTAGATGGACCTTTGGTGTGATCCAGCAGGGCTTTTCTTATATTCTTAAGGATCTCAGGTAACACAGTTAGGTAAGTGGTCGGATAACTTCTTGGAAAGTCACAGCTAGTCAGAGAAAAAGGGGCTTGATGGACCACCAATGATCTGACTCAACGATCTGAGCAGCTTCAGATGTCCTACTGTATACAGTTAAACACCCCTGGTCGGTTTCCGAGGAACAACAAGGTCTCCTGGAACATCTGTATGAAAACCACAGGGGCCTACCATAGACCTTGGGCATTGGTGGTACAGCAAGACAAGAGGGGAGGGGAGCCTGGCTACGGCATGCACTGTCAGGCTTGCCTCTTCAGCACTGTGGAAAGATGAGCTGGGGGCTGCATCTGTACTGCATCTCGTTTGCCAAAACGGACGTACGGACGTCACTTGATAACCATTGGTCAAGATGAAGGTCTTGCTTTGCAACGGGACAACTATAGCCTGGAACACACTGGTAGTGAACAGGTGTTTGGCTTCTCCCAGGGCCAAGAACAGGCTGCCAAAGATGATATGATAGTATTCAAGGACTGCCCCACTGCGGGATACAGGGAGCAGAGACACAGTTACTCTTGTTAGAGTGCCCTGGTGGTTTTGTTCAGGGCCTTTGCTCATCCACTTCAAATGCCCCCCCCCAAAAAAATATTTTTTCCCAAAAAGCTGCTGCTGCTGCTGCCACAGCTACCACCCTTGTCTGTGTTTCAGGCCTCCACTTTCTACTCCAACCCCTCACAAGTCAGGTTCCTGAGTCTTCCCTTACAAAGGCAGAAAAGCCCTGCAAACCACTGTGTGGTCAGATCGCCTTCCCTGGAGCACAACAGTCTCCTAAACAAAGGGACAAACAAAAGGGAGGAAGGTGTGTGTTTGTGTCCCAGCAAGAGCGAACCCTCCAGCTGCTTGTCGGAATCTCATGGGTCCGGAACATCTGCTCCCAAACCAAAAGGCACAATCTCCTGGGAGCTGCCCAGGCATGCTGGACTCCATTGCGCTGCTAGCAGGCCTCAAAGTCCTGCTTGTGGTTCAAGCAGACGAGAGACAGTCGACTGTCTTCTCTCGAGAGATGGCGCATGTGGACCCAGGGCTCGGGCCCCCCCACTACGCTTGTGCTCTGTGCCAGAGGACTTTCAGCATTCAGACCATGACACCGTGAGCCCAACCACCTCGTTCCTATGCCCCCTGCTGCTGCAACTGTCCAGCAGTGCACATTCAATAGTCATTCATCTCTCACCCCACCCCTTCCTCCCTCGTCTCCCCTGCATCTGCTTCTAGATTACCAAAGCAGGAGCTGCCTTCAGGGAGGGGCCGCTACACAAGTCACTTAAAGCCCGACACACAACGCACGAGCTCTGGCGCGGAGGCGAGCGAGCGTAGGTTCCTCGCCGCTCGCCTCCGCGCGCTGACCTCGTCTCCACGAGTGTCTCCCAGCGAATAGTCCCTCCTGTTGTCCCGCCTTCTTAGAAAGCGCAGCGGTGATTTGCTAAGCACAAGTGCGGAAGGAGAGAAAACTCACAAAACAATTTGTGCTGGGAATAGAATTCATCTTGCTAACTTTTGTGAGAAGGAGAAATGGATCCAAGAGAAATCGGAGACTCAAGTGAGTTCCAATTGATTGACAGCCCCTTTCATCCCGCCCTCTCATCCGATTGGTGGCTGCAGTAGCTCCACGTACCCGCCTCCTCAAAGATGGGCAACAATTTCGCTCGTGCCGGAACTCGGGAGAGCGCAGCAGCTGCTCTGCGTTCAGCTGCTCTCTTCCAGAATGGTGACCACACAGCTCAGCACAGCTCCGTGCGCGTCTAGGACGCGCCGGAAATCGTGCGGTGTGGGTCAGCCTTTAGTCACCAGAGTGCATTAACTTTTCCAGTTTTCTCTCTCTCTCTCTCTCTCTCTCTCTCTCTCTCTCTCTCTCTCTCTCTCTCTCTCTCACACACACACACACACACACACACACACACACACACACACACACACACCATAAATAATAGCTCCCCATAGTCAAAGGTCTGATCCAGCAGGATCCAGAGCATCTTCTGTTGATCTTAAAAAGAATCAATGAAAATTTAGCATTCTGTGTTTCTGGAAGACGGTACATTTTGAGTCCTTCTATTAAAAGGTCTGAAAAGAGTCTGGGACACTACAGTCCCAGCTATCTAATTGTGTAAGCTGGCCCAGGCCGCACACACATGTACATCACATGGTTTCTCTCCACACTCGATTCCTGAGCATGCAACAGTTTGCAACTGAATGTGTGAACTGACTCCACTGGAAAATGCGGAGATGATCTGAAAGCTCTATCTGTGAAGTTCCCTCTGGGATCGCCCATTCACACATGCAAGGCATAACCTGATGTTAAAGCCATCAAGACTTTTGCAAAAACAAGTTGTATGCAGCACTGCCCAGATTTCTTTGTGAGCATTTTGTATCACACCCTCCAGGGAGGAACAGGTGCAGGTCCAACAACAAGGCTGGTTTTAGAGCTCAATGAATGAATCATGTCAGAAGAAAAAGAACTAAGGAACAAACAAGCACGTTACGCTCTAGGAAAAAAGAATAAACCACCTGTTTTGGAGGACTGTCAAAACCACTGCAGAGATAGGATTCTGGTACTCTCATTGATCAGAAGGAAAGAAACCCTGCCCAGCATCTGTCTTCCTAGGCAGTGATTAAATCAAGACAAAGTGGACAGATTCCGAAAAAAACAGCTGCTGCGGCTCAATCACCTTTAGAGGAACGTTGCAAGGAGCTCTGGTGAACACACACACACACATTCCTGCTAGCAAGCGCGGTTGTTGCCCCTTCTTTATGCCTCCCACTCTCTTTGAAGCTAATCCCACACTTTTGTTCATACAGAGCTGCCCACTGCCCGGTCATTAACAGGGATGCAAACATAACTGGTTGCAGTTCAGCAAGCCTGGCCAAATTCATTCACAGCCCAAGCCTAAGCGTGTCGCCCAATGGCAGCACACCTCCCGCGCTGGTGCTGACTGCCGTAAAGCAGTCAGCACCAGTCACAAAAGCCTTCCCGACAGCGCACTGACCAGCGCACTGCCAGGGACGCCGGCAGGAAGGCCTGTGCCTTTCCGGCCGTGTCTGAGGACCTCCGGACACGGGTCGGGAAAGGTAAGCTGGCGGGAAGGCGGGGGGAGGTGGGCAAAACTAGGCAGGGAGGGGGCATAACAGGGGCAGTGAGGCCGCAGGAGGGGGACGATCCATCGCGGAAGGCCCGCGCTGGATCCTACCCCCCTTCCCTGCAGGCTCCCTGCCCCTTTTCTCACCTCCGACGTACGCTAGCAATCTTGCTATGTAGGTCCCTTTGCAGGCCATGAGCTTGTGCAGGGCTGATTAAACATCCTCTTTCTCTGCAGAAGCCTCCCGATCCGTCCATCCATCCACCCCACCCCACCCCACCCCCGCATGAGATTCAGCAGCTACCATTTTGGCGCTGCTGCGATGTCGGGCTGGGGCGTGAATAGGATTGGGATCTCAGCTGGGGCTTGCATCATGGAGGCCCTGAGCAAGGAAAAGGGGGGGGGGGGATACAGAATCAAGTTGTGCCAATAATCCAAGGAGCAGCAGCCGTTAGTCACTATCTAGCTTGTGCAAACCATGGCAAGATGGTTTCCCTTGCTGTAAAGGGACACGGAAGTCCCTTTTTAAAATGCCACAACAAACCATGGTCATTACAAGAACAGCCCCCCCCCCCCTGCATGGCTGTGCAATTTCCCATCCCCCTCTTCTGAGTGAGCACAAGTGGGAGGAACTGGAAACTTCTCTTTCACTTTCACATTTGAACTCTGGGAACTTGGCTTGTTCAAACGATGATTAGTTACAACAAACCAGCCAAGAGGTTTTCTTTTCCTTTAAAAACAACAACATTTTGTGTTGAGTTTTAGTTGCTGGTGGCAGCAACAATGGCTGGCTCCTACTGGTCACAATTTTTTCTCCAGAATGCCCTACACATGTCACTACATTGCTATATAGGGCATCATTCCAAGGGGGTTGGGGAGAAAAAAATGGCAGCCGTCTGTGTAGATGCTCACCTGAGCCAGGCCACACAGCAACTCTGCATTAATTCCCTGGATCTCAAAGACAAAATTCAAGGTCTGTCTGATTGATTCTCCTACAGAAGCAAAAATCCCCCCCCCCCGCCAGCTCTTTTCTTTCAATGTCTGCCTCTTAGCGGTCAGAGGTGGAGAGGACCAGGGACTGTGGTGCAGTACGTAGTGGATGGAGAATTGGACCTTTTAGACTGCAAATTAGCAACAAATAGTTCGGGGGGGGGAGCTTCCTCAAGACAGGCTGAACTACTGCCATCTGCAGGCAGGGGTCACAAAGGTCCCCTGTGAAGGGGCGACTGATGCCCTTCCGACCTTCCTGCCCACTTGGCCTGTCTCCCTCAGCAGCAGCAGGCTCTGGTCAGGAGGGGCAGCAGGGGTCGAAATATACACATGGACAACAACCTTGTGCTTCCAAGAAACCTGTTCTCAGGCTGAACAAGCTGAGAAGAATCCAAAATTACTAGACCATAAAGCGAGCAGCCACCAGAATGGTCAAAATGGCGCCCAGGTCATGGCAGATGCAAGCAAAGCTACCTGCAAAATGTCTCACAAATCGATCACAGGGGTATTTAATTGATTGTATTGTCACGAAACTACTCCAGACATCTGAAGAAGTGGCATACACATTTTTTTTTAAATAAAGGAAAGTAAAACCACACTTTTTCACGTTTAAAGGGCACTTTAGAGTGTTCAAAGTTCTTTGTATACATTTATTGTTTTCAAAACGTGCATGCCACCCTTCAGCCAGAGCAGGGACTGCAGTAAAATACAACATAAAAATCAGGCATGAACCAATCAGAAACAACAGAAGGGTCATTATTTCAGCAACCCTCCCAACAGCCCTGCAATGCAAACCAATATTCCAATCAGCTGGTTAAGAAGCGAAACCTGCATGCCTATGGAGTCTGTGACTGGGGCCAAATTTCTGGGTCACAGCTCAGTCACTGCCCTATATAGCCACTGTAGCATCTCAGGAAAACTGTAGAAGCCTGAAAGTGTTACCTGGCAGCAGCAAGGGACTGGATGAGAGCTAACAAGCTGAAATTAACAGCCCAATCCTGTCTAGCAGGACGCAGCGGCGCAAATAAGGCGCCTGCCACATCCTAAGCAGGATTGGGCCTACGCTGGCACAGCCAGAGGCCTCCTTAGGGTAAAGGGGCGTTCTTCCCTTTACCCCAAGTAAAGCCCAGCTGCCCCAATGGGTCTACTTGAAAGTGTGCCAGCTATTTTCTGGCCAGGCCCAGAAAGGGGGATAGGATTCGACAGAGCGTGCCGATGACTATCCCTCCTTGGCCCGGCTGACCAATCCCACCACCACCCCGGAACGCCCCATTCCGCCCTGCCCATGTACCTTCGCTGCCCAGGGGCAGAGGTGAAACTAGACTAGAGCGGAGGCAAGTAGTTCTGCAAGACTCTGTTACACCAGAGTCAGCGGCCCCTCCCCTTTGCTGTTGGAACCATTCCGGCAGCGACAGGGGAGTGTCCTGCGTGTTGCCATTGCTGCCAGAATGGCTCCAACAGCAAGGGGGAGGGGCTGTTGACTCCGGTGTAACGGAGTCTTGCAGAACTACTTGCCTCCGCTCCAGTCTAGCTACGCCACTGCCCAGCGGGGACTTACCTCTCCGCCGCAGCGCCTCCACCTTTCTGCAGCACCGGCAGAGTGATGCAAGCCTCTCCGCTGACGCTGCTTACTCGCTGGGTGCCGCAAACGTGCTTTCCGGCACGTTTGCGACACCTATGGGGTCCCTCCTCGATTCCTCACTGCTTCTGGATAGCCAGGTGGTAGCAGTCGGTCACACATGATCACTGTGGTCCACGCATTGCTGAATCCAGACTCAACTACTGCAAGAAGCTCTACCTGGGGCTGCCCTTGAAGATCATCCAGAAACTGCCATCAGTGCAGAATGCAGCAGCTTATATCATGGTCATGCAAGCTCAGCAGGTTGACTCAGTCAGACCACGCCACCTACAGCTGGGCTGGCTTTTGACTTTTAATGCCCCTTACGGCTCAGGCCCAAGGTGCTTGAGGGGCCACCTGCTCCCTAAGGCCCTCCCTTCAAGTGTCACCACCAACTGAAGCGAGGTTGGCAGTGACACAGGGTAGAGCCTTTTCTATGGTGGCACCAGTTACAGAACGTCCTCCCTTTAGAGTTGAGAGCCTCACTGCCAGCTTTCCTGCAGGGTCTATTTGCTCCTCCTTTTCAGTTCAGCCTCCTTTGTTACTCCTTTGTTAATGTTTTAATATTAGCTCCTCCTCCTGCTGTCATGCTGTTGGGGGGGGGTTGCTTTTTTTTACTGTGTATTATGTTTTTATTGTATTTATGTTTTTAAACTAGATGACATTGGAAGCCACCTTGGTCACAAGAGGAAAAGCAGGATGTAAGTCTTTTAAACGTTATTTGTTTGTTTGTTTGTTTGTTTGTTTGTTTGTTTTATAAATAAACCCTCATCCTGGCTTGGTTGGGTCTCCAAAGTAACACAATGGTGAAAGAACTCTCCACATGCTCAGAAGCACTATTTTCCAGATTGTGACTTCACATGCTCCAGGCTTAACCCTTGGCATTCCAAACACATCCTGGGGGTGAGCTGTTACGTTTAAACACTACTCTTCCCATACAACCGAACTTTAGTGTGAAAATTCACCCTTTCTCTAATCTCCCTCTTTCAGATTTCTGCTCAGCCCTCAGCGTAGCTAATCAATTGAGTTTCCCTTCCCACCATGTGCGCACACAGTGCCAGGCAGGCACCTCACCTCACTGTGCGGATGTGGCTCAGCTTCAAAGAGCCCCCCAGCTTCCCTTCTGCACCCCCTTTCTTGAACTGCAGGCCCCAAGTTGCAGCCCAGCAGCTTCTGTTTTATCGCTCAGTGTTTGAAGAACTTCCCTCTCCTCTTCCTTCCCTGCTCAGAAACCACTTGGCACCTCCAACCACCAGCTGCCTGCCGGTATCTACAAAAAGGCCAACATGTGCTGGTCGTCCCAAAGCATCAGACATACATTAAGTAAAGCTTTTACAGATATGTCTCAGGTTATAATATACCGATCATTTCTTTAGGGTTCAATATGATGAATCAAGCCATCGTGTGGTGCCAGATCCATGCAGTTGCATTACCATCATTTTGCAAGGCATACAGATGAATGCCAAAGAGCACACAAGACAAAATTAGTCCCCAACCTAATCCACAAAATCAGGGCACTTAAAAGCGTGATAAACGGATGGCCTCTGATGCTGCACCCCAATATAATGCCGCCTTGGGCATTTGCCTTCGGCATAGGATAAGGCGGGATATAATTTTTAAAAAAAAAATTAAATAAATAAATATAACTAATCCACCAAGGCAAAACAGCGGAGCTGTTTTCACCGTTTCCTTCAGCAATTTCACACCTCTCTGCTTGCTGGTGCCTGTTCAGACCTGTGTTAGGCCACAAAGCCTCATGGAAATAACTGACGCTGCCATTTTGTTTATAAGGTGCTGACTGCATGCGCGTACGCATGGCATGTTCACGTATGCATGGTAGCATCCCAACCAACAGTGCATCTGCCCAGGCCACAGAAGGCTGCTGGCACATTGCACATAAATGATCCACACAGGGACAGGGGCCAAGTCCGTTTAAACAAGATGGCAGACACCGGGGACACAGACAGGACATTTTGAAATCAAGCTCTCAAGTTATTTCGCAAGCACTCCTCCATTCATATAACATTAAAAAAAACAAACGACTGTACCTAGCGTAATGAAGGGCTGTGAGCAATTGATCCCATAACAAAAACAAAACCAGTTTCATGGCCACTCCAGTTGTGTGAACAAAAACATGGTTGAAGTAACAAAGAGCTAACTATGTCCAGGCCAGATGGTATGAAGATGTCACCCCTCCAACAACGTGCTCTGATTATTCTAGAGTTCATTATTGGTTGTGAGAACTGAACCAATTGCTTATTTATTACAATATAAATACATCTACTACAGAATAATGACTGAAAGTGACTAGAAACATGATCTCATGAATTCCCCCCAGTCCACCCACACCCAATTTCTGCAATCTGCAAGCCCCTCTGCTGCACTACAAAGTCCCACCATGGAGTTCAATGGGATTACTCAAGAGATTACTCAAGAGACTAGCAGTCCAAACCTAAGCAACTTTCCAGCGCCTGCCAACGGGAGGTGTGCTACATCCTGGGGGGGGGGGGGCAGTCATGGAGGCCTCCTCAAGGTAAGGGACCATTCCTTCCCTTCCCTACCCTTGGGCTGCATTGCAGCTGCATCAGCACTGGAAAGTTGGTTAGGGTTGGACTGTGAGGATCACATCATCATTCAAGGAGAGAGCTGCTATGAGAGGCGGCCAGGGGTTCCAGCCCTCCCATCGTACCCTTGGGAATATCTCTGCCGAAGTGCTGCACAGTTTGTTCTTCTTTGGGGCTACCAATTACTGACACAGGCATGTTTGGACTAGCAGAGTACTAAAAATTGTGTGTGTGCACTAAGTTACATAAGAACATAGAACATAAGAAGAGCCCTGTTGGATCAGGCCAAAAGCCCATCTAGTCCAGCTTCCTGTATCACACAGTGGCCCCACCAGATGCCTCAGGGAGCACACAGCCAACAAGATAACCTGTTTCCCGTTGACACTCCCCTGCACCTGGCACAGAGAAAACCCACTTCTAAAACCAGGAGGTTGCTTATGGCTTGTAACCTGTGATGGTCTTTTCCTCCATGAATCTGTCCAAACCCCTTTTAAAGGCATCTAGGCCGGGTGCCATCACCACATCCTGTGGCAAGGAGTTCCACAGATGAATTACACGCTGGGTAAAGAAATATTTTCTTTTGTTACACTTGTGTGGCCTTTTTCTCCTTGAAGATCATGAACACATTGTTGAATATGGAAAAATATGTATGCCAGGTTTGACTGAAGGAAGCACTGTCTGCTCACTGTATGTGTCTGTTACCAGAACATCATCATTTTGACCTGTGCTGCTTCCTATATTTTTAATGTGACTTTCCAGGTACTTTCCTTCCTTCCAGTGTCTCCACACCTCCTGAATTTTTACAGAATGTGTCACCCCCAACTCTCCCCACGCAGAACGGAGCACCTCTTTATCTGTAACAAAGAGTCGTGTGGCACTTCAGGGGCGGGCAGATTTATTGCCTCCAACGGAAGTGGGCTCAAGCAAGCCCACAGTGGTGAATGCCACAATCAATCTGTTTGTCTGGAAGGTGCCACAGACAGGAAGGATGTTTTGCTAGATCTGCTGCTGCTGCTGCTGCAAGATCTGAGCCCCTCACATGGTCGCCCAATCCCAGCGTTTGCCTCTTTCTTTATGGGACGGTTAAGGTGTGAAGTTTTTCTGTAGAACTCAGGGCCCCTCAAGGTCAGAATACCAGATCTTGCCTGGCGCTGGCCCTGTTAATTAGTAAGAATTCGGGGGTGGGGGGGGAGAGAGAGAGAGAGAAAGGAAGAATGGATGGTTCATCTTCCCTGCTATAGGCAAATAATCCTTGAGGTGGTTCTCCAACATCAGAGGACTGAGGAAAGACCCCCCACCCACCCACCCCCGTCCTGCTTGCTTCCTTCCTTCCTTCCCCAGCCAGTAGCATCTGCAGGGCAGGCAAGGAGGAAAAATCCCTTCCTGTGGCGAAACAACCTGCCTAGAGGGCTGCCTGCTGCAAGACCCAGAGCCCAAGCCGTTGCTGTCTACTTAGAAGTAAGTCCCATTATAGTCAATGGGGCTTACTCCCAGGTAAGTGTGGATAGGATTGCAGTGTAAGTGGTGGACCACCTGGCCTGCTGCCTCTGGAGAAAGAAAAGCAGCTTCCCTTTAATCCCAACCCAAAAGTCTGGCTGGGAGAATGCAGGAGGGGGAGAGAGAGAGAGAGAGCGAAGAGGCTTCTGCGAGAATGGGGGGGGGGGGCAGCCATGCTCCCACCGGGCAAAGGGAATGGAGTCGGACTTAGACCTGGAAGATCCAGGTTCAAATCCCTGCTCAGGCACAAAGCTTCCTGGGTGACCTTGGGCCAGTCACTATCTCTCAGCCCCACCTACCTCACAGGGTTGTTGTGGGGACAAAAAAAGGAGGGGAGGAAATATGTACACCACTCTGAGCTCCTTGGAGGAAGGGCTGTATAAAATGTGAAAGATAAAGCTAAAAATGTGAAAGATGTACATGATGTGTGGCCCTCCAGTGGACAGAAATTGGCACCCACGGCATGATTCTACATGCCGATTTACTCAGAAAGAAGTCCTACTTTGTCCAATGGGACTTACTTTCAAGAAAATACTGTAAGTCACAAGTGGTCTCTGCCGCAGACTCACTGTGTGCCCTCGGGCAGGTCATTCCGCTTCGGTTCGCCTTCCTTGGAATGCGAAGAAGACCTGCGCCTACTTCACAGGGCTGTTGTAAGGATGAGCCGAAAACCGGTCACTCGCAGCCATTCCTCACACAGCGCCATCAACGCCCTCGGCGCTTGACGCTCTCGAGGAAACAGGTCGGTTCCTCGACCGCGGCGGAAAGGCAGCCCCACAACTGGAGGGAGGGAGCCGCGGGAGCCGGGATCGCCCTGGACCGCCGCCTGCCTTCCCAGCCGAGGCGGCGGCAGCCCGAGGCACCAGCAGCTTCCGAGACGCGCTGACAGAGGCGGCTCGGGGGGCTGCCCCTTCGCGAGCGCTCCTCCACCCGCCGCCCCGCGGAAGGGCAGAGCAGATCAGGGAGAAGCGGCGGCGCCGGCGGGCACAGTCGACTGGCCCCAAGCCCCGCCAGACAGACAGACAGACAGACAGACAGCCGGCGCCGGCTCCCCTCGCCCGCCGCGTGCAGGGACTCGGCTCGGCCCCTCTCCGCAGAGCCCTTCCTTCCAGCAGTAGCAAGCGCGGCGGGACCCCCCCCCCCGCGGCGCGCACGCCTCCACCGCTCCTTCCCCACCAGCGACACACCCACGCACCCCAGCCCCCGAGGGCCCCCAGTCCGGGACTCCGACCGCGGGGCGCGCTCCCGCCTCCCGGGGCGCCCGGAGAGCGAAGCCTGTCTCCGCGCGCTGCCCGGCGGATCGCGTGCCAAGTGCGCGCCCCGCTCACCTCGGCCCGTGCCTGCGCCTGCCCTGCTCGAAGGTGCCCCCGCGGTGGTGCCGCCGCCGCTTCTGCCGCCGGATCGCTCGCTCGCTCGCTCGCTCGCCAGGCGTGACTTTTTTTTCCCGGGTCTCGAATCGGAAACTGACAAGCCTAAAACTATGTTTACTTGGGCGGGTTAACCCTCCCCGCGCTGAGCTGACCTGAGCTGAGCTGCTGGCTGGCCGGGCAGCCCCTCCTCCTAAGGCAGGGCTGGGGGAGGGGATCCAGCGGCGCACATCCCCCCAGCCCGCCCCGATGCCTCCACGCGCACCCCCCCGTCGCCCCCTCCCCCCCCGAGCTCCATAATCCTCCCTGGGCCAGTTCAATGCAGAAAGAGGCGGATGTGCAGACTGCAGGTAAAGGCAGTTCCAGGCAAGGGGGAAGAAAGAGGCACCCGGCCGGCAGAGCTGCCCAGCCTCCCCTCGGCCAAAGTGCAGACCCCCAGCCCAGGCCTCTCTGGCTCCTCTGGCCGCAGGAGGCAGGGCCCTGATGGATCGAAGCACAGCCCCCAGGGCTTGAGAAGAGGAGCCGAGCGATAAGGTGGCGGCGGCGGCATGGGAAAGCGCACGCCTCCTCTCCCGCTACCGGGCCTTGAAGGCTGGACGCCACCCAAAGAGGCCGGCCCGGCAGCAGACCCCGGCCGGCGCTGCACAGAAGCTCTGGCGGGCTCTCCCAGGACGACGCGTGTCTCCAGTCCAGCACATTTCTCTACACGGAGGATTGATTGGAGGGTGTGCGTGTTTTTTATCCCCCTCCAAGTGGAGGCGCTCAAGGTGTCTTGAACAACAACAAGTTGTTGTTGTTGTTGTATTTCTATCCCGCCTTTCTCCCCCGTAGGGGGACCCAAAGCGACTTATTAAACTATGCAATAAAAAACCTGTAAAAAGACTACTGTACACACCGTGCAGCAAATAACACAACCTGGACAACTGAAAATCGTTCCTTGAGGCACCAGACAAGCTGAACACTTTCTGAAAAATGCAACACTACACAAGCAGAAAAGGGGCCAGTTGGACCTCTTGAGATGGGGAGGGGGGCACATTCCTGGTGACAGAAGACGTCCCAAACAGCCAGATCTCTGGGGAAGGGACCTCACTGAATGATCCTAGCAGACAGGCCAAGTCAGGGGCGGGGCAGGGGGAAGTCCTGCTGGGATACCTCTAGGAGTCGCCTTGTGCATCTATTAAAGGGAAGGAAGGGCAAGGTATGGATACGGAAATAAACAATGTGCATTGCCAAGCAGCACAGCCTCCTCCTCAGCATCTTCAGAATGTCAACCTTCCTTCCTTGCCCATGTGGATCATGTGTGGTATCCAGTTCCTAAGTGAAGAAGATGGGACTGACTGAGCCAGGGAAATAGGGGGGGATCGGGATGGGTTGTGGTCCAGCTGCAGAGCTTGCTGCCAGTTCAGTCCTCCCACCCCAGCCTCCTGCCTCTGGCACACAGGCAGCAGCCCCAGGACTGCAACTTAAGCCACTCTCACCCAGCAGCCTGTAGAGTTGGAGAGTGTGAAAGTCCTCAGGAGCTTTGCCTTAAAGGCGCCTGCTGAGCAGATGCAGAAGAGTGCGTGGGGCCAGGCACAGCTGGCTGGCCCAAAGAAGGCGCAAGCAGCCCCAGAGCCACGCCCCTCCCATGATGCACTTCAGCACCCTCTGAAACATATCCAAGGATAGCATCTCTTCAGAAGTGAGTCTAGTGCAGCCATGGCCACACATGGAGTTCGTTCAGTGCAAATATTCGTGTGCCTTTGCAAACGCTGCCTGGCAGAGAATAAACCCTCCAATATGAACTACTACTTGATATGCTATTTAACTCCCGTGCAGGATTAGACGAAGGGACCCTCTAGCTCAGCATTTCCCTTCCAACAGCAACCAGCCAAGTGCCTCTGGGAAGCTGAAAGCAAGAAGGCTGCAGCCCCCCCCCTCCACCCCCTGCAGCCAGCATGCAGACATGTATTACTAGTACTACTGCACATGGAGGTCCTATTAACTAATAGCCGTCTTGATTAAAAGCCATCTGACACTACCAAGAACCACCACAACACCTTGTTGTGCCTGTTCCAGAAGTATGACGCATATGTTCTGTGCAGGCGATTGGTGCTCAGATTATATGACCCCACTGTCCATACTGACTCGCTGCTGACACAAAGACTACTCAGTCCATATTGCTTGAGTGGCTGCTGCTGCTGCTAAGGCCTTCCCTTCCTGTCTCATCTCTATCCCTGTGGCTTCCTGGGCAAGTCTCAGCCTCAGTTCCTCTGTGTAATAACCAAGCTGCAATATTGCAACAAAGACCATCAGTCACAGGCTTTGCAAATGCTGAAACTGCTCTATAAATGGCATGCAGAAACTGGACTGCAGCTCTGCTGCTGCTGCTGCTGCTGCTGGACTCCCCCCCCCCCCGCTCACCGCAGCACTCAGAGCGAAGCCCCGACCTTCCAACACTCCCAAGATGATGATGTGATGTGAACTATTCAAGCAGAGCAGCTAAGAAAGAGGCTCACCAGGAAAGGGTCTGTTCAAATCTTGCCGCTGCCTGAAGTCTGGCAGTAGATGTCGTCTTGGCAAAGTGCGAGGTGTTCCGTTGTTTTTAACAACCCCCTTCCTCTAGCTTTGTTAATGTCCAAACTGTGTGTTCTTCTCTGCCTTATATAAGGCGCCTGCCCATATATTCCAATGAACAGAGACAGAACCAAGGAAATGGCTACATTTTATATTTTCTAGGAATGGGGGAACACTGACAGCCAATATTGTTTCTTTGTTCCTCCTGTAGACGTGAAATCAACGCCTGCTGCCTCACACCTTGGGAAGTAAAACAACTGAAATCCGTTTCATTTCTCCTGCACTTCATCCTCTTAAGAATCTTATAAATGGCAGAGTTGCTGAAGCAGACTCCAGGCCACAAAATATTCTGCTGAAATGTTGAGAGAGAAAGCTGCTTTGTTTGTGGATCTACAAGATCTAGAAGAATCTGTATTTGTGAATATAGCTAGACGCTGATTTATTTTCCATGAATTACAGAGAGGAAGATTCACACCTAAGCACAGCTGCTCTGCTGGGGTCCATTGGTACAACGGACATCCTGTTTCCCAAGGTGGTCAGCCAGACCACGAACTAGACGGGAAGCCCACCAGCAGGGCATGAGGGCGGCAAGGACCTTCTCTTCCTGTTGCCCCCCAGCAACTGGCATTCGGGGGCATCCTGCCAGCCTCTGGCCAGGGAGGTTGGACTTCTTCGCCACTGCAGCCAGCTAATAGCCCTTGCTAGACTGCCCATCATCCTGGGCTCTAGGAATGTGTCTCATTCCTGCTTCTTGGCCATCTGAAGCCACCCACAGCCTTCTCTGATGCCAGTGGAGCTGCCATCCATCGGGCTTACGCCCTTAGAAGCACAAGCAGCCCGACTGACTTGCAGCGCAACCCTATACATTGACGTCATGAGACGTCAGTCCTACAGAGTTCAGAGGGACTTACTCCCAGGTAAGTGTGTATATAGGATTGCAGCCTTAGGCCTCCACACACAACCCTGAGGAACACAGCAAGGTTTCTGCAGTGGTTACAGTACAGAAGGCCCCCAATGGTAACCTCCGAGTTACCTGCACGCTCTGACTCCGAAGCAGGTGTGGCTGTGAAGCTTTTGGCAAAGCAAACAACGGAAGCTGCTTGGAGACAACCTGAGCAGCTCAACAATGCTGAGAACAGCGCCCCCTTGCTGTGGCAAAGGGGAAAAACAGCATTGTCATTGGAGAACACTGGAGATCTGGGGGTTCCTGGGGGCAGAAGGGAGAGAGAGGATGGTTAGGGACCAGGTGGCCAAGGCTGAGCAGGTACAGGGGGTGCTGAGATGTTGCAAGACGGCGCAGGGGAGCCTTGGTCCTGTACACGAAAACCTGGGCCCTGAATGCAGGCAACTCCACAACAGAATCACAACACACAGCCACCTTTTACCACCACTATCCAAGCAGGAAAGGAAAGAGCAGAGGGTTAAAGAAAGCTGAGTTTGATCCAGGGAGGGAGGCCCCCCCCCCATGGCCACCACCTACTCTCTTGAATAAGCAGATGCAGCGAAAACCTGACCATTGAATGATGAGTAATGTGTCTAAAATCAAGACCAGAGGAACATTCTGATGACATAATTAGTCTGTGGAATTCATTGCCACAAGATTGCTGGTCATAACAGCCTTAGATCGAAATTCTGATGACAGGCCCCTTCAGTGCTTTGGCCCAGTGGACACCCAAGAGTTGCCCTTTTGCCCACAGGCAAGTCTTTGGAATGACGTCCGGGTTACGGATGTCTGAGTTATGGACGGCTGCTCTGGCGCTTTCATGCAGGCGCAGTACGTCCTTCGGTGGTGTTTCACGCAGACATGATAGTGCCGGGTCAGCAAGAAGAACCAGACATTTCGCCTTAAGTACAGACCCCTGAACCCTAAGCTAGACTTAAGCAGGGGGCGTAGGGTAGGGCCCAACCCTAACCAACCTTCCAGTGCCAATGGATGCAGCCCCGAGGTAAGAGAATAAACATTCCCTTACCGTGAGGAGGCCACCGTGACTGCCCCCCCCCTCAGTATGCAGCGCATGCCCCTTTGGCATGGCTGCATTGGCGCTGGAAAGTTGGAGACCACTGGGCTGGGCCCTCCATTTATTGGGGCCAAAGGAACTAAAGAGGTGACACCTTTTACTGGTCCAACTGTGCAAACGTTTAAGCAGCACAGGCATGGCTGAAATATCTTTTTGGTCACCACATCTCAAGAATTGTAGAGCTAGAAAAGGGCAACTAAAATGATCCTAATGAGGAAAAAGACACAACATTTAGGACTTTTTAGCTTGGAAAAAACGTAGTTAATAAGGGAGGACATGATTGAGACTTCTAAAATATAGTAAGTAATGCAATGCGTGGTGTGGAGACTGGAGAGAGAGAGAGAGAGAGAGAGAGAGAGAGAGAGAGAGAGAGAGAGAGAGAGAGAGAGAGAGAGAAGCTTTTCCTTCTCTCATACAACTGAAACCAGGGGTCTGTCAATAAAACTGATTGGCAAGAGATTTAGGACAAACACAGCACATAATTAGTCTGTGGAATTCATTGCCACAAGATAAGAACATAAGAACATAAGAAGAGCCCTGCTGGATCAGGCCAAAGGCCCATCTAGTCCAGCTTCCTGTATCACACAGTGGCCCCACCAGATGCCTCAGGGAGCTCAAGACAACAAGATAACCTGTTTCCCGTTGACACTCCCCTGCACCTGGCACAGAGAAAACCCACTTCTAAAACCAGGAAACATGAAAATGAGCGAACTCAGGAAGATAGTGGAGGACAGGAAGGCCTGGCGGGATATGGTTCATGGGATCACGAAGGGTCGGACACGACTTAACGACTGAACAACAACAACAACAAAACCAGGAGGTTGCTTATGGCTTGTAACCTGTGATGGTCTTTTCCTCCATGAATCTGTCCAAACCCCTTTTAAAGGCATCTAGGCCAGGTGCCATCACCATATCCTGTGGCAAGGAGTTCCACAGATGAATTACACGCTGGGTAAAGAAATATTTTCTTTTGTCTGTTCTAACTCTCCCTCCACTCAATTTTAGTGCATGTCCCCTGGTTCTGGTGTTGTGCGAGAGGGAGAAGAATTTCCCTCTATCCACTCTCTCCATCCCATGCATAATTTTATACGTCTCAATCATGTCCCCCCTCAGGCGCCTTTTTTCTAGGCTGAAAAGCCCCAGACGCTGTAGCCTTTCCTCATAAGGGAGGTGCTCCAGCCCACGAATCATTCTGGTCGCTCTTTTCTGCACCTTTTCCAATTCAACTATATCCTTTTTGAGGTGTGGTGACCAGAACTGGACGCAATACTCCAGATGTGGCCTTACCATTGATTTGTACAAAGGCATAATGATATTGGCCGTTTTATTCTCAATCCTTTTTTTAATGATCCCGAGCATGGAATTGGCCTTCTTCACAGCCGCCGCACACTGGGTCGACACTTTCATCGACCTGTCCACCAGCACCCCAAGATCTCTCTCTTGATCCGTCACAGACAACTCAGAACCCATGAGCGTATATGTGAAATTTTGGTTTCTTGCGCCAATGTGCATCACTTTACATTGAAGCGCATCTGCCATTTTGCTGCCCATTCTCCCAGTTTGGAGAGATCCTTCTGGAGCTCTTCACAATCCCTGCTGGTCTTCACCACCCGGAAAAGTTTAGTGTCATCTGCAAACATCTGCAAAGATGTCATCATGGCCATGGCTTGGATGACTTTAGAAGGGGATTGGACAAAGCCATAGAGAGCAGGTCTATCAATGGTTACTAGTCTTGATGTCTAAGTGCTGCCTCCAGGTTCAGTGGCCGAATCTCACTCGCAGGGGAGCAATGGAGGGAGAGAAGCCTGGTAACAGGATGCTGGGCTAGATGAGCCGCCCTCAGCCTGATCCAACAGGGCTGTAGCTGTTCTTATGTTTTTAACTTGTTTTAATGGGTAGGGAGGGCTTTTACCAACAGATCTCCTTTACTGTTGAAAACATTTTCAACGGGTCTTCTAGCCCTGGTCCACTAACAAGATAAAAACAATATTTTACGTTTCGCCCCAATCACATAGGGCTTCCTCAGAGTAACAGAATGCCCATGCTAGGGCCAAAGATGAAACAAAAAGCTCTGGAGTTCTCGCAGATCTCCTTTATTTATCACACAGCCTTACAAGTTACAATACATAGGACAGACTTGCTTAAACATTGAGCATGCGTCAGTTCACAACAGGTTGAAATATTCAGATGAACAGTTCATGACTGAGTTAGGAAGGCCTCTCGTTTTATCATTTATTATTACCACTCTCCAACCATGGGTTACATAAGCAGCGGAATTCCTTGGGAGAGTTTAAACATGCTGACCACTTTACCATTTTTCTCAGCCATCAGGATTTTGTTGTTTTTGTAGGGACTTTCCAGGGTTTCATAAAAACCATTTCAGCTGCTTCAATAAATATAAGGATGACTTGTGGCCATTTTACAGGTGTTTTCCCCATAAGCAGTTTTCTCTGCTGACTTACTTAGGTGGCACCCACATTGGAAAGACTTCATTTATTGTCTTTAATAAAGGCAATGACCAGCACTGACCAGCGTTTACTCTGTTGCAAGGCCATCGAAGGGATATTTTGAAAAAGAACATTCCCTTGGGGAAACATCTACATTTAGCCGCACAACCCTGCTTAATTTTAGGCTGCTGGTGGTGGAGCTCCTGTAGGCTACAGTGTCACAAAAGTACCGTAAGGCACTTTTGCAGCACCGGGAGAGTAAGTAGCACCAGCACAGAGGCCGGTGCCGCTCACTCCACCGCCTACCTGGACCTGCACTGGCAGACACAAGTAAGGGTCACACCGGTCGGCACAGGGGTGTGGGGACAGCAGGCCTGGGTGGTAGAGGCCTTGCACGGCCTCCCCGGACACAGGCCAGCTAAAGAGCTGGCATGCAGCATCTGAGGAGGAGGCATTGGAGCCTCCGGGGCTTACACTGGGGGAAGGGGGCGAATGTTGCCTAGCCTAGGAGGATGCAGCGGCCGACTGTTTAGGCCGGCTGCCACATCTTAGGCAGGATCGGATCGGGCTGCCCATGAGTTAATTCTTCCCATGATTTTATCACATTTCAAAATCTTCCTTTATCTTTCTGACTAGTAATGGCAAATAATTTTATATGCCTTGAATCATCACCAACCATTTTAATCTCTATAAGCAATAGGTTTATTTGTCCAATTAAATTTTGTTAACCAACCCCTACAATTCCCAACACCTTTTTTTTATGCTGAAGAGCATGAGTTTTGTTTTATTTAAATTTCCCTTAACTCTCCATAGCTTTTACTCAATTCACCTATATTTCTATTGCCAAAGATGCACATCTGTTGTAAATAGCAAAATGTCATGTGCACAAGTTCAACCTGCAGTTCTTGTTGACCTTTTCAGAAACTGCAGTTGCACTTTGGGGTTCTCTAATGATGCCAAAAGACCATCTTTCTGTGGGGCTCCTCCCTCCCTCCTACTCATGCATTCAAAAAGGCTCTTCAGTCACTTAAGATGGATTTTATGGGCAGCTTTTGTGATAACTATTTGGCTTCCCTGATTTAATTGCTCACCACCCCCACCCCACCCCATTTGTTTTGTCTTTGCGAAATGCACACGCTCAGGTCACTTAGCACAGATTACTTCTCCCTTCGCCCCCTCCCCGCCCGCCATACCTGAACACACCCCGTTTGCACCCATCATCATCACGAGCAGTTTGGCTCCAGAGAAGGGGGGGGGGAAGCTGCTTTTGTTTCTAGTTTGCTTACACAAAAAGAATGCAGTTTTATTCATGGTCCCTTCTTGCACAAGACCTCCAGGCAGCCCCTCCCTCTCCTCCTTCCCATCGCCTTGGCTTCTAATGGGCCAGTGGCCGCTGGTCTATTGATATTCGCGTCTGATTGCTGACAAAAAGTCCTTTCATTCAAAGGGTGATTTCCTGAAAGATCACCAGTGGCAAAGGGAGTTTTGAATATCTAGGGATTACTGGGCCAGGACTTCTGCATTTCAATGTGCAGTAGTATCTTCTCGGCCGCGGCATTTTGAGAACACCCCCACGGTCCCTCCCACCCCCGACGCTTTCCAAACTCTCTGGCTATATCGCCGGTTTTGCTGGATTGCAGTGGAGCTTGTGTTTGGTTTTTGTGCCTTTGAATGCCCCCCCCCCAATTCCCAACTGACAAGCCTGTAGGAAGTTCTCCGCACCAGTGTCACTGCAATGAATGGGAGCTGCACAAGGGCCCGATCCGGTCTCTGTCTTGGGACCCTCCCCTTCGCTTGCTTTCTCTCCTCCTCCTTGGCCTCTGACACCCAAGGAAGCCTGGCTGTGGCTGGACATTTTAACAGAATGCAAACAACTTCCCAATGTGATTGTTTTTGATAAAAAGTCATCAGAAGATAAAAAAAACATCAGAAGAGCCCAGCTGCTGGATCAGGCCCCGGGCCCACTTCGTCCAGCTTCCTGCATCTCACAGTGGCCCACCGGATGCCTCAGGGAGCACACAAGGCAAGGAGAGATCTGCATCCTGTTGCCGCTCCTTTGCATCTGGCATTCCAAGAGAGGAATCCAGAGATCCTGTTGCCACTGTAAACCCAGAGGTTGCATATAGTCATCATGGCTTGTGTTGGACCTGTGATGGACTTTTCCTCTATAAATCTATCCAATCCCCGTTTAAAGGCATTTAGGCCAGGTGCCATCACCACAGCCTGCAGCAAGGAGTTCCTCGGATTAATTATTTGCTGGGTAAAGATATGTTTTCTTTTGTCTGACTTTCTGCTGCCTTCATCATAGGACAAATTTATTTATTTATTTTTCACATTTTTATACCGCCCTTCCTCCAAGGAGCTCAGAGTGATGTACATATTTCCTCCCCTCCTTTTTTTGTCCCCACAACAACCCTGTGAGGTAGGTGGGGCTGAGAGATAGTGACTGGCCTAAGGTCACCCAGGAAGCTTCGGGGCTGAGCGGGGATTTGAACCTGGATCTTCCAGGTCTAAGTCCGACTCCCAAACCACTACACCATCCTGGCTCTCAAATGGATCCGTCTGGACGCCAGAGAATGATTGGACCTGCCAGGTCGGACACCAAAAATGGCAGCATTCAGAAACCGGTGGGGGAACATTTTGGTCTCCCAGAACATTCTGCTGCCGACCTGGAAGTCACCATTTTACAACAAAGGAATGACTCCAGACTAGAGTAACTTGCCAGGCCAGAACTTATTGATGATAGGTTTGATTCTACTGTATTTGTGTAGCGCCCATGGATTTCTCTCCCACTACGAGGAGATTTTGTGGGTGCAATCACCACTCCCTGCACAGGCCAGGCTCGGTCTGGGGGCCCATGACCTCTAGAGGCGCACTCCCATGCCTGGCCAACCCTGGAGGAAGCAAGGGTCTGCTGATGCCCCCCACCCCTGCCCAGTAACCCTTGGGGATGATTACCAGGCAGTTGTTGCGAAGCAACAACAGACCCTCCTCTCTTTCCTCTTTTTACAAATCCAAGATGCTGTCCCATCCCCCCAGGGCAGTATTGGGGTCCAGAGAACCTGGAAATTGTAAGATGGTGCTGGGGGGAGAAAGAGGACCTGCTGCTACTGCAGCTACCACCTCCACCCCCCAAAATAAATAATCCATCACCTGGACAGGCAAGAACTCTCTTTCACAGCTACCACTGCTGCAGCTGCAGGAGGTATGTTGTATTGTTGTGGTATGTTGTGTCTTGTGCCCTTCTTGGGGGACCAGGTTTATAAGTGCTTTTATGCAAATGCCCGAAGTCTACGGGCAAAGATGGGAGAACTGGAATGTTTGGTGGCTAGGGAAAACATTGACATAGTAGGTATAACAGAAACCTGGTGGAATGCGGAGAACCAGTGGGATACTGCAATTCCAGGATATAAACTCTATAGGAGGGACAGAGAGGGGCGTGTTGGAGGTGGGGTGGCCATCTATGTCAAAGAGGGGGTAAAATCCACCAGAGTAGAGCTGGAGGGGGGCTCTGACTCCTCCGTAGAATCACTGTGGGTTAGATTACCAGGCTCAAAGAGTGATGTAATAGTAGGGGCATGCTACCGTCCTCCAGATCAAAAACCTGAAGGGGATCTTGAAATGAGGAAGCAAATCAGGGAGGTGTCAACGAGAGACAGGGTTGTAGTCATGGGGGACTTCAATTATCCTCACATCGACTGGGTCAATTCATGCTCAGGTCATGAAAGAGAGACTGGATTTCTGGATATGTTAAATGACTGTGCCTTAGAGCAGCTTGTCACGGAACCGACCAGAGGACAGGTGACTCTGGACTTGATATTGTGTGGCACTCAAGATCTGGTCAGGGAGGTAAATGTTACCGAACCGTTGGGGAACAGTGACCATGCTGCGATCCGTTTCGCCATGCATGTCGGAGGGAGAGTGCCGAGCAAATCTGACACGAAAACCCTTGACTTCCGAAGGGCAGACTTCCCCAAAATGAGAAGACTAGTTAAGAAAAAGCTGAAAGGGAAGATAAAAAGAGTCCAATCGCTCCAGAGTGCATGGAGGCTGTTTAAAACAACAGTCATAGAGGCCCAGCGGGAGTGTATCCCACAAAGGAGGAAGGGCTCGACCAAGTCCAGGAGGATGCCCGCATGGCTAACAAGCACAGTTAAGGAGGCTATAAAAGGCAAGGAAGCTTCCTTCCGTAAATGGAAGTCTTGCCCTAATGAGGAAAATAAACAGGAGCACAAACTGTGGCAAAAGAAATGTAAAAAGATGATACGGGAGGCCAAGCAAGACTTTGAGGAACGTATGGCAGGCAACATAAAAGGGAATAATAAAAGCTTCTTCAAATATGTTAGAAGCAGGAAACCTGCCAGGGAAACGGTGGGTCCGCTGGATGGTGAGGGAGAGAAAGGGGTGATAAAAGGGGACTTGGAGACTGCAGAGAAATTAAATGAGTTCTTTGCATCTGTCTTCACGGCAGAAGACCTCGGGCAAATACCACTGCCGGAACGGTCTCCCCTGACTAAAGAATTAAGTCAAATAGAGGTTAAAAGAGAAGATGTCTCAGACTTAATTGACAAAATAAAGATCAATAAATCACCAGGCCCGGATGGCATCCACCCAAGAGTTCTGAAGGAACTCAAGAATGAAGTTGCTGACCTCTTGACCAAAATATGCAACTTGTCCCTTAAAACGGCCAATGTGCCAGAGGATTGGAGGATAGCTAACGTCACACCAATCTTTAAAAAAGGAAGGAGGGGGGACCCGGGAAACTACAGGCCGGTCAGCCTAACATCTGTTCCAGGGAAGATGGTGGAAAGTCTCATTAAGGATAAAATCCTAAAATACATAGAAGAACAAGCTCTGCTGAGGGAGAGTCAGCATGGCTTCTGCAAGGGGAAGTCTTGCCTCACAAACCTGTTAGAATTTTTTGAAAAGGTCAACAGGCATGTGGATGCGAGCGAACCCGTGGATATTATATATCTGGATTTTCAGAAGGCGTTTGACACGGTCCCTCATGAAAGGCTCCTGCGAAAACTCCACAGTCAGGGAATAAGAGGGCAGGTCCTCTTGTGGATTAGGAACTGGTTGAAGACCAGGAAACAGCGAGTGGGAGTCAATGGGCAGTTTTCACAATGGCGAGAGGTGAAAAGCGGTGTGCCCCAAGGATCGGTCTTGGGACCGGTGCTTTTCAACTTATTCATAAATGACCTGGAGTTGGGGATAGGCAGTGAGGTGGCCAAGTTTGCGGATGACACTAAACTTTTCCGGGTGGTAAAGACCAGCAGGGATTGTGAAGAGCTCCAGAAGGATCTCTCCAAACTGGGAGAATGGGCAGCAAAATGGCAGATGCGCTTCAATGTAAGTAAGTGCAAAGTGATGCACATTGGGGCAAGAAACCAAAATTTCACATATACGCTGATGGGTTCTGAGTTGTCTGTGACGGATCAAGAGAGAGATCTTGGGGTCCTGGTGGACAGGTCGATGAAAGTGTCGACCCAGTGTGCGGCGGCTGTGAAGAAGGCCAATTCCATGCTCGGGATCATTAAAAAGGGGATTGAGAATAAAACGGCCAATATCATTATGCCTTTGTACAAATCGATGGTAAGGCCACATCTGGAGTATTGTGTCCAGTTCTGGTCACCATACCTCAAAAAGGATATAATTGAATTGGAAAAGGTGCAGAAAAGAGCGACCAGAATGATTCGTGGGCTGGAGCACCTCCCTTACGAGGAAAGGCTACAGCGTCTGGGGCTTTTCAGCCTAGAAAAAAGGCGCCTGAGGGGGGACATGATTGAGACTTATAAAATTATGCATGGGATGGAGAGAGTGGATAGAGGGAAATTCTTTTCCCTCTCGCACAACACCAGAACCAGGGGACACACACTAAAATTGAGTGGAGGGAGAGTTAGAACAGACAAAAGAAAATATTTCTTTACCCAGCGTGTGATTCATCTGTGGAACTCCTTGCCACAGGATGTGGTGATGGCACCTGGCCTAGATGCCTTTAAAAGGGGTTTGGACAAATTCATGGAGGAAAAGACCATCACAGGTTACAAGCCATAAGCAACCTCCTGGTTTTTTTTTTTTGTTTTTTTTTGTAGAAGTGGGTTTTCTCTGTGCCAGGTGCAAGGGAGTGTCAACGGGAAACAGGTTATCTTGTTGTCTTGTGCTCCCTGAGGCATCTGGTGGGGCCACTGTGTGACACAGGAAGCTGGACTAGATGGGCTTTTGGCCTGATCCAGCAGGGCTCTTCTTATGTTCTTATGTTGTGTCTGTCCACTGCCCAGTTATCATCAGGCACCAGGGGGGAGCTGGGGGGGTATATCTCCTTCCCAAAGCATGGGGGGAGCACCACTCGGGGCTTTCTCCAGGCTTCTTCCAACCTGGGGTTTCCCACTAGCCAGAGCCAACACTGGGCCAGTCAGTGTGCCCATTTGTATTTATTTATTTATTGTCTGTATTTATATCCCGCCTTTCTCATCATCAGATTTCTCATCAGATTTATTCAAGGCGGTTTACACAGGCAGGCTATTCTAGACCCAAAGGGTCTTTACAATATTGTTCTATTCATATATAGAACCTTTCCATACCCCAGATTTTCCCCTTCCGAGTGTAGCCCTCCTTTGTGCTCTGCACTTCCAAGCTTCACAGTTCACTGCAGTTTGCACTCAGACGGTTGTCCAGATGTTCTCTCTCTAACTGACTCCTCTGCATTCCATCCTCTCATGGTGTCTTCTCAGTGTTTCCGCGAGATCCATCAGCAGCTTCTGTCTCCCATCCAAGCAAGAACCGAGGTCGATCCTGCTTAGCTTCTTCAGGCAGGGCACTGGCTCAACCTCCAGGCCACACCCCAGCCATGCATTTGAGCTTTTCATAGACATGTTGCCAGACCTCATGGCCTTTTGACTTCACAGTGCGTACCATAACATTTCATTTGTTTGCTGAAGTGAATGCTTGTCTACAGAAGGTTCTGCCACAGCACATGCCCCAAGACTCCTAACTGGTTATTTGGACTTTTTATCGGCATTTCTCCCTTGTTACATTTCCTTCCTTCCTTCCTTCCTTCCTTCCTTCCTTCCTTCCTTCCTTCCTGTGTCTGTTGAAATGTAGATTGTAAGTCCTGAAACCTGTCTGATTTGTTTATGAAACTCAGCAAAAGTGCCATGATATAAAATAATTTGTAATATGGCCTCTTGGAAGCAATGTTCCTTACATAACTTCATAAATGAAGTGCATGTTATGTATGCATCAGGCTGTGGTGACTCACTGATAAGAGAAAGGCACTTTGCACATGCTCAGATGTGCTCTTATTCTCTTCAAACAGCTTGTAGCTGCACAGAAGCACAGTCCCAAACACATGGGAATTTTGGGTTCCAGGATCCAGCAGCACTGATCCCCTGCTCAAAGGGAGCACTGAGGGATGGCGATGTATGTTGGGTATATCTGGGTGCAGGGAAGTAGCAGAGTATAGCTGTTCAGCAGAGATGGGTGACATGTTCTGCTCACCCAGGGGGCATAGGAGGGTGTCCAAGGAGTGGTATATGCCAGCCCAGGCTAACTAGGGGAGGGAGCTATCCTGGCCAGGAGAGGAAGGGAAACTCTGGGTTGACACATGCAGAAGCACAAGGTGGGGGTGGTAGGTAGACCGGGAAGGTAGAACTTTGGACTGCTGCACAACCTCAGGCTGCAGCAGAGCGGGACCAACTGTGAATGCTCCCCCATGTTGGAAACACACACCCCCTTGCAGGTCACAGAACAGCGCACCAGGAAGGAAGTCCTAGCTAGCAGCACTGCTCTTTCCTGCTGCACTGCTTTTTGAGTGGGGGAGGGCTTTACTTCTTTGTAACATGGGGGAGAATTAGAAAATGTGTCTCCCCCACCTGCAACTCGAGTACATCGCTTTGCTCTTTCAACCGCTTTCAGTTACTGTATAAGCACATTTCAGATTCTGTCCACCATGTGCTTCCCTCTTTCATCCGATTTCATCCAACCTTCCATGACATTCGTTGACGTTCTTAGGTTTATTTTTCTTTTATTTGTTATTTAGGTTTCACACACATTCGCATGTTTTATATAATTGATGTTTTTCGCCAGTCAAAGGCTATGCTTTGACATTCATCCATGCTCTGGTCCCTAACCAGACGAAAGTGCAAGGTGTTGCTGTAGTAGCACAGCCCAGTCTACCTGCTCCTGCCTTATTCTGCTGCAGGTGAGGAGTCGGCCAGAGTGAGATGTGGCTGACTGCATGGTGCACCCTCTGGAAGTTCCAAAGCATGTCAATGCGAGTAGATAAATAGGTACCGCTTGCGGGAAGGTAAATAGCGCTCCGTGTTCCAGCCGCATGCTACACGCTGCGGCAAGGAGAGTCATGCCGGCCACATGACCACGGAGGCGTCTTCGGACAACGCTGGCTCTTCGGCTTCGAAATGGGGATGATGAGCACCACACCCTAGAGTCCGACACGACTGGACTTAATTGTCAGGGGTCACCTTTACCTTTACCTTACTGGGACAAAGAAGGAACTGCAGCCACTGCTACAAAAGCAGAAAACAACAAGACAGGAAAAGAAGCCAAAGGGCGGCGGGGGAGGGGGGTGGCAATCAGAGGTAGGGAAAGAACAGCCCCAAGTCTAAACAAGCAACAAGCTCCCCCTACTGGTGGAGGCCAGCATTGACACACTTGCGAACTGTATGGTGCACTCTGCTCACATGCGGTCTTCTCGCCAGTACCCACAGGCAGTTGATAGGCCACCCTGGAAAACACGGATGCGGGACTAGCAGCTGGGCCCCTTTGCCAGATCCAGCAGCCAGGCTCTTTCTGTGTGTAGCCAGCAGGGCACCAACACTGAAGAAAAATCTGCTCTAGGACTGCTGCACTTTTGGACACAGATTACCGGTAATTCATCTCCTGGAAGGAAGAACTACTCCGGCCATTTGCTGGTCCTGTGCATGCAATGATTAAAACAGATGCGAGTCGAGTGTCCATTGGCACATCCAGCCCTGCTCTGTGGACGCACAGCAACTACAGTGTTAAGAGAAAACAGAGAGTCGTCATCATAAACTTAACACATTTCAAAAGTCCTGCAGGATTTTTTACTAATCACCCCAGTCCACTCCTACCAAGCTCCTGGCAGAACTAATCTGGCTTAACATTGTTCAAGACTAAGATTTTTGCTTCCTCAAAACATATGGGGGGGGGGGGGAATCTGGCCTTGTACCACTGCCACACACACACAGCCCTCCCCCTCACATGCACAAAGTCACTCTCATACCCCATATTAACTATCTGGAGAATTCTCTGCGTCTATGCCCTAATGCAGGTTTAAATTCCCACTTCTCATTTGAACAATAGAATAGCGTAGGTGGCAGGGTAACAAGACCAGATTAGACCAGGGGTTCTCAACCAGTGGTACTAGTACCACCAGTAGTACTTTGGCTAACTGCTGGTGGTACTCGGCCCGCTCGGCCACTGGAACCCCGCTCCGACGCAGCGCTTTCGGGGGTGCATTTTTGCTCCAGAGAGGCTCCTGCCTTTGGCCAAGCCTCTTGGGAACACTGAGAAGGGCCCTCCCACCTGCCCAGAACTCCTACCTGAATTTTCTGGCATCCAAAAACCTGAAAAGCCAGAAGTAACTGGCGATGATGTCAGTGCCAGTCACTTCCTGTGGTACACAACAACAGGAGAGTGGTGCCAGTGGCGTTCTTACGATGGGGGAGCTGGTGTGCTGCGCCCCAGGCGCCGAGTGGGCACGATGCTTCCGGGGGGCGCGGCACCGGAGCCCGGCTGCTGAGCCCCCGGGAAGCAGTGCGCCCACTCGGCGCGTCACCGGCTTCCGGAGGCTCCGCTCCGAAGCCGGGACAAGCCCTCCTCATTGTGACCGCCCAGTTCGGCAGTCGAGGGCTTTGTGAGCCGGCCGAACGCGTCGCCGGCTTTTATTTGGTTTTTCTGCACATGCGCAGAACCTTTCTGAGGGCAAACAGGCTGCCGGGGGGGGGGGCGGCAGCCGGACTCTGGCGCGACGGGGGCGCTCCAGCCCCCACCCCCCGGGCGCCGGAAGGCGTTAAAACGCCACTGAGTGGCGCTGGAGGTGGCCGGAAAGGGGTTGAGAACCCCTGGATTAGACAAACTTGTCGACAATCCAGACAAACCCCTGGATTAGACAAACCCCTGGATTAGACAGAAGTTGCAGGATGTGAAGCCGTAGAAGTTGGCCACCAGGGGAGGCAGGACCTTGGACCAGGTGGCCCGTCTTTGGCCTGACCCAGCAGCGGTCTTTATATCTTCCTATCCTGAGTCCGGGATGGAGCCTCCTCGTGCAGGGGCAGTCTACCTCTGGGCGCCACGCGCTGAGGACAAACATCGGGCGGCGGCGGCGACTCCCGCCTTTGTGCCGAGAGCGGGCGCCTCTGGAGGCACCTGGCTGGCTGGCCGGCCGGCCACTACCGAAGGCGAAGGAGGCGTCTACTGGGCTCCTCCAGCTCCAGGCACCGTCCTTTCCAGCCAGCGCTGCTCCAGAGCGGGCTGCGCTCCTGGGAGGCGGGCCCGCCGCTGGCGCACGCGAAAGTGCCGGCGCCGAAGCGGAGGCTGAGCCGGCTGCGGGAAGGGGCGGAGCGGCTGGCCGGGCGGGCGGAGCCCCGCCGGAGACGGAGGGCGCCATGGGGCCGCTGCACTTCACGCGCGAGCCGGTGCCGGAGGCGGTCGGCGCAGACATGCAGCAGCTCAACCAGCTCAGCGCCCAGGTCGGTGCGCCCCGCTCGGCTCCGCCCCTGGCTCAGGCGCTCGGCGGCTCCCCTGCCCGGAGGGCGGCTCCGGCGGCCCGCCTCTGCGCAGCCTGGTGGTCCGCCGCCGCCGCCGCCGCCGCCCCGGCCCTGGCCGTGCAAGAGCTTCTCGGGTGGGGCCGGCGCGCCTGCAGACCAGAGCGCAGACTTGGGCAGCGCCTGCGGGGGCTGCCTTGCGCGCTTGGCTGGTAGGGGGGCGGGGGCGTCAGCACCACAGCCCGGTGCATGGCTGCTCAGAAGGAAGGCCCAGTGTGTCCTATGGGCCTCCTCCCAGGAAAGTATAGGCTTGCAGGCAGCCGCGGTGTGTTGTTTAGTGGATAGGGACGTGCGGCTCGCAGATGGATCCACCTCTCTCCGGGAAGGAAATCCTGCTAGCTGTCTGCCTCCAGCTTAACCGTTCAAGGGAGGCTATCGGTACATCTTGACTTTAAAGGCCCGACAAATATTTCCAAAGACAGACCAGTTGTTTCTCTCACGTGCTGCGGAAGATGGAAAAATCTGAAGCAGGCAGAGGGCCCGAGCAGGCTGCAGTACGTGTGGGAAGGGAATTATTGTAATTGCCTCATCACACCTGCCGGTGGTCTTCCATTGTTGTTAGCAAGCATTTATTTTGGAAGCAATAGAGCGTCAATTCAGCAATACTGTACTTAAGAACCTAGTTGTTTTGGAAACCATTTCACTCCTCATTCTAAAAGAGACAATATGTCATAATTAAGAAGTGTTTTGCAAAATTGGAAAAAAAAATGCCTGATGATGGCCCAAGTTTCTCCCCATTTTTCCACTTTTCAGGGTAAGTACCACTCCAGTCGTTTGAATCATGGTGACCAGCCTGAGGACCAAAATGAAAATACTACAGTAACTTGGGCTCTGTTTTGTATCTCAGACAACATGTCGTTTCCTTACAACTGCAGTGTTTAGTCAATTAACCAGTTAGATGAAGTGGTGTAAAACTTTTTTTAAAATTATTTTTCTTTTACAATAATATTTTATACTACATAAAAAATAGACAATACAGAAAAAGAAGAAGAAAGAAAAGTACATAACAACAAACGATCCGGATTAGCCACTAACATTTATACTTAAATTAATTCTTGTACCCTGTCCAATTGCAGAGTAATCTATTCTTCTTATATTTATACTTATACATCAACTTAGTGGTGTAAAACATTTTGATCACTTCAAAAGCTGATCCTGACTAATCAGCTGCAGATTTTTAAAGAAAATAGTTAATTATATCTTGCACAACATAAGAACATAAGAAGAGCCCTGCTGGATCAGGCCAAAAGCCCATCTAGTCCAGCTTCCTGTATCACACAGTGGCCCCACCAGATGCCTCAGGGAGCACAAGATAACCTGTTCCTCCATTTGTGACCAGGAGGGAATGCCTCTTCTAAGATCCCTTCTGTAGTAACATCCGCCTGCCTTACTTAAAAAAAATAGAATTCAATGTTTTTCCTGAGAAAGGATTGTTTTATTCATATAAAGCTTGGTGTAGATTTGATGTTATGTTGTGGTATTAGGTGTTGGTTACTGCTGTCTTAATACTTTTAATCGGGTGACAGTCCACCTCTTCTCCAGTTTCCTGTTGTGATGAGAGAGGTTCTGGAAAACTCTGTGTATAATTGGATTGGATGGAGAGTTCTAAGTCTTGTAGGAACAGTGTTGCCAAAGGAATTCAACGACACCTTGTATTAAGTGGGACAGCGCAGGCATGTGTCTGCCTCTGGTTTCATCTCATTTAGGGCCATGAACCTCCATCTTCTTACCAAGCACACCCAGCTGAACTGCTATGTGTCTTTTGGGGCTATGGGATGTTTTGAAGATCAACAACAGCCAATACCGTTTCCAGAAATCTTGTCCTGAGTGTGGAAAGAATGGGTGAGGTTGGAAGAGTGTCGGGCATGATGACTTGTGCCGCCGCCGCTGATGTTGTGGTTGTGCTGTCTCTTTTCAGCAATTCTCTGCTCTGACTGAAGTGCTTTTCCAGTTTCTGAGGGAACCTAAAGAGGTAAAACCTTTTGCAGGGATGGATGTGAAACAAAAATCAATGCAGGTTGAGTATCCCATCCAGATTGCTTGGGACAGGAAGTTATCTGGATTTTGGAATATTTGCATAAATATAATGCGAGATCTTGGGGATGGGACCCAAGTCTAAACACAAAATTCATTTGTCTCATATGCACTTTGTACACATACTGTAGCTTGAAAGTAATTTTATAAAATATTTTAAATGATTTTATGCCCTAGCATGCCTTGCGCTATGCCAGCCAGGTGCTGGAAAAAGGTGTTTGTTTTTTTAAGACATACCCCCCAAAATGTCTGGGTTTCGGAATAGTCTGAATTTTGGATGTCTGGATAAGGGGTAATCAACCTGTAGCTGGGCAATTTCAACTATATGGAGGACTTGTTGCATTTTGTTGAAGGGAGAGGCCTTTCCTGCAAATTTCCCATTTAAAAAAAACACGGACTTGTATTTTTTTATGTAATTATTAAGACGTACCCCCCAAAATGTCTGGGTTTCGGAATAGTCTGAATTTTGGATGTCTGGATAAGGGGTAATCAACCTGTAGTTGGGCAATTTCAACTATATGGAGGACTTGTTGCATTTTGTTGAAGGGAGAGGCCTTTCCTGCAAATTTCCCATTTAAAAAAAAAAACGGACTTGTATTTTTCTTATGTAATTATTTTATAAGAAAGTAACAACAACAACAGCAACATTATGGAAGTGATTACTACCCGTGAGCTTTGAGGACAGAATGGTTTGCAGCCTTAAATAAATCTGTTTTGTTTTATGAGTAAGAAATGCAATTAAACGAAATCTGTTTCAGAATGGCTTGGACTGCATATCTTATGTAGTTCACTAAAAGGTCCAGAGTTTTGTGTACTTGGTAAACTATGCAAACAAACTACTACAGTCAGACCTTTTTATCCACGGTTTTTTTTATCCACGGATTTGACTCAACACGAATGGCAAAACTGTGGAAGAGGGAATCCAACCACACTACATTACCTCTTTTTTCAGCGTTGTTGGGGGGCCTGCCAGCCACTTACAGCCTCCTACGCATGTCCAAACCGCTGAAAAATGTAGCCAAGAGTCTTTGGCGCCATTTACAGGTTGCTTCCAGTAGTGGCTTTTGCAGTTTAAACAAACTCAGGAGGAGGGAAGCGGCGAAGATGCTGGAAAAAAGGTGATGTGGCACCGCTCTCTCCCCCCCCCCCCCCCCGGATTTCATATAACACTGATTTTCTTATGCACTGTGGTTCCAGGAACAGAACCGCAGCGGATAAAAAGGTCCAACCGTATATGCAAATGTCCTTGGTTTGCATTCTTCATGCCCCTACCAGTCACGGAGACGACAAAGCGCTCTGTAGGCCACTGAAGTTCTTTCTGCTGGAAATCCTGTTCTTCAGTTCTTGCCCAGCATATGAGTTTTCGCCAGGTATCCCCCCACACCCAACCAGAAGCCCAGATTTGTAGCCATAGGGATAAAAACACACGGGGGGGGGGGACACTGTTAAAGAAGAAGACACTAAGGTTCTCAAGGTGCCAAATCCTGCACCGGAAACCAGATCCTGTTCTTATTCATGGTGTGTGTGTGTGTGTGTGTGTGTGTGTGTGTGTGTGTGTGTGTGTGTGTGTGTGTGTGTGTGTGTGTGTGTGCGCGCGCGCGCGCGCGCTCTGCCCTGTGCTGGAGCAAAGCGAGCGACTCTTGGACCAAATGGTCTGGCGCTGGAAGGTCACGTTGCCCCTGTTGTTTTCCCTCTGCAGGTTGAAAGGTTTTTAACTCGGCTTTCTGAATTTGCGACCATGAACAAAATCAGCCTGGGCCCTTTAAAAAACATCGTCAAAAGCCTCCTGTTGGTGCCAAGCGGTGAGTTTGAGTAGCACCCTCCCTCGTGGTCGCCCCCCCCCCAGGAGTGTTGCCAACTGTCCTAGGCCAGGAAAAGGGCTTCAGAGGAGAGGAATCCTTGTGACTCTCTCCTGAGAGTAAACGTCTGGGGTTACAAAGTGAAACTGACCAGCCACAGGTTCAGAGGGCAGCAGATACTACCCAGCTCTGGCCACCCGCTGGCGTTTAAGGGGGTGTCTAATTTTTTAGTAGGTTTTTTTACTTCGAAAGTTGCTCTTGGCTCTCGTCTCCCCTTCCCCCATCTCATCTCCTGAGCCTCATTGCTTCTCTCCAGCCTGTCTCACTTCTAGTATCAGAGCTGGGTCAGGTGGAAAGCGCCTGCAGCGAGGAAGTGGGTGGTGGTGGTTCCTCTCCTCTCTCCCAAGCTCCCTTTTATTAGCACTGATCACAGACGAGTTAGACTACTGTCTTGAAATGTACGTGGGGCTGCCCTTCAATGTTTTGGAAGCTTCAATTGGTCCAGGACACCACATAGCTGGGGGCAGGCAGATAGGCACATATCACGCCTGTTTCTCACTATTTATACTGGTTACCTGTTTGCTTCCAGGCCCGAATCATGGTGCTGATCTTGGCCTTTAAGGCTCTTACTGATGTGGAACCAAGTTCCCTGAAGGAGCCACCTTCCCCTGTATCAACTTCCCTGATCTTTGTGGTTGTGGCATCTGAGGCCCTGTTATCTGGCCTGCCATCCAGTTGGCAGGACCTTTTCATTGGCGGCCCCGCCATCACTGCCACAACTTTTACTGACAAGCTTGCTATTGGCGAGGCTTTCCCAACATTTGGATTGTTTTAACTCGTGCTAGCTGGTTTTTGCCTTTGCTGTTTTTAGATTATGTTGTTTCCATGATTGTTATTAAATCCTTTTTTGTAAATACTTTGATTTAAAAAAAAGCAGTCTAGAAATTTAGCAAAGAAATAAATGTATGTGCATTTTTAACCCTACGGTGTATAAGAGTGCAATCTTCTTCTATGTGCCGGCGATGGAACGAGCGTTCTGTCACCGTCAGTAGTTGCAAACATGCCATAAAGCATGTTTGCAACTACTCTCGAGCAAGGAAGGCCGACGCAGAGGCCAGCCTTCCTTGCTCCGGCACCGGAGTGGCCGCCGCCGGACACAGGTAAGGATCCGACGGGCTGGGGGGGGCGTTTCGCCAGGCCAGGGAGGGGGGGCCATTGGCCCAGCCGGTCTGGGAGGGGGATGGCTTCTTCTCCTACTTCCGCCAGCAATTTTGCTGGCAGAAATCCGAGGAGGCCGGTTGGGCTGGCCGGCATTTACACACAGGGAAGGGGACGAGCGTCCCCTTCCCCGAGTAGACCTCCGCCCCGGCGGCAGCCTGGCCGCTGGGGAACAGGATCCGGCCGCCGGCCCTGGGCCACCGGTCGGATCCTTACGTAGAATTAGGCTGTAAATCTGTTTAGGCGAGGGGCCCTGCCTCGGTGACAAAGCACCCGTTTTACCTACAGAAAGCCCCTGCCAGGGCTGGGAAGTCTGGAGAGCAGTCGCTGCCGGTCAGGGTAGACGGAGCCAGACGGACCCGGAGTCTGAGCTGGTATCCAGCCAGCTTCCTCTGTTTGTTCTAATGAATATTAAGAGCAACCGCACCGATAACGGAAATGAGGAGAAAACCAAAGCGATCCACAAGATGTCGCCCCGTCTTCCTTTTCTCATAAAAATAATGAAACATTGCATGCACGAGCGGGGCAGCTGTGAAGCCCAGGTGTCTGGTTTGGCTCTTGCCTCTTGAATTTGCTGCTTCCTTGTTGGCTGCTCCGCTCTTTTATTCAGAGCTATTTATGGTTTTCTGTTCGGTCACTTTCCACCTTGCCGTATGCTCTGCACTGGGGAATCCTTCTACACAGTTGTCATGTTGTCTGACTGACCCTGCTGTCCTCTCCCTCTTTCTCCCCACCCTCGCCGGTATCGTGCAATATTGATTCTAGGTGCTCTGAAGAGGACTCTCTCGGCAGAGCAGGTTCGAGCAGATCTTCTCGCCCTCGGTAGGTCCTTCCCTTCTTCACCTGCCTCCAGACTGGCTGGCACCCTTCTCCTGTGTAACCATGTGGCATTTCTCCTACAGGGCTGAGTGAGGAGAAAGCCAGCTATTTTGAAGAGCAGGTACTATTAACATTCCTTTTGCTCCTGGATAGTTTCAGAACATTAAAAAGAGGCAGGGATGCCTTCTCGAGGCTCTCAGTTCACTAAGTAAGGCGTTTTGCCTTGTAATTGAGCACTAATTGCAAATAGAAGCAAAGCTTTTGCACTGTATTTCTTTTTTGATAGCAACATGTGCAACACTGATGTAAATTTGCTCTGTCTGCTGTTCAACTCTGTGTGTGTGTGTGTGTGTGTGTGTGTGTGTGTGTGTGTGTGTGTGTGTGTGTGTAAACATTGCTACACTTCCTCATTACGAGAATTCTTGCACCGCGTGTGTTGTGTGTCCAAGGGTCACTTCGTTCAGGGAGAGAATGTGAGGATCAAGTGGGCTGGCAACTGTGCATCCAGGAAATTCAAATTATGCAAACTGGGAGACAGGCTTGTCTGGATCTGTCACTGATCGTGGGGAAGCCGTTTGTTGGTGTTCTTGCACAAAACTGATTCATGTCAGTGTGATTTGAGCCAGAGGAAGGTTTGCCTGTTGGGGAAGGTTTTTCTTTTCTCCAGTTGGTGGCGGAGGAAGTGTGTGGGCGAAACCAGTAAAGGTGGGGGCAGTGCAGGGTGTTTGTGCCTGACAGGAGGCTGCAAGGATGACATGGGTAACTCAGCCGGGGACAGAATGATGTGCATTCTGCTCCCCCAAAACTGGGTCTCCTGCAAACACCGTCTGCACATTTTTGAAAGTATCTCACAAAGTTTTTGGAATCTCCTGCCAATCAGTTTTATTGGGTGGCTCAGTCTGAGATGCCTTAGTACCTCCTGGTATTATGAGAGGAGAGTGTTTCTCATTTGACCATCAGGGATGCGTAGGAGCCACATGAGCAGGACGGACTAGGGCAGAGTTGTCAAGGGTGAAGAAAACAGTCAAGCTCCTCCTCAGCATCATCAAGTACGAGAGACTGGCTGTATTTATTTTCTGTAATAATGGAGGAGCTTAACAGAAGCTGTGCAAAAACCCCTTGTTCTCTCAGACTGATTCTGTCCGAGTCCAAGCTCCAAAACCCGATCATGAACAGGTTTGACCAGGTGTGCGAACAGGTATGCGGGGTCCGTGGCGCTGCACATGCACCTGTTCTGCCTGTTGACGGCCGGCTTGCCGAGAAGCGACTCAGGCGCAGTTCAAAAAGAGCCGTTCTCCATATTTGGTTTTACCAGTGTACATTTCTCTGAGGCAGCAACGTGTGCTGCGCCACTCTGAGAGAAGCCATCTCGTACCCGTCCCGGGGGGTTGTGGTGCCATCTTGGCAGGGTGGGTCCGCGGTGCCCCATGCCAGCAAGGCTTCTCGGGGAGGAGATACATAAATGTGAGGAACGTCCTCGACGTGATGTGTCTTCTGCCAGAAAGATGCAGTTTGACTCTCGAGTAGTCCTAGTGACTTGCATGAGTCTTACTAGCTGTGTGAGAGAGGGTCTCGTGGGGGAACTGTGACTTTCTGTAGGTACCGTAGCTGGAAGTGCTCCGTGTTTGCAGTGTAGGGGAGACTGAGCTGGCTGTCCATGGCCGCCAGGGGCAGTTTGTCTCTGAATAAACAATTTATACTCTGCCTCCCCCCCCCCCTTACCGGATGACTGAGTTACCCAGGGTGGCTTACAAAATGCATAAAATTACAATGCAAAACTATTTTAAAAGAGAAATAAAAGCAACCTGTAATTACAGTAAACACATCTAACATGCCACAAAATAGCTGAAGAACATAAACAGCAACTCAAACCAAACCAGCAGGAGTAAGTGGGACAGGCTGCTGCCATCGTCCCTCCTGTTTGTTGCTTCCCTTTGGGACCTTCTCCTGGAACCTGGGTCTGATCCAGCCAAATCCTTTTTAGGAGCCTCTTGGAAATCCGGGTTCACTACCAAATACCTGATTGTGTGCCTTGATCTGAAGTCCAGTTATGTGAATTTCAGTGGAGCAGTTATGGAAATGTTGTTTAATCTTTTTTTCTAGTGGAAAGAAAACTCTCCCACCCTCTCGCGCCTGGCCGTGGGGCAGACCCTGATGATTAACCAACTCATAGACATGGAGTGGAAATTTGGAGGTGAATGATTTTCTGGGCTCCTCACCTGTGGTAGAGGCAGGTGCTTGCCCCCCCCCCCCCCGGCAGTTTTGTTCCTCTGCTTTTCTGACACAAGCCTTGGGTAAGCAGCCCCTGCTCGTTCTTCTTCTCTCCGGCAGTTATCGCAGGGAGCAGCGAACTGAAAAAAGTGGGAAGCCTCTTCTTGCAGGTGAGCTGCTTGGCATGCTGGGTGCAAGAATCAGACACTGACCCAAGCATAGGGGGTGGGGACGGGCAGTATGTATGCTGTGATTTGGTCAGGTTTCTGGCCCTTATGGTGGCAAAGGTAGGCTTGGAAGTATATGGACTGTGCACTCTTGGAAGTCAGCCAGGGCACTGTGCTAGATTGTGCGATCATGTGGTTGCTCTTTGTCTTTCCCCCATAACTTCCCCAATCACTTTTTGTAAATCTCTATTGTGCCCCCCCCCAGCAGAGGTTATTTGAAGGGCCCCAGCGCCTGTCCCACTGTTGAGTCTCCCTAGTCAACCTTGAGTTCCAGGGATCCTGGCTGTAAGGAAGGGGCAAAGCCCTCCTCTTCCTTATTGGGGTTGGCACCCCGTTTGGGCAGGGGGAGGAGAGGGCTTTTTTCCTCTTTGCTGGTCCCCATCAATGTTTCTTACTCTTACTGTACCTCTGCAGTTCCTCCTATGCCACAGTTGAAATCTCTTTATGAGGTTAGGAGGAGGTAGTCTAGAACCGAACTCGGGCTAGATGGCTGCACCTCCTGATTGCATCCAGAATGTTACCCGCCAAACAGATTTGTTAAATCAGACCTTGTGAAATGTTTGTAGTGAACGTAAAGAGTCTGACTTTTCTGGCTGTGGAAGTGAAGTCTGTGATTTTTTCAAGTCTGCTGTCCTGGCTATAACTGACTGAATTTCCTTCTTCATTTTTTAAACTAATTTATTTCCAGCTGAAATTGATGGTTAAAACAGGAAACCAGATTGAGCCCGTGTACATAGGTGAGTGAGCCATAGTTGTACCTTGGGGAGCTAGTCTGCAATAAAGGGAAGCCCCGGAAAAAGGCATTGCAAGTTCTTAGCTTTGGTCAACTTGGAGGTCAGCATTTCATATCTGTAACTAGAGCACATTTAGTGGTAACTTTGCAAACTGCAGCAGTTAAAGACCTCACACCCTTTCCCAGCTATATACGGTAATTGTAGCGATGGATTGCTGTTGTGTTCTGGGGGTGTCCTTGCCTCTTTGTGTGTGAACAGTGGCATATGTGGTTTGGGTCTGAGAATCTGCAGAAGAGGCCCTTGTGAAAATGGCTGTGTGCTTGTGACCCTCATTTAACTCCTGAACTCTGAATGGATACCGGTGGTTTTGTATGTTCCTCAGTAAGACTGTGGAAGCTCTTCTGATGTACCCCAGTGGCCATCTAGTCCAGCTCACTTCCACAGAACAAAGTCTGTTGTGCCTTCAGAAGATGAACAGAATTGTCCTGGCGGATCAGACCTTTAAAAGTCAACCAGCAGCATCCCATGTCCAACTCCGGTCAGCTAATGCCTTTGGAGGCTTGCAAGCAAAGCGTGAAAGTGATGGGTTAGGGTCAGGGTTGGCTGTCCCCTTTTTTTTTTTGTCCCTACCTGTCTGGTATTAAGAGAGACTACCCCCGTTCGTGGAGGTTCCATTTCACTATCATCGCTACCTTGTTGCCCTAAGTTGCCCTTAGGACCCAATCCTATCCAACTTTCCAGCACTGATGCAGCTGTGCCAACTGGGCATGCACTGCATCCTGCGATGAGGGGGCAGACGGAGGCCTCCTCAGGGTCAGGGAATGTTTTGTTCCCTGACCTCAGGGCTGCATTGAGGCTGCATCAGAGCTGGAAAGTTGGATAGGATTGGGTCCTAAGGGCGCAATCCAAACCTACTTGGGCCGCTGTCGTAACCAGCGGCCCAGCGAAAACGGGAGGCCCCAGAACGGAAAGGGGATTCAAATCCCCTCCAAAAGGGGAATTCAAAGGGGATTTGAATCCCCCTTCCGTTCTGGGACCTCTCGTTTTCGCTGGGCCGCTGGTTACAACGGCGGCCTAAGTAGATTTGGATTGCGCCCTAAGTTACTTAAATGTTGTGTGGGAAGTGTGTTGCCTTGTTTCACGTTCTGAACTACTGTTGTGTTTTCCCTCCTCGTAGAGTTAACACTGCCCCAGTTTTACAGCTTCCTTCATGAGATGGAAAGGGTTAAAACTAGTCTGGAGTGCCTGGGCTGAGTGCTTACTGAGCTGCTACTGTTGCCACGGGGCAGCTGACGGAATCCCGCAGAAAGGCTGGATGATGAGATCCTGCAACCAGAGTGTTCTGAGCTGTTTTCACTAGAAAAGTGACCGGCTCCCAAAGTGATGACAGTTTGGCCACTTTATGTTCTAAAAGCGGGGGTGCGGGTGTGTGTGTGTGGCAGCGATGGACTCTGTAAGACTTTGCTGCCCTGGGTTTCTGATGCTGGCTTTGTAAAATACTGAGATTGAAAGGGAACCTAGGAAGCAAAAATAAAGTGTCCGCCTCTTTTTGAAATGAGAAATCTGAAAGAGGCTCTTGTTGCTTAATCATCAGTCTCTTGGTGGTTTATTCTGCAGCTTGTTACACCTTTTCATAGACCTGGCCTAGATGCCTTTAAAAGGGGATTGGACAGATTCATGGAGGAAAAGACCATCACAGGTTACAAGCCATAAGCAACCTCCTAGCTTTAGAAGTAGGTTTTTCTCTGTGCCAGATGCTAGGGAGTGGCAACAGGATACAGGTTATCTTGTTGTTTGTGTGCTCCCTGAGGCATCTGGTGGGGCCACTGAGATACAGGAAGCTGGACTAGATGGGCCTTTGGCCTGATCCAGCAGCTGGGCTCTTCTTATGTTCTTATGTTTACATTTGACACCCCCCCCCCCCCATGAACACGTGTGTGAAACTGCCGCCTTACTGTAACTGAGGCTCGGATGTGTGAAGCCTGCGCCTTCGTTTCCTGGTTGCCTCTCTGAACTCTTGCCATAAACCACCTTCCAGGAGGAGGGGGCAGCCAGCCTACCTGCTTCCTGCCTGACCGGATTCGGTGCGAATCCTGGAGCATAGGGGGCAACTAGCCAGAAAGCTGTGGTCGAGAGAGGCCTTTCCTAGCCCAGCTGCCTCTTTGAATGGGTGCAAGCTGCACAAACGCTTGTACTTCGTACAGGGAGCTTTGGATCCCGCAGAGGCTGGTTAGTTGTGCGGAACAGGATATTCTTCCACAGTCAGTCTGGCTGATGACCCCCCCCCCCCGCTCAGGGCTCTTCCCTGGCTTTAAGGATCTGGGCCACTGGTGAGGTCAGCCAGCCATCCAGGCTTGCAAGAACTCGCTCTCTCTGGTATCCCCAGTGTGGCATCAACACACAGGCGGCGGCGGCAGCAGCAGACGAGGTCTCAAGCCAGATGTGGCTCCTGGGGGGGAGTAAAGGAGCCCCAGCCAGCAGCTGTGAGCCTGCCTCGGGCTGGAGTGAGACCTCTGGCCCTGCTGGCTGGCAAACCTGCCCCCACTGACCCCCCAGAGGTGAAAGAAGGGCCAGCAGGAGAGCCATGGGGATTTGCTCCAGGGTCACCCAGTCCAGAGATGCTCTCTAGCAAAGCCGGTTGCTGACCAGAGTGCTTGAGCGAGTGCTGCCCGCCTGCCTGCCCACCCCCCTGACGTAACTCGTCGTGAACTGAATTAATATCGAACCAGTCTGAAATCCCTGCTCCTTAAGTGGCCACTCTCACTGTCTGTGTAGCGCGGCTTGCTTAAGAGAACGGGTGTGGGGGCTGGATGGGGTCTCTCTGTGGTTGTGGGGGCTGGAACTAGAAGTGGAATCGAATGATGGTCTTTGATGGGCACTGCTAAAAATGTGGGGGTGACTGAGGAGTGGGCTAGTTGTGAGGGAAAGGCCATCTCTTCTTTGTAACCTGAAAACAGCTGCCCTGTTGGCCGTGAGACAGACCAAGCCAGTCTCTTTCCTCCACCCCAACGCTCTCTCTGACCAGTGTCCAAACATCACTTTTCCAGGCTCCATCATGTACACTTGTGCTACAGGCCCCGCAGGCCCTGAAAATGCCTGATTGGACTGGCTGGCCGGCCTCTGAGCTTCTCTCAGTCCCCCTACGAGGCTTGAATGGTGAATCAGGACTTCCAGGTTCAGTCAAGCTGGCCTCAGGCAGACAGAGCCAGCTCATCCATGAGGCCGACTGGGCCGGTCGCCTCTGGAGGGCACTCGGTCCACCCACCACATTCTCCTCGCGTCCTTTTCCACTCCATCTCCTTCTTTCCCGATGCAGGGAGTGGAAGGAGAAGAGGGGGGCACATCCCCAGGTAAGAGGGGCAGCAGCACCACTCGGCACGTCACCTCAGGCGCCAGGAGGGCTGCACTGGCCTCTGTCAGCTCTCCTATCTGCTCTCTGGGGATACGACTGCTACGGACTGTGCTTGCTCATTACCAAAGGAAGCGTCCTGCATGCTCAGAAAGCACTGTGCAAGTGCTCCTTCCGCTTCCTGCTGTGACTCTCGTGGGCACAAGGTCCATGCGCAGGCAGTGTGACAGTGTAGTGGCCCAAGAAGCTTCAGCACTTTTGTTCTGTATATTTATTTCGGGCTCTCATCCTTTCCACTGAGAGAGTGCCCAAGGCAGCTAATATCCCTACAGATGCAGTATTATAATAATAATACAATATATCAATCAAATGGGAGGGAGCCAATCGTAACTCAAAGTAGAGACGGCCCCAAAGCTCAACAGAAAAAGGTTTGCAACAGGTGGCAGGAAGCCTAGGGGGGAGCCAGCTGGGCGACACGCCAAGGGCAGGAAATTGCCCCAGGCGGGGCCTGTCGCACAGACACCAACTGTGCCTCAGGAGGAGGTGACAGGAAATGCAGGAGGGCTCACAAGCTGACCTCAGCGGAAGGGTGGCCTCCGGCAGGGGCAGACAGGCCGCTGGGCCTCCTGGGTCCAAGCCTTTGAGGGCTTTCATGGTATCAACTAGCACCTTGCAGAGCCAGTGGAAGTGGACTGGCAACCAGAGGTGTCGTATCTCACAGCTTCCTGTATCTCATGGTGGCCCCACCAGATGCCTCAGGGAGCACACAAGACAAGAAGATACCTGTATCCTGTTGCCACTCCCTTGCATCTGGCATTAAAGATAGCCTACTTCTAAAACCAGGAAGTTGCTTATGGCTGGTAACCTGTGATGGACGTTTCCTCCATAAATCTGTCCAAACCCCTTTTAAAGGTATCTAGGCCAGGTGCCATCACCACATCCTGTGGCAAGGAGTTCCACAGATGAATTACACGCTGGGTAAAGAAATATTTTCTTTTGTCCGTTCTAACCCTCCACTCAATTTTAGTGCATGTCCCCTCTGGTTCTGGTGTGTGAAAGGGAGAAGAACTTCCCTCTATCCATTCTCTCCATCCCATGCATAATTTTATACGTCTAAATCATGTCACTGCTGCGTGCGTTTCTAAGACTACAGATCAAGCACCAGAGAGTAGCTAGAAATAAGGTTACAAATATACAAGTTGATGTGTGTGCATTTTTTGGCAAAAGGAGGGGAGCTGCAGCTCAGCGTCAGAGCATTAGGGAGCTGGTGGTGCCAGTTAGAACAGGGAGTTCAGGGCTACGGTCCTGTCCAAGGAGACTTCAAAATCATGTGCTCACACCTGAATCTTCTCTCTCTCTCTCTGCACACACATGGTGGCAACACACAGAAGACGTGTTATTATAAAAGACAATTATTTGTCCATTCGTGATTGTCTTATAACACATTTCTTTTGCGTAGACAGAGAGAGAGAGAGAGAGAGAGAGAGAGAGTTTTTACTGTTTATGGATTAAGGTTTATAGTGTAGTCTCTGTCCACACACACAGTATGAATTCTGGCGCGTCCTGGGCGTGTGCGGAGAGTGCGGAGCTGTGTGGCTTCCATTTTATCTGATCGCATCGGAACGCAGGAGAGCCGTGTTCTCCCAAGTTCTGTTGCGATCGGCCATGGACCATGCTCATGATTTGAGAGGGCGGGACGCAGAACTAATTGTTAGACCAATGGGATGAGTGGGTTTTCAGCCAATTGGAGCGCACCTGTGTTTCAGCCAATCGGCGTTGAGGTGGGACCATCAGGAGGGACTATTTGCGTTGAAGAAACTGGTGGAGCCCAGGGCAGCATTTCGAGTGCGGCGTCCAGTCCCCTACACTCGCGCGCCTCATCACGCAAGCGCAATGCAACAGGGGTAGGTGTAGATTATACACGTGCGGCAAGCGTACGGCACTGCACTGGCACGCGCGTCTCATGTAGTCTCTCATTAGCTGACAGCGTTGGTGTGATGAAGAAATCTTTGGTTCTGACTCCATCTTGGATTTCCCGCTTCTTGGTTTGCTAAGTCTGCCTGCCGGCTGCAGAGCCCAGTGATTGGCAGGTGTCCAAAGGCCATGAGAGCAGTGCCTTGAGTGTCCCTGCTTGCTGTTTATCTGCATGGGAACAGCGACAGTGCTGCTTCTCCTAATTAAGTTCCCACACCTGCGCTGAACATCACGCGCTTCTCCAGTTGGGAGGGGGAGAGAGGAGTTCTGATGTCACCTTCTGGAACCTACGCTGGGTGTCAGCATCTGATTGGTCGCCTCGCTCATGTCAATCACCTGACCCCCAAACTCTATTTAACTGTCTCCCCAGTTTGTCTTTCCTGATATTTTTCTCTAACTTCTGTTGGAGTCAGTCTTTCTGTCTGTTGCTCCTGATGGCCTGGCTGTAGCCCTGACATGGGCTGCGCCAGCCCTGCGCCATCCCTGCTGGGATGGCTGACAACCCTTAGCATCTTGGTGAGTGCTTAGGGAAATGTATTTAGCCGTGAGGAGTTAACTCTTTATTATTTTAGTCTGTTTCTTGTGTACGTGAAACGTTATGCCAAATGTATTCTGCAGTTTTACTGCCTTGTAACTTTTATGTCTCTAACCATGCTTTTGCGTAGCCTAAAATAAATTAACCATTCTATTTTACCTTTGGAGTGTTTCTTGTTTCATCATATCTACTACTGTGGGCATGAATCCCTTAGAAGAAATGGAGTAGCCCTCATAGTCAATAAAAGAGTGGGAAAGGCAGTACTGGGGTGCAACCTCAAAAACAACAGAATGATTTCAGTTCGAATCCAAGGCAAACCATTCAACATTACAGTAATCCAAGTGTATGCACCAACCACTGATGCCGAAGAAGATGAAGTTGACCGGTTCTATGAAGACCTACAACACCTTCTCGAACTAGCACCCAAAAAAGATGCCCTTTACATCATAGGAGACTGGAATGCTAAAGTAGGAAATCAAGAAATAAACGGAACAACAGGCAAGTTTGGCCTTGGAGCGCAAAATGAAGCAGGGCAAAGGCTAACAGAGTTCTGTCAAGAGAACACGCTGGTCATAGCAAACACTCTTTTCCAACAACACAAGAGGCGACTCTACACATGGACATCACCAGATGGTCAATACCGAAACCAGATAGATTATGTGCTTTGCAGCCAAAGATGAAGAAGCTCTATACAATCAGTAAAAACAAGACCTGGAGCTGACTGTGGCTCAGATCATGAGCTTCTTCTTGCAAAATTCAGGCTTAAACTGAAGAATGTAGGGAACACCACTAGACCAGTCAGATATGACCTAAACCATATCCCTTATGAGTATACAGTGGAGGTGAAGAATAGATTTAGGGCATTAGACCTGGTAGACAGAGTGCCTGAAGAACTATGGACGGAAGTTCGTAACATTGTACAGGAGGCAGCAACGAAAACCATCCCAAAGAAAAAGAAATGCAAGAAAGCAAAGTGGCTGTCAGATGAGGCTTTACAAATAGCTGTGGAAAGAAGGAATGCAAAAAGCAAAGGTGAAAGGGAAAGATATAAACAACTGAATGCAGATTTCCAGAGAATAGCAAGGAGAGATAAGAAGGCCTTCTTAAATGAACAATGCAAGGAAATCGAGCAAAACAACAGAATGGGGAGGACTAGAGATCTCTTCAAGAAAATTGGAGATATCAAGGGAACGTTTTGTGCAAAGATGGGCATGATAAAGGACAAAAAAGGCAGAGACCTAACAGAAGCAGAAGAGATTAAGAAGAGATGGCAAGAATACACAGAAGAACTATACAAGAAAGATCTTAATGTTCCTGATGACCACGCTGGTGTGGTCACTGACCCGGAGCCGGACATCCTAGAGAGTGAAGTCAAGTGGGCCTTAGGTAGCATCACTAACAACAAAGCTAGTGGAGATGATAATATCCCAGCTGAGCTACTTAAAATCCTAAATGATGATGCTGTGAAAGTGCTGCACTCAATATGCCAACAAATTTGGAAAACTCAGCAGTGGCCAAAGGATTGGAAAAGGTCAGTTTACGTTCCAATTCCAAAGAAGGGCAGTGCCAAAGAGTGCTCAAACTATTGCACAATTGCACTCATTTCACATGCTAGCAAGGTTATGCTCAAAATCCTACAAGCTAGGCTTCAGCAGTACGTGGACCGAGAACTACCGGACGTACAAGCTGGGTTTCGAAGAGGCAGAGGAACTAGAGATCAAATTGCCAACATGCGCTGGATCATGGAGAAAGCCCGAGAGTTCCAAAAACCCACCTACTTCTGCTTCATTGACTACGCAAAAGCCTTTGATTGTGTGGATCACAACAAACTGTGGCAAATTCTTAAAGAGATGGGGGTACCAGACCACCTTACCTGTCTCCTGAGAAACCTGTATGCGGGTCAAGAAGCAACAGTTCGGACCAGCCATGGAACAACCGACTGGTTCCAAATTGGGAAGGGAGTACGGCAAGGCTGTATATTGTCACCCTGCCTATTTAACTTATATGCAGAGTACATTATGAGAAATGCAGGGCTGAATGAATCGCAAGCCGGAATCAAGATTGCCGGGAGAAATATCAACAACCTCAGATATGCAGACGATACCACCCTAATGGCAGAAAGTGAAGAAGAACTAAAGAGCCTCTTGATGAGGGTGAAAGAGGAGAGTGCAAAAGTTGGCTTGAAACTCAACATTAATAAAACTAAGATCATGGCATCTGGGCCCATCAATTCCTGGCAAATAGAAGGGGCAGAAATGGAAGCAGTAACAGATTTTACTTTTCTGGGCTCCAAGATCACTGCAGACGGAGACAGCAGCCATGAAATTAAAAAATGCTTACTCCTTGGAAGGAAAGCTATGGCAAACTTAGACAGCATAATAAAAAGCAGAGATATCACCATGCCAACCAAAGTTTGCATAATCAGGGCGATGGTGTTCCCAGTAGCAATGTATGGTTGCGAGAGTTGGACCATAAGGAAGGCTGAGCGCCGAAGAATAGATGCTTTTGAACTGTGGTGCTGGAGAAGACTCCTGAGAGTCCCTTGGACTGCTAGGAGATCAAATCAGTCAATCCTAAATGAAATCAAGCCTGACTGTTCCCTGGAAGGACAGATACTAAGGCTGAAACTCAAATATTTTGGCCACCTAATGCGAAGAGAGGAGTCTCTGGAGAAGACTCTGATGCTGGGAAAAATTGAAGGCAAAAGGAGAAGGGGAAGGCCAAGGATGAGATGGTTAGACAGCATCACCGATGCAACGAACATGAAAATGAGCGAACTCAGGAAGATAGTGGAGGACAGGAAGGCCTGGCGGGATATGGTTCATGGGATCACGAAGGGTCGGACACGACTTAACGACTGAACAACAACAAGCTGACAGCAGCAGCTCTCAGTCGGAGAAAGGGAGGCCTCTTCCAGCCCTGCTGAGATCAAACCTGGGTCCAGGACCGGCCCATCCATGCGGACAACTGAGGAGGGTGCCTCAGGCAGTAGTTTGGTGGGAGCCACCTCCACCTGTCTACTCACCTCCATGGCTCCTCCTCTTCTTCTTCCTCCCACCCCCCAGGACTAGAAGAAAGAAGAGCGTGGAGTGGAGCACTCCCACTTCAAGAGGAAGTGTGGAGGAGAAGCTCTAGCCCACCACTCTCCTTTCCTCCACACTTCCTCTTCTGCTCTGTTCCTCCTTTCCTTTTCTAATTCAGGGGGTGAGAGGAGCAGAAGCAGCTGGCACACCACCAGGTAAGGGGGGGCTCTCCCACTGAGCTATGGCCTCTCCCCATTTACAGTGAGTCACATGTTTCGTTCCAAAGAGCCCATTCCAAAGCTGCATAATAATAGGCTTACCAGATCTCCAACCGGGACAGAGTGCTAGACCTTTAGGAGAAGGAATGTGGGACATTGTGTTCAGTGGGGCTTGCTTCTGAGTAGACATGCCTAGGATTGTGCTCTTAAGTTCTAACAAGCTACACCTGCCCACATTCCTTCTCCTAAAGGTCTAGCACTCTGTCCCGGTTGGAGATCTGGTAAGCCTACATAATAACAATGTGCAGTTAGAACCATCATAGTCAGAAAAAACAGAGTTATGGACGTGGTCACTTCAGCCCACAGTGCTTCTGATGCATGCAGTACACGCAGACAGACTGCAGAGGGTGCCAAAGGACTGTGCAAGAAATGTCTGCCCCAAGGGCACACCAAGCAGTCCACAGAAAAGAAAAAGAGGGTGGTGGCAGATGAGTAGCAAGTCCTCGAATGCAGGACCACAGGAAGCCATTCAAAGTAGCCCTCACCCTGCTGCATGCACATGGGCAACCAACTGCCAACCTACTGCTAAAAATTCAAGTCTCTAACATTTCAGGGCACCCCCACCCCCACCCCATGGGTGCATTTCTTGCTGCTGCCCATTGTCACATAACCCAGCAGGGCTCCTGGAATTAGGGCTGGCTCCCCACCCCCTGGATGCATTTCTTAGCAAGCAAAAGGAGAAGAAAGAAGCAAGAGCAGCAAATTCATGTACAGCATTTGTTTATTTGAAAAGCTCCACAAAAATGAATTCCTATGAGAAACATACTTTATTTGGACATGGAAAGTGTATAATGCAATTTCAGGTCAGCAAACGTCATGTTAGGTGAAGGCCTGGTTTGGAGATTTGGAAATTTACAAAATACCCAAAGTCATTGCTGTAGACAAGCGCTTGAGGTGACAGTTGGGATACAGTACTGTGACTTTTGCAGCTTCTTGACTCAAGGAGGTTATGCGAGATGAAGACTCTGCACAGCAGCAGGGGCTCTCTGGCAGGGCACAGAGGGAAGCTGTGTGAGGCGGCACCGGCACGGCACCCACCTCTGGGGGTGGGTTTTAGCTGCCCTTAGTGGTGACAAAGTGGGAAGCAAACAGATGTGACCGGGGGGGGCACAATCCACCATTCAGAAATGTTTGACTTGACCTGGAACTATGCAAGAGCACAGACCTCCCTCTCTGTAGACTGTGCCTCATGCTAATTAGTGGAGGGAGGGGGTGCAGTTTGGATTGTTCTGTCCCAAACACAAAAATTGGTTGGTCTGATCCTGCTGGAGGAAGGATGGTTTTCAAAATCATGGGGCATATCTGTATTGTACGCAGAGCACTACCTCTTCCCAAAGGGGAATGGGTGTGTCCACCAGAATCTCTCTTGGGCACCAGCCTAGTGCACACATTAACAGATCATCATCACCATCACCATCTGTATTTATATACACTGCCTTTCCGGTCGTCAGATTTCTCCTCAGGCTTTATTCAAGGCGGTTTACACAGGCAGGCTCTTCGAACCCCCGTAGGTGGGTGGGGTTCTATTCTCACAGAACCCTTTTCCTTCTCCAGATGTTTCCCTTCAACGGTGTGGTTCTCTCTCTGGCTGCACAGCACGCGCTGCCTTCCGAGCTTTCCCGACAGCGACTCCTCTCTCTCGCAGAGCGTTAACGCAGGTTATCTCCACTTGTTGGCAGCTTCCGGTCATCTCCGATCCAGGGCGCGACTGAGCTGGTCTCATCTTAGCTGTCTTCAGACAGACGGCAGCTCAGCCACCAGACCACACCTCCTGCCCTCCTGAGGAGATCAGTGTCTTCCTGGGTAGTATATCACTTCAGACTGCAGGTGGGCAAATGCACAAATGGAATGTCCCTCCATGTTAAAACTCCCTGCATGTAGAAAACTAGGGCTGACATCTTATACATGTTGAATTGAATGGGACTTCTGAGTAGACATATATAAGAGTTTCAGGATTTTTTTGCCACCACAGAAGAATCTCTCTCTCTCTCTCTCTCTCTCTCACACACACACACACACACACACACACACACACACACACACACGCACACACACAAACGGCTTAAGCTTTATTGTATGCTGAGCAGTGTAGCAGCAGCATATTCAATAATCAAGGGTTTGTTTTGTTTATTTCCTTACTGTATCTACACAGAATCACTTTGAACCATGACTGCTACCAAGGCAGTTTATAAATAAAAAAATAAATTAAAACAATTCACAAACAATTCTACTGTGAAAAGAAATAATTAAAAAATAAGACCCAACGCCTAACCAAACAAGAGGTGTGATCAAAGTAAAGCAGCAGAAGAAGCAAACAGCAAAAATCACTTCTTTAATCTACCGATAGTACAGCAATAATTGCCCCCCCATGAGAGAGAGAGAGAGAGAGAGAGAGAGTTTCAAAGAACAGGAGCCACCACAGCAAAAGCCCCTGCTTCTTGATGTCGATAGCTTACAACCCAATCCACTATTACTCCCTGTGTGGCGATGGTGGGGGAGAGTTTTAGCTTCCAGAGGCGCCCCTGCTGGCCTGGTGAATCTACTCAGACCTGCACCAACAATATTGCTGGCACAAGTCCGCCTGGACCCAGGAAGGCGGTTTGGATTCGGTGGACGCTGCTGCCGCCAAACCCACCCCCTTCCTGGTCTCAATCTGCCCTTCTCCCTGTCTCCGTTGCCACCCTGTTCTGTCCACCTCCCTTCCACCCCTACGCAATCTTTGCAATCTTACCTGGTCTGTCAGATGTCTGGTGTCTGCCCGCTCCAGAGTGTTGCCTTTTGCGACAGCTGGAAAATGCCATGCGCCGTCAGAATGCTTGTTCTGGCAGCACTAGGCGCCAGTAGGATTGGGGCCTTATTGTCCACAACTGTCATCAGTTGTACCCTAGCAGGGCTCCGCTAGCAGATTTCAAGGCTGGGGGGGGGGCTCATGTGAGAGAAGGCAACTCCCTGAGAGACTTGGGACCCTGACTGCTTGAAAGTCACTGTTTGCGCTTTGAGGCGTCAGTTTAGCACCTTGAACTGGACCTGGAATCCGACGAGCTGCCAAAGAAGATGCTTCAGGAGAAACTTGGTATGCTTAGTTCTATCAGCACCTGAACAGCCACGTTCAGAACCACTTGGGGTTTCTGGACTGTCGTTACGGTCGGCCCCATATAAAGTGCATCAAGATAATCTGATCGCGAAATGACCAAAGCCTGAAAGACGGTCTCCGGTGGCGGTTCCTTTCCTTTCTGTAGCAGGCACAGCTGCTGCTGGTGTTTCAGCTGAAGTGGATCGAAATCTGGGCCACTGAGTGCTGCTGCCAGAGCCAGGAGAACTCCTCGGCTGGGGACATGATTCACGATGATGCTCTGGGCCACGATTCCATCCTTCCTCCCCAGACACTCTCTTTCACTCCATTCCTGGACACTTGGCCAGGAAACTGGTTTCTCACATAACTTTTCAAGCCCATTGTCCTGTCAATTCAATGCTCAGGATCATTAAAAAAGGGGGTTGAGAATAAAATGGCCAATATCATTCTGCCTTTGTACAAATCGATGGTAAGGCCACATCTGGAGTATTACGTCCAGTTCTGGTCACCACACCTCAAAAAGGATATAGTTGAATTGGAAAAGGTGCAGAAAAGAGCGACCAGAATGATTCGTGGGCTGGAGCACCTGCCTTATGAGGAAAGGCTACAGCGTCTGAAAAAAGGCGCCTGAGGGGGGACATGATTGAGACTTATAAAATTATGCATGGGATGGAGAGAGTGAATAGAGGGAAATTCTTCTCCCTCTCGCACAACACCAGAACCAGGGGACATGCACTAAAATTGAGTGGACGGAGAGTTAGAACAGACAAAAGAAAATATTTCTTTACCCAGCGTGTAATTCATCTGTGGAACTCCTTGCCACAGGATGTGGTGATGGCACCTGGCCTAGATGCCTTTAAAAGGGGTTTGGACAGATTCATGGAGGAAAAGACCATCACAGGTTACAAGCCATAAGCAACCTCCAGGTTTTAGAAGTGGGTTTTCTCTGAGCCAGGTGCAAGGGAGTGTCAACGGGAAACAGGTTATCTTGTTGTCTTGTGCTCCCTGAGGCATCTGGTGGGGCCACTGTGTGATACAGGAAGCTGGACTAGATGGGCTTTTGGCCTGATCCAGCAGGGCTTTTCTTATGTTCTTATGTTCTTATGTCTGGGGCTTTTCAGTCTAGAAAAAAGGCGCCTGAGGGGGGACATCATTGAGACGTATAAAATTATGCATGGGATGGAGTGGATAGAGGGAACTTCTTCTCCCTCTCGCACAACACCAGAACCAGGGGACACGCACTAAAATTGAGTGGAGGGAGAGTTGGAACAGACAAAAGAAAATATTTCTTTACCCAGCATGTAATTCATCTGTGGAACTTGCCACAGGATGTGGTGATGGCACCTGGCCTGGATGCCTTTAAAAGGGGTTTGGACAGATTCATGGCGGAAAAGACCATCACAGGTTACAAGCCATGATGGGGATAAGTCCTGCACGTTGCTTTTGCTTCCCTGAAAGGCTCCGAAGGCGAGGGGGTGGGGCCGCTTTGTTCCTCCGTGTAACGGAGGCTCCGATCTCAGCGGAACTTAGAGCTCCGCCCCCCCCCCTGCAGTGACGCCACTGCCTCCTGGTCTTAGTAATAGGCGATCTCTGAATGCCAGATGCAAGGGAGTGGCAACAGGACACCGGTATCTTGTTGTCTTGTGTGCTCCCTGAGTAGGCTTACCAGATCTCCAACTGGGACAGAGTGCTAGACCTTTAGGAGAAGGAATGTGGGCAGGTGTAGCTTGTTAAGTCCTAGAGCACAATCCTAGGCATGTCTACTCAGAAGCAAGCTGTGCTCTAAGGTTTAACAAGCTACACCTGTCCACATTCCTTCTCCTAAAGGTCTCGCACTCTGTCCCGGTTGGAGATCTGGTAAGCCTATTCTGAACTGGTATGCCAGCCAGCCGCTGGAGGTGATGCTGGCTGGGGAATTATCTGGCTTGGCCCCGTCGAAAAGAAAGGCCAGCCAATCAGCCATTGGGACACCCCGCCTTGAGCCAGACTGGAGGGGGGGCACCGTGGTGGCCCCATGAGAAGCCTCACACGGCTAGCACGCTTGGCATTCTTCTGGACCAGTGTCACTCTACTGTGAGACTCTCTCTGGCCTGGCCTTGTGCCACAGCAGCTGCATTTTGTTCGCTGCTGAGATGTCCTGTTGTTGCACAGGGAACTGGGTGACACTTGGAAGCTGTCGGATTGAGGCAGATCAAGGGCCTGTCAAATCCAGGTCTGTCTGTCTCCTACAACAACCCGCATCAGACGCAGCTGCTGGGGGGGGGGAGTACAGTACAGGAAGGGAGCCCACCCACCCATCCACCCTGCTGTTCGAGGCCAGGTTCTGCTGGAGGAGAGCACGGACAGGTTGCTACTGCCTTGTTCCAAGGATTTTGCTCGTTCTTCTATCCTGGATTTACTGTCAGGCATTACAGGGCTTAAGCCAAGAGCCCTGGAGGTCAGGCAGGCTGCAGGCAGGGGACACCAACCACATGCCCTCTGCCTGTGCCACTGCTGGGTTGTGGCTTATAGTAGGGTTTCACTCACTGCCACGAGATGGGGGAAGAAGAATGGCCACAGGGGACTCTAACATGGGATGCCACAAATCCCGGAAGGCAGAGAGGTCGTCTACCAGTGGCTATTCGTCATGATGGTTTCATGGAAGGTCCAGATTGAGAGACAGCAGATCTCTCGGGGGGAAAACGAGAGCCCTCCGTGCCCTGCTTGTAAGCTTGGCCGCCGTGTCGGAAGTGCTGGGGCCTCTGGGAGTTTTGCCCGCGTCCCTTTTGCTGTTGAGGATTCACAAGGCCGGCTGGGTATTGCGGAAAGGAGGAGAAAAGAGGCACAAACCACACCGCCGGGAGATCCTTGAGCCGCCGCTTCATTTCGATGGGGCCCAGCCGGCCCGGGCTTGTGTAGGAGAGGAGAAAGCCCCCTGCCTGCCCTGGGTGGTGGGGTCAAAGGAAGGACCATACGTTTGAGTTATGTGTAGCTTTTATTTAGAAGCAGCAAAACAGTTTATATTAAAATACAAACTGCCTAAAAACACAATATACTGTAATTGAACCATTAAAAAAAGTAGTAATATAAAACAGATTGTATCACAGAATCACACAGAATAAAAACTTTCTGAAAATAGACAGTTTTAACTTGCCATCCAAAAACAGCCAAGGACAGGGCAGGCAACAGCCAGGCAACCCTGCCGCCAGGAGGGCATAAAGAAGGTGCCACCACTGAGAAGGACCTGTCTCTCGCACCCACCAGCCACATTCCTATCAATGGTGGGCCCGCACAGCAGGGTCTAAGGGGGGAGGGCAGCTGGGGAAATGAGGGGGCGGGCGTCCCCTCACCCCCTTCCCTTTGCTTCCAATGAGCACAGTGGGCAGCTCCTTTCTCTGTGTTGTTGTTCTCTTCGAAACCATCAGGAGCCAGGGATGCTGGGAACCCAGCGTTTCGTAGGCACAGAATGTTGGGAGGTTGGTTTGCTTGAACAGTTCCTGGAGTTTTGGTCCTAGCACAGTCTTAAAAGACCCTGGCCCAAAAGAGGTGGAGGAAGGGAGAAGAACTGGCGCTGGGAAGACGTGTGTGTGTGTGTGTGTGTGTGTGTGTGTGTGTAGGTAGGTAGGTAGGTAGGTAGGTAGGTAGCAGAACTGCTGCTCCTTCTCTGTGGGTTGCTGCAGCTGGCAGGGAGGGAGACCAGCTGCTCCACATGGATCCGGGAATCAGCTGGCCTCTCAGTGCCAAGCTAAGCCCTGCCGGGAAAAAGATGGGTGGTCCAGAAGACGTCCCTACCACCTCCAGCAGAGGAGAGTCAGTGATACCATTCAGGGCGGAGCCACACATTTGATGTTTACCGAGCGACACTCACTGGGGGTGGCTGGCTGGGTGTGTGTGTGTCACATTGGCTGGCTGGAGAAAGTACCTGAAGTGAGTGCCTCCTACCTGTGAGGGCGGGGGGGGGGGAGCAGTGCGAAGATGCGGCAGTGAGAAGTGTGTGTGCAGCGTGTCCTGCTCCTCTGCAGGTTAGCAGCACAACCCTTGACTTGAAAACGTGCCTCTCTCTCTTTGGGGAAAACATGAAATGCTGCTTTTTCACATACAGAGCCGTCGTCAGCCGCTCTACTCTGCATCATGTCATTCTAGTTCCCGACCAAACAGTCAATCCTCAGCACTTCAGACCTCAATGTGTGCTGCTGGCATCCTTACGTGACTAAGGTTGCACTAGGTGCGGACGGTGTCATCCCGGAAAACCCCAAGCAGGCAGCAGGCATCCCTGCTGCCTACAGCCTCCAAGCAAGCAAGCAAGCAAGATGTAATTCATCTGTGGAACTCCTTGCCACAGGATGTGGTGATGGCACCTGGCCTAGATGCCTTTAAAAGGGGTTTGGACAGATTCATGGAGGAAAAGTCCATCACAGGTTACAAGCCATAAGCAACCTCCTGGTTTTAGAAGTGGGTTTTCTCTGTGCCAGGTGCAAGGGAGTGTCAACGGGAAACAGGTTATCTTGTTGTCTTGTGTGCTCCCTGAGGCATCTGGTGGGGCCACTGTGTGATACAGGAAGCTGGACTAGATGGGCTTTTGGCCTGATCCAGCAGCCAGGCTCTTCTTATGTTCTTATGTTCGCTCCCCCTCCTTGAAGACTCAGCCAGGTCATGATGACCGCGACACTCTTGTCGCTTTCCAGGCTGCTTCCTTCCTTCCCAGTGTGTCCCACGGCGGAGGGAGATGCCTACAGCCTCCAAGCAAGCAAGCAAGCAAAGTTGCTCAGCCTGGTGACAGAGGAAACGGAACCAAGCCAAAGGGTGGGTGGCCAGCCGGCCTCCTGCTACCAGTCCAGCGGGTGCCCGTGGAAGAGGGAGGGTGGGCCGCGAAATCAGCACATATCCATCCGCAACGTCGATACAGGCAGCAGCGGAGGGAGAAGAGAGTATCCACCATGGAATTCAGCTGCCTGGCTGCTGCTGCTGCTGCTGCTGCTGCTGCTGCTGCTGCTGCTGCTGCTGCTACTCTCCAGCCCCACCCCCAGCTCTGTCCTGCTTTCCCGGTGACGATGCTGCTGCTGCTGCTGCTGCTGCCATCTTGGGCTACAAAGGCCGCCCGGCTGCTGGCAGGCAAGGCGCCAGCTGCCACATGTGTAACCTTGTCTAATCTTCACATTGATAGAAATGTGCTGTGCCCCTTTTGCCACAGAAGGGGAGATATGTGGCAATGCTGAGTGGCATTTTGCAGGGAGAGTTCTGGGTGGAGAGGCCTGGAGAGCCACAAGGCAGGAGGAGAGGGAGGGGGGAAGAGAGAGATGCTTGCAATTATTCTCCAGCCAAACCCTTCCAGCAGATTGCAGTCATAGCAACCGCGATGGGTTGTCCCAGCCGGAGTCTACAGTGCAATAAATGGAGAGTGGGACAGACGCAGGGAAACAGCAGCAGCCGCCTTGCCTCGCCTGGCTTGGCCTTGCACTGGCCCACCTCCTTGGGGGCCGGCAGTATTGGCACAAACAAACAGCAACTGGCAGCCCCCGGAGCTGCGAGTCTTCCCTCCTCCCTCCTCCTCCCCTTTTGCAAATGCTTTCTGACACACATTTTATTCTAGCCAGGGCTGACTTTGCAAGTTTCCCTGCCTGCTTCTTGCCTGCTTCCGTGTGACTAAATTATACACGAGAGGAGAGGCAGGCTGGGAATTGGGATCGCAGAAAGCAGGCTTGAGAGGGTGGTGGTGGCGGCCAAGACACTGAGCCGCAACCTGCAAAGTCTCCGGTTCAACTCTTACCTCCTCCGGTACTCTCCGTCCTCCTGGGTGACCTCAACAAGACCCACTCTTCCGGCTTTCCGATGTGGAGCGAACAATCCTAGCCTACCCTATTCGGTGGCAGTAAGGCTTACTAAGGCTGGAGACGCACAACACCGCCGAAGAAGCGGCAAGTTGTTTGAGAGTCATCTTCTCACATCCCAAACACATACAAATGTGTTTGTTACATCACTGCCATGTTTGGTCAAAAAGCCTTTGCAGGTTTCTCAAACAACACAAAAACCTGTAAAAAAACACAGTTAGAATCAAAAAGTGGGATATGTATACAGTATGCACACTGCAGTCCGTAGTCCATCCTTTAAGCCTCATTTTAACTTTCTGGAGAGAGAAAAAACCCAATCTGAGACAATGTAGTATGTGGCACTCTTTGAATGCTCAAAATGCAGTTCTAGGAATACATTGGTGCATTGGTGTGACTAGGCTGGCTGATCCCTGCACACAAAAGGCTTGGGCACAGCAGCCTGTGAGTGGGGCGACGACAACCATGAAAGGAGGCGTCATCGATCGAAGCCTTCTCCAGTGCTTTCTCCACTGGCTGGGCAGCCATCAGGAAACCAGCCAGGCACTGGCAGCAGCAGCTCCCCCTTGTGGTGGGATCGTCATCAACTGCGTCACAGGCATGGTGGGCATTTTGCAGAGGAGTATTGTGATGATGAGAGCATTCTTGTCGTCCTGTTGCACGGCACCAACCTGGGATTTCCCTGCAAAGTGTGTCTTGTGTCTCTTCTCCTTCTACCCCCACCATTTCCACCTCCTCATCCATTTTGAACTGTGCGTTCCCTCTGTCTTTTGCCTTCTCTCTCGCTCTGCAGCAGTGGCGGGGGACTTTCGTGAGCACATAAAAAGGGTAAAGGTGACCCCTGACAATTAAGTCCAGTCGTGTCCGACTCTAGGGTGTGGTGCTCATCCCCATTTCAAAGCCGAAGAGCCAGCGTTGTCCGAAGACGCCTCCGTGGTCATGTGGCCGGCATGACTCTCCTTGCCGCAGCGCGTAGCATGCGGCTGGAACACGGAGCGCTGTTTACTTTCCTGCAAGCGGTACCTATTTATCTACTCGCATTAACATGCTTTGGAACTGCTAGGTTGGGAGGAGCCGGCCAAGAAACGAGAGCTCACCCCGTCGCGGATTCGAACTGCCGACCTTTCAATCGACAGCTCATGGTTCAGTGGTGCAAAAGGCTCTTCCTGCCCTGGGCAGCATTTGAAGAACACAGCAGCAGCACAACCTGATTTCTTACGTGCTTCAAGCATGTGGCCCTTTTGCGCTGCTCCCAAACCACTGCAGACCTTATGACTGGTCCTGCTCAGGGTCACCTCCGGAAATGGAGAGAGAAGAACCACGCTTGCTTGCTTGCTTGCTAGAGGCTTTACCTCCCCTGGGGTATAGGGAGATTCTTTGCTCCCACTTTGGGCAAATGGGTTTTTCAAGACTATTCAGCAACTTGCGGAACCAGATTACCAGGCGTGCAAGTGGAATAACTTAAGCAGCAGCTTCACAGAGCGCGGAAGGACAGATCCTGGCCCCCCTGAGGGACTTACAGTCTGATAGTGACACACAAGGGAGACAATAGAGGGGAGGACGTCTCAGTCTGCAGCATCCCCATTCAGGAAGATTCCCTCAGGTGCACGACTAGGAAAAAGGTTGTAGAGCCGCTACCAGTTGGAGGAGACAGACAGCAGCACCCTGGGCAAGATGGATCAAGGATGGCCGAGGCTCACAGTTGCACCTGCCTGCCACTGGCAAATGTATGCAAAAATCTCCACCCTGCTCCAGGCCCATCCCAGAGGAAGGTAGAGTTTCCCCTTGCACTGAGCCTCACAGGCACTTGGGAAGCAGAGAGAAATCTTCCTGCCTTCCAAGTGAAAAAAATCCACAGTCAGGGAATAAGGGGGCAGGTCCTCTTGTGGGTTAGGAACTGGTTGAAGACCAGGAAACAGCGAGTGGGAGTCAATGGGCAATTTTCACAATGGCGAGAGGTGAAAAGCGGTGTGCCCCAAGGATTGGTCTTGGGACCGGTGCTTTTCAACTTATTCATAAATGACCTGGAGTCGGGGATAGGCAGTGAGGTGGCCAAGTTTGCAGATGACACTAAACTTTTCCGGGTGGTGAAGACCAGCAGGGATTGTGAAGAGCTCCAGAAGGATCTCTCCAAACTGGGAGAATGGGCAGCAAAATGGCAGATGCGCTTCAATGTAAGTAAGTGCAAAGTGATGCACATTGGGGCAAGAAACCAACATTTCACATATACGCTAATGGGTTCTGAGTTGTCTGTGACGGATCAAGAGAGAGATCTTGGGGTGCTAGTGGACAGGTCGATGAAAGTGTCAACCCAGTGTGCGGCGGCTGTGAAGAAGGCCAATTCCATGCTCGGGATCATTAAAAAAGGGATTGAGAATAAAACAGCCAATATCATTATGCCTTTGTACAAATCGATGGTAAGGCCACATCTGGAGTATTGCGTCCAATTCTGGTCGCCGCATCTCAAAAAGGATATAGTTGAATTGGAAAAGGTGCAGAAAAGAGTAACCAAAATGATTAGTGGGCTGGGGCACCTCCCTTATGAGGAAAGGGCGGCTATAGTGTTTGGGGTTCTTCAGTCTAGAAAAAAAAAAAGGTGCCTGAGGGGGGACATGATTGAGATGTATAAAATTATGCATGGGATGGAGAGTGTGGATAGAGAGACGTTCTTCCCTCTCACACAACACCAGAACTAGGGGGCATCCACTAAAATAGAGTGGTGGGAGAATTAGAACAGATAAAAGAAAACATCTCTTTACCCAGCGTGTAATTCATCTGTGGAACGCCTTGCAACTAGGTGAGGTGATGGCACCTGGCCTGGATGGTTTTTAAAGGGGATTGGATAGATTTATGGAAGAAATGTCTATCACAGGTTACAAGCCATGATGGGGATAAGTAACCTCCTGGTCTTAGTAATAGGCGATCTCTGAATGCCAGATGCAAGGGAGTGGCAACAGGATACAGGTATCTTGCTGTCTTGTGTGTTCCCTGAGGCATCTGGTGGGGCCACTGTGAGATACAAGGAAGCTGGACTAGATGGGCCTTTGGCCTGATCCAGCAGCTGGGCTCTTCTTATGTTCTTATGTTTACATTTGACCCCCCCTCCCATGAACACGTGTGTGAAACTGCCGCCTTACCGTAACTGAGGCTCGGATGTGTGCCTGATCCAGCAGGGCTCTTCTGAGGTTCTTATGTACCGTATTTTTCACTCCATAAGACGCACTCCCCCCCCAAATAGGGGGGAAATAGTGTGCGTCTTATGGAGCGAATAAAACAAAATGTAAAGAAAAAATACTTACCGGGGCTTCGGGGAGGCCTGCAGAGGTTCACGCAGGCCTCCCCGATCTTCATTTCGGCAAAAAATGGCCATTTCCGGCCATTTCAGGTTTTCGTGAAAACCGGAAGTGGCCGAAAATGGCCGTTTTTTTTGCAGAAATGAAGATCGGGGAGGCCTGTAGAGGCTCGCGCAGGCCTCCCCGAAGCCCTGGTAAGTATTTTTTCTTTACATTTTTATTATTTTTATTATTTTTATTTTTATTAAAAAAAACATTTTTCCCTATTTTTCGCTCCATAGGATGCATGCGTCCTATGGTCTGATGCGTCCTATGGAGCGAAAAATTCGATAAGTGTCTCCAAAGCTAATATGACAAGGATGAGTCCAGCAAGAACTTGCCCTGTGGTCACACTAGACTTATTTATTTATTTATTTATTTACAATATTTTTATCCTGCCTTTCTCTCCAAAGGGACCCAAGGCGGCTTACAACAAAAAAATATACAAAAAATACATATAGATAATTACTTTTTAAAAAAACAGTAAAAAACAGTTAACAAAACTAATAAAAACATCTAAAAATTGATTTAAAAGATTACATTTAAAAAATATAAAAACAGCATACCCTACCCGTACCAGCAAGATGTTAGAAAAGGCAGGGGCTCAGAAGGCTTCTTTGAACAAGAAGGTTTTTAGGCCTCACCCAAAAGTGTCCAAGGAGGAAGCAGTTCATAAGTCAAAGGGGAGGGAATTCCATAAGGTTGGTGCCACTACCTCGCACCTCCCTGGGCGACGGTACCCGCAAAAGGGCCTTCTCGGATGATCTAAGGAGACGAGCCGGACTATATAGAAGTAGGCGGTCTCTCAAATATCCTGGCCCCAAGCCGTATAGGGCTTTAAAGGTCAAAACCAGCACTTTGAATTGGGCCCGGAAACAAATCGGCAGCCAGTGCTGCTGTCGGAGGAGCGGCCCGACAGAGTTGAACCGCCTACCTCCAGTGACCACACAGGTCGCCGCATTCTGTACTAATTGCAGTTTCTAAACCATCTTCAAGGGCAGTCCCACGTAGAGCGCGACCTTTCAATCGACAGCTCATCAAAATCAAATGCAGTCTATGCAGACATCTGCACAAGACAGAACATCCACAACGAATGCAGACAGGTCACTCCACTGCTAGCTACAGCAAGGCCACCCTGCCCCTTCCATTACCTGGAGAAGAAGACACAGGCTTATATGGCGTCAGCGCATTGGTCCACACATTTGGGCTCGCCAAAGGCCCTTCAGCCTAATGAAAGTGTCTTATTTCTATGTTCTGCTGAACTGTGGAAGCAGTCGGAGAGGTTCTGAGGCTTAGCACAACTGCTGCAGGGACCCATCCCCACCCCTCCACTTTCAGCCTGAGGAAGAGTTTGGGGGCCCTTCCCTATCCCTGTAGTATAGTTGAAGTGTTTGGTTTGGACCACCTCTAAGTCTAGTTTGTACAGCTTGTACAGCCTGAGAAAAACGGTATAAATTCCGTTGTGACGCAGAGCCTTCGTCAGAAGGCCCTGGCGCGTCGGCTGGGGTGGTCGCTCCAAGGCTTTCTCCTGGCCTTGGAGCCTCTGAGGCCGGGAGAAGGCCTTGGAGCAGAGCCGGCTGCAACGGGGGGGCAGCGCCCGGGGGCGCCCGGGGCAGCGTCCCATTGGGTCGCCCCCCAAATCGCGGAGCGATTAAACTTAGGAGGTGGGGATGGGGGGGTTAGGGTGACGCCTTGGGGCAGCACGCGTCCTAGTGGACAACTACCGGCCAGTTTCAAACCTCCCGTTTTTGGGCAAGGTAATTGAGCGGGTGGTGGCGTCTCAACTCCAGAGGGTCCTGGATGAAGCAGATTATCTAGATCCCTTTCAATCTGGTTTCAGGCCAGGCTTGGGGACGGAAACGGCCTTGGTCGCCTTGGTGGATGACCTACGCCGAGGACTGGACAGGGGGAGTGCGTCCCTGTTGGTTCTGCTTGACCTCTCAGCAGCTTTCGACACCATCGACCATGGTGTCCTTCTGAGCCAATTAGCCAAGCTGGGGATCAGGGGCACCGTTCTGCGGTGGTTCCGCTCCTACTTGGCAGATAGGTCCCAGATGGTGGTCCTGGGGGATGCCTGTTCGGCATCCTGGCCCTTGAGGTGTGGGGTGCCACAGGGTTCCATCTTGTCCCCCATGCTATTTAACATCTACATGAAACCGCTGGGAGAGGTCATCCGGGGATTTGGAGTGGGGTGCTATCAATATGCTGATGACACCCAGCTCTATCTCTCCTTTCCACCTGATTCCAGGGGGGCTGTTGAGGTTCTGGAGCGCTGCCTGGAGGCGGTTGGGACCTGGATGAGGGCTAATAAGCTGAAACTAAACCCAGAAAAGACAGAGGTTCTCTTGGTCCGGAAATCCACGATGCAGGTACTAGTGATGGCGAACCATTTGGGCTTGGTGTGTCAACATTTTTGAAAATGCCTAACTTGACTCTGCTGGTGTGTCACACACACACACACACACACACACACACACACCTGAACCTTTAATAGTACTTTGACTATTGCTACTTTTAATAGTAATTTTGAATTGAACTGAACTGCAAACAACTATAGAACACATTGCATTTTAGTTAACATCAATTAGTGCCTCTTTTCGTTGCTGAGTTTTACTAGATAATGAAAGAGGTCTGCCAAAAATCTCTGTCCTAAATGTTCAAGACAAACCTGTAAAACTTTTGCGAAAATGTAAGTTTGTGTCGGGGGCCCTGGGGGAAAACACTGGCGTGTCACCCAAAATGACCTCGCGTGTCACCCAAAATGACCTCGCGTGTCACCAGTGACACGCGTGTCATAGGTTCGCCATCAGGTTACTAGAGTATTGTCCTGCTCTGAATGGGGTTGCACTCCCTCTGAAGGAGCAGGTCCGCAGCTTGGGGGTCCACCTGGATCCGCAGCTGCTCCTGGATTGGTGGCGGCTGTGGCCTAGGGGGCATTTGCCCAGCTTCGGCGGGTGTGCCAGCTACGACCGTACTTGGATCGTGCAGACCTGACCACGGTGATCCATGCCACGGTGACATCGTGACTAGATTATTGTAACGCGCTCTACGTGGGACTGCCCTTGAAGATGGTTTAGAAACTGCAATTAGTACAGAATGCGGCGACCTGTGTGGTCACTGGAGGTAGGCGGTTCAACTCTGTCGGGCCGCTCCTCCGACAGCAGCACTGGCTGCCGATTTGTTTCCGGGCCCAATTCAAAGTGCTGGTTTTGACCTTTAAAGCCCTATACGGCTTGGGGCCAGGATATTTGAGAGACCGCCTACTTCTATATAGTCCGGCTCGTCTCCTTAGATCATCCGAGAAGGCCCTTTTGCGGGTACCGTCGCCCAGGGAGGTGCGAGGTAGTGGCACCAACCTTATGGAATTCCCTCCCCTTTGACTTATGAACTGCTTCCTCCTTGGACACTTTTGGGTGAGGCCTAAAAACCTTCTTGTTCAAAGAAGCCTTCTGAGCCCCTGCCTTTTCTAACATCTTGCTGGTACGGGTAGGGTATGCTGTTTTTATATTTTTTAAATGTAATCTTTTAAATCAATTTTTAGATGTTTTTATTAGTTTTGTTAACTGTTTTTTACTGTTTTTTTAAAAAGTAATTATCTATATGTATTTTTTGTATATTTTTTTGTTGTAAGCCGCCTTGGGTCCCTTTGGAGAGAAAGGCAGGATAAAAATATTGTAAATAAATAAATAAATAAATAAGTCTAGTGTGACCACAGGGCAAGTTCTTGCTGGACTCATCCTTGTCATATTAGCTTTGGAGACACTTATCGAATTTTTCGCTCCATAGGACGCATCAGACCATAGGACGCATGCATCCTATGGAGCGAAAAATAGGGAAAAATGTTTTTTTTAATAAAAATAAAAATAATAAAAATAATAAAAATGTAAAGAAAAAATACTTACCAGGGCTTCGGGGAGGCCTGCGCGAGCCTCTACAGGCCTCCCCGATCTTCATTTCTGCAAAAAAACGGCCATTTTCGGCCACTTCCGGTTTTCACGAAAACCTGAAATGGCCGGAAATGGCCATTTTTTGCCGAAATGAAGATCGGGGAGGCCTGCGTGAACCTCTGCAGGCCTCCCCGAAGCCCCGGTAAGTATTTTTTCTTTACATTTTGTTTTATTCGCTCCATAAGACGCACACTATTTCCCCCCTATTTGGGGGGGGAGTGCGTCTTATGGAGTGAAAAATACGGTACATAAGAACCTCAGAAGAGCCCTGCTGGATCAGGCACACATCCGAGCCTCAGTTACGGTAAGGCGGCAGTTTCACACACGTGTTCATGGGAGGGGGGGTCAAATGTAAACATAAGAACATAAGAAGAGCCCAGCTGCTGGATCAGGCCAAAGGCCCATCTAGTCCAGCTTCCTTGTATCTCACAGTGGCCCCACCAGATGCCTCAGGGAACACACAAGACAGCAAGATACCTGTATCCTGTTGCCACTCCCTTGCATCTGGCATTCAGAGATCGCCTATTACTAAGACCAGGAGGTTACTTATCCCCATCATGGCTTGTAACCTGTGATAGACATTTCTTCCATAAATCTATCCAATCCCCTTTAAAAACCATCCAGGCCAGGTGCCATCACCTCACCTAGTTGCAAGGCGTTCCACAGATGAATTACACGCTGGGTAAAGAGATGTTTTCTTTTATCTGTTCTAATTCTCCCACCACTCTATTTTAGTGGATGCCCCCTAGTTCTGGTGTTGTGTGAGAGGGAAGAACGTCTCTCTATCCACACTCTCCATCCCATGCATAATTTTATACATCTCAATCATGTCCCCCCTCAGGCACCTTTTTTTTTTTCTAGACTGAAGAACCCCAAACACTATAGCCGCCCTTTCCTCATAAGGGAGGTGCCCCAGCCCACTAATCATTTTGGTTACTCTTTTCTGCACCTTTTCCAATTCAACTATATCCTTTTTGAGATGCGGCGACCAGAATTGGACGCAATACTCCAGATGTGGCCTTACCATCGATTTGTACAAAGGCATAATGATATTGGCTGTTTTATTCTCAATCCCTTTTTTAATGATCCCGAGCATGGAATTGGCCTTCTTCACAGCCGCCGCACACTGGGTTGACACTTTCATCGACCTGTCCACTAGCACCCCAAGATCTCTCTCTTGATCCGTCACAGACAACTCAGAACCCATTAGCGTATATGTGAAATGTTGGTTTCTTGCCCCAATGTGCATCACTTTGCACTTACTTACATTGAAGCGCATCTGCCATTTTGCTGCCCATTCTCCCAGTTTGGAGAGATCCTTCTGGAGCTCTTCACAATCCCTGCTGGTCTTCACCACCCGGAAAAGTTTAGTGTCATCTGCAAACTTGGCCACCTCACTGCCTATCCCCGACTCCAGGTCATTTATGAATAAGTTGAAAAGCACCGGTCCCAAGACCAATCCTTGGGGCACACCGCTTTTCACCTCTCGCCATTGTGAAAATTGCCCATTGACTCCCACTCGCTGTTTCCTGGTCTTCAACCAGTTCCTAACCCACAAGAGGACCTGCCCCCTTATTCCCTGACTGTGGATTTTTTTCACTTGGAAGGCAGGAAGATTTCTCTCTGCTTCCCAAGTGCCTGTGAGGCTCAGTGCAAGGGGAAACTCTACCTTCCTCTGGGATGGGCCTGGAGCAGGGTGGAGATTTTTGCATACATTTGCCAGTGGCAGGCAGGTGCAACTGTGAGCCTCGGCCATCCTTGATCCATCTTGCCCAGGGTGCTGCTGTCTGTCTCCTCCAACTGGTAGCGGCTCTACAACCTTTTTCCTAGTCGTGCACCTGAGGGAATCTTCCTGAATGGGGATGCTGCAGACTGAGACGTCCTCCCCTCTATTGTCTCCCTTGTGTGTCACTATCAGACTGTAAGTCCCTCAGGGGGGCCAGGATCTGTCCTTCCGCGCTCTGTGAAGCTGCTGCTTAAGTTATTCCACTTGCACGCCTGGTAATCTGGTTCCGCAAGTTGCTGAATAGTCTTGAAAAACCCATTTGCCCAAAGTGGGAGCAAAGAATCTCCCTATACCCCAGGGGAGGTAAAGCCTCTAGCAAGCAAGCAAGCAAGCGTGGTTCTTCTCTCTCCATTTCCGGAGGTGACCCTGAGCAGGACCAGTCATAAGGTCTGCAGTGGTTTGGGAGCAGCGCAAAAGGGCCACATGCTTGAAGCACGTAAGAAATCAGGTTGTGCTGCTGCTGTGTTCTTCAAATGCTGCCCAGGGCAGGAAGAGCCTTTTGCACCACTGAACCATGAGCTGTCGATTGAAAGGTCGGCAGTTCGAATCCGCGACGGGGTGAGCTCTCGTTTCTTGGCCGGCTCCTCCCAACCTAGCAGTTCCAAAGCATGTTAATGCGAGTAGATAAATAGGTACCGCTTGCAGGAAAGTAAACAGCGCTCCGTGTTCCAGCCGCATGCTACGCGCTGCGGCAAGGAGAGTCATGCCGGCCACATGACCACGGAGGCGTCTTCGGACAACGCTGGCTCTTCGGCTTTGAAATGGGGATGAGCACCACACCCTAGAGTCGGACACGACTGGACTTAATTGTCAGGGGTCACCTTTACCTTTTTAAGGGAGAAGAGCCTGCGGCTGCTCTGGAACCTCCTGGCCACCTCCTGCACCTTCATTTTTAGTGGGTGAAAACGGATTGCAATTGCTCACTGTTGAGGGAAAAGCACTCTTCTTATACTCAGAGATGCTCATCTCCATTAAGCAGTATTAGTTGACATGGGTTTTGCTGAGGAAGAGTCAGGTGGAAGGAAGGGAGAGGCGCTAAGTCAGTGTAATAAGAACAGCAGCAGCAGGGCGGGGAGAAGCTTGCAAGAGCTTTGCAAGAGCTTTCGTTGCTCCGCTCACACCACTGGGGGTCTGCACCAGCCCCGCCAGTTCAGGCCCTCTTCCCCTGCAGCAGCCGAGTGCACAGCCGGCCTCAGATCAGGGACAGTGTGGGAGAAACGCAGCCGCCAACTGCCCCCCTTGGTCCTAAGCCCAGCCCCTGCGTTGCCTGCAGAAAGGCTCCGGTACAATCTCTGCTGCCCTCTACAAGTGGGGCTGGGAATGACCCTTGCCTGGAGCCCTGGGGAGCTGCTGCCAGTCAGAGGAGACAATGCTGCTGTCCCAAACGGGCCGCCAGTGCTCCAGCTCAGTCGAGGGCTGCTTCACATGTTCCAAGCAGCGCCCTTTTCTCTGCCACCAGGCACCAAATCAGCATTAGTCCAGGAGGAGGGAGAAGTGCCGGCCTGCTGCTCGATTCTCCCTCCCTGCTCCTGTGCATGTAAGAGGAGCAACCCGCGGCATGCAGACCTCCAGCTTTGACCACTGACTGAAGCTTTTCCTCCATGTTAAGAAATGCATCACTTGGTCGCTTCCTTTGTCTCAGGCCGTTGTTCAAGATACAGGAGCAACAGAAGACCAGATGTCCAGAATGCTTTGCAGAACTTGCCCTGAGGAGGACAGAGACCTGAGTGACTGGAGGACTACGCCCTAAGCAGGGATGATGATGGGCAATTTTTAACTTTCCTAAGGGCAGGGCCACATGAGAAACTGGGACGGTTGTGGCAGGCCTGATCTCAATTCTGTTCAATATGAATTATATCTCTTTATATCGCCTTCAAAATATTAATTCCTGATTTCCCGTTGACCTCACTTGGGCCGGTCAGGGACAGCCAAAGGGCCGGATGTGGCCCTGGGGCCGGACAATGCCCAGGTCTGCTCTAAAGGCTGGCAGGAGAGAGTTAAAATCTCGTGCTGGGCTCCATGGAACTGGAAAGATGCCTCCCCTTTATCTCCTGCTGGGGGATACAGCGGCATCTTGTAGCACAGAACGAGGCTGGCGCCCGCTCTGTGCCATCTTAGCATTCAGGTCTGTGCTGCTGCTGCTGCTGCTGGGTTTCTCTGGAGAACTGCTGCCCGGGGCTTGTTAATTATGCAGTTGCAAAGGTGCTGTGGACACATGCTGGGGTGGGGAGCAGCTTCTCTGCACCAAGGGGGTCTCTGCCTGCCCCACAACCTTCTGTCCCCTTGCCTCTTGTTTGGGCGACAGAGGGCCAGGAAGCGGCAGGATGGATGCTTTGCAATAATTATCCAGGCAGCCCCTTCAAGTATAGTGCAACCATAGCAACAGACACATGTTCGGTCCCAGCCAGAGTCCGCAACCAAGCCAGGGAGAGATGCACAAACATTAACCTCTTCAGGCCTAAGATTATCCAAAGAACAGTTTACACACACACCATTTCCCAGGAAAATACATGCAGCTGCCTAAAGGCAATGTACACATTCTGCTGCCCAAAGAAGTTGCATTGCATGATCCCAGAAGTTGCATCGCATGATCCTAGAGAGGTCTGACCCAAGATTTCTTGCAATGACACAGAGGACGCTGGGATGCTGCTCTTGGAGTCAAGTGGTGTAACTGCTGTGGGAGAGACAGGGTAGCGACCTGTGCAGGTCCCAAAGACATGGTGTGTGTGTGTTCAGACTGGAGAGGGTGGAATCGTCGGTGGGCCTGCAGATTGACAGAACTCCCACCTACCCATAGTTAGCCAGGTCATTTCCTGTCCTGCAGCTGAGACCCCCAGGTGATACAGCTGCCAGCGCCGCAAGCTTTCACTTCTCAAACCCTTAAACTACTTTCATCTTTCAGTTCTATTTTGAGTTGTTCTGAAAAGAACAGGTAAACCTGACTTCAAAACTGGCATCTCCACAGCATTGTAACAAGAGGCCTTTAGGAGAACACATAGACACGCAAGCGTGTGCGTACACACACACACACACACACACACACACGAGAGAGAGAGAGAGAGAGAGAGAGAGAGAGAGAGAGAGAGAGAGAGAGAGAGAGAGAGAGCCTGCCCAATTGTTCACCTTCAAGGATTGGGGGCAACAGAAATATCCTGGAAAGCCGGCAGGGGTTGGGGGTTAGCAGCACCAGCTGCAGCAAGGCGGGGTGTGAGGCGAGTGGGGTACACTCAAGGTTCCCGCGCAGAGTCATGGAAAAACATCTCGGCTTCTGCTGTGATTGGCTCAGGAGCCAGGCGATCATGTGGTCAGCAGCAGATCTGCTGCACGTCCAATGAGCCGAGCTGAAAGGGTTGCTCTGAGGAGGGGCACCTTTGGGGTTGAGCTCACTACCCATGCTTTCAGTCTCTGTCAAGGAAGTGGGAGGGGGGCTACAGCCCCTCCGTGGCAGGGGGCAGGCGTGGCATGATGCAGAACCTGGAGAACTGCGGCCCGTCAGAGCCGGAGACAGTCCCAAGCTTGATGGACCTCAGTAGTCAGGCAGCAGCGGCCTCTGTAATGCCTACCCAAGAGAGCAGTGGTTAAGATTCTCCCCCCATCTCCAGGCTTGGAAGCGGCAGCAGCAACCTACCAACATGGTCTCGAGGAGGAGGCAAGAGTCCTGCTTTGGATTCATGCTGCAGTTTCGCCATTGCCCCAGCTAAGCAAATTCATTATTTGGTTTTCCCCATCTGGAAAATGGGAGCGGTAATATTGTGGAAATGAGTGAGAAATGGCTTGAAAAGCACTCGAAGAATTTCCTTTTGCAATTTTTTTTTTTTGCTTATAACAAGAAAAATGTAACACATATTATGAACCATACAAATATAAATCCCCAGTCCAATTCAGGAGGCAAGATATAAAGCAAGAAAAAAGCACAAATATAACTGGGCGGGGCGGGGGGGGGAGAGTCCCAGACCCGATTAGATAATCCAAAGGAAACTGGCCCAGGTGAGTCCATGTGGGCAGCCACGATATCTATGCGCCTAGAGAGGTTTGCCACACACTCTGGTAAAGACCACCAGGGTACATATCCTTTAAAACAGTATCAGGCACGTCTTTCTTAGCCACTGATGATGGACTGAAGGCCAACATTTGTCCTTCCAATTCTTCAAAACAAACATTTAGCCTGGCCAAGAGCAGCAAAGATCTAAAGTTCCAAGCCTTGAGAAAGTGTCAAAGGGGAGGGACATATCATGATGGCAATCATGGCGTGCTGTGCATATCTCACAATGGCAGAGCTGTCTGTCTCGAATGGAACATTGATGATGATGAATATCACCTCACTTCAAAAGCGGGCCACAATTGGGCAACTCCACATCACGTGGGCAAAAGCCACACCGCCAGCAGAGTGGAGAGGGGGGCATTTGCTTTCCATGCAGCAGCCAGGAAGTCCAACAGGCCTGAAGTAGCAGTTGTTGCTGGATAAGATGGCGGTTTAAATCCTCTGCTCTGATGAACATTTTATAATTTGCAAGGCGGCAGCAGCAGCAGGCCACTGATTTGGTAGAGACCTGACTTTCCAGCTTGAAGTTTCATTTATCTCTGAGGGAAGGTTAAGAACCAACAAAACTGGCAACCAAGCATTAGCTGGCTACTTCAAACCAATATATGGCACTCAGAGCCCTGTTGCAGACTACAACCCCACATCCCTGCCCCTTTAAGATCCTGGCCCACTCTCCAAGCTTCCAAACTTCCTTCAGTTGAAATTGTCACAACCAGACCCTGAAAGGCTATTGTAAAAATTGCATAAAAGGAAAAAAAAAACCCTACCATCAAATCTCATCACAGAGCTGTAGCAACAAGAAAAAAACAGACTACAGCAAAAGTCCTCACTTAAAGTTGTTGATAGGTTCTTGGAAACTGCAACTTTAAGTGAAACAACAACTTATAACAAAACCAATTTACCATAGGCTAATTGATATACATCATTACAGCATATTTCTGGTCACAAAAACATCACCAAACTCTAAATAAAGATCCAAAACATAAACATTGAAATAAATGTGAGCTTTCCGGGCCAGAGAAAACCCACGCAGACATGGGGAGAACATTCAAACTCCACACAGACAGTGGCCCTGGCAGGGAATCGATTTTTTTTCTCAACAACTTTAAAACGGAACAACTTATAACAAAACGACTTTAAATGAGGACTTGCTATATATGAAATGTTCCCCTTTCTGCAGCGCTTACACGAGTCCTCTCAGAGTCTACATCTGATTTTCGTGATTGCTTTTCCACTCCCTGCCTGCCAAAAGCACAGAACCCTTCCAGCCACTGTGTCCTCTGTGAAGGCTTCCCCCCTAGGCAAGTAGATCCCTCACTCCTGGCTTAGAACTTGGGCTGTTTGTCAACATTTCTGCCATCTTTTCCCCTGAGAAGTTAGAATGTTTGTGAACATTCTATGACGTCATAGCAACTCAATAGTGGAAGAGGCCAAAGCTGACACATAAGCAGCGGGGACAGTACCACAACCATTTTACTGCATATTTTATCTCTGCTGTTCTTAACCATATTCCTGTCCCAACTCTTAGGGGGTGTGGCATTAAAATTAACCAACCATGCAGGATCAGCACTTCACGTTCCTGATCACCTCCAGCCCTTTGCCCCTGAAATGCTGGCATTCTCCTCTTTTTATTCCCCACACATCTCCAGAGCTTCCCAGCCCTGACTCCCTAGGGAGACATCCGTTGTATTCCTTCACGGGGTAAAGCCCTGGACCCAACCATTAGGAACAACAGAAAGATTCAATCTGTCATATGGGGCAGCCAGCCTGGCCAACAATTCGGAACAATTAACAAAACGGAGCCAGATGGAACTGGGGAAGCAGGGGTGGGGGTGGGGTAGCTTTAAAATCTACCCCACAATCAAACAGGGACAACCTGTTTGCATGGTCAGGTTGCTCACCAAATTATCCTCTTTCCAGCAATCTTTCCCATTGTGTGCCTACTGTGGAGGAGAAGAGATCAGGCTGAATCTATCTACACGGTATGCAGGCGTCTCTCACCCACACTGGTCTTAGAGCCGAGTGGCACAAGCTCTGTGGTGTCTCTGTCTGTTTCTCAGCCCGGGTTGCACCATGCCGTGGGAAACTGGCCATCTGAATCATTTGGGACCAGTGCAGCCCATGCAGTTGGCAACCCCAGTACTCGAGCCACGTTTGGAGAAAGGAACTATCTATCCAGATGCACAGGAGGGCAGAATTTACATGCCTTCCTTTAATCATGATTTAGAAAAGGGCATTTGGAGAGAAGCAACTAGTCAGGCAAGGGCAAGGGCAGCCTTTCCATAAGACAAGCAAGGTTGTTGCCAACTCTTCCGTGAAAAGTTACTTACCTGCTATTGTGCCTTTAACAGCTGCATGATGCAGGTGATCATGCTTATTGTCTCCCTGCAGTGAAAAACTTCTGCTGATCAAGCCGCTGCTAAAAACACAAGAACAGACCAGGCTAGTATTTTATTTTTTTCCTGGTCAGTCAATTGGCAATTGTACCTGGGCCTGATATTTGACTTGTTCCCCCAAGAAGGGGCTGAGGGGTGGGTGGAGTTCTGTGCCCAGACTCTTCCTCTCCTTTCACTGCTTTGATTTGTGGCTTCTTCCTTTAACTGCCGGCCTGATGATGTTGCATGTTCACCGTACAAAATGGAAGCACCTCATTGCCACTGCTAAGAACCTCCGAAGATCCATTCCCTGGGGGATATCGAGCAAAGCTGAAAGGCCCAGCTAGTCTGTTTCCAACTGTGGCCAACCAGGTGCCTCTGGGCAGCCTCAGAGATTTAGCCAAAACCAATCTCAGGCAGATAGATTAGATTAAATTAGGCTAGATGTAATAGACTGACCTCTAGTTTGCCCCAAACGACTCCTCTGCAATTTGCAATATCTGAGGCTCAAACCACACGTGCAGAAATTGACGTGGTCGTGGGCATTTTCCATGGAATGAGTGCACATTAGGATCCAAAACTCACGTGGACTTCCTTATCCTGTGGGTTTTGTGTCACAGAATATTTAAGTTCTGCCCTCATAGCCCTCCTAATACATGCGTGTGGGTTTTTCCATGTGGGGTTCTCTCGATATCTGTGAGTTCAGTAGGTAAGACCGTGTTCTAGTCTGACTGTGGGCAGAGCCTCCTTCGCCACGGCTCCTTCTCCTGCTGGTCTCACCTGTAAAACGCAGACTTCTGCTCCCCCCCCCTCGCTTGTGACAAGTAGGGGAGAAAGGAGCAAAAGGGTACATCTAGTTTGTTCTGTGTGGATCATCTGAGAACTTTCACCTTTGCCATTGATCTTGAAACATCACTTTTGCTCAAGATGGAGGGAAGCCACATTGAAGCGACAGAAACGACCCCTCAGTCGTCTCAGCAACGCAGCACCTTCCTCGCCATCCAAGGAGGCGGAGCCCTTCCTGGACCCAGGAGGAGGAGCTGAGGGTGTAGCAACATTTGTCGGGAAGACACCGTCCAGCCAGGCGTCTCTTGCCATAGGTTACTGACATGTGGCACAGTAGTCCTGATACATTTCGGAAAAGCTGAAGGACTTGGGCTGCCGCAGGGACCGGGAGGGAGGAACTGCCCGCTGGTCAAGGAGGGCAAGGCCCTTGATGGGCAAGGCCTTTCTTTCACTGGCTGGCGGGCTGGCAGGCTGCTGCTGCCCTCTTTCCACCGCACACCCCACTCCTGGGAGTCCCTCTCATGGAGATGGTCCAAGCTGACTGTGAGCGTATTGCTCAGTCATCATCATGTCCCGGTTTGCCTTCCGGAGCTCCTGGGAAACCTCCAGTCACTGCCACTTTGACCAGTTCCTCAGATGCGGTTGTATCCTACCCCCCTCCTCCTCACCCTCCACTTTCTCCCCCTTCCCCACCCAGAAATGCCCCCATCCTCCCACTCCCTCCCCCATCCCTCCCACCGCCCACTCCCGTCGCTGCCTCCTTACCTGGTGAATTCACCACCAGCGGGTCAGTGTGCGCGGGCGGCTGCCAGCCACTGGCCTGCAGCATTGGCGAGTGCGACGATGTCATGCATCCCACGCCAGATCCAGGCACTTCTGCTTGGATCCTGATGCTTCAGCCAGCAGAATCTGCCTTCTTCTGTCACTGGACAAGCAAAGATTGGGCTGTCAGTGGATGATGATCGCCTTCATGGAGAGGAAGCAGGCGGCCGTCTCTTGATAGAGGCTTACCTAGCCAGATTCCACACTCCACAAACCCAGCACAAGGAAGTTGCATTGCTGAGGGGCATGCAACTCCCCTTCTGTGTGTATGTATGCAAATAGGTGTTTCCTATGCCTTGGGCTAAAAATGTACATATGTAAATAGGTGCATAGTGGAGGACAGGAAGGCCTGGCGGGATATGGTTCATGGGATCACGAAGGGTCGGACACGACTTAACGACTGAACAACAACAAATAGGTGCATGTGTGTAAACGCAGTAACCGTGCTGTCCCAGGCTGTTTTGGGAACTGTTTACTGTTTGACTCACTGTTAATTGAGTTGTTATCAAAATACAGCCCTGTTTGTTCAGAACACCCCCTTGTCCTTCTTTGAACCACTGGCTACTCCAGCCCCTGAGCACTAAAGTAGCCACAGAGTGTGTCCTTGATTCTTTCAGCAGCCTCTTCATGTGCTCTGTTTTTAGAGCATGGTCTGGGTGGGGAGGTGCACGAATTGAGCAGCTGAGGAGGGATGTTGTGGGAGGGAGAAGAGACCTTCTAATCAGCAATGCACCAGTTCCTGGGGGCATACCTCTCATTGACACCTTTTATTTATGTGTTTGGCCTGGCTGAAGAGGAGCACCTTACAAGAGGAAGTGGCAGACCTGGGGGGTGGGGGTGGGAGGGGCATAGGCAGATTAGGTGGCCATCTCCATATGCCAGAGGCCAAGATCCTGGAGGTTTGGGGGTTCTGGAGAAGGGGCAAACGTGGGAGTGGGGGGGGGACCGAGGCGGAACACGAGGGACAGCTAGTCAGGCAGTGGCACATGCTAGGCCTCCAGCAAGCAGCTCGCAAGGCCTTCAAATGAAGGCTGGGGGGGCAATGGGGGTGGGTGGGTGGTGGCAACCTGGGGGTGTGTGTCAGAGGGGTGTCTGGCTGCCGAAATCGGCTGCAATTTAATGGGAACGCCGGCAGCGAGGCCTTTTGCACCGCTTCAGAGGTGCTTTGTGAAGCAGCTGCGGTGACGGCGAGCTTCAAAATGCCACTGGGGAGGCTTCTGGAGGGTGGAAAGGTTGGCTCCCTCCCCCCACCCGCCCCCTGGACCTCAGCCACTGGCGGGCCGCTGATGTCACTTCAGGGGGGGCTTCCAACTGATGATGTCACGGACCGCAGGATTCCAAATTGTGAGTTTAGTGGTCCGTGAGGTCCGAAAGGTTGGTGACTGCTGCTCTAGAGAGACCAATACTCTGTGGGCGTCATCGTGTGCCAATCCGAGGCGGTTTGAGCAGCACTTGGTCAAGGGCCTTTGTTTGGGCACACAGCCTGATGCTTTTCTTGGGTCTCCAATGAAATGGTACCAGAAAGAGAGAACAGCCTTGCAAACTCACCGCCACTGCTGCAGACAGTGGTCACCAGCCCAGGAGGTTGTGCAAGTTCATCCTGGGCAGCCAGCAGGTGGAGCTGGGCAAACACCCACACGCCACTCACAGCCAGGGAGAACAACATGGCAGTTCAGAACAACATGGCACAGCCAGGGGAACAGAAGCTGTCCAATGGGTGGCTTTCTGGGAATTTCTTCATGTAAATACTTGGACTGGAGCATCTCAGGACATAGGTTTTCCATGGAAACGTTAATTTTTAGAAATCCAAAATAAGTTGTGGCATTTTTGGGGGGGTACCATTTCAGTCCACCACCCACCTCAAGGATTTGAGGGTGGTCTTCTTTGTCCGCTCAATTTGCCATGGCCTCGTGTGTGGGGCCGCCCACAGGTGTGTTGGGTGTCTCTTAGCCCAAGGCAAGGTTTGGCGAGGCACGGTCTTCTACCAATGACATGGTCCCAGATTTTTGGAAAGGGGGAGGGCCCCCTCGGGGGGAGTTCATGACTATACTTGTGAAGAGATAGAAATGAAAAGGTGCCATCCTCTGTCCCGTACTGCAGCATTGGGGGGGGGGGGCTGCAGGTCTTGGAAGGTGGATGCTTTTGCTGTGTCTCCTCCAACGGCCAGGTCCTCGTGTGTAGAGCCAGCCAGGGCTTTCTGTGTTTGCTGGCCTTCCGTTAGCTTCCATTAGGCCCAGTTCTGGCCATCCTGGCTTCTCTGCACATTTATTTTACAGACCTGAGGAACAGGCCCCGTGACATTTTGGACAGGGGATCCCTGGCTCTGAGGAATCCCGCTTTGTTGGTAAAGAAAATAACTTATCAAGAGGGTACAAAAGACTCCACCAATGAACAGATGTGAACGAAAAGATTCCAGCCCTGGATCTGCTACTGTAGGGTTTGGAAAGGGGGGGGGGCTGGAGGTGAGGTGCCCTGGGAAGGTCGAGCTTCTCTGCACAGCAGCACACATACCCCGACATGCGGAACAGACATGCCCTGGGCGGTCGTGGGGTTTGCTTTTCCCACACACAGAGAAAACCCAGTGAAATCGGTGTGTGTGTAAGATGTGGTTTTTGTGATGCCTTCCTTCCTTCGTTTGCCCTGAAAGTTGTAGTGTGGGGAGGGGGTGAGGAGGCAGAGACAGGCTTGATGATCTGCCTCCATTGGGCACGAATGATTCTGCTGCTGGGGTGACTGACTGACTGACTGCTTCCTCAAGAGCTCCCTCCCTTCCCTGGTTCTGAACTGGGAAATTGCCCTGGGAAACGCAGTTGCCCAGTCCTCCCAAAAAACTGAACTTTTATTGATCCTTGAGGAAACTTCAGGCTTGGAAGCATGAAGGGAGCCCATTTTTCCAAAGGAGGTTTCCTTCCTTGGTTGAAGAGCAGAAGTGCAGAAAACGTGAGGGGGGGGAGTCTTCTGCGAAAGTCGGGGTGGGAAATCACAGCACAGTACAGTACACGCCCAAACCAGGAAGTATCCTGCCCGGAGAAAGGCAGCACCTCAGTGAGGGAGACTCTGGTGGCCCCTTTGCAGCGGGCAAGAGCCGCTGGGGGTTCTGCAGACGGACCCAGGAAGTGTGGGAGGAGGGATGACTGGCAGTGTGGGAGGAGGGACTGGTGCGGCTTGTACCATGAACAGAGTGAGAAGGCCTGGCTTGCAGTGAATGCTGCATGGTTGCAAATTGCACACGAGTCGAAACCAGTGGATGTGACAGACTCGCAGCTGCATTTTCCCAGGGGGAATAGCTGCACATCTGGGGTGGGCCTGAGTCTCTTGCAAGGATGCTATGCTGCTGGTCTCATACGAGGGCATCTCGGCGTCTCATGGTGTTGCTGCTGGGCATACAGTCACTCTTTCACTGGCGCCTCTAGAATTGTTGCCGGCAGACTGGGCTGCTGGTGGAGTTGGGCTGGCTTTGCAAAGACTGGGAAACACATCCCAATGTATCCCTATAGCCTAGCTTAGGGATTATAGCCTTACAGACCCGGACGAACTTACACCGTTTGTATGTAGTCACTGAGTTACATTGCAAATCAAAAACTTTGATATTATTACGCAGGGAATGGATAAAAACCAGTTCAAAGTGTCCATACCAGTTTTCCAAACTACTTTTTAAAGTTATTGTGAACTGGAATTGAACTGGAGGACGAAAGACCCACAAGTTTAATGGTTCAACCCGCTGCTCAGGAAAGAAGAAGCTTCAGCACCTGGCAGCAGACGGAGAAATTGATGTATGTGTCCAACCTATTCGGAATGTTCCCCCCTACATATTTGTGGCCCATCTCTCCGTGCTTTTGGACACTTTAACTCTCCAGAAGCCGCTGTGCAGTTTCAGCAGCCTAAAAAGCTGCCAGGGCATCTTTTGCATGTGGCCTTTGTCCTTTGTTTAGAAACCCCATTGTTCCCCACATCATTTAATGTGTGCTGTTTGTGGATTCTGCTTCTCTTCCAGTCTGGAATGAGTACCCCCCCCCCCAGACTAGCATGTGCTTAGTGACTGGGCAGCCAAACCTGTCTGCCTGTTCCAATCCTCCAATCTGGTAACTTGAAGACATCATCAAAGCAAAGTTATATATTTATTTCCCAGCTGACAGGAAGTGGGGGTTGTTCTCTGCCAGTCTCCTGAGTAACCCATTCATACGGAGCTCAGAGAGGAGCACCCACTTGCTCACCCGCAAGTGCAAGGAATAGGGATTCCTTGAGCAATTTAAGCAGCTTAAGCTAGGGACCTTCTAGCTAGATTGCAATCAGAGACTTCTTGTTGCTTTGTTTGTTAAGTTACTTCAGCCAGCACGAACACTTCTCTGGGTTTAACGGGGGGGGGGGGGGCTGTGGGCTGAGAGTTTGAGTAGTATCCCAGCTCCATCTGCTGGGCATCACTGGTTGCTGCATCCATTTGGTGAAAACTTTTTTTTGTGCTTTCCAGGCAAGCTCAGGCATTTTCTATCAGCCTGCTTGTACTCTAACTACCCGCCTTTCTTTTGTTAATTCTCTTTTCTTTTGGACTTTATATAAACTAGTTAAACTTTGGTGCTTTGTCTACCTAATCCCTGTTCACAGGTAATTCAGTGGATTGTCATGTCTCTTTGTCCTGCACATGCAACTACGGGTTTAATAGGAACTCATGTGGTTCAGTGTTCTCCTGGGAGGGTATTTTTCTCAGACAGCCCCCCTCTACCTGGTCTCTGTAGCCTGGGATGATGGCAGCGAATCCAAATTGCCAAGGTTTTTTCCCCACTCAGCTGCTGGTCTAGTAAACGGAAAGTGGGGAATAGGAATGGGTGCATGCACGCTAACTACTAGGTGCTACTCCCTTTGAGCAGCTGACCTTCTCCTGGAAGCCCCTTTTCCTGGCCTCTCAGCTGCTGCAATGTGTGAAGTGGCACTGCGTGTTGCCTTGCCATTGGCTTTGACCTTCGTGCCTCTTGTCACTATCTTGCTGTCAGTTTTGTCATGCATTGTCCCACTGGTGTTGCATTAAGCCACCCCGCTCCAGCCCCGAAGGACTACCATGCCAAGCTGGCAGACAGAATTGGTAGCCCCTACCCCCTTCTTCTTCCCAACGTTTTCCCCCGCTTCTCTTCCCTAGCACAACTGAAGCCTCTGTGCCAGCATGGGCTGGACAGTAATCCTCGTGGGCACCCCTTCCCCCCCCCCGGAAAACAGCGGCAGCTCTCTTGCCCTGCTTCCCTTCCTCAAGCCAGCTATGGCTACTGCCTAGCACCTGGGCTTGCCCTAGAGCCCTCCTTCTGCCTTCTTAACCCCACTTTAGAAACAGGAAAATTGTCCGATCTTGGCATTCTCGCCCCACAGCTGCTGCAACACGTTGCACCCCGTCCTGCAGAAATAAGCTGGTAATCTTGCTCCTTGGCCCAGCCTCACCATCAACCTGCAAACTCCCCTCTATCTTTGCTTGTTTGTCTTGTGTGCAGTCAAATGAAAAGACAAGCTTACAGGTTCTATCATTTTCTTTCTTGTGTGAGAGCTATGTGTGCATGTGTGAATCTATTTTTGAGCTATTTTAGTAGAGGCCCAAGATCAGCCTCAGGCCTCCTTTCCAGATAAACTCCCCGAACCATCAGCTCCTCGAACAATTGAAATGCAAAAATGGACCTCCAGCAGCTGTGGTACCCAGTGGTGTAACTAGAGTGGAGCGGAGGCAAGTAGTTCTGCAAGACTCCGTTACACCGGAGTCAGCGGTCCCTCCCCCTTGCTGTTGGAGCCATTCCGGCAGCGACAGGGGAGTGTCCTGCATGTTGCTGTTGCTGCCAGAATGGCTCCAACAGCAAGGGGGAGGGGCTGCTGACTCCGGTGTAACGGAGTCTTGCAGAACTACTTGCCTCCGCTCCACTCTAGTTACACCACTGGTGGTACCTGTCTGGAGATTTTATCCAGTTGGAGTGACTAGCTCCCCACCACAAGCGGGTGAAGTGATTTCATGGCCCGCTGAGACATCTGTTCTCAATGGGGTTGCACTTCCCTGCAGGAATGGGCCCATGCCTTAGTGACAATCCAGGTGGATTACTGTAATGGGCTGTACGTGGGGCTGCCCTTGAAGATAATCTGGAAGTTGCAACTAATGCAGAATGCAGCAACTCATGTTACTAGAGCTCAATGGTTCAGTTCTATTGAACCACTGCTCTGGCAGCTACACTGGCTGCCCATTCAATTCTGGGCCCAATTCAAAGTGCTGGTATTGACCTTTGAAGCCCTCCAAGGGTCGGGACCAGGTAATCTGAGGGACCGCCTTCTCCAATCTATTCCATCCTGCCCTCTTAGGTCATCTGAGGGGGCTCTTCTGCAAGTGCCACCTCTGAGTCAAGTTAGGGGGGTGGCAATTTGAGTGTGAGCCTTCTCCATAGTGGCGCCACACAGCCCAACCCAATCCTGCCAAAATGGCTACTGCTGCATCCTGTGGGGGGCGCAGTTGCAGAGGTCTCCTCTGAGTAAGGCTCGGCAGCACAGAGGGGTCTACTCAGACCTGCGCTAGCAAATTTGCTAGTGCAGATCTGCATGGACCTGTGTCGCAGGATCGGGTCCAGAAAGGGGGCTAGAAGCTGAAAGGGAAGGTAAAAAGAGCCCAATCTCTCCAGAGTGCATGGAGGCTGTTTAAAACAACAGCAATAGAGGCCCAGCGGGAGTGTATCCCGCAAAGGGGGAAGGGTTCGACTACGTCCAGGAGGGTGCCAGCATGGTTTAACAAGCAGAGTTAAAAGAGGCTATAAAGGGCAAGGAAGCTTTTTAAGGAAAGCAAGGAAGCAAGGGCCGGAGCGCCCCCCCCCCCGTAAAAGAAAAGGACATTTTTTTCCATGGTGGTGGTATGATCCTGGGAGCAGCGACGATGCTGATGCCGCCATGTCCAGAGCAGTCTTAACTGCATCATGGGGCCCCGATGTGATCACGACCCACTTCTGGTTTCGACGCAATTGCATCGGAGGACCTTTCTGAGATGCGGGGAGGCCTGCAGAGGGGTCCGCAGGCTCCCCACACACCCCCGGGGGACCAGTAAATCTCTCAGGGAAGTAAAAATAACATGGCAGTGCTGGCGCCGGCACAAAAAAGCGCCTTTTTAACACTTTTTCCTGCGGCGGTGGCACAATGGGGCCCCCTGCACTTGAGGGTCCCCGGGCCACTGCTCAGCGTGCCCAATGGAAATGATAGCCCTGGCCACGCCCCTTAAGGGGGTAGAGGCCATTTCCAGTTCTCCTGGTGGGTCGCAACTCACCAGTTTGAGAACCACTGTTATATTGCCTTTATTGCAATATATTGCAAAAATGTGGTGCAGCCACATTCGGAATACTGTCCAGCTCTAGTTGCCACCCCTCCAGAAGGATATTGTAGAGTGAAAAAGGTGCAACAGAGGACTCCCAACATGAGCAGAGGGCTGACGCACCTTCCTCAGAAGGAATGCTATAACACTTGATGGGGGGGGGGCTAGCTCAGAAAAAGGCAGCTCAGGATGGACATTATTGACATTATTGGGACATATGAAATGATGCATGGTGCATAGAGGGGAGTTTTCCCTCCTCTGTCATTACACGAGAGTCAGGGGTCATCCAAGGAAATGGACTGGTGGGGAATTTAGGGTGGACAGAAGCTGGGACTTCTTCTTCACACAGTACATAATTCGTTTGGTGATGGCGACTTGTTTGGATGGATGGCGTTAACGGGGGTTAACTCATGGAGGTCTCTCCATGGCTGCTGGTCATGGCAGGGGGCTCTGCGCTGCTGCCCCCTGTTTTAGCAGCAGTCTGCCTTTGAATGCCGGTTGCAAAACAGCCATGGGGGGGGGAGGAAGAGAAGGGGGCCTTTTTCTCCTGCCTGTGCTGTGAGCTGGTGGGCGGCACTGTGGGAAGCAGAGTGCTGGTGGCGGAGATGATGCCCCCCCCCCGGGCTTGATCCAGCAGCAGGGCTTCATCGTGCTGATGCCGCCAGTGGAGGGGTGGGCCCTGAATGGGTGTGGCTCTTGGCTAGTGCCTGACCTGGCCAACCCAAGGCCACATCTGCACCCGTTTCCTCTCCCTCCTCCAGGTGCATCAATATGTGTGCAGAACAATCACCGTTTTCAAGGGCAAAGACCCAGCGCCCGCTACCACACGATGTGACCAGAAATCGGGAACTGGCCCTGCTGAATGAGGACCACACAAGTGGTGCCCCAGAGATTCAAAAGACCCACCAGTGTCTCTGTGTTTGGGAGGCTGAAGCAGCTTCAGCATGGTTTGGGCTGGGCGGGGTGGGAACGTGCAACTTCTAGGTTTTCCAAGAAGAATGAATGTATCCAAGTGCAAGAAGTTACTGAAGGGGGGACGACCAGGCAGGTCAGAGCCAGGGCTCTTCTTCATTGCTTGCCCACCCCACCCACTCCCACTCCCACCCTGCTCTTGAATGGCGGCCAGGCTTAAAAGGCAGCCATCTGTCTCAATCCATCCAGAGATTTGTCACCAAAAGGAATCGTGTGCCGCCTCCTGCTGACATGACAGTGGAAAGAAACAACCTTCGCTCTCTTAGGGTGAGCGTCGTCGACGTGCAGCTCCTTCCTGGGTTGGAAAAATCAATGGAGAAATCGTCCTCTGGATGTTGACTGGATGCTGTCCAGCTGGACGTCCGTAAAGCCACACCTTCTCCGGCGTTTGCCTCAGAGCACAAATGTGCCATCCCGTTATCTGCAGTGGCAAACCAACCCATGCAGAAACACACAGTGAGAGCCCTGTGGTTTTTAGGAGCCCTCTTCTTTTCAACATTCAGACATGTGACTTAGACTGAGGCCCATGATGTCATGCCCAATATGTCTAGCCCCCAAATCCCCAGGCCCTTGGCATTGATCAGTTATTGAATTTTAATATCTACATTTACTCAGACAAGTTCTGATGTTACTGGATTTGCAGGTGACTTCTTGCAAAGTTTGCTACCGTTGAGTTATCTGCTAGGTGTGGTGGCTGTGACAATATAGTGGGAAAGTGTCTGAGCTGCACATGGGGACTTCCCTGCTTTGCATCTCTTCCTTTCACTCTCCCAGCCTCAGTCTTTCTAATCTGCAATATGTGGGTAATAATACATGCGGCCCAGTCCTATTTGGATGCCACGCCAATGTCGCACAAACGGCAGCACAATGTCCATCAAATCCTAAGCCCATCCATGAAAAGCCAGACCAACAGCGCACTGCCTCCAGTGCAACAAGGGCCAAATGCCTGTCCTGGCAAAGCAAGGCTGGTACAGCCCTTCCCAGTAACACCCCCAGTATCCATGGAAACACGAACACAGCTTGTTATCCACCAAGTGATATCTTGATGGCAGCACAGCATCGCCATGACATTGGCATGTCACTGGTGTGAAGCCTGGGCATTATCTGTGCGTCACATCCGCGTGATGTCAAGCACCCCAAAACTGCATCCAGTCAGCCCCAAAACTGGCAGCCGGAGAAGTGCCGCCAGGGTGAACTGGCAGGTGCAGGGCCAATAAGCGGCCAGTGCTGGGGGGGGGGTACGCCCCGCCAGCCACTAGGAATGAATAACACAGCCACAGGCACCACCCCAACCATGGGGAGATGCCCCAAGGAGACCTCGCAAAAAAGTGCACAAGGGTGCCACAGCACTCCTCTCGTCCTGCCTGCCCCACAGGGTTCAAAGTGGCATCAGCTGCAATGCGCCAAAAGCAAAGAACTTCTAGCCCCCCCCCCCAGATGCAGGGGTTCAACTCTCTTTGTCCCATCCCCATAAACAAATCCAAGGAATAGCTTTTGAGAAGGGCGAGTGTGCTGTGATTGGCTGTCAAATGTCGTCTGTACCCTATGCTTCATTGTAGAAACGGGGGGGGGGGGGGGAAGGAGGTGCAATTGTCTGCTGTTTTTCTCTCTTCCCCACTGTTCCTTATGGGGTTACTCCTACCTACACCAGCCAGCTCTGTCATTGGCGTAGTGTTTTTCTGGCATCGGGGTTGTGTGTCTGAAAAGGGGTTAGGATATAGTGTACTTCGACTTTTCCCTCCCGCATCCCGCTCCCCATCTCCTCCGTTTTGGCCTCCCTGCTGGCAGAGTTGTGCTGGCCTCTGAGTGATGGCCAAGCAGCGACGTCTCTAGTGAAGTAGTGTGCTATGGGAGTTGCCATGACAAGCTCCGATACTGCAGGACTTACCATGACATCATCACTGATTGTCCTTGCAATAACCCTGTAAGGTAAGGTAAATAAAGGCCCAATCCTATTCTCAAGATACACCGGCCAGAGTATCTTCATGTACGCCAGTGCAGTGACTGCCCCGCCAGTGTAGAAACCTGCCTGCCCATGGACGCTCCACGGGCCCTGGTGCAAAGTTGGAAAAACGCTGTACCATCATAGCTCAAATCACTCAAACAGCTCAAACATCACAGTGTGTATACTGTATGTATGTATGTATGTATGTATGTATGTAGGTAGGTAGGTAGGTAGGTAGGTATGTATACATACATAGGGCAGTGTTTCCCAAACTTTTTTGACCTGCGGCTCCCTTGACCACTGGTGACCCTTGGCCATGCCTCCCCATTACATTATGTTGATGCCTGCCAATTGACATTGCACTGTTTTCCGAGAGGATTCCGTGGCACTCCGCTGCTCCCCTGGCTGGTTCCCGCGGCTCCCCTGGGAGCCACGCCTCCCAGTTTGGGAACCACTGCCCTAGAGGTAAACGGACCATCAGGCTGGGGTAGCGAGAGGCTTCCCCTTATCAGCTAAGATCAGCTGATTGTCAGGACCAAAGGTTTGTTTATTTTATTTTTATAAAATTTGCCCGCCCCCAAGCTCCCAGATGGGCCTCCCACTGGCGGGGGGGGGTGTATGGGAGAGGCTGCTCCTTATCTCCCTGGATCAGCTGAGTGTCAGCAAGCCAAGTATTTCTAAATTCAAACTGCTCTGCAGTTTCACTTTCACTTTCACTTTAGAGCAGCAGAATGGGAGCCTTCCTTGCAACATGAGGAGGATTGCCTGCTTCTGGAGTGTCTGCTTCTCTCAGATACTAACAGATAAGAGACTGGGTGGGGTGGGGTGGGGTGGGGGAGGGAGGAACTGATTTTGGGAAGTGGGAGAGGGAAAAGATGGCTTGGAGGGAAAAAAGCGATCTTTGCATGTGTCTTTTTGCACTAACATGAGATCAAGCTAGCTGTTTGGTTTTTTCCTTCTCTCCCACCTGTGCAGTGTATTTTTTGTAGTTGAGAAAATGCACCCCCCCTTTCTGTCTCTCTGATTTTGTGTTGTGCTTATTATTTTAGTACTTTGGAAAATGTACCTTGGTGGGGTGGGGGAGGGAGGAGCTGATTTTGGAACATGGGAGAGGGAAAAGATGGCTTGGAGAAAAAAAAAGAGATCCTGGCATGTGTCATTTTGCACTAACATGAGATCAAGTTCTCTGTTTGGGTTTTTTTCCTTCTCTCCCATCTGTGCAGTGTATTTTTTGTAGTTGAGAAAATGCAATGTTGTAGTTGAGAAAATGCAATTAATTAGCAGGGGGTACTTCAGAAAATTGGACTGTGATAGGGGGTACCCGGGCCTCCAAAGGTTGAGAACCCCTGCATTAGAATGTTTTCTTCCTCTTGCCACTTATTTCTACTTTGAAACTTCTTACACTTCATTTAAAGATCATTAATTCGTTTCATCCCAACTCTTGGAGTGAGTTGCAATAGTTTAAAGGAAATGTATAGAAATTGAAAAGTGAAATTTAAAAACATCTCCGATAAATATAAAAGGTATATTAGAGTGCTAGCTTATCCATTTTACGAATAAAGAAGTCCCATTGTAATAGCAGTTAAAGGTAAAGATGACCCCTGACAATTAAGTCCAGTCATGTCCGACTCTAGGTTGTGGTGCTCATCCCCATTTCAAAGCCGAAGAGCCAGCGTTGTCCGAAGACGCCTCCGGTAAATCTGCATCGGATTGTAGCTTGGATGTAACATGAGCTACATGCTGTCTTCTCAGGCAGTCCTTGGGAAAGTCAATGGCCAAGACATCAGTATATGCCCTTAGGCAAATTTCTCAGTTTGCTTCCTGCTGAGCCTGATGCGGCCTCTTGGCTGAGGTCCTTTGAAGAGCAACTCAGCGGCAGCATCCAAGCAGCAGCACTCGTGCTGATGATATCACTGCTCCTGCTGTAGAGGAAGTCCAGGAGCTCCACTCTCTCTCGAGTGAAATGCTTTGCCTGTGTAGAAAGCAAGAAGTCTTATTCACAGGTCCTGCATGCCAGGAGTTGGCCAGGTTGAGCACTGGTGAGGGTCCAGACCAGGCTGGACCAAGACCTCTTGGCACCTGAGGCAGAGTGCCCAATGCTGCCCCCTGCCTGGAGATGTGCCAGCCTCTGTTCCTCCAGCACCTCACTCGAGCCCACCGCTCTCCTCTCCTCCTTTCCTGCTTTGTCCCTCTTTTCCTTTTCCAGTCTGGGGAGGATCAGTGGAGGCGAGCGAGCGAGTGAGCGAGTGGGTGGGCAGAAGTGGGCCCACCCCATGCCAGTCTGCTGCCTGAGGTGACCAATGCTGCAGTGGATGGGCCGGCCAGAGGGTCCAGGTGGCCGGGCCAACTCCTGACCCCTGGTGGTATTGGTAGCACTCAAAGTGCCGTCGGGGGCAAGTGGGGCACTGGGGGCCCCCAGTGGGGTGCTTTCCCAGGGCCCTCAGCAACTTGGGGCCAGCACCAAAGGCTGCACAAGGCACTGCTGTGTACAAAACAAGTTCACACAAGGTTGCCTCCAAGTCAGCTGCACAGACTACACATGATGGCGGCGGCGGCGGCGGCGGCGGCAGCACCCCGTTTGGTTCAACCCAGGGCTGTCCCAGAAACGCATATCGAGTAACACTGGGAGCAAGCCTGGCGGGGAGACAAGCGCAGGAAGGGGTGCATAGGGGGCTCGGTTCAAGTCCCTTCATCTGCGCACGTTTTACCACTGGGGGGGCGGGAGGGGCAACTCCAAAATAACTTTCTATTTGTTACTAGTGTTGCGAAAACGCAGCACAGGTAGAAAACGTTTTTTCCTGATCCCTGCTGCTGCTTGTGTTTCCCAGGAGGCCTCCAAATTGTGTGGTCTGGGAGGTCCATGGGGGTGACACCATGAGATCTCGCCCTGGGTGTCACCAACCCTAGTGACACCCCTGCTTCTTACTGCTCCTAAAATTGTAGGGTGGCAATTCCTGCTTTAGATGCTCTTGAGACGGACCTGAGCTGAAACAAAATGGTGTCCTGCCAAAGGACAGCCTGCTGAGAGCACCAGTGACCAGCCGTCTTGGTCTCGGGGAAAGACAGCTGAGGGGTCTCTTAGGGTCCAGGTCCCGGCAGGAGTGAGTGCTGGAGTTAAGCTGCTAGAAATCTTGTTTTGATCTAGTAGTTCAGCTCTTGCAAAGATTACCTTTTTTTTGTCCTCATCAATCTACAGTGGTAGTACTAAACTGTTCCAAGGAACTCGGCTTTGATTTAGCAGCTCAGCTCTCACAAAGCTTATCTTTAAAACTACCATTTATTTATAGATCCTCAGCATATGGTCTTGTGTTTGTTTTGTGAGGGGAGGGAACTACTTCAAAGAAATATAGGTTTACTATCCCACAAGCAAAATAATAGGTGGTGAGATTTCAAAGGCTTAAAAGGCTGCACTTGTATGCACAATTACTTGGAAGTAAGTCTCATTTCACTCAGAGAGAATTACTTCTCAGCAAACGTATATATAGGATTGTGTGGCATGAGTGATACAGCAGCACTGGTAGGTATTTATGTATTTATTATTATTTATTGGTCTTCTTTGGTAGAAGACAAATAACAAGTTAAAGAAAATCAGTAGGGTAATAATTGTAGAGCATGTTTTGCATGAGGAGAAAACTTCTAATTACATTATAAAAATGAAAATAGGTAGAATTGGCAGATTGACCAGTGGTGTTCCTGGGGTGGCGGGAGGTACTGCTCTTATGTTCTTACTTTTAATTGTAATAGTGGTCTCTTTTATCATTTTTAGATATTGTTTTTATTAGTTTTAGTTAATTCTTTATTGTTTTTTAAAAAGTGATTATGTTTTTTGTATTTGTATTTTTTGTTGTAAGTCACCTTGGGTCCCTTTGGGGAGAAAGGCGGGGTACAAAAATATGGTAAATAAATAAATACATACTGTAAGTTTCGTACAGGTCTACTCAGCGTTACACGGTGGCCCCGCCCACTCACCATCGATCGGTGTAACGCTGAGTAGACCTGTGCGACACTTACAGTACCGCCTCCCTCTAGGAACGCCACTGAGATTGACTGTTACTGCATACAAGCGACTCTGTCCGACTAAGTTGTGTTGTGACATTCTCCGTTTCTAATCATGGACAAGTCATGGACAAACTATACAAAGACAGAAGGAAGTTGGAGTAGTACTATAACACAACTTCAAATGTGCATGACAACACATGCTTGACAAAGTCAGCAGCCACAGTTTGGAGGTTTAAACCAGTAGGCCCAAACTGAACAAGGGTGATATGGGGAGCACTTGTTGCTAACTCAGAAATTGTCCATTCCAAATCTGAGCACAGTTTCGAACTGGGACACTTGAAGACCTGAATTTAACGACAGCCAGTCCATTTCCCTATATTCCTGCCCTAAACTTTATATACCTGTTTTTCTCTACCATCCACTATTTATACAGCACTTTTAATTCTCAAGAAGTTTTATTTGTTTGTTTGTTTGTTTATTTACAGTATCTACCGCCTTTTCTTGTAGACTCAAGGCAGCTTACGTAGGCAGGCTGATCCAAACCCCATTTTTCTTTCAAATGGTGCTTTTACAAATAATCCTTCATTTCCCAGATGTTTCCTTCTCAGTGCAGTCAACGTCCTGGCTTGTGCTCTGCCCTTCCAAGCTTCATAGTAGGCGCGGTTCACCCTCCGAGGGTTGTTAGGATGTTAGCCATCTCTGGCTGACTCCTCCGCATTCCAGACATTCCATACCCTCTCACGGTGCCTTCTGGTGTCAACGAGGTCCTCCAGCAGCTGCCATCTCCCATCCAGGGGAGAACCAAGTCCAATCCTGCTTAGCTTCTTCTGGCAGGGCACTGGCTGAACCTCCAGATCACATCCTTCTGCCCACTTTAAAAGTTTTAAATAATTTTAAAAGTAATTGCAATCACAACCCCCCCCCCCCCGTGATGAAGGTAGCTGATATTCCCATTTCACAGATGAAGGACTGGGGCCAAGAGATGATGACTTGCCAACACATTGAGCCTATGCATATGCTGGTGTAAGGTGGTAGAGGAGCAGCAGCAGCAGCAGCACCTCTCATTCATCCTGCAGATAATCTTCTGTGGGAGCTGGGGGCCCAATATGAACAACATATTTGTGCAATTTCTCCCCTCCTCTCTTTTTGAGGGAGATAAATCTTGTGAACAGGGCCTTCACATGGCTATTTACATGGGATGTTTCTTGCCCACTGGATGGTCAGGGGCTTGAGCTGCTATTTCAGCACTGGCTTTCGGCTAACATATAAATCTGTCCCAAAGGCAGGAACCCAGCCCAAAACTGCATCTGCTGGACCATACGGGTGGTTAAGAGCCCTTCCTTGGGCAACTGGAGTAAGAACATAAGAACATAAGAAGAGCCCTGCTGGATCAGGCCAAAAGCCCATCTAGTCCAGCTTCCTGTATCACACAGTGGCCCCACCAGATGCCTCAGGGAGCACACAAGACAACAAGATAACCTGTTTCCCGTTGACACTCCCTTGCACCTGGCACAGAGAAAACCCACTTCTAAAACCAGGAGGTTGCTTATGGCTTGGAACCTGTGATGGTCTTTTCCTCCATGAATCTGTCCAAACCCCTTTTAAAGGCATCTAGGCCAGGTGCCATCACCACATCCTGTGGCAAGGAGTTCCACAGATGAATTACACACGCTGGATAAAGAAATATTTTCTTTTATCTGTTCTAACTCTCCCTCCACTCAATTTTAGTGCATGTCCCCTGGTTCTGTTGTTGTGTGAGAGGGAGAAGAATTTCCCTCTATCCACTCTCTCCATCCCATGCATAATTTTATACGTCTCAATCATGTCCCCCCTCAGGCGCCTTTTTTCAGACGCTGTAGCCTTTCCTCATAAGGGAGGTGCTCCAGCCCACGAATCATTCTGGTCGCTCTTTTCTGCACCTTTTCCAATTCAACTATATCCTTTTTGAGGTGTGGTGACCAGAACTGGACACAATACTCCAGATGTGGCCTTACCATCGATTTGTACAACGGCATAATGATATTGGCCGTTTTATTCTCAATCCCTTTTTTAATGATCCCGAGCATGGAATTGGCCTTCTTCACAGCCGCCGCACTGGGTCGACACTTTCATCGACCTGTCCACCAGCACCCCAAGATCTCTCTCTTCATCCGTCACAGACAACTCAGAACCCATTAGCGTATATGTGAAATTTTGGTTTCTTGTCCCAATGTGCATCACTTTGCACTTACTTACATTGAAGCGCATCTGCCATTTTGCTGCCCATTCTCCCAGTTTGGAGAGATCCTTCTGGAGCTCTTCACAATCCCTGCTGGTCTTCACCACCCGGAAAAGTTTAGTGTCATCTGCAAACTTGGCCACCTCACTGCCTATCCCCAACTCCAGGTCATTTATGAATAAGTTGAAAAGCACCGGTCCCAAGACCGATCTTTGGGGCACACCGCTTTTCACCTCTCGCCATTGTGAAAATTGCCCATTGACTCCCACTCGCTGTTTCCTGGTCTTCAACCAGTTCCTAATCCACAAGAGGACCTGCCCTCTTATTCCCTGACTGTGGAGTTTTCTCAGGAGCCTTTCATGAGGGACCATGTCAAACGCCTTCTGAAAATCCAGATATATAATATCCACGGGTTCGCTCACATCCACATGCCTGTTGACCTTTTCAAAAAATTCTAACAGGTTTGTGAGGCAAGACTTCCCCTTGCAGAAGCCATGCTGACTCTCCCTCAGCAGAGCTTGTTCTTCTATGTATTTTAAGATTTTATCCTTAATGAGACTTTCCACCATCTTTCCTGGAACAGATGTTAGGCTGACCGGCCTGTAGTTTCCCGGGTCCCCCCTCCTTCCTTTTTTAAAGATTGGTGTGACATTAGCTATCCTCCAATCCTCTGGCACAGTGGCCGTCTTAAGGGACAAGTTGCATATTTTGGTCAATTGGTCAATAGGAATACACCTTGACAAGGTAATCAGAAGAGCTTTGAACTGGAGTTTGAGTTGCTGCTGCATTTGGCTTATGGTGAAATTCCAAGCAATTGGGGAAGGTGAAAGAAAATATTTCTTCACCCAGCATGTAATTAATCTGTGAAACTCCTTGCCACAGGATGTGGTGATGGCACTGCCACCTGGCCTAGATGCCTTTAAAACTTGCCTTTAAAGGGGATTGGATAGATTCATAGATTTAAGATGCCTTTAAAGGGGATTGGATAGATTCATGGTGGAGGAGGAGGATGGGGATAAGCAACCTCCTGGTTTTAGAAGTAGGTTTTCTCTGAATGCCAGATGCAAGGAAGTGGCAACAGGATACAGGTATCTTGTTGTCTTGTGTGCTCCCACCCAGAGGCATCTGGTGGGGCCACTGTGTGATACAGGAAGCTGGACTAGATGGGCCTTTGGCCTGATCCAGCAGTTGGGCTCTTCTGGTGTTCTTAAGGTCCAGCTCAGCCCTGTTTCTGTTGGGATTTCAGGGGAAATCAAAATAATGTTAAGAAGGTTAGCAAAATGTGGAGCTTCTAGAGTCAATGTATGAGTAAAATATTTGATTGTGCTTTTAAAGCAAACCCCACCCCCTGTTAAAAGGAAACACAGAGCATCGGTGGGGAAAAGTCCCACCAGGTGGTTTCTTTTGGACCCCAGCAACATCCGTCTCTCTCCTGGGGCTTCAGAGGCCTGTTGCGATTATCTTTTGATGTCTCCCTCCACCAGTTGTCTGGCCAGAGCTGGTTTGCCTTGGGGCCAAGAACGTTCTCTTAGAGGCTGACCTTGCAGCACAGTCAGTCCGTCCCAACCTTTGGAGTCACAATTGCACCCAGAAGAGCCCAGACACCTCCCAGCCCTGGCTGGTTTCAACTAGGGCTGGCTGTAGATGGCATGGAAGAGGGACAGTGGGTGGTGCGTGGGTGGACAAAAGATGGACCCACCTGCTGTTGTGCCTCTCTTGACCTCTGCTCTGGCCGGTTTGGAGCTGTGTAAACAGCGGCTAGTGGCTCTATAGTGAGTTATACACTTTGCACATGCCCAAAAGGGCATTGTCAAAATCATGTACAGTACTGTATAATTAGTATGTTGTTCACAGAATCACTACTTCCCATGTTAATGGCAGAGGCTCTCTGCACATGCTGAAGGGCTTTGTGTTTTATTACTCCCTTCAGGTGTTTCAAGGGACACCCTCTCCATACCTTCACCCTCAGTGGTGAAAGACAAGCACCTGTACGTACACACATGCTCAACGATCACCTCTGTTATTAGTTCCTAAGTCCCAGGGTCGAGGTTCAGCAGAAATGGCATTCTGCACATGTTTTTAGGCACCACCGTCTACCTCGTTATTTATTTCATTGGTTCTTCTGAGCCTAGCAGGATCCGCCGCTAGACCATGGTGGGCCAGTAGGAAGCTGCTGCCGGCTTGGCTGCGGGAAGCCCATTCATCCCGAGGAGGGAGGAGGGCGGATTTTCTCTCTGTTGGGGGAGCTCAGCCAGAAAGGCAGCTGCCGGAGTGAGCTCCCTCGCTCCCTCCCTTCCGCCCGCCCAGCCGCAGACAAACTGCGAGTTCTGCTTGTCTGCCGGAACAGCAGGGCCACGTGCGGCCCTTAGACTCGAGAGGAGGCTCCGGAGCTGGGGTACACCTGGCGTCTCCCCGCCCCTCAGAGCCCCAGTCCGGCCCCACGTGCCCTGCCTACAGCGCCCGGCCCCCTCCACCAGGCTGCCCTGCTTGGGGAACGCCTCCCCATCCAGCCGGCAGGGCGCCCTTCTGCAGCCTCCAGCTCCCAGCGCCCCCTGTGGCCGGCTTGGTGCCCCCGGGGCGCCCCCCTCCTTCCGTCCGAGCCAGCGTCGCTCTCTTTGCCCCGACGCCGCATCCCGTCCCTCGCCTGCCCGCCCGCGCCCCGCCCCGCCCAATCCCTCGAGGGGGGGGCGTGGGGCACCAGCGCCAGCAGCCCGTCCTTGCGCGTTGCACCCCGGGCGAGGAGGAGAAGGGAGGCGGCGGCTCTAACAGGTGGGATCCCGCGCCGAGGGGGCGGAGGAGGCGAACACGGGCGGGGGCAAGGAAGGAAGGAGGGGACGAGCCGGAGCCCGAGCCGGAGCCGCCGCCTGCCAGGCGAGCTGGTGTCACCGCCACAGGAGAGGCTGCTGCTGCTGCTGCTGCTACTACTCCTGCCGCTTCTCCTGCCGGCGCCGCCGTCCCGCCCGCCTCTGTCCCGCCCGCCGCGGCTCCTGTCCTGTTCGCCAGCCGGGCTCCTCCCTCGCCGCCTCCGCCAGGCAGGGCGCCGCACTCTCGCTCCGGCCGGGACAGGTTCTCCTTCGCCATCCAGCCATGCCGAAGCCGCCGCCCCCGCTCCTGCTGCGGTCAGCGAGCGGGAGCCGCCCCGGGGACAGCGAGCTGGGCCGGCAGTTCCGGGACTGGTGCCTGCGCACCTACGGCGACTCGGCCAAGACCAAGACGGTGACCCGGAGCAAGTATCAGCGCATCGCCGAGGTGCTGCAGGGGGGAGCCGGCGGTGGCGGCGGTGGGGAGAAAGGCAAGTTCCAGTTCTGGGTGCGCTCCAAGGGCTTCCGCCTGGGCAACGGCACCCGGGAGTCGCCGGCGGCGGCAGCGAAGATGGGCCAAGTGGTGGTCTATGTGCCGGTGAAAACGGGAACGGTTAGTGCGCCCCGCGCCTGTCTGTCAGTCCGTGTGCCGTGTCTGTGTGTCCTTCCCTGCGCCCCGGCACTGCATTGCCCCGGGTGGGGCGGGCGAGGGATGTCCTGGCCAACAGCGAAGCTCCCCTCCTGTCCCGTGGGCGGCGGAGCCTGCTCGGTGGCTCATGGCGAGGGCGCGTGGAACCAGCCGGGGCCAGACAGACGGCCCGGGGCTCCAGCCGCGCCCCTCTAGCCGCTGCCCCCTCCAAATGTCCCACTTCCCCCGGCACAGGAGGTCGTTTGGGGTGGGGGCAAAGAACTGAGGGGAGAGAGGCGGGAGGAGGTGGTAACCTGCATGCCCCCCCCCACCATTTCGAGCGCCCTCGTTCCCTTTTCCAGGAGGACAGACCCTGCCAAGCTTGGCTCACCCCCCCCCCAAATTTCCCAGTTTCACGAGCGCAGCAGGAGGTAATTTTAGGGGGGGCGGCGGCCCGTCCCCCTTCCAAGCGCCCCCTTTTCCAGCCCCACCGCCGCCAAGATGTGCGCCCCGGGCCCCCCATGTCCCACTTCCTCGAGCTCAACGGGAGACGGGGGAGTGAGTGAGGAGGGGGGAATTGGCAGCTAGGCTCCCATTTGCACGGGACAGCCTCGCCGCCCATGCCCCTCATAGCCCACTAGGGGCTGCCTCTTCTTTCCTCTATTTGCGCTACTCCCTAATTTTGGGCACGACCTGCGCCCCTCTCCCTTTCCTCGGCGGGTGCAGGGTGCGGTGGAGCTCGATTTATATCGCCTCAGCAGCAGGATCGCGTGGGGCGGCCGGCCAGTCCGCCGGCCGGCCGCTCCACCTGCTTCCCCGGGCTGGAGGCGCCTCCTGCCTCCTTGTCCCGCGCCTCCTCCCTAGTCCAGCGAGGGGGGAGGAGGAGGGGAGGAGGGGGAGGAGAAACGCGCCTGGCTCTCCCGCCCGCCCATTCGCTTTGCTGCCGCTGGCGGCGGGCGGCCAAGGGCAGGCGCCGGGGGCACCGCTCTGCCGCCTCCTTCCCCAAACACGCCGGACAGCGGGGCGCAGGTTGCAGCAGCGCGGCCCCAGTTCTCGGCTGGCGGGACGCGGTGGCGGGCTGGGTTGGCGGCCGGCCCGGCTCTATTGCCTCGCCGCGCCTGCTGCTGCTGCTGCTGCTGCTGCCCCTCGCTTGCAGCTCCCGCCACCGCCAGCCCGGCTGCTGCTGCTGCTGCTTGCTTGGCAGGAGCGCCCAGAGGAGCCCTCATTGTTCTGCGCTGCCCGGCCGGCTGCAGAGGCGAGCGAGGAGGAGGCTGCTGCTGCTGCTGCTGCTGCTGCTGCTGCTGCACCGGCCGCCTGCAAAGCCTCCACACCCCCTTCGCCGCCGCCTGCCTCGCCTCTGTCCCAGCAGGCTGCTGGCCCGGGCAAGGAGCAGCCAGCCGAGGAGCAGCCCCAGCCGCTCCCCCCCCCCCCCTGCTCATTGTTCCTTCCTTCTTCCCGGGCCTGCTTGGGAACGGCCAGAAGCCCCGTTCGCTTCAAGCGCCCTGCTTGCTTGCCTCCCCCTCCCCGCCCCATTCCGACCCATTTAAACTTTCAGCTTGCTGCAAGGGGGGGCGGGGGGTGAGACGATGCCTTGTGCTAATCGCAATTTGCATGCATCTTCAACTCCCCTCCACGCGGCGCCCATTTCCACCCATCCTTTCCTCTCTCAGCTGGGCTGGCCGTGCCAGGGTGGGGTTTGGCATAATGGAAAGCGGGGGGGGGGGTCTTCTTTCCATCTAGCTAGCATTCTCGCCCCCCTCCCGCCCATCCCTTGCACCATCTGCCCAGGAGATTGGGCGCTTGGCAGACAATTGATCGGAGGTGGCCTTGCTGGAAAAGTGCACTTGTGTGTGTGTGTGTGTGTGTGTGTGTGTGTGTGTGTGTGTGTGTGTGTGTGTGTGCGCCTCTCCCCCCCCCTCCCCAGGAAGGAGGCACCAGCTTAGCTCTGCTGCTGCGCTCAAGGGTTGGCAGGGAGAATTCTCCACAGGGAAGAAAAGTGTCTAGCACAGGAGGAGAGGGAGGGAGGGAGGGATTACTTATTTATTTAATATTCCCTCCCCCTTTCCTGCTCTTGACTTGCTGCTGCTGCTTCTGCTGGGAGGGCAGGATAGTGTTTTCCAGGCTAGGGGGGCGATGCTGCTGCCATTGAGGGCAGGCAGCATCCCATCTGTGGCAAAGGACTTGGCTCCCATCTGGCCTCCCTTATTGGCCGGGGAGGGCCGCCCATTTCTCTTTTTCCTGCAGGAAGCGAAGAGTTGTGTGGGGTTTTTGTGTTTGAATTGAAGAGGAAGGGGCTATGTTGGATTTTTTTGTATGAAAGGTAGAATACCCCCTGGCACACAAGAATCTGTAGGGCCCCCCCCGTGTGCCAAGGCACCCCCTGAAAGCCCCAGAACCCCTCTGGTGTTTGTTTTCAGCCTTGCTCACTGTGCATCTGACGTTTTCCAAAAGATGGGCTTGTTTGGGGTCTCCCAGGAGGCCTGGACAGACACGTCCCTTCCCTGGAGCATCCTCTTAGACTGTGTCATCGAAGAGCCTGTGTATGTGCGTGCAGACATGCACACGCCCCCTTCTCCCACTGCCATATCATTTAGGAAGGGTTGGTTGGGGTGTGTGGGTGCCTGGGTCTGCTTTGCACAGGGACGCGCAGGCCCCAGGGAAACCAGCCCACACGCAGGGGGGAGCCTCTGGCCCTGGGCCCTGGTGCTTTCTGGCAGGCTCGACCACACGGCACACATCTAGACTCCTGCAAATCAACAACCATTATCTTCCTCTCCTGAGGTTCAGATGACTTGCTGGAGGAACAGCAGAGCCCACTGAATTCTCTGAAGTTGCAGTACCTGCCAGTCAGCGGTGAGGCGGGCACCGCAGGACGGCTCCAGGCCCCTCCAGAGCCACCCAGTTTGGAACCCTCCTGACTGGTAGTTCTGCGGCCCCAATGGCCTCCCTCCCCCACCTTTTCATTCTTTGCAGGGGAGGAGTGACTTTGTCTTTGTCTCCATTTTTGGCAAAGCGTGTGTACAAAAGGTAGCGTATGTATAGGAGTCATTTCTGTTTAGGTAGCAGCCCTCCCTGAGCCATTGCATGAGGGTCCGGGGCCTGAGTGGGGAAACCCAAGGGGGGGGCACCTCCTCCTCCTCCTCAGAAACAGTGCACAAGCCACCAGGATACAGTGTACTTCATGGATTAGCTTCTGGCTCCCTCTCTTCCTCCCATAACGGCACCCCAAAACCTGCCACCTACCTTTGGGCTGCACCCTCGACTCCTCAGGTGTCCAGAGTGCCAAGAGCTTGGAGCCCCCCCTCCCTCCCTCTGTCCTCCCTGCACCCCTCTTTGGATACTGAAGGGTCCTCTTCATCATACTTGCAGGGAAAAGTTCAGAGAGGGCTGCATGTGTCACTTTTTCTCCCCCCCCCCCCGAATCCTGGCCTCTTTCTTGAGTGGTGATGGAGTGTGGGGGTGTTGTACTCTGCAAGCGTGTAGATGTGGCTTTGCTTTCCAATGGGCACAGCTTTCGCATCCGTTGTGCCCTGAGCCTGTGTGGGTGGTTTTGCAGTGTGGTCGTGTCTTGTTTCTCTTGTTGGTCGGGGGGGGGGGGGGGATGAAGGCAATGAGGCGTTTCTCTGAAAATAGGGACTATTCTTGCTTTGGTCCCACCACCCCGAACTGCTCCTGGGCTGGATGTTTCCCTCCTGCTCCTGGGCTGCTCAGACTCCTTCTGCCCCATTCGGTACAGCAGCTGACCTAGCTGGGTGGTTGCTATAGGGCACCCCACTCCGTGGCCTGTTGCTCAAAGCAGTGACATGGACTTTTTCTTCTTGGGGTGCAAAGCGGCAGAGGCCACAAGGGCAAGATGTTATAGAGATGCCGCTAACTGGGGCAATTAGCCCTGCCAATTAGTTGCACAAATGGTACTCGTGCGCAGGAGGTTGCCATGGAGCTTTTAGCCAGCATCTCTCGTCTCCCCCCTCCCCCCCAGTGTTTTGTGGCAGCTGCCAGTGTGCTCTGGGGTAGCACATTCCCACTGTCACTGCAGAGAAAAGCCAGGCTGCTCCAGGGTGGACATCCTTTGGGTTTTGCAGACAAAGGGGCTGCAATCCAGGTGGGGCCGTGAAGGGGGAAGGTGCTTTACAAGGTGCTGTTCAGTGTCTGCAGGTTGTCATGAGAAATATGAGGTCCAGAGAGAGAGAGAGAGAGAGAGAGAGAGAGAGAGAGAGAGAGAGAGAGAGAGAGAGAGAGAGAGAGGAACGAAAGAATGTGAAAGGCACGGTAGGGATAAGATCTCCTTGCCTAATGACAGCTCTGCATTTGCTTCAGGCAGGTCTATGTCTGCTGGGCAGAAAACATGTTTTCACCACAGCTGAAGCCTGTCATTTGCAGGGAGGCTCCTCCTGTTTGCCCCAGTATAACTTTCCCCTCTGGTCCGTCCTCCCCCATCGGAGCGGGCCTTAATCGGCTTCAGGTGGATTGGGATGCTGCAAGCAGCTTTTTGAACCAAGGAGAAGCGACTGGCTGAGCGCTGGGGGCAGCAGATGGCCATGCGTTTGGAAAACAGGGCGGGCCAGGCCAGCAGGGCTGTGTCTGGTGCTGAAACTCTGGGATGTCTGTCAGCTTCCCAGACGAAGGTCTTTTTCGGGCAGGAGCTGCTGCCTTTAGACAAAGGCCTGGCCAGTGCAGGAGCCGGGCAGCTCCCTTCCTCCCTGGCTGTGTGCAGCCTGGGATCTGGTGCAGGGAGGGAGGCCCCTGGGAGGAGGAGGAGGCCTCTGGGCAATCTGGAATACAGGCGGCAGCTACTATCAGCGCCTGCCTGCCTGCCTGCTTACACCATCCATCCTGGACGGTCGCCCTTCGTACACATTCCAAATTTGTGGCAACTGGCTGTGGTTACTTAGGTGGATGGAAAGTTCATCCTACATTTGTTTAGAGCAGGTTTAGTATGCCGCTGGGCTGATAACCTGGTTCAAAGTAAGTCATGCTACATGTACACAAAGGCATTATTACTACTACTACTACTACTACTACTACTACTACTACTACTACTACTACTACTACTACATGATATATACATGAAAAGGTAACCAAGTACAAAGATCTTCAGATGGAGGTAGAACGACTCTGGCAAAGAAAGGCGATAGTAGTACAGGTGGGCCCCCATATCCACTGATTCGCTATCCACGGTTTCAGTTATCCACGGATCGTGGGGACACCCCCCCCCCCAGGCTTTTACTTTTTTCCCAGTAAGCTTTGTTTCTTCCTTAAACAAACAGGAGAAGCAGCCTCTGGTTGCTTATTGCGGCAAGTAGAACAAGACTAGGTCCTAGAGAGGCTCTGCAAGGTTAACAGAAACCTTGCAGAGACTCTCTAGGACTTAGTCTCATTCTTCTTGCCTGCAATGGAGGCTGCTTCTCTGTTTTAAGGAAGAAACCAAGCTTGCTGAAAGAAAAATAAGAGCTGGGGGGGGCAAGCATGCCTGCCTGCAGGGGAGGCAGGGTGGGGGGGCCCTCAGGAAACCATGGAGGGGGTGTTCGCTCTTATCCACGGTTTCAAGTATCCACGGAGGGGCCTGGAACATATCCCCAGCGGATATGGGGGCCCACCTGTACTGATAGTAGTGAGTACTTTAGGCCCCATACCGAAAAACTTGGAAAAACACCTGTACACCTTAGTTGTAAATGAAATTACTAAATATGAGCTTCAAAAGGAAGCTCTACTTGGAACTGCACATATTTTACATAAATACCTCTCAATATCTTAGGTTCCAAGGACTCAATATTTAGAAAACACCACCAGCCACCACCAGGTGGGCTGTGATTAACCATCATCATCATCATCCAACCACCCCTATTGCCATTGGTGCACTAGGTGCAACCCCCAAGGCCCTCAAGAAATATCTGGCCAATATAGGCATTGACAAGGTAACAGTTAACTGCAACAAGTCACACTACTAGGAACGTTGAACATTATACTGCAATAATATCTCATCAGTTCTTAAGCGCTTGGGTAGAGTTCGAACTAGCGAGCACCCAAAAATCCCCGTCCAAGCATTTGTTGGTCCGCCTCACTGCTGCTGTTGCTAACAACAACAACAACAACAACAATAATAATAATAATAATAGTAACAATAAATCATTTATATGTCACTATTAATGTGCATGATGCTTTACTAAGCAGAAGCAAACAGGACCCTTCCCCAAGGAACTTGCAGTCTAGAATCCATCACAAGGGAGATAGCAGAGGAAGGGGAGGAAAAGTGAGGAATGGGTAGATGAGGGAGAACATTAGATATACAAAGGTAACGCTGGGTCAAATTGAGCCCTACTGTACATGCTTAGAGGCACTCCTGCCCTGATGAGAATACATATTAATCATCATGGAGCTGAACATGGCTCAGATTAAGCTCTGCCCTCTGGCTGCAACTGGCTTTTTTTCTTGAGGGTGTGGTTGTCATGATTACCTATGAAGTCAGCCTTTTGAAACTCCAAAATCCGTTACTTGGCTGCCTGGTTCATGGGCTACATTCCTGGATTTCTTTCATGCACCTTAGGACTGTCTCTTAATGAGAAGTCTGGGAAATGTTCAGTGTTCCTGGGAAAAGGTTTTCCCTCCAATGCAGTATTCTCACCTTACTCTTACCTGAGCGTAAGCTGCTGCCAGAATAGCTGGCGACTGTGCTGGCTCTTGGATCAAGGCTATATTTCACCTGGTGTGCGCGTCATGTCAGCTTGTCACGGTTATGGAAGACAGGCCAGCCTAGCAGGACAGATTCACATTTCTGGCAGCTTGTGATGCAGGCTGGCTGGGTGAGTCAAACTGGGTTGTGGCAAGAAGATGAGACACAGTGAGCGAGCAAAGGCCTGGCTTTTAGAGGGATGCTGCTCCCTTTGGGCCCCAGGGACGGTGTGGGGGTCCGTCCATGTGTTTCTTTCTACCACTCTTCATCCTGGCTCCAGAGCTCTGTACAGCTGTCCCAGAGGTATTTCCAAGCAGTTGAGCTTAGCCACAGGATTTTGTTGTCATGGGCTCAGACCAGTACTGAGAAATGTAGTGATGGTTGGGAAGCTGAGGATGCTCCGCCGGCGGGAGGAGGGCGAGAGAGATGGTCAGTCAATGCAAAAGAAGGCAAACCAAAATACACCTTGTCTGTTATGTTGCTGAGCATTTAATTCGTTAAATAGGTTAAATAAAATTAAATGTTAAGTGTATGCTGAACCTCGGTCATTTAGGGTTTTTTTTTTACAGAAGAGCCTCATTGAGGAGGGAGGGGATTGAAGGTGGTGGGGGCTGAGAGCTGATCTCCTCCTTTCTGCTACTGACAGCAATTCCAATGGCCATGGCTGACCAAAAGACTCTCTTTTCTTTGGATCGGCAGCTGGGGAGAGCAGATTTGCCCTGATTCCTCCAGCTGCTGATCCCTTGGCTAGGAGCTTCCTTTTCAAGGAAAGGGCCTGGAATGTTCTGTCACTGAGTGTGTTTGTCTCTTAGAGGTTAAAAAAAAAGTTGGATTATTCAGAAAGTAAAAGTGTCTTCTCTAAGTACCACTGAGTTAAAATTGCAGGCTATTGGTGTGTTTTGCATGCAGGTTCCGCATGGAGGTGCTGAGCCCCATAGCAGAGCTCATTTTGCACCTCTCATTCTGCAGTTTGGGCTTTGGCTCTGGAGCATTTTAAAAGCATGGCATGGGAGGCAAGTTGTTGTATTTTGTCTGCTACTCCGTCCTATGTAATATTCCAGTATTCTTTAAAAAAAAGAGAGAGGGGGTAGGGGGAGAAAGCTTTGGATGGATCAAAAGCAGCAAAATTGCTGCCAAACACATTGTAAAAAGATTTCTAGGTACGAGATGGGGCATTTTACTTTGAAGTTACTAGAGTTAAATAATACCATTGTGAACTTTAGCAGATGAAAATGAGATGCTCAGTAAAGAGGTGGGATACTTTTGACTGCAGAGATGACTGTGGCCGAAAGCCGACTCAGGGTCAGCGTTTCTTGGTACTCGCATCTTTGGGAACAGGATCTTGAATCCGCCTTCCTGTTTAAACCTACCTCACAGGGTTGTTGTGAGGACAAAAAGGAGGGGAGGAAATATGTACACCACTCTGAGCTCCTTGGAGGAAGGGTGGTATAAAAATGTGAAAAATAAATAAAATAAAATAAAAAGCAGAATTTCTAATTACTGTATCCATAAATCATCTAGGATGTAGGCTTACTAGATTTTTTTTTTGAAGCCTTCCTATCACCCAACTCTTTCAGCCCAATCCTATGCGCTATTTACAACAGTGGGTTTATTGATCTGCTGTCGTAAATGCCTCTGAGACAGTGCAAATGTCGCCTGCGACAGAAATGGCCAGTGGCTCCGCACATGTGCGCCAGATTCACCTGGATGCTCTGCCAGCCCAGATAAGGTGGCAGAGGGGCTGGTTCGTGGACCAGGAGGGGGGAGGGCAGGAGCAGGTAGCTGGCTGGAGGGGGAGGATCCTATCCCTGATTTTCCAGTCCTGTTCTTCCTCTCCTTACACCAGCAAAAATAGGTGGTGTGGGTCCAAGGAGACCCATAGGAGATCAGGCAGTCTACCAGGAGGCAAGTAAAAAAGTTTCTTACCTCTCTGGCCTTCTGCTTCCCCCCCCCTCCCATAGCATGTGGCACATGCTCCGGCAGTGCAGCTACATGGTGTTAGATGGTGGAATAGGATTGGGCCGCTAATCATGTTTGTGATGTTGCCCATCAGGGTTTACTGAGCTGCCTCTGCTAAATATCCAAGCTGTCTTTTAGGCCCCTTCTCTCTTTCCCCATCCTAAAGTGGGTCAAAACCTGGGATGGATGTTCTTGTTGGAGGAAATGGGCCATAGATAGCTCAGTGGCCGAGCACTTGCTTTGCATGCAGAAGAGTCTTTAGCATCCCCAGGTCAAGAATTCTGAATTGAAAAGGGTCGCTTTCCCTCCCCCCAAACCCTGGCTGTTCACTCACCCCCGCTTCCTCTAGGGTAGGTTGTGGTGGCACAGGAAGCCTTTGCTCCTGCTTGTGGGATGCAGTGCCATGGGCATTAGTGCATCGTGTGTCAGTCGTTCAGAGAGTCAGAGATCTTACCTTGGAGCAAAGTGCTGAAATAGGTGATCTCTGAGTCACTTTGGATTCCCACTCGCATCACTTGTCTGTGCGGCAACTCTTAGCCAGTCAGCACGCATGTTACCGTTAGACGTCGTGGGAAGGCAGTTGGTTCACCACACAGGCTGCTTCAGGGAGCTGCTCTCTAGCCGCCTCTGCCACTGCAGAAAGTAGGCAAGAAGCACCCCAGGGGGGCATTTCGCATCTTGCATCACCACAAACAGGCACACCTGACTGGAAGCCTGTAGCATCTGGATCTGTCGGAGGGAGCCCTGCATGGGCCTGTCACTGGGCTGGAGTAGGACACCAATAATATAATGGAAATATAATTCATATAATTGTGAAATAATAGACCCCAATGTCTTTAATTGGGGGACAGCCCTAGACTTCCTTTATTCCATCTTTGCATAGCTGCCCTGCAGAATTCAGCACCCCAAGCCCTACAGTTGTCATGTTGAGAGAAAGAAAATTCCTAGTCCACATGGTTCCCGAGAGAAATTGGGAGGCATTGGGCGAGGACGGGGAATGCATGGTAGCCGAAGGAGAAGGAGACGATAGAAAAGCCAAGCAAGAAGGGCCTGGGTCTGTTCAAGTAGCAGCAGGATTCCAGCGTGGTGTGCGGCCCCTGCACTCAGGCCCCTCCTCAGGGGTCGCTTGCAGCACTGTAGCTCAACATTCTCGCTGTAACTCAACATTCGCGGTAACCTTTCCTCACAAATGGCACAATTTCCCGGGGATGTTTTAGTTGTGTTTAAAAAAATATGTTTGTTTAATAACCAAGGTTTGTTTGGATGAGAGGGATTTTAAAAATAACATTGCAACTTGCGTTGTCTTTCTTGAATGCTTTCTAGTTGGGCAGAATCCAGGGTCACTCTCTCTCTGGGGCTGACTGATGCAGTTGCCTCCGGGGGTGGATTGGGGGGTGCCTTCTTCTCCACCCCACCCTCCACTGCTCCTCCCTCTAGTCCAGCGATTTTCAACCGGTGTGCCACGGCATGTTGGTGTGCCACGTAAGTTCCACAGGTGTGCCGCGGGAGTTTGTAGCACAGTGGCTGAAAATGTCTGAAAAACTCTTCTGGGTCCTGCGGCTTTGTTTCTAGGGCAACTGTCTGTAGTAATGAATTGTCTGTCCCTCTTTCTCCGCTGGCTCCGCCAACTACAGACAGTTGCCCTAGAAACAGAGCCGCAGAACCCAGAAGAGTCTCCTGGAAGCCGGAAGTGACATCACAAGAGGAGGCGAAGACCATAGAGAAGACCAGAGAAGTCCGTGTGTCGTTAGAAGAGACATGTTGAAAGTCACTGCTGTAGTCCACCACTCCTTCCCGCTTTCTCTTCTACTCCATCCCCCTCTTCCGTTTTAAATCTAGGAACTGGGAGGAGGAGGCGGCGCTGCAGAGGCTGCAGCTAACCGCTGCTAGGTGAGGGGGCAGCGTTTGGCGCACCGCCGCCCGCAGGCACAGGAGGTCTTGCAAGGCCCTGTTGCAACACTGTGAATGAAACTGGCAGGCCACTGTTGGGTGGAGGGACCTTGGGTGTGATCTCACAGAGCCCCCCTTAGGTTCTGAATAGCCAGGATAGTTGGGAACGGGATCTCCATGTTTGGGGGCAGCAGCATCTCTGAGTACCAGATGCTGGAGGGAAACGTGGTTCCATGTTCTGCTTGTGGGTTTCTGGGAAGCATTTGGTGGTCCTGGGAAGCAGGATGCTGGATAACATCATAGAGCGCCTTAATCTCATCCAACAAGGCCCTGTTAGGTGTTTGGGCCTTTTGATAGCAGGACGTTTCAGTGCCAGGTGATATTGTGAACAAATCAATCAAAACAAGCAGAAGTGCACCTAAAATTTATTTATTTATTTAAAGAATTTGTATCCCACCTTCCTCCCGATAAGGCAATCAAGGAGGCTAACAATAATAAAACAGGTAAAACCAGAGAAGCTCCAATGGATCACAAAAAAGATAAAATTACATTGATTAAAAAGCCAGCCCATCATGTCAGCTATCAAACGCCAACCTAAATAAAAAGGTCTCTAAGGCCCTGCCAAAAGGTCTCCAAGGAGGGAGCTGTTCTTAATTCCAAGGGGAGGGAATTCTACCATCGGGGTGCTACCACCGAGAAGCACTAGCGTCGCTGCAGGGGGGGCGGAGCTCTAAGTTCCGCCATGGTCCGACCCTCCGTTACACGGGTGCACGAAGCGGCCCTGCCCCCTCGCCTCCCCCTTCCGGAGTCTCCTGCACGTTGCTTTCACCAACTTGAATGGTTCCGAAGGCGAGGGTGGGGGCCGCTTCGTGCACCTGTGTAACGGAGGGTCGGACCGCGGCGGAACTTAGAGCTCTGCCCCCCTGCAGCGACGCCACTGCCGAGAAGGCCCTTTTTCTCGCTGCCATCCCCCTCACCTCCATCAGTGGTGATACGGTTAAAAGGGCCTACTCTGATGACCTCAGAGGACAGGTTGGATTATATGGAAGGAGGCGGTCCCTCAAATACCCCGAGCTGTCAAGGGCTATAAAGTCAAACTAGCACTTAATTGTGCTCAGAAACGAACTGGCAGCCAGTGTAGCCGCCAGAACAGTGGCCTGACTGAGTCGAACCGACATGGGTGGCCATATTCTGCATTAATTGTAGTTTGTGGACAATGTTCAAAGGCAGCCCCATGTAGAGCACATTGCAGTAATCTAATCTAGATGTCACTAGGGCATGCGTCACCATGGACATGTTTGACCAACTCAGGTATGGTTGCAAGTGTCGAATCAGTCGAAGAAGAGCAAAGGCCCCCCTTGCCACAGCCGCCACTTGGGAATCCAGGAGCAGCTGCGCATCCAGGAGAACCCCCAAGCTGCGGACCTGCTTCTTCAGAGGGAGTACGACCCCATTCAGAGCAGGACGATGATCCAATACCTGAATCGTAGACTTCTGGATCAGAAGAACCTCTGTCTTATCAGGAATTAATTTCAGCTTGTTTGCCCCCATCCAGCTCCCAACTGCCTCCAGACAACGATTCAGGACATTGACCGCCCCCTTGGAGTCGGGTGGAATGGAGAGAAAGAGCTGGGTGTCATCAGCATACTGATGACTCCCTACCCCAAACCCCCGGATGACCTTTCCCAGCGACTTCGTATAGATGTTAAACAGCATGGGGGACAGAATTGACCCTTGTGACACCCCACACCTTGCCAAAGCCAGGGTGCCGAACAAACATCCACAGCACCACCTTCTGGGATCTATCAGCCAGGAAGGAGCGGAACCACCCGAAGACGGTGCCTCCAAGCCCCAACTCAGCCAATCAACCCACGGCACTATGGTCAGTGGTGTCAAAAGCCGCCAAGAGGTCCAGCAGGACTAACAAGGATGCACTCCCCCTGTCCAGTCCCCGGCACAGGTCATCCACCAAGGCCGTCTCAGTCCCAAACCCTGGCATGAAGCCAGGGTTTGGAATGGATCCAGATCATCAGCTTCCTCCAAAGCTGAGGCCACGACCCTCTCGATCACCTTGCCCCCAAACGGGATATTTGCGACTGACCGAAAGTTGTCTAAAATAGTAGGATCCAGGGAGGGCACCGCTGCCTGCTTCGATGACGGCAGCACCACCCCTCCTGTATTATTATTATTACTACTACTACTACTACTACTACTACTACTACTACTACTACTACTACTACTACTACAGTATTTATATACCGCTTTTCAACAAAAAGTTCACAAAGCGGTTTACAGACAAAATCAAATGATGAAATGGCTCCCTGTCCCCAAAGAGCTCACAATCTAAAAAAGATGCAGAACACCACCAGCAAACAGCCTCCAGAAAAGACACTGTGCTGGGGTGAAAGGGGGGTTGCCCAGTTCGCAGGGGTTCTCACTTGTGTGTGTTATTCTCACCTGTGTGTTGCTTTGTCAAAGGGAGGGTGTCTGTTCTTGTCTCTTTTGTTGATCTACACTTCTAACCCTTCTCTCCCTTGAGAGAAAAGTGTATTGAATTGAAGTCGGACTTGCCAAAGTGAGAGATCCATTGTGCTATTTTTACAGTCCACTAAGTAGTCCAGGGATTTTCAGCATTTTTCTTCTCACGGCACACTGGTCTCTATTGTCTTCTCTATGGTCTTTTGCCTCTTGTGATGTCACTTCCAGCTTCCGGGAGACTCTTCTGGGTTCTGCGGCTCTGCTTTAGAAAGAAGGACAGACAATTCATTACTACAGACAGTTGCCCTAGAAACAGAGCTGCGGAACCTGGGTTTTTCAGTGATTTTCATCCGCTGTGCTCCAAACTCCTGCGGCACACCTGCGGACCTTTTGTGGGGCATCAATGTGCTGTGGCATATTGGTTGAAAATCGCAGAGGTGGATGATGCTACAATGGACTATGCTTGGGAATTCTGTGGCTGGGAGCCAGCCGTGCTTTCTGTGGACCTTTTGAGTCTCCCTTTGTTAGCAAGGTGGGTGCCAGTCATAGTGCAGGAACGATCCGTTTCCTGCACTAAAGACACAAGGATGGTCCTTCCCTGCTTGCTTGCTGTGAACATAAGAATGAATTCCTTAACGGCCAGTTCAGATCAGCATCCTTTCAGCCAGCCGCCGCCGAGGGAAGAGAGCCTGATGGCAAATATCCCCACCACTTGCTCCTGCGATCCAGAGAGAGTGTAAGGACTCAATTCAGTGTTGTGATGTCTGAATCACAACATCACTGAATCACTGATATTCAATGTTGTGATGTCTGAATCAAGTTGTGATTCTTGCTGTTGTGGCTAATAGTTGTCGGGAAATCTATTTCCATATCTTTACAAAATCCCATTAAGCAGCAACTTACGTTCATCAGTTAATCCTGTGGCAAGGAGTTCCAGAGATGGGTTATAGTTTCTGAGGATGTATACTCTTCTGTCTGAAAGTGGCTACCTATCAACTTGAGGGGGGGATGCTCTCAGTGTTTTTGTATCTTGAAAATAAATCTGTTTTCCACGTTCACTTTTCTCTACACCACCCAGGATTCCATGAAACTCGTCAGGTTCCACCATGGCCAGCACCTTTTCTTTTACCTCAGTTAGAGCTTCACTTGTTTAAGCTTTTCTTTATTGGAAAAACAATCCAGCAGTGGACTTGTTGTACCTTCCACAGTTCTCTTTCATGTGGGGTAACTAGACAGGATTGCAGACAGCATTCTAAATGCGGAATGTACAATATTTATTTTATTAATTTATACCCTGCCCTTCTGCAGAGCTGTGCACTCAAGGCAGCTTACAGTGAAATTAAATAACTGATAGTGCAGAATAAAGAGCTGAATAAAAACAGTTTCCAGCGAGGCGTCTTTAAAAGCTTGCATAAAGAATATAGTTTTTACTGGTCTTCTGAAAGCAGGCAGTGAGGGGGCCAGACGTGCATAGGAAGGCCGTTCCATGGCTTGGGTGCCGCAACTAAGAGGGCCCTACCCCGCATTGTGGTGTTCTATCTATGTGTGATGGCGCATTCACATAAGCAGGATATTGCCTGATGTTGTCTTCATAGAATTGGAATGGTCCTTCATGGCCACTAGCCCAGTCCAACCCCCTGCTAAAAGCAGGAAAATCTAGCCTCTGCTTGAACATCTCTAGTGAGGGAGAACCTGCTTCCTTCGGTCATCGGTTCCATTGTTGAACTGCTCTTACCTGATATCCAGAGCTGAAGCCCTATAGATCTACCGTAGTTCTGCTCCCTGGGGCAGTGGAGAACAAATCTTTGCCCTCTTTCATGAGACAGCCCTTCTGGTATTTGAAGAGCACTATCATGTTCAGGGTTCCCACTGTGTGGCTCGAAACCGAGCTCTGTGCAGCTTGGCAACCTGGACGTTTGGTGATGACGTGTGATACTGTTGCCGAGCGTCCAGTTGTGCCATCGCGCAGTACAGAAGGGTCTCCACAGTGGTGCAGTCAGCGACTTACAGGGATCATAGAGATCATGTTCCCCCTCAGCCTTCTCTTCTCCAGGATAAACAGACTGAGTTCTCTCAGTCTTTTGTCATAGGACTTGTCTTCCAGACTCCTGACCATCTTCATTGCCCTTTTCTGAGCCTGCTCCAATTTGACTGCATCCTTTTTAAAATGTGGTGCCCAGAACTGGACGTGGCACTCTAGGTGAGGCCTCTTTGTTGACTGACAAATCCAGGCCTTGGATTCTAGGTTTAAGAAGTCTGCCATGTTTGGGGGCCGAGAACAGTCTGTGTAGGCATGACGTTCTAATGTTGTTTATTGTTAAGAGAAGCATCCGTGACACCCTCTGCACCTCCAGAGTAAGGCATTCTGTAGCGAAGAGCACTCTTTCCAGGTGCTGGCCAACCTTTTTCTAAACCCTCAAGCAGAGGGGGTTCTACAGCCGCCCTACGACATCGCTCTTCAGCTGCGGAGTTGGGATCCACAACTGGGTTGCACCATGTTCTTCTCAAAAGAAAGAGAGACAGGAGGAGGAGGGGAACAGCAGGCCTGTGTCGCAGGCAATTAAAAGCACCTGCGTTCCAATCTGAAAAAGCGGAAGCTAAGTGGCTCATCACCGCTGACCTCTAGTGATGAATGGCTTATTTCTGTAGCATCGGTGGTGAGAGCCAGGTGGTGAATAGAACAGACCAGTGTGAAGGTTCTTGCCTGGAGGCTCATAGTCTGCTTTAGATGGAACCAACAGAAAGGGGAGAAGAAGATCAGACCAGGACAGAAGATCTGGAGCGCCACAATGAAGGAGCAGAAGATATGAATCCGTGTTCAGGAATGGCTTGGTTAAACAGCCACTTCTGTAGTTAAGCCCCCCCCCCACCTACCTGTCCTCAATCTACCTGCATGAGAATTAAGCCCATTGCTGCGTGTCCCATCCCAGGACTGAGGCTGCCTTATGCTGACTCAGAGCATTGGGCCCATCCAGCCCAGCAGCTCTCCAAGGTCTTTTCTAGCTCTGCACCCTGGGATCCTTTGAGGCTAGAAATGAATAGACAGGAGGACAAATGTATGCAGATTGGTCTCCTCCAGCCTTTCTGTGTATTCACATCCCTCTGGAGGCAAGTCGTTGCAGAATTCCTCCCTTGGAGCGCTGGAAATGTATAGGAACTGCTCTCTGAGGACGAAAGGTTGGACAAGGTGGTCTTCAAGTCTCCTCCAGTTCCATAATTCCCATCTTTGCTCACAGACTCACCTCTCTCCACTGAGAACTGACTTGCTGAGAACTGGCTAAACCAACTGCTTTGACTGAAAAGACCACTATTGTGAAGTTATTGAATAAATCTTGGCCACAGTCATTCATATTCTTGTCACCTCCAGCTTGTAGTGCTGTCATGTACTTGATGTGGGTGGGGTTGCCTGGCAGACAGTCTGGAAACTTCCATTGGTCCAGACCAGAGTCTGGTTTTATCCAGGGTCACGACATCACCATCATATCAGATTCCGCCAACCCTTTAGCAGCTTCACTGGTTCAAAGGCTCCGTTCAGTGTGCTGGTTTTCGTCTTTGAAACAGCCTGGGTCCAAGGTATCTCAGGACCTCCCTCCTTCCCCAAACCTTCACTTGTCTAAAGAGGCTCTCTCTCCTTCACGTGTCCTGTTCCCCGTCGCAGTACAGCAGGTGTCGATGGGTGATAGGGCTTGTTCTCAAATGCCTGCTTGCCAGTTGACCAATACAATATCGGACTTCTGTGGCTGGGCCGTCATGCGCCGAAGCCCACAGTGAGGAACTCCAGACCAGGCTGCAGCACCTCAAGTGCTCTGCTTTTCAAGGAAATCTGTTCATACATTCAGCTTGCAAGTACACAGAAAGCAAGTTGATGTCCTTGGCATGTGCAAACCAGATGTGAGCACAGCAAAGCCTCTCTCTGAGTGAACTGCTTTTTGGTAGCCACAGTTGGGCTAATAGAGTGGGAATATTGACTCAGTTTTGGTTACTGCATGTTAATTGGCTGGGGTTTTTATGCATTGTTCGAGAGTGTTTGGTGTGGGATGGAGTTGTTGTTGTTGTTCAGTCGTTAAGTCGTGTCCGACCCTTCGTGATCCCATGAACCATATCCCGCCAGGCCTTCCTATCCTCCACTATCTTCCTGAGTTCGCTCATTTTCATGTTCGTTGCATTGGTGATGCTGTCTAACCATCTCATCCTTGGCCTTCCCCTTCTCCTTTTGCCTTCAGTCTTTCCCAGCATCAGAGTCTTCTCCAGAGAGTCCTCTCTTCGCATTAGGTGGCCAAAATATTTGAGTTTCAGCCTTAGTACCTGTCCTTCCAGGGAACAGTCAGGGTTGACTTCATTTAGGATTGACTGATTTGATCTCCTAGCAGTCCAAGGGACTCTCAGGAGTCTTCTCCAGCACCACAGTTCAAAAGCATCTATTCTTCGGCGCTCAGCCTTCCTTATGGTCCAGCTCTCGCAACCATACATTGCTACTGGGAACACCATCGCCCTGACTATACGAACTTTTGTTGGTATGGTGATATCTTTGCTTTTTATTATGCTATCTAAATTTGCCATAGCTTTCCTTCCAAGGAGTAAGCGTCTTTTAATTTCATGGCTGCTGTCTCCGTCTGCAGTGATCTTGGAACCCAAAAAAGTAAAATCTGTTACTGCTTCCATTTCTGCCCCTTCTATTTGCCAGGAATTGATGGGACCAGATGCCATGATCTTAGTTTTATTAATGTTGAGTTTCAAGCCAACTTTTGCACTCTCCTCTTTCACTCTCATCAAGAAGCTCTTTAGTTCTTCTTCACTTTCTGCCATTAGAGTGGTATCGTCTGCATATCTGAGGTTGTTGATGTTTCTCCCGGCAATCTTGATTCCGGCTTGCGATTCATTCAGCCCTGCATTTCTCATAATGTACTCTGCATATAAGTTAAATAGGCAGGGTGACAATATACAGCCTAAAATTCTCTTTATAGACGATGAGAAGATACCTGCTGAGATTTCATTCTGTAATTGTGAGACGGGTGGATTTAAATTTCCCCCAACCAACAGGATCCTTGTATGTTAACCCAACTAAAAGCAAACCGTTGGACCAGGATTCTACAGTGTGTGACCTCCAGCCAGATCTGTCTCCCAGTTGCTTCCTTTGTCTCCTGTTCTGCAGCCTCGCTCCTCTGTACTGCTGCAGGCGTGACCCCCTTTGTTGCTTCGATGCCAAGGAAGGGCAGTGGTGCCATTCTGCACCCCCACACTAATGCTCTGCAGTGAGGCTGCTTCTGGGTGGATTTTGTAACCCCTGTCTTTGCACAGAAATGCTTTTAAGACCCTTATGATTTCTCCCCCCTCCCCCCCATGGAGGGGGGAGCATCTCCCCTAAGTGGAGGTGTGTGACTCCGTATTGGGTCCAGCTGGCTGCATGGCAGAAGCAGCTTCCTTTGCGTCCCCTCCGTCCCCCTTTTGCTCCAGCAAAAGCCCTTGAGCCAGTGGCAGTGACAAAGGTCAGTGTGGGCTGGGAAGCACAGCCCTGTCTCTTAGCAACGGGATCCTGCCTCTGAGCCTTGTGTGGGACAGAGAGCATGCGTCACACGCTGCAAAGCGCGGACAAGCAGGGGGTGGAGGAGGGATTGGATGGGACTGGACCAGCCCTGCAGGCCCTGCTGCAGGAAGCTCAGGTGGTTCAGTCTCACGTAAGCCGAGTTGTCTTCTCTAGCTCTCATCAAGCTGCAGTTGAACGGCGGCTTCTCTGCCTCTTCAAGGTAATCAGCCTGTTGGCTGGCTGGCTGCAGGAGGCCTTGTGCCAGCTACCTGGTGGGAAGGAAGTGATCCTGCTGCAGTATTGATGCTTCTGGTCCTGCTGCTGGGGAAGGGATGCTGCCTGCCTGCCTGTTGCCAGAAAGTGACCATGTGGCACCCAGGGCCACCCCAGTCCCTCTGGCCTTCCTCCTGCTCAGTCGTGGTTTCCTCTTTTGCTTCTCAGCTCTTAGCGCCTGTTCTTCAGTAAAACCCTCAGAATCCCAAAGCTGTCTTCTCTGCTTTGGGGAGCGTCTGGACTTGGGGGGGGGAGGAGATATTTGCCTCCCACAAACAAGGCCTCCATTTTAAAACCTTGACGCATTTTTAATTTTTTTCAATCCCTTGCTTCAGCCTTCTAATTAATAACCCAGCAATTGGTCCCGCTGGAGTCTCGGCTTCTGTTTGTACAAAAGCGTAACCTGTCGGCTGCCAACTTTTTTTCCCTGGGGTGGGAGAGGGAGAGGGTTGGGCAGATGGCTGGAACTCTCCTTTGCCTTTCTGAATCAACCTCTTCCTTGAAACTCTCTCTCTCTCTCTCTCTCTCTCTCTCTCTCTCTCTCTCTCTCTCTCTCTCTCTCTCTCTCTCTCTCTCTCTCTCTCTCTGCAAAGTTTTTTGTTTCAGCACTGAAAGACATGTTATTTAGTTAATTATGTCTCAAATTGTAATGAAGGTTCTGGGTCGACAGAGGCATTTTAAAATCCAAACCATAAAACAAAAACAAAGGCTCCCCCAAAACCCAATTCCCAACCCAACTGCAGCTGAGCTCCAGCATCTAAAAGATGAGGCAAAGAAGAGACTTCCAAATTCAAGCCGTAACCCTTTTTGCCTCGCAGGACTCCTATCCCTTTGCAAGATGCGGGAGGAGCACAAGTTCAACAGGTGCAGTTTGTTCTCAAAGCAGAGGTGCAGTGTTAATAGCAGCAGGATCCAGGTGAACAGAGGGAGCTGCTTCCTGCTGAGTGGGGCTGTCGCTCTGTCCAGCTCAGAGCTGCCTGCGCTGACTGGCAGTGGGTCCCTGGCTGGAGGCGCTGCTAGGGTCTTCTGCATGCACGGCAGGAGTCACGCAGCTCTATCCATACCTAGTGACGTAGGACAAAGCTACACACTGGCCTCTTTTTTAACGAGCTTGTTTATTAGATAGCTTGTCAGGCATGGTGAAATCACAGCCAGGGGCACTGTAATCCTTGGCCCCTGGCTGCTGCTGTGGTTCCGATTGGGATCATGCATGCCCCCCCTCCCTGTGTCCCATTTATAATAGGAAAACAACTTCAATTGGAAAGCTGATCAGAACCATGGTGGGAGCAAATATTAAAGCCCCCCTCCACATTTTCCCCTCCCCCAGCGTGCTATTTAATAAAGAAAATGGGGGGGGGGAGGTCAAAGCAAGGCCTACCTACTGAGACTTGTAGCTGGGGAAGGATTTGAACCTGGGCTTTCCAATGCCAACCCCAAATACTTTGTCCATTGTACCATACTCCCTAAAGGCCCTGCAGAAGGAGAGCCTGTTGTGCATTTGGCCTCTTAAAGACCCAAGCCCAGAAGCATCCTCCGTTTTGCAGATGTTGGGCTGGCCTGTAGGATCTCCTTAAGTCTGAGCAGCCAAGGCCCAGCGACAGGCTGGGCTAGGCTCTTCTAGTGCGTGGTTAGAAGAGGTCCCTGCCCGGTTGGACACCTTAGGCGCATCACTTGCTTATTCCTGAATATCAAACTGCTAAAGGTACAAGAGCCGGCCAGGCCACTGATCAGTTGGCTACCCTTTATATGCCCATAGCAAAGCTGCTGAAAGGGAGGGGGGGGAGCAGAGGGGAGCCTCCAAGCATTAAAGTTGGAGCTTGGCTTATTTCTTGGTCAGCTTCTCCTCTCATCCCTCCTTGGGGTAAGAGCTCCAGGGTTTCCCAGCATAAGCAAAGCCACTAAGGGACTATTGTCTTTTGTTTGCCTTCATTGACTTCATCTCTGAGACAATAGAGATGGTCGCAGTGCCTTATTATGCAGTGGGTAACCGAAGAGGGGGCATGTTTTGCTCATGATACTTCTCAGCCAGCCCTGTGCAAGTTACTCAGTCAAGCTTGTTTCTTTTCTTAGTCCCAAAGTGAGAAAATTTAATAACTGAAAGTTGTACTAATTTTCTCTTTGCAAGGAACTTATGTTTGCTTCTGCTAATAGTTAGAGCTAACCTAATTAAAGATCTTTTAATCAATTAACTCACTGGCTTTTAGCTGATTGATTAATTGAATTTAAAATTTAAATTTAAAAGGGTATTGGCTAATCTTGGTGAATGTGTGGAAGCATCTTTATTCTTCTTCAAGATTCATGATGTTTTCTTGCTGCCTAAAACAGCTTGATTCTCCAAAACACATTTGATTGAATTTACTCCTGGTTCTATCCGTCCTCGCTTAGACTAGCATCTCAAGCACACCACAGACAGCTTGCTGGTAACTCCTCCTGCCATAGAGAAATGGCTGTGTCTTGCTCCTGGAAGAGGTGCAAGCTTTGGGGGGGGCAGGGGGGCAGTCTCTAGGGAAGGATTGTGGGCCGGGGAAGCTGCTGGCCAAACCTGACACCTGGATGTTGTTGTTCAGAGGGCACCTCTAGGGTATCTTGAGCCCCAGGGAACAATTGTGCCTACCTGAAGGAGTTACAGCCTCAGCGGTTGAGGATGGAAAAAAATGAGATTCTTTTTTAATAATAATAATAATAATAATAATAATAATAATAATAAGAAGAAGAAGAAGAAGAAGAAGAAGAAGAAGAGAAAAATTCAGTTCTAAGTGTTTTTAAAATGATAGCTTGGGTTTAAAAAAGTCTGAATTTCATGCAAATATATTAAATTCTATACTTCACTCTTGGTACGTACACCATTCAAGGCTTTATTCCCAAAATATACTGACTTAAATCTGATCTTCTATGTTTTGATAAAAGCACCTGGGGTAGGGGGAAGTATTTGGTTTCTGAGATCAAGCATTGTAAATGGAACATGCTAGCTCGTGTGTTTATCTTTTTGGCAGTTTATGAATATTTATGACTATCAGCTCAACCATAGGTTCTTACCGTACTTCCCATTTCAAACAGTTTTGTCCAATAACTATCAGCTTTGCTTCAGAAAAGTTCTGGGCATGTAGCCTGCAGTCCTGAACACTCTGTTCTGGATCATGGCCTTTGTTGTCAAGTAAGTAACAGCCCAATCCTATCCTCCCCTGGTGTAGGCTCTTCAGCGTGTGCCCTAAGTGATCTTGTTTAGTGTCCTTGGATGTGCTCTGAGAGCTGAACAGAAACTCATGAATTTCATAGTATCTCTGCCTCTCTTCTTCTCTAAGCAGGTATGAATTTTGTAGTGCCAGAGGCATGTAGGTGTTTTGGCGAAGGGCTGGATGTGGACAAACAAGGCAAGATTAAATCTGGACAAGCCAAAGCCTCTCCTAGTCGACAGGTTTCAGTCCAGGAGTGATAAGGTTCAGTACCTGTGTGCTTCTGGATGGGGTTCTGCGGCCAGAGGCGTTTCTACGGTAGGGGCCCTACTGTAAGTTGCGCCCCGTCCTAGTACCATGTTTACAAACCGGAACAAGGAGGAGGCCCCGCCCCCTCGCCGGCAGAGCCATTCCGCGCTGTGAAGGTGACGAGCAGGGAGTCTCCTGCCCGTTCACCTTCGCAGCGCAGAATGGCTCCGCTGGCGAGGGGGCGGGGCCTCCTCCTTGTTCCGGTTTGTAAACATGGTACTAGGACGGGGCGCAACTTACAGTAGGACCCCTACCGTAGAAACACCCCCCCAAGAGATCCGGTGTTCAGTTGAGGAGTACTGTGCTCCTGTGCCCAGCGTTCCTCCTGGATGTCCATGTGACAGCTGTGCCTTGGGGGCACTGGTGTCACTCGAGATGGGGCGGAACGGTAAGTTCCGCACTGTGCTAACCTCTGTTTACTCCTCGGCACGAGGTGGCCTCGCCGCCAGAGCCATTCAGTGTGGCGAAGGCAACACGCAGTAGACTCCCTGCGCGTTGCCTTCGCCGCACTGAATGGCTCTGCTGGTGAGGGGGCGGGGCCGCCTCGTGCTGGGGAGTAAACGGAGGTTAGCACAGTGCGGAACTTACCGTTCCGCCCCATCTCGAGCGACGCCAGTGCCTGGGGGGCTGTTGCCCATTTCTGCCTTGGTCAGTTCTGGCTTTGGTTCCATATGCCGTGGTCACTTCCGATTTGGGTTACTGTACTATGATGCAGTTTATGTGGGGCTGCCCTTGAAGACCCTTTGGAAGCTTCAACTGATCCAGAATGGCAACTGTGAAAATTTTCACAAGGATGAGATATTATGATCACGTCTTGCCTTTGTTGTTCCAGCTACGCTGGTTGCTAGTTAGTTTCCACATGCAATTGAAAGTGCTGGTTATGATGACCTTTTCAAAGCCTAAGTGACTTGCAACCAAGCCGCCTGACAGAAACCGTTTTCCTTCTCTGAGGGCTTCTGGGGGACCATCTTGCATGTTCTGCTGCCACTTGAGGTGTGGCTTGTGAGGGCCTTCTTTGTGGTGGCCACCTCCCTTTGGTTTCGCTCCCACAAGAGGTTTGTTTGGCTTGCTCTCACTGTTTGTACGGTAGGAGGCTGAAGATACCCCTTTTTCAATTGGCCTTGTTTGATTGTGTGTTGTTGGTTTTAGTCTCTCAATGACTTCTTTGTAATTTTGATTGACTTTTGTTTATGTGGATTTTTTCCCTTGACTTTTTATTGTAGTCCACTATGGTTGTGAGCTACCTTGGATTATTGAAGTAAGGTAGGATATAAACCTAAATTAGATTAAAAAATGACCAGATTTTTGGGATTATGTTGCTGGGTAGTATGACGGCCAGTGTTCTCTCTAAGATTCAGTGCCTGCGCAGCAATGACATCATTGCGGACTTCCGGGTCAGCTGAGCTCCAAGCTGCATGGAGCTCGGTTGAGAGGAGTGCGCCTTCGGAGGGTCACTGATGGGGCTATTTAGTTGCAAAATAAAACATGGTTTAATAATTGTTATAGCAACCAGTTAGTATGCAATCCTGTTCAGGAAATGCATGATTTAAATGGTCATTTTCTTTTTTCACCTTGTGCTTGCGGCTCAAAGGCTGAAGCACACCGGGCGCGTTCTGCGTGCGTTCAGCCCATTGCGGACGGCTGCGTCTGTGTTCTTTCTGGCCGGAGGCAAGTCCCACTGAACGCCGGGAGCCGCAGAGAGGTCCGTTTGCGTTGACGCTTCCCCTGGAGAATTCTCAATTTTGGCTGCGTTTCTCGCGCCGCACGCAGAACGCGGCCGGTGTGCTTCCGCCTTAAGGGTTCTCCTGGATATGCAGCTGCTCCTGGGTTCCCAGGTAGCGGCTGTGGCCAGGGGAGCCATTGCTCAACCTCAGCTGATTCGACAGTTGCAACCACTAGGGCTGATCTCAGAAGATCTATGTTGTTGGCGGGGTTGGAAAAGAAGCAACAACTGCCCAGCCAGAGTTTGTTTGTTTATTTAATTATTTAAAGAATGTATACGCTGCCTTTCTCCCAAAGTCAGGGCATTCAAGGCGGCTTATTTTGCACCTCTCTCCCTCTCAAAAAACACAAAACCAATAACAACCCAGAACCCAGGGCAAGTCCAGATATGCACTCCTCCCCTTTTTAGAGATGGTTTTTCAGGGCGTGTGCATGAGTTGTCCTGGGCAGGTGGAAGGAAATGCTTCTGCAGACATGCTTCCTTCAGCATCATGCCCCTGCCGCCACCCCTGAATATGCTGTGAAGCTTTGCATGGGGGGGGGCAGGTCTTTCTTCCATGACCAGACTAGAATTGTGAACCCTAGTTTTTAATATCTGAATCTCAGCACTTTTGTTTTGCTGCAGCAGTGCAGGCATAACTGCGCTCAGCCCTTTTGCTTGCAGTGTAGTTGCACCAAGTCAGATTCTTGTGACTGCTGCAGAGTTGAACTTTCTTCTCTCCCCAAATATCAAGGAGAGCTGTGGTCCCTTCGGGAAGAAAGGCGGGATAACAATACTGTAAATTAATAAATAAATAAATAAAATTGGTCCCTCCAGGAAGCCCCACATCCACTGTGGCCTCTTTGTTCAGTCACTGACCGTCGGACTAACTAAGAAAACTTTTTAAAAATAAAACTCAGTCAAGTGCTTACATGGAATAAGAAAAGTGAACAGTTGAGTGCAACCCCCCTCCCCCAAAGTTAATTAGAAAAAAATGGAGGGGGACTGAGCAAAAATGTGCTCATTTAACAAAAACGTTAAGGCAAAAAAAGACCCTGTCCTGTCAGTAACCGGAAATAAAAAGGGAAAGGTGTGCTCAGGACAGGTGTAAAAGTAAAGAGATGGGAAAGGGCATGAACTTGGGGGAGAACCAAGAGATGTGTCACAAGAAGGCAAGATGGAACGGCTGCTCAAAATCTTGCATATGTGGTTTATTGTGTACGTGTAAACCGTCCATCCTTGTGGTGTAAAAGAAACCGTCTGTGGTGTAAAAGAAAGACAAGCAGTGCTGTAACGTCATGGGTTGTCCCAGTTGACACAGTCAATGTCACTTGCCCCCCCCCATTAAATACCTGTTGGCACCCAATGCAGAAGGCCTAAGAAGCACCCCCCCCCCCCCCCCCGAACCTCCCTGAGATGATCTGCCTCCTGCGTTCATATATTGAGTTTGGACTTCCTGCCTTACTGAAGGGATAGCGGCCCTTGCTCATTTGCATTGACCTCATCTTTGTAGTCCTCCTGGGAATCTCTTCCAAGTTGTCAGTGTCCTCCTTTAAATGTCATGTGCGGAAACATGAACAATATACAGTATATGGCGCCTTATAGAGCAGCCTAAGCAAACAGCAACTCCTTGTTCCACAGAGCTCACAAAGTAGTTTTAACTGGAGAACAAGGAAGTGGAACAATGTTTAAAAAGGGATGAATGATGAGTGCAAGGAAATACAGACAGGCAGGCAGTTTCATTTTGACTGAGGATGCGCAGCAAACACAGGAAATCCACATAGTATTCCAAGTGGAGTACGCCTTGCTTGGGCAGAGTAGGTGGACAGTGTGGCTTCCTAATACCTGAAAGCTATTCTGTGCTATTCCAAACCGAACATTGGCCTTTGGTGCCACAGTATTACCTGGTGGCCTGCAACATGTGCTCAGAGTTGTGATACTCTGTAGTTACGAGGGGGAGAGTATCTCAGGGGGACAGGTTCGTTTCTTTCCTCGTGGCTTTAGAAAAAGGTGGCCTGCTGGGGTTTAACAGATCATGCAGCAAAAGCTATGTTTATCCCACACTTAAATAGCCAGGAGCAATGAACTTTGGGAAGGTGAAGGTGAAGGTTTGATGAAGTCAACTGGGAGATGCAGAAAAATCAAGAACTCTCTTGTTCTAAATGTCCAGTGTTTCCCGTCAAAGTGGCACCCTTTTCAACTTGACAACCAAAGTGATGAGAGTCAGGTGTCTGTGGGGAACAAGATTTTGTTACAGCACAGAGCATGGCCAAACCTAGGCGTGGTCAGGTAAGCTCCTAGCTGGCTTGCTAGCAGTGGTGTTGCTCCGCCCCCACGTGTGGGGGCCGCCCCATGTGGGCGGGCACGTGACGTCATGCCCCGCCTCCGAACACACCCTCCGCTATTTTCACTTGTATTTGGGACCGTTTGGACACAAGGGCGGGCAGGAGGGCCAAAACGTGGCCGTCCCGGCTGAGAAGAAGGTACGTTTTCGCCCTCCTCAGCCTGCAATTCCTCCCCTTCAGGGGTCTGCACCTGGGGGCCCTGGGCACCACTTGGTGCCCTGGGCACCAAGGCACCCCCCCTTATGACGCTTCTGCTTGCTAGTCAAGAAAATCCTTTCTTTGGGGGTGCTACAGTAGGACCCCCATATCCACGGGGGATACGGTCCAGGCCCCCCTGTGGATAAGTGAAAACCGCAGATAGAGGCAAACGCCCCCTCCATGGTTACCTTAGGGGGCTGCCTGTGCATGCGCGTGCGCACGCCCCCCAGGCTCTTACTTTGAGTTGCAGCAAGGTTCGTTTCTTCTTTCTTCCTTGCACAAATGTGATAAGCAGCGTCGTGCTGCTTATTGAAGGCCAGTCCAGCGAGAATAAGTTCTAGAGAGGCTTTGCAAGGTTAACAGGAAGTGCTTCTGTTAACTTTGCAGAACCTCTCTAGCACTTAGTCTCGCTGGCCTGGCCTGGCCTGCAATAAACAGCACGAGGCTGATTATAGCATTTGTGGAAGGAAGAAATGAACCTTGCTGCAAATCAAAGTAAGAGCCTGGGGGGTGGGTCGCACATGAGCACATGAGCCTGGAGGGGTTGTGCATTGCGGGGGCCCCTGCGATCCACGGATAAGTGAATCGGCAGATACGCCCCCTCCCTGTAGTTGCTTCTTCAGGTTGCCACAATTGCCGCTTTATAGCCCAAGGCTGCAATCCCATGCATACTTTCATGAGGGTAAGCCCAATGGGACTTTCTTCTGAGTAGAATAGGTGTTCTCTCTAAACCAATGCCAGTGGGCAGGACTGGCCCATCCATGAGGCCAGCTGAAGCTGTTGCATCAGGCAGCAGATGGGGGGCTCTCTTCTCTGTCCATCTTCTTGCCTCCACTGTCCCTCTTCCTCCTTCCACTCCCTGGGTTGGAGAGGCTAGAGAGGACAGAGAGGAAGAGGAAATGTGTAGGGGAGGAGAGTGCTGAGCAAAGACCCTGGAGTGGGAGGAGGAGCAGAGGCACATCGTCGGGTAAGGAAGGGCAGTATTTGGCATGCTGCCTCAGGTGTCGGGAGGTCTTAGGCCAGCAGGACTCAGAAGACTTGAGTACCGTCTCCCTGAGCCAGCTAATCCTGTCCTCAGTCTAGTTGCCAATAAGGGTTATTATATTTCTGGAGTCTGGCTAAGCCTCACTTATGAACGAACCCAAGCACAGTACCTTGACACGGAGTTAAAATGGAAAGGGATTTAGCCAGGTTTCAGTCCCTAGGCCAGGATAGGTGGCAGGGTAGAGTTGGCCAAGCATAAGAAGTCGCCTTGCTTGATCAGATCAGACCCACCTAGTCCGGCAACCTGTTTGGTCGGTGAGGGATTTTGTCAGAAGTGTTGGGAAGTCCAGACGTCCTGTGTATGCTGAGGATGCCCATCGATCTGCCCAGAGAGAGAAGCCATCCTTGGGGTACAGCAGGAGGAGGCCTGATCCCGTGGAGCATTGCTAAGCTCAAAAGAAGTGGAGCAGAACAGAGGCGCCTGGAAGGGCGGAACGAGCGGAGCAGGTTTATTCGGAGGAAAGGCAGGATATACATTTATTTAAATGAGGGTCTTAGCCAATCAGGAGGGCATCTGGGGCCTGAGGCAGTAACTGAAACTGGAGGAGGCTCTGCTTTTTCAAAAGAGGCAGTCCGTGAAAGCTGGCTGAAGGAGGAACTGGGAAGAGGAAGGCTTCCTGGCTGGTAGACCTAAAGAACCTGGGCTTGAGTCCCATATGATCTCATATCCTTTGTTTGGAACAGAGGTGTGCCATTTGAAATGAGCTCCTGTTGACTTTCAGTCAGGCTTGTTCCTAGGCAGGAGGTCTGGCTCAGTTGGTAGAGCGACCATCTCATATGCCTGAAGATCTGAAGGACGGCAGTTCAGGACGGCCGGAATTTAGTGTCCGTGTCTGTCAGAGAACTGTCGGCACGCCACTGATAAGCTGCAGAGCCTCTGTGAGGGAGAGAAGCTGCAGCTGCACTTTGAGTGGGAGTCAAGGTTGCCTGTCAGTCAAAGCGTGATGAGGCGGATGTCAGAGAGAGAGAGAGAGGGAGGGAGGGAGGGAGGGAGGGAGGGAGAGGGAGCTGGACTGTGAAGGAAACCACCTAGAATGAAGGGTTCTATGCAAGTCTAGAACATATTGTATTGTAAAAACCCCTTGAGGCTTAGAAAACCTGCCTGTGTAAACCGCCTTTGAATTTAAACCAGAGAAGAAATCCTATGACCAAACAAAAGGTGGTATATAAATACTGGTTGTTGCTGTTGTGGTGGTGGTGGTGGTGGTTGCATTGGTGCTCCTTTCTCTGCTTAGGATCAGGCTGTAGGAGTTCTTCCCAGTGAGTAAAGGTTCAAACTACCCATGTGACATTTAAAGCATTATTAACCAGACAGGCTTAGTTTTTCTTTAGTCAATAACAGCTGGATGGGGGTTCCCCATGGACTGGGACTGGGGTGGGGTAGAAGACTTTTAACAGTTCCAATCCTGCCACATTTCCAGTCTGCAAGGGGCTTTGATCCAGCTGCTATTTATCCCAAAGCTCTCACCGGCACCAGTCGTTACCCAGTACCGAGTTGGGCTTCCCTTGGCCCTTATGAGCCAGCATGACCAAATGCTGCTGAAAAGTTTCAGAGTTTAAAGGAGGGGCAAAGTTTTTGGAAAAGAGGTCCGCGTTGCATTCCCCTACTCAAGCACAGGCCTGACAGCATTTTTTTTTTTTTTGCAGTCTGATTCTGTGCTGGGGCTAGTTTGGATTCATGGTACAGAATGGGGAGCTCACACCGTCTTGTAAGGTTTGTCTAGGTTTGTGTCGATGTGGTTCTGTGCCATTTGATGGAGCCATCTGTTCCTGTGGCTCCAGAGCTGGGCTTATGAATGTTTCTTTGTTACTCTCTCATTCCAGTTGCTGGAGGGAAATTTTTTCCTATGCACTAGCAACCAGATTAAATATAGTGAGGAAAACACACTGGTGAACTGGGAAGCAGTTGAGAGCATCCACATAACACACCTGCCCCTTCCAGGACTCCCTCTTTTCATCGCTGGATGTACTTGGGTATTCCTAAGGTTTCATTTAGAATGAGCTGAAGCTTGGCCAGATCGCAGCACCAATTCAAGTGGCATTTTGCTTCTGAAGACAAAAATGTTAACAACTGGACTGTTTCAGTTGTCCTGGACTGTAAAAGGTCCTGTTAGGGTTGCCAGCTGGCCAGGCAAAAGTCTCGCCTTTTCTTGAGCTATTTTTTCACCTGCTGATGCCTGCATATCCAAAGATGCAGCTGCAGTATCTGGATGAAAAGTTGGCAACCCCTCTGGTCCTGTGAATGGTTGTGAGGTCAGAGCACAGTGCATTCATACGGGAGTATTCGTGAGAACAGGCACTGCTTCGAAAACTGGCCTTGCAAATAACTCTAAGAGTGGGAATCATTTTATTTATTTATCAAAAGTTTGTTTTGCTTAATCTTACAACTCAAAGTGAGTGACAGCATAATCAATAGCATCCTAATCTGTCTGGGCTCAGCTAACTGTGACAACATGCAGCAGGCTGTGTGTGTGTGTGTGTGTGTGTGTGTGTGTGTGTGTGTGTGTGTGTGTATGGGGGGGGAGAGGCTGGAAAGAAGGTTGGGGCACCCACAAGAATCCTGCATGCTAGCCCCCAATAATGGTGCTACCTGGCGTGTTTTAAAAGCATGTGATTGTTTCTAGTTCAGCAGATTTTGACATTCCGAGCGCCTAAGTTGTAATTAGCAACTGGGCAATTTGAAAGACAGTGTGTGCCTTTAACTGAATTGGCACCTGCCAAAGAACGGGTGACTTTCTCTCCCTTGATGGGAAGCATGAGAGAAAACACTGGGGGAGAGGCTGCTGTGAGTCCCTGGACCAAGCCTTCCTTCCACTTTGTGCTCACTGCATGGGAAACCCCAGCTTCAGCCCTCTGTCTAGAAATGGGGAATCATCCCTGGGAAATCATTTTTAGTTTTTATATCCTGCTTGATGGCCCCAGCAGGATTTCCAAGTTGATAAAGCTCTTGTGAAGGATAGTAGGATGCCATAGTATTGATTGCCTGGTTTTTGAAGTAGGCTATCTCTGAATGCCAGGTGCAAGGGAGTCTCTTGTTGTCTTGTGTGCTCTCTGAGGCATCTGGTGGGGCCACTGTGAGATACAGGAGGAAGCTGGACTAGAGGGACCCTGGGCCGAATCTAGCAGGGCTCTTCTGATGTTCTTATGCCCTGGAAATGTTTACATTAAAAAGTGGGGTACACATTCTTAAAATAAACATCCTATGAATTGTTACTGTTTTCCAGAATACTGTATTACTGTAGTCTTGCTCTGTGCATTGGTTACAGAGGTGTTGCTACACCCCCTGTGGGGGGGCCGTCGACGCGACACCCCATGTGATGCCACAAGCCCTGCCCCCTGGGGGTATGATGTCATTTTCGCTGTGCTGCCGCCGAATTTCGGTGGCGGCACAAAAGCACACACACACTGGCGCTTTTGGGGCCACTTTTGGGGCGTAGAAAGCCTGGGAGGGCCAATCCTCCCGCCCTCCCAGGCTCCGTACGGCCCAAAAACAGCCCCCAAAGCGCCAGTGTGTGTGTACTTTCGTGCCGCCACTGAAATTTGGCGGCGGCGCGGTGAAAATGCACCCCCCCTGCTACTTGACACCCCCGCCCCCCCTAAAGACGCTTCTGATTGGTTGCTGGTGTAACTGGCACATGCATCTTGTACTAGAGCCTAGCAGCCCCTGCGTCTATTCTGACATCCTGCTGCCTGGCTAACAGGGAAATGGTATCAATCTGATACTTTTTCTGACGGACACCAAATGTTGACATTCTGAACATTTTAGTATTTTAAGGTAAAATTGTGTTGTATGAAAGTTTTTTTTCTTTGTAAACCTTGGCTGACTTAAGGGAGATGTGTTCGCTGGGCTGCTGGGTCACAGAGATGTTGTACTGTATTTAATATTCCCAAATGTCTTTGCGGGGGACAGGTCACCAGGTTTCATGAGTACAGGATGATGGCTGTACTTTGTGCAAGATACAGTCAGTGTTTATTTCCCTTCGTCAAATGTTAGAAGCTGTGTGGAGCTACTGAAGAAGAGGCTGCCTGCCTGCCTGCCTGCCTGCCTGCCTGCCTGCAGAGTGCTTTCTTCCCCTTCCCTCTGAGAAACCCAGGCATCGGGGTGGAATTAGGAGCAAGGATGATCCAGCTCAGAGCCGGTGACTTCTTCCTGGCAAACCTGAGCCCCAGGCTGCACCCCTCGCAGTAAAGGTGGAAACCTGTGAGACCTCTCTGCCTCGACTCCTACCTTGAGGCTCCTGGCTCCTTACACTGGGGGGGGGGGGAGGAAATGCTCTGGAAGAGCAGCCGGCCCTGGGCATGCTGGGGCAGGTGGCTGAGTCTGCTCCCTCCCCAGCACAGTGATCAGAGTTTAAAATGTGGCCAGAAGGCCATGCACTGCCAGGAAGCCATGTTTTTGTATTGGCAGGAAGTGGAATCCAGCTGGTATCAGCCCTTGCCTGAGGGCCAGAAAGAGCAGTTCTGTTTGCACTCCTCCTGCAGAGCAGAGGCCACTAATGGGAGAGCTGTAAGCCCCCTTCCCCCTGCATCTTAGCCCTGGCTCTGATCAGCCTCTTAGGAAACTCTTCCCACCTTGGCTAGGAGGAGAGCTGGAACTGGCTGTGGCTGCCCTGGCTTGGTGGTTCCCCCGCCCTCGGTAAAGTCCCCCCCCCCCGTCCTGAGGAGCACTGGCTGTGGCTGCCTGCCCTGGGTGTCAGGGCAGGACACGGTTTCTCCTTGTCTGTTCTTGGGGCTCAAATGCTTTGATTTTCAGAGGGTGTCAGGTCGAGAACACTCACCTTGCAGAAAGGTGTGTACATGAAAGTGTGTGTGGGTCTTGCTTTGGATATTTGCTTTGATTGGCAGCTGGCGAGGGGTGTGACTCTTGGGCACACAGGGCTATTCATCCACACACTCACTGGTCTTTGTCTTTCAGGGGGTGCTCTTAGCTTGAGGAATTGGGGAGGGAGGGGAGTCTTGTCCCTCCTGCAGAGTGGGAGGCAGCCCGTGAAGGGTCAGGGTGAAGGTTATGGGTGGAGCAGCCTTGTCAAGGTCCGGGGGCAGCTGCCGCCTGTGTGTCTTGGAGAAAAACAAGATCTTGCTTGCGGTATCTAAGGCTGTGTGCAGATAGAGAGAGGCAACCTGGTTTGGGTAGTTTTGCAGAGGTGGTTCAGGGTTCCTGCCTGTCTACTGTGGCCAACTCCTGTGATGTCAAGAGTGTGTGAACCCTTCCCACCAGGACGGAGGGCGGAGTATGTTTAGTGAAACCTATGAGGAAGGCCGTCCTTCTCGTGACTGGGAAAGGTTGATGATTTCAAGAGTACTTCAGAGTTGGGTCTGCGCTGCTCTTTGGAGTCCATCTGTATGCTCAGGATAACTAAATGGAGTTTCTTGTTCCGAGGTGGGATGTTGCTGAATATCAATTAGAATCACAGAGTTGGGAGGGGTCTTCAAGGCCAACCCCCTGCTTGGACCAGGAAAGCGCGTTTCCAAAAGGTGCCCATCAAGCCTCTGCTTGAAGATCTCCAGCAAGGGAGAACCCACTATGTATGTATTTTCCCTCACTCTTGCTGTTAAGAATTTATTCAACCAGAGTCACCTCTCGCAGCTTAAGCCCATTAGATATAGTTCTACTCTCTGGGGTAAGGTAAAGGTATCCCTTGACAATTAAGTCCAGTCGTGTCCGACTCTAGGGAGCGGTGCTCATCTCCGTTTCAAAGCCAAAGAGCCAGCGCTGTCCAAAGACGTTTCCATGGTCATGTGGCCGGCATGACTCAACACCGAGTAGGAAGGAACAAATGTTTGCCCGCTTCCATATGACAGCCCTTCAGGAAGTTGACCGGTTCTGTGAAGACCTACAACACCTTCTAGAACTAGCACCCAAAAAAGATGTCCTTTACATCATAGGAGACTGGAATGCTAAAGTAGGAAATCAAGAAATAAACGGAACAACAGGCAAGTTTGGCCTTGGAGCGCAAAATGAAGCAGGACAAAGGCTAACGGAGTTCTGTCAAGAGAACACGCTGGTCATAGCAAACATTCTTTTCCAACAACACAAGAGGCGACTCTACACATGGACGTCACCAGATGGTCAATACCGAAACCAGATAGATTATGTGCTTTGCAGCCAAAGATGGAGAAGCTCTATACAGTCAGTAAAAACAAGACCTGGAGCTGACTGTGGCTCAGATCATGAGCTTCTTCTTGCAAAATTCAGGCTTAAATTGAAGAATGTAGGGAACACCACTAGACCAGTCAGATATGACCTAAATCATATCCCTTATGAGTATACAGTGGAGGTGAAGAATAGATTTAGGGCATTAGACCTGGTAGACAGAGTGCCTGAAGAACTATGGACGGAGGTTCGTAACATTGTACAGGAGGCAGCAACTAAAACCATCCCAAAGAAAAAGAAATTCAAGAAAGCAAAGTGGCTGTCAGATGAGGTTTTACAAATACAGTAGCTGTGGAAAGAAGGAATGCAAAAAGCAAGGGTGAAAGGGAAAGATATAACCAACTGAATGCAGATTTCCAGAGAACAGCAAGGAGAGATAAGAAGGCCTTCTTAAATGAACAATGCAAAGAAATGGAGGAAAACAACAGAATGGGGAGGACTAGAGATCTCTTCAAGAAAATTGGAGATATCAAGGGAACATTTTGTGCAAAGATGGGCATGATAAAGGACACAAAAGGCAGGGACCTAACCGAAGCAGAAGAGATTAAGAAGAGATGGCAAGAATACACAGAAGAACTATACAAGAAAGATCTGAATGTTCCTGATGACCACGCTGGTGTGTTCACTGACCCAGAGCCGGACATCCTAGAGAGTGAAGTCAAGTGGGCCTTAGGTAGCATCAATGGCGTTGCTCCCGTCAAGCGATGGGAGCAGGCCGCCATGGGGTGATGCACGCAAAGGGGGGACGCAAGCACCCCCGTGCGCGTCATCTCCGACGTGCGTCGCCCTCCGGACGCTCCAGGGCCTTCTGAAAGCCTTCTTCTTTCAGAAGGCCCTGGAGCGCCGGCCGGACCGGACGCTCCGAGGCCGGCTCCTGGGCCGGCCCGATAGTTCTAGTGGGGGGGCATCACTAGGGTGATGCGCACCCCCCCGCCTTGGGGTGATGCGCGTCCTAGTGACGCCTCTGGGTAGCATTACTAACAACAAAGCTAGCGGAGATGATAATATCCCAGCTGAGCTACTTAAAATCCTAAATGATGATGCTGTGAAAGTGCTGCACTCAATATGCCAACAAATTTGGAAAACTCAGCAGTGGCCAAAGGATTGGAGAAGGTCAGTTTACGTTCCAATTCCAAAGAAGGGCAATGCCAAAGAGTGTTCAAACTACCGCACAATTGCACTCATTTCACATGCTAGCAAGGTTATGCTCAAAATCCTACAAGCTAGGCTTCAGCAGTACGTGAACTGAGAACTACCGGAAGTACAAGCTGGGTTTCAAAGAGGCAGAGGAACTAGAGATCAAATTGCCAACATGCGCTGGATCATGGCGAAAGCACGAGAGTTCCAAAAAAACACCTACTTCTGCTTCACTGACTACGCAAAAGCCTTTGATTGTGTGGATCACAACAAACTGTGGCAAATTCTTAAAGAGATGGGGGTACCAGACCACCTTACCTGTCTCCTGAGAAACCTGTATGCGGGTCAAGAAGCAACAGTTCGGACCGGCCACGGAACAACCGACTGGTTCAAAATTGGGAAGGGAGTACGGCAAGGCTGTATATTATCACCCTGCTTATTTAACTTATATGCAGAGTACATTATGAGAAATGCAGGGCTGAATGAATCGCAAGCCGGAATCAAGATTGCCGGGAGAAACATCAACAACCTCAGATATGCAGACGATACCACCCTAATGGCAGAAAGTGAAGAAGAGCTAAAGAGCCTCTTGATGAGAGTGAAAGAGGAGAGTGCAAAAGTTGGCTTGAAACTCAACATTAATAAAACTAAGATCATGGCATCTGGTCCCATCAAGTCCTGGCAAATAGAAGAGGCAGAAATGGAAGCAGTAACAGATTTTACTTTTTTGGGTTCCAAGATCACTGCAGACGGAGACTGCAGCCATGAAATAAAAAGACGCTTACTCCTTGGAAGGAAAGCTATGGCAAATTTAGATAGCATAATAAAAAGCAAAGATATCACCATGCCAACAAAAGTTTGTATAGTCAGGGCGATGGTGTGCCCAGTAGCAATGTATGGTTGCGAGAGCTGGACCATAAGGAAGGCTGAGCGCCGAAGAATAGATGCTTTCGAACTGTGGCGCTGGAGAAGACTCCTGAGAGTCCCTTGGACTGCTAGGAGATCAAATCAGTCAATCCTAAATGAAATCAACCCTGACTGTTCCCTGGAAGGACAGCTACTGAGGCTGAAGCTCAAATATCTTGGCCACCTAATGCGAAGAGAGGACTCTCTGGAGAAGACTCTGATTCTGGGAAAGATTGAAGGCAAAAGGAGAAGGGGAAGGCAAAGGATGAGATGGTTAGACAGCATCACCGATGCAATGAACATGAAAATGAGTGAACTCAGGAAGATAGTGGAGGACAGGAAGGCCTAGTGGGATGTGGTTCATGGGATCACGACTTAATGACTGAACAACAACAACAGGAATTTGAATAACACTGGTGTCCCTCCCCAGCTTGCTCCTCTCCAGGCTAAATATACGGAGTTCCCTCAACCTTTCCCTGTAGGAGTTCCCTCAACCTTTCCCTGTAGGGCTTGTTGTCCAGACCCCTGATCACCCTCATTATCTTTCTTTGAACCTGCTTCAGCTTGGCTGCATTCTTCTTAAGTGTGACAGCCAGAACTGGACACAGTAGGCTAGGTGAGGCCTCCTCACCAGGGCAGTGTAAAGTGGAACCAGCTCGCAGGCACAGCAATGGCAACATCCAGTGCTGTCCCTTTAAGAGCTTGGAGGCGGCAAGAGCTTGCAGGCACAGGAGCTCGAACAAAACCCAGCGCGCGGAGGAGAAGGAAGAGCATGCAGGCAGGATGTAAGTGTGGTGTGGGGATGGGAATGTTAGCAGCAGCAGCAGCAGCAGCAGCAGCAGCAGCAGCGTCCAGGTCCTCAAAACGTTCAGGACTTCAGTGAGGGGAGACAGATACAGGCTGGTGGGACGCTTTGTGTTATGATGCTCTGCGTAGAATGAAAGAGGGATCCCGGCCCTTAAGGGACTGAAGTCTAGATATTGGCACAAGGAAGGCAGCAGCAGCAGAGGGGAGGCAGGGAAGAAGCAGATGTGGTTGATTCGGTTACACATAGCAACAGCCAGGGCCGGCCGGCCGGCTGGGCCATCCGTGGAGCAGATGCTGCCTCTCGCTCGCGTCAGGCGCGGGTGGCAGGCAGGCAGGGCAGGGCAGAGAGCGGCAGATGCAGGAGGCGGGGGCCCTCCCTCACCCTGAGCCAGGCTGCACTGGACAGAGCCGCAGACAGGAGGACTGGAGGAAGAAGAAGAAGAAGAAGAAGCGGAGCGTCCACTTTCTTTCTTTCTTACCCTCCTGGCTTCGCTTCTCCCTACCCTCTCACTTCGCTCCTTCCTCCTGCGGTCCCTTTAAATAAAAGAGGAAGTCCTGCAATTCCTGTTTTTGGAAAAGAACCGCAGGAGGAAAGAGGGAGATGAGGAGATGGGGGGGGGGCGGGGGGAGTCCTGGCGCTGCAGCAGCGAGTTCTGGCAGAGCTGGTTGAGCCACCCTTGCTTCCAGCGCAGTGTCCACGCAGAAGTGCGCCCCATCGCGTTCAATGGGACTTATACACTCAGGGAAGTGTGTATAGGATTGAGCCTTAGCTTAGTTACAGTCAGGGAAGAGGACTTCAGCCTGATTCACACTACAGTTTTCCAGGCTCGTTGCGGATCTGCGGAGCGTAGTGCGGAGCTGTTTTGATGCTTGCGGAGCAGCAACGCAGAGGCAGGAAAGTTGGTTTCCCCTCAACTTTTGAGGTGGTTGCGCTTGCGGAGCTCGGGGATGTTCGCGGAGCAACAGCAGCCCACCAATCGGAGGAGCGCACTTCTGTTCACCAAATCACAGCTGCGCTTTCTTAAGAAGGCGGGACAGAAGGAGGGACAACAGGCGGCAAGACACTCCCAGCTCCAACCGCATAAACAAGCGCATACGCAGAGGCAGGGGCAGGGGCATCCGCGCCAGGAGAACTGTAGTGTGAATCAGGCCTAAGGCATTGTGCCCAAGACTTCCCAGAAAAGGTGGGTTTTCAGAAGGGAGGGAGGGAGGGAGGGAGGGCACCTCCCACAGGTGTTCTGGGAAGCAGTTCCAAGCAGAGAGAGGGGGGCAGCGGCATCATTTGAGGGCGCAGGAGATCTTCGGGTGCTTGAGGCTGGGGCAGGAAGAAGAGCCAAGGTCACATGCCGTATGGTGGGATGATATATGAGGGCTGGGAAGCAGGGAGGGCCATGGAGGGGCCTGGAGCTCGTGGTGGGTGCGGACAGGGAGCCCGTGAAGGAGGGACTGACGGAGGGCGTGGCGCGGTGCCAGCTGATGAGGGACCTTCGCAGTAGCAGAGTGTTGGGTGGAGGGACTCGGATGAGCCGATGGAAGGAAGGAAGGCCAGCAAGGAGCAGTCCAGGGGAGAGGTGGCCAGGGCGTGGTGGTCACTCACGGGATTTGCGGAGGGGACCGAGGAAGTGCTGAAGTCTTGCCATATTGTGCAGCAGCAGCAGCAGCACTGCCTTGGGGAGAGAAGCCAAAGGCTTTGTGCTGGTGGCAGCAGGTGGCCTTGTCAGGGGATATGGAGAGAATTGGAGGAAAGAGAAGAAGGTCAGTCTTGGACATCTTGAATATGAGATGACAGTGGTTCCATGGAATCACCAAGGGACAGCAGATAGATAGAGAAAGGGACAAATGACAGAGAAGCTGGGGGGGCAGCAGAAAAGGGGGGGAGAGGAGGAGGAGCTTCCTCTGGAACAATTGAACAAGCAACTAGACAAGTAGAAAGAGAACCACTGAAGAGCAGGATTATGGAAACAAGCCCTGTGATGACAGCTTGAAGGAACTCAGTATGTTTGGCCTGGAGAAGTGAGAACTGGTCACATACCTGGAGGAGGAGGACTGCCAGGTAGAAGAGAGCGGAGGCCACCGTCCTGGGCACACTTAGCTGGGGAGCATCCCAGGGACTGTAATGGGCCAAGAGGCACCTTTGCAAGTGGTGCTCCTCTTAGATTTAGCAGGGGGAGCGTCACTGTCCCTCTTCACCCCGGCACAATGTCGTTCCTAGTGGCTGTTTGTTGGGGTTCTTCTGCATCTTTTTAGATTGTGAGCCCTTTTGGGACAGGGAGTCATTTAGTTAGTTGATTTTTTCTTGGTAAACTTTCTCTGCTTTGTGAACGTTTTGGTTGAAAAGTGGTATATCAATAATAATTGATAGCCAGGATGGTGTAGTGGTTTGGGAGTCGGACCTAGACCTGGAAGATCCAGGTTCAAATCCCCGCTCAGCCACGAAGCTTCCTGAGTGACCTTGGGCCAGTCACGATCTCTTAGCCCCACCTACCTCACAGGGTTGTTGTGAGGACAAAAAGGAGGGGAGGAAATATGTACACCACTCTGAGCTCCTTGGAGGAAGGGCGGTATAAAAATGTGAAAAATAAATAAATAAATAAATAAATAATAAATAAATAATGGGACTTCTGGGACTCACCATACATAGGACTGTGTGGTGAGACCTCTGGCACCCCAGGGGGCAGGGCTAGATTTAATGGGCTTAAGTAAGAGGAGGGTAGATTTCAGGTGAACACTGGAACCTTAGAAGAAACGTCTTAATGGTAAGAGCAATTCAACAATGGAACCAGTTACTTAGGGTGGGGTGGGGTCTCCCTTGCTAGAGGTTTTCAAGTAGAGGCCAGGTGTTTGTGGTCTTCTGGCTCTGGGTTTCCTGCCTCAAGCCGGGGGTTGGCCTTCAGGACTCCCTCCAGCTCTGTGAGACTCTCAGCAAAGGGCTATGCTTGGAATTTGAGCATATGAGCTGGCACCTACTCCTGAACTTGCTCCGTTGAAAGGCGCAGGAGTTGTGCACAGCTGCGGTTCCCAGTGGAGGTCGGTAGAACAGATGTGCCCGTGGCACACCACTGCTTCCTGTGGCACAGAACAAGCCATGGATGGCCAGGGCTCGCTGCTGCGAGGTCCTCGCCAATGATGTCATCACCTGCGCCTCTGGAACACGGCTGAATGACAACCCGCCAGATGCTCATCAACCCCAATTGATTGTAGCTGGGAGCTGGTAACAGCCCTCATAAGGGGCTACTATGGAGGAAGTGGGGGGGCGGAATACAGAGGCAGGCGGAGAGGCGAGAGAGATGGGAGAAAGCTGCCCAGGAGGAAGGAACCAGGACGAGGAAGAGGTGAGGCAAAACAGAGGAGGAGAGAAGTAGAACCAAGGAGGTAGAATGTGACAGGAGCAGGAGGAGGAAGGGGAAGGGGGATCCGGAAGAGGAGGGTAAAGAAAGCAGACGGGAAGGAAGCAGGGCAGAAGAAAGAGCAGGAGAGAAAGGCGCTTCTCACTCTGTACAAAGCCCCTGGAGACGCCTGGAGCAGGCGCCAGATGAAGGCAGGTGCCCGGGAGGTGGACCAAGGGGCCACCTTTCGGGAGGTCGACAGGGGGAGGAAGATGCTGTCCCCGAGCCAGAGCCGTCTGTCTGGCCAATTGGATTTGGCCCCACCTTGCATGCCTGGAAATGGAGAGCCTCCGCTTAGGAGCAGTTGGACCCATGGCCAGCTGCAGGGGTGGTGGGAATTAGCCCAAAGGTGAAGTAACCTGTATGTTTAGGTTTGTGACTCAACTGGGATTCCGATTTCATTATCGTCAACACTTCTAAACTGTCTCTTGTCTGCATCTTTGCCAAAATGTCCTTCCCACAGCCCCAAGCCGTGGACTTGCCACCATGGGATGAGGGGGAAGATGGGACGTGCTGCACCACCACATCCCAACAAATTATAATCTAAATCTGCCTGCTGTTCACGCAGCAGGAATGGTTAAAAACAGTAGAAAGATGGACATTTCCCACCCTTGTCGAGTTTTAAAAAGTGGAATGATGATTTGAATTCACATCAGTGATTGTGTGAATGCTCCAGATTAATTAGGAATAAGGATCCAGTGACTAGCACAGGGGTGGCTAACCTTTCGGCATGAATGCTCCTGCACCTTTAACGGTTGTGTAGGTGAGAGCATTTCAGCAGGTACAGCTGCTTTAGCAGCACCATCAGCAATTGCAGCTGCCAAGATTCTGTCTTCTACACAACTCTTAAGAATGCAGAGGCCCCCCATGGTGGAAGGTTGGCCACCCTGGACTAGCATGATAGTGTTGCAATACTCCCTTAAACCGCACACTGATACAATGGAAGAAATAGTCCGTCCTTTACCATTTTTGGCTATTCTTATTGTGAATCAAACTGGTGACTTCAGTCATTTTCAAATTGAAACAATCCCTGTTTTAAGTGATCCAGTGACCAGATGAAAAATGTAGGGTACTGATTTTTAATCGGACAATTGTAAGGATAAAGGTGGCGATAGCTGTTCCAGACTGGATTAATCCAAATAATAAGAGCACCCAGACTGTACACAGACAGCTTCTCTGAATCAAGTCACTTATAAAGTTGCGAAGAATTAAGAGAAGCAGGGGGGACCGAAGGCATTTGCAGTCTCCGCTCAAGAGGTGGTGTTGCGTGATGTGATCTAAGGGTTGTGTCCCTGAACCCTCTGTGACAGTGCGAGGGATTTTCTGCAGTGCACTTCCTGGCGTGTCCTCTGCTTTTTGGCACCCTTAAGGACACTGCTATCTCAAGGTGGGGGTTCCTGGCCCCAGAGAAAGAGAGTCAAGGGTCTAGATGGCACATGGTAAGAGGTAAGGTTGAATGAACTGGATATAAGAGAAAGGATGTTGATGAATGGGGGGATAAAACCGACAGTTTCCAAAGATATATACAGGTATGTCAGAAAAGTGTGTGTGTGTGTGTGTGTGTGTGTGTGTGTGAGAGAGAGAGAGAGAGAGAGAGAGAGAGAGAGAGAACACAATTTGTGGCGGATAGGCCAAGTAGCATCATGTTTAATCAAAAAAAGGTGTGAAAGAAATTGCCTGGAAGTTTTGTTCTGGCAATACAGTGCAACTGGTTAAAAAAATCTGTTAAAAACAACACTGTGATAGTATTATCTTCTTTTAGTTTTGTGGGACAAGTGTTGAGCTCTGTCCTGAAAGCCCTTCACACTAACTCTAGATGGGAAGGGGAAGAGGGGGTTACTCAGCAGGGGGGAAAAAGCACTGCTGAAAGGCACTATTTGTTGTAAACATTTCAAACGTTGCTTAACTGAATCTTGGTAGTGAAAGCATGATATAGGGCTGAGCCCTGGGGACATGTATTGGGAAAACCTGAAAAAGTTCAACAGGTGCAGTTGTCCCCCAGTACGGACATGTGATAGGGAAGAGATCTTTTGAAAATCTCCTTTTCATGCAAAAACTGACAGAAAAACAGGTGGCAGTCTTGGGCTGCAATCTCATACACTCTTCCCTGGGAGCAGGTCCCATTGAACTCGGTGAGCCTTACTTCTGAGAAGACATGCGTAGGATTGCACTCTGAATCTAACCCCTCACTGATGAGGGGAGAGGCACTCCACCCATCCTCGGAATCACTCATTACATCATGTCATTTATTTATTTATTTATTTATTTTGTATACCGCTTTTCTGGTACTCAAAGTGGTGTCCAACACATAAAAGTTAAACTTACAGAAGATAAAAAAAAAACATTTAAATAAAAACATCAGAATAAAACAGTTAATGGCTATTATGGTTATAGGACTGAGTTTTGCTAGTGGAAACATATTCTGGGGCTCAGATGAAGTCCAGAGCAAAGCAAAATGAAATGATGCATTTGATGCAGAGATAAAAGTGGGAAGGAGCCGAATGGATATGAATGTCTGACAATCAGCGCCGACTTTAAGCCAATTGGACCAATTGCTCTCAATTGGGTCCCGCGCCAGGGTAATCTACTCTAGTCTTGTCAAATACACACGGCAACACATTGCAACATACACGTAACACCACGTTGCAGGTTTATACATTGTAGGCCTATGTTCAGACTGCAGTATTTAAGTTTTACATACATAACAGCGCAATCCTATCCAACTTACACCACCAGTATAACCAGCGGTGCAGCGAGAAGGGGAGGCCCCAGAACGGAAAGGGGATTCATTTCCCCTCCCCTCCAAAGCCTCCCGCTCTGCCCTCCACCTCAGGTTACACCGGTGGCATGAGTAAGTGGGATAGGATTGTGCTGTAAATCTAGATAATTAGGACCTACGAACACAGACATATTAAATGTATTCCCTGCACTCACAAAAACGGTATGATGCCATCCAAGTTTGTTGTCTTGTTTGTTACAAGCCTGTATTTATATCTCTTCTACTGTCCTTGGCTGTGACCCTGGGGCCCTGCAAAAAAATGTTTCCAATTGGGCCCCGCAGCTCCTAAGGCCAGCTCTGCTGACAATGATAAATGAATGACAGGGCTGTGGGCAGTATTGTCCCCAGGTTCATCGTAAACTTTTGTTATACATTTCATATACAGGTGCCGGGTGTCGTAAACGCGCTGTAAAGCGCATTTACGGCACCTGGAGAGTAGGGGCCACCGGCGCGGAGACCAGCAGCGCTCTCTCCGCAACCCTCGGAACCCGGCACCGACCGGTGGAGGTAAGTCCTGGACCAGTTGGTGCAGGGGCGTGGAGAGGGCAGGCCGGGCGGCGAGGGAGGGGGGCCATTGACCAGCCTGGGCCGGGAGGGGGAGGGGATATCGGCGACGAGCTTCACCAATATCCCGAGCCTGTTCCCGGCTTGGGCCACCCTTACCCTGCCGCCCCGGATGTATGCCAGCTCCAGAGTCAACGTATATCTAAGAAGGCCCATTGGGGCCGGGCAGCTCTACACCTGGGGAAGGGGACGAATGTCCCCTTCTCCTGAGGTGTTCCCAGGCCATGCCAACACAACCCGGGAAGGGTGTTGGATACTGCAGCTGGTCCTTTAGGCCGACCGCGTATCTTATATTTTATTTTTTTATTTTTTATTTAAAATAATAGTTTGATTTTATGTATTGCGCAGTTAGTGACAAACAAGATGCATTGTACGCATTTGTAGAAGCATTATCAATATTGTGATATACTTGTGGCTGTGAACGCAGGTGTGTGCTCAGGCAAACCATAGGAGGACTTGCACCCAGGCCCCAGACAACTGGAAAGCAGTGTTTGCAAGCTGGCTACAACACTGCTCCTCCCTAAAACACAGTAACATCCTCAGGGGGCAGCAGAACATTGTATAGACTAACAGTGTAATCCTGACTAAGGATCCAGCCGGCGGCTCAGGGCTGCCCGCTGGATCCTGAGCCCGGGCTGCCCGTTGAACAGCGGTCTGGAGTATGTTTTCTTCAACAGGCAGCCCGGGCTCAGGATCCAGCGGGCAGCCCTGGACCGCAGCCCGGGCTGCCCGTTGAACGCTTGTCCCCTTCCCAGAGTGTAAACCAGGGCCAGCCCTATAATCCTCGTCGGATTTCCGCCAGCTAAATAGCTAGTGGAAGTAGAGGAGACCGTGTAACGGCCTAGCCGGCCCGGTGGGGACAGGGATATGGCTGACGCCATCACCCACCCCCTCCTGGGCCGGCTACACCAATACCCCCCCTCCCTCGCCCACCGAACCACCCCCGCGCCCACTGGATCCTTACCTTCCTTCTCCGGAGGTCGCCCTGGCGTTCCAGGGACGGAGCGAGGTTAGGCTGGTATATGTGCCGGCTTCCCTTGCTCCCGAGTAGTCGCAAACGTGCTTTCCGGCACGTTTGCGACTGCTTCCGGCGTGCACGCTCCTGCGCCGTATAATTACCGGTAGTCAGGATTGCGCCCTGCATAGGATTTAAGATTCTCATGGCCAGCTATTACCAAGAAGGAGTTAATTACGGGATTTGAAGCCATAGTAGGAAAAGTAATTATTGGTTAAAATGCGTTATTAAACGCACATTCCAAGTCAAGAAAGATGTTAAGAATAAAACAGTAGTTACAACGTTACGTTGGTTCTTCTCCAAACTTCATCAGGTAATGAGAGCAGGATGTATTTGCTCCGTTTATCTTCAAACGAAACTGAAACCACTAAACACGCAGTTTAGCTAGGCTTACCAGATCATTAGACCCTTAGAGCACAATCCTAGGCATGTCTACTCAGAAGCAAGCCCCACTGAACACAATGGGGCTTGCTTCTGAGTAGACATGGCTAGGATTGTGCTCTAAGGTTTAACAAGCTACACCTGCCCACATTCCTTCTCCTAAAGGTCTAGCACTCTGTCCCGGTTGGAGATCTGGTAAGCCTAAGTTTAGCGGTTTCAGTTTCTTTTGAAGATCAATGGAGCAAATACATCCTGCTCATTACCTGATGAAGTTTGGAGAACCAAATGAAACGTTGTAACTACTGTTTTATTCTTAACATCTTTCTTGACTTGGAATGCGCATTTAATAACGTTTTTTAACCAATAAAAAAAAATACTTTTCCTACCATGGCTTCAAATCCCGTAATTAACTCCTTCTGGGTTGTATAGACTGTTGGAGCTAAACCAAGAGCCTAGTGGCACTCAAAGGCGAATAGGGTTCTTGTTACAGGACTTCATTACACGTATGTAGTGCTGTTCTCACTTTTCTGAAAGATAACGAGAGCAGGACGCCATGCACACTTCCTTAGGCAGAACTCCAGTGTGTACAAGATAGGAAAAGGGGCCATTTGCACCAGCAGTCCCTAGTGACATTGCTGTCCTAGCAATGTGATGCTCCTTCAACACCTGCGATGGCAGAGATGGGCTTTCTATCCTATCCTATCCTATCCTATCCTATCCAGTGGAGGGAAAGCACTACTTTTGGGTCCTGGAGTGGGGAAACAGCACCCTGCCAGCCTCATGGTGGAGGAGAGAGTGGATAGAGGGAAATTCTTCTCCCTCTCACACAACACCAGAACCAGGGGACATGCACTAAAACTGAGTGGAGGGAGAGTTAGAACAGATAAAAGAAAATATTTCTTTATCCAGCGTGTGTAATTCATCTGTGGAACTCCTTGCCACAGGATGTGGTGATGGCACCTGGCCTAGATGCCTTTAAAAGGGGTTTGGACAGATTCATGGAGGAAAAGACCATCACAGGTTCCAAGCCATAAGCAACCTCCTGGTTTTAGAAGTGGGTTTTCTCTGTGCCAGGTGCAAGGGAGTGTCAACGGGAAACAGGTTACCTTGTTGTCTTGTGCTCCCTGAGGCATCTGGTGGGGCCACTGTGTGACACAGGAAGCTGGACTAGATGGGCTTTTGGCCTGATCCAGCAGGGCTCTTCTTATGTTCTTATGTTCTTATGAGGAGTGCTATGCTCGGGGGGGGGGGGGGGAGAATTGGGAACTGCCCCTGGCTTTTTGTAGTTTTATTGCTGCATTGTTTTTATATTTTATTTAAGATAATAGTTTGATTTTATGGAATCCGCCTTAGGCACCCACACAGCAGTGGGGGAAAGGCAGGGGAGAAATGTCTAAATCAATAAAATAAATAAACAAACACCACCAGCTTGGGAAGGGCAAATGGGACATTGGTATCGGGGGTGGGGGAAGAGTGTTTGCTTGGTAAAGCCCTGGCAACAGAAGCGGATTTTAATGTGCCATTTTAATGTTTGTATTAATTGTACTTTAATTGTTGTACACCGCTTTGAGCACCGGAAAAGCAGAATTGCCTACTCTGCAGTGGCTAGCTACTTCCCTGCACTGCAATTGCAAGACCAACCAGCGTGTGCAGTCTCGTTGACTCCATCCTGACAAAAGGCACCAACCATCACAATGGTCCTTTTATCAAGAGGAGCTTCATGTTACTACCAGTGTGCATGTAGTTTGCGTTCCTAGTGCCTAATTGTGTACAGTAAACACACACTGGGAAACATGCTCCCTGTGTGCTCCCTGAGGCATCTGGTGGGGCCACTGTGAGATACAGGAAGCTGGACTAGAGGGGCCTTTGGCCTGATCCAGCAGGGCTCTTCTGATGTTCTTATACGGCCCTCCTGCCAACTTGCAACTCTTTGGTGTGCATGTGTGTCTTGTGTACTGTGGCAGAGCAGACATGCACACAGGCAGCAAGAATTGTTGCCCCTGTGGCTGAAGGAGAGGACCGCAGAAGAGCCCGGGTGTTACAGTGGGGAGGGAGGGCAGTAGCTTCATGGGAGGCAGGAGGGAAAAGATGATCAGAGTGGTGGGGGTGCAGCAGATGCTGCTAGGGAAGGGGAAGGTTGAGCAGACAAGAGAGGAGAAGGAAGGGCTTTTTGCAACTGGGAGAGGAGGGATGGGGAAAAGACAGCCGTTCCATAAGTGAGTGGGGTGAGATAGGAGGAAGGAAATGGGGAGGCGGAAATGGTGACACGTCTGGGTACCAGATAAGGCAAAAGAGAATGCCAACTGTGTGTGGGGGGGATGGGACGGGACGGGAGGATCTGTGCAAGGGAGCTGTCTGAAGGCAAAGGGGTTAATAGAGCCTTAATGTGATTAACAAAACATGGTATCCTTTCATTCTAAGGCAGGCTTTCTCAGTCTGTGGGTTGCAACCCACTTGGAAGGCCTCCAGAAGTGACCCAGATGTCACTTCCAGTTTCACCGAAGTGACTCTCGGTCATGTTGGGAGGCCTTTCTGAGGCCTCCGGAGGCCGTCCCAGGCTGGAGCGATGTGGGAGCAGCTGCAAGTGGGTTGTGACCCACCGCCAGAGGACAGAGGTGAGGCGTGGCCCCACAGGGTTTGGGAACTACTGTTCTAAGGCATTTATATGTCAGATTTTCTAAAAAAAAAAAGCAGTTTGCATTATGCAAAATGAAGCAGTCATATGTAATCAACAATGAAAATGCCTAAAATTCCCAAGAAACCTGTCATATACAGGTGGGCCCCCATATCCGCTGGGTATATGTTCCAGGCCCCTCCGTGGATACTTGAAACAAGAGCGAACACCCCCTCCATGGTTTCCTGAGGGCCCCCCACCCTGCCTCCCCTGCAGGCAGGCATGCTCGCTTGCCCCCCCCCCCGCTCTTATTTATCTTTCAGCAAGCTTTGTTTCTTCCTTAAAACAGAGAAGCAGCCTCCATTGCAGGCAAGTAGAACGAGACTAAGTCCTCGAGAGGCTCTGCAAGGTTTCTGTTAACCTTGCAGAGCCTCTCTAGTACTTAGTCTCATTCTACTTGCCTGTAATAAGCAGCCAGAGGCTCCTTCTCCTGTTTAAGGAAGAAATGAAGCTTACTGGGGAAAAAAGTAAAAGCCTGGAGGGGTCCCCACGATCCATGGGTAACTGAAACCGTGGATAGAGAATCGGTGGATATGGGGGCCCACCTGTACTGTAAGTAGCACTTTAGTACACACCCTTGTACTCTTGCATTACTTCATCTGCAGTAACCGTTTGTCCCTCAGTTTCCATCCTCAGCAAAGACTAGAATCCCAACTTGGCCCCTACATTTGCCTGGTAAGGGTAGGAAAACCCAACCTTTGCTGCTGCTGCTGCTGCTTGCTTGCCTGCACCGATTGTTTGGTCGCCAGAGCACTTAAACATCTATTTAGGGTTAACCAGTCTGCACGGAATGATCTTAAGAGCGTCCCCTGTGGGAGGCCACGGCCACATTTCTCAAATAAGATACGCTATAGCTGTGCATCTTATGTCTGGTTAATATTTCTCCTCTATGCAGAGGCGTTGTTAGGGGGCCCCCGGGTGGCGGGGGCCCCCCGGGTGGCGGGGGTGTCAAGCGGCAGGGATTTTGGCGGCGGCGCAAAAGCACCCCCGGCGTTTTGGGGCCGCTTACAGCGGGAGAATTGGACCTTCCTCCCAGGCTGCAAACAGCTGAAAAAGACCGGAAAAATGCCAGGGGGTGCTTTTGCACCGCCGTCAAATTTTGGCGGTGGTGCGGCAAAAGTGATGTCACACCCCCAGGGGGCAGGGCTTCACAGTCTAAAAACGATGCAGAAGAACACCAGCAACAGCCACCAGAAAAGAGACTGTGCTGAAAGGGGGGCAGTAACTCTCCCCCTGCTAAATATAAGAACATAAGAAGAGCCCTGCTGGATCAGGCCAAAGGCCCATCTAGTCCAGCTTCCTGTATCCTGTATCATAAGAGGAGCACCAACTGAAAAAGTGCCTTTTGCCCAGTTCGCAGGGGTTTCCGTGATGACTTTCTGGCTAGTGTGTCATAGCACTAACATGGTGGCATAGCTGCCACTTTCAGAAGAGCACTTGAAGAATAGGTTCCCCTTTCTGATTTAAACCATCTTCTTCCCCCAAGTAAAAAGTAGCTGGTATTTTGCAAGGGATTTTGCATCTTGAAGGAGTCCTTTCAGAAGGACTGAGAGAGAAGTGGGTTTGCATTTGCTGTTTTTAGAAACAGGTTTCGTGTAATGTCTGAGTCGTGTCTGAGTCTTGGCTTATAACATGCATGTTTGTTTGTTTGTTTGTTTGCTTATATGCATATTTATTTACCCAATGTTTACCCCACTTTTCTCCCAGATGGGGACCCAGAGTGACTTACGAAAACATACTATAAAAATACTGTATATAAAAACATAAACAGTTAAAACATAACTAAAAACAACCAGCAGCAATCCCCACCCCTAATAAAAGAGTAAAAGAGCAAAGCATATAAGTACAAAAGAGCAGTAAATCACACCCATAAAGCCCACAGAACATCCATTTATCACTATCTAAGCAAGGCCTAGCTGTCTCTGAGGTTGTCTGACCTGTGTCTGGCTGTACTTACCTGCTGCTTCAGGTTGTGCTGCAGGTGGGTCTTCCATGACGGAACACTTCTCTATACAAGCGATTCCCTGGCACACACAGCTTGAGGTCGGGGAAGGCCGTCCCTCGACATGTAGAAGATTTTTTCTGTATATTTGCAGCCTGAAATGGTACAGTCCAGACCCAGGTTTAGCAGTGAGAAGAACGAGGCCTAAGTTGATCCTCCTCGTTCATTGAGTTTGGAGCCAGGTGGCTCAGGTTCAAAATGGCTGCCACAGCCTGCCTGTGGCAACGGAAGGAAGGAACCACTGCTATTTAATTAAGATGAACCCTGCTATTCGGCATATTATTTTTATTTATCACATTTGCATCCCCCCTCCAGGGCAGCCTACATGATGGCATTATCCTATTTTTATCTTCACAACAAGCCTTTGAGGTAAGAGACTGTGAGAGAGAGACTGGCTCAGGGTGACCCTTTGAGCTCCCTGTCTGAGCAGGGATTGGAAACCGGGTCTCCACAGGCCAAATTTAATGCACTGTCTGTGGGTAAAAAAAAACCCCACACTGGTTCTTCACAATTAAATGGAGGCTAGATTTAAAATGGCTGTCAATCCAGAGTTAGGTGGTTGAAGGGAGAATGTGAGGAGAGAGCAAGAGGCTGGGTAGAGAGATGGTGAGGCTGAGGACATATATAGAAACAAGAAGTTAAAGCCAGTTTCACTGTTGAGGTATAAGAGGACAAGAAGTGTCCTCGAACACAACTCTATACCCAAACCTGACACATAGAAATGTAACAGGTGACACTTTTTTCCGGAGAGAGAGGAGCCTTTCCTGGGCAACTAGGGGGCACTGCAGAAGCGGACCGTGGCCATCCACCGCTCCTCGCATCTAGCCTGCTTTACAGGGATGCTGGTTCTTCTTCACTAACTTGCAAAAAGCTTCACTTTTTAAATTTCACATCCTCTGTAGCTCTGCAAGAGGGAAGCAATCTTGCAACTGACCAAGGTGAGAGAAACCCTTCTCCCCCATACTCTGCTGCTCTCGTTTAAGCGCTGCTTCTGCTGCAGGAGAGGGGAGATACACAGAGTAACTCCCCCTCCCCCCATCAAGGGCCAAGAGCTGAGAAAACTGCTTTCCCTCCAGCCAACCCAGCACACTGTGCAACGTGTGAACGTTGGGGTTTAACGGCCATACGAGGAGCTGCTGTCCTGCAGTCCTCCCCAGAACAGTAGTTGGTTGGTACCACAATGACTGATTCTCCTGCATTTGTGTTGGAGAATGCAAAGGGCTCTTATGCCTTTGTGAATAGCCCCACACATACTCATACGTACATGAGATTTTTTGAGGGTGAGTCAATGAGACGCAGAGACATGGAGTTGCAAGTGAATCGGAGGGAGCCTAACTTGGGGAGGGAAAATACAGGAAGTTTTGACCTTCGCACATGACATTTCTGCTTGTTTTAAGAAAAACTGAGTGCAAGAACATAAGAACATAAGAAGAGCTCTGCTGGATCAGACCAACGGCCCATCTAGTCCAGCTTCCTGTTATCTCACAGTGGCCCCACCAGAGGCCTCAGGGAGCACACAAAACAACAAGATACCTGTCGCCACCCCCCTGCACCTGGCACACAGAAAACCTACTTCTAAAACCAGGAGGTTGCTTATGGCTTGTAACCTGTGATAGTCTTTTCCTCCATTTAATCTATCCAAACCCCTTTTAAAGGCATCTAGGCCAGGTGCCATCACCACATCCTGTGGCAAGGAGTTCCACAGTTTAATTACACGTTGGGTAAAGAAATAGGTATTTTCTTTTGTCTGTTCTAACTCTCCCTCCACTCAATTTTAGCGGCTGTCCCCTAGTTCTGGTGTTGTGCGAGAGGGAGAAGAATTTCCCTCTATCCACTCTCTCCATCCCATGCATAATTTTATACGTCTCAATCATGTCCCCCCTCAGCCACCTATTTTCTAGACTGAAGAGCCCCAAACACTGTAGCCTTTCCTCATAAGGGAGGTGCTCCAGCCCACGAATCATTTTGGTTGCTCTTTTCTGCACCTTTTCCAGTTCCACTATATTCTTTTTGAGATGTGGCAACCAGAACTGTACATAATACTCCAGATGTGGCCTAACCATTGATTTGTACAACTGCATAATATTGCCCTTCTTTGACATAGATGGCCACCCCACCTCCAACACGCCCCTCTCTGTCCTTCCTTTAGTTTATAGCCTGGGATAGCAGTATCCCACTCAGAGGCGTCGTGCGGGGGGCAGTGGGGCCCCGGGTGCACGGGAGGTGCACAAGTCGCCGCTTCCGCGAATTGACGCTTTCGCTGAATTGACACAGAAGCAGCAACTCGTGCAACCCCCAGGCACGTGTGGCCATGCGTTCCAGGGCGTCCACAAGCCGGGGTGTGTGTGTGCATGAATCATGCACCCCCCCGACTCATGGACACCCCGGAATGCATGGCTGCACGAGCTGGGCGGTGGTGCGAAGGTGTCGCCCTGCCCCCAAAGGGCTGGGCTTGTAATGGCACGGGGGTGCATGGCGAGTGGGCCCCCACCAACTGAGGGTGTACCTACACCACTGAGGTTCTCTGCAATCCTCCAGGCTTCTGTTATGCCCACTATGTCAATGTTTTCCCTAGCCACCAAACATTCCAATTCTCCCATCTTCGCTCAGAGACTTTGGGCATTTGCATAAAAGCACTTATATACCAGGTCCCCCGAGGAGGGATGCTTGTTTGCGCCTTTATCCCCGCAGCCTCTTGTCCTGCTGGACTGGCTGTCATGTCCCATCATGCTTCCACTCCACAAAGGTTGTGGTGGGCTGGGCCTCAGCTGAAATTTTCTTTGATCGCTGTGTTTGGAGGCGGCGGCGGCAGTAAACTGCAGAGTATGTTTAGCTTAGAAAGAAAGTGAAAAGAGCAATGTGATAGCGGATTTAAAGCATGTGAAAGGCTGCAATGAGGAGGAGGGACAGCCGCTGTTTAGTAGGGTGAACTGAAGGGAAGATTACTGGGTTCAGATTGTAGCTAGGGGAGGCACCTTTAAAAAAAAAAAAGAAGAGAAACTGGCCTCAAATGTGTGCTGTGGCTTCAGCAACAGCCTGACCTGACACCTAGAAATTTAACAGGTGATACTTATTCCACCCCCCATTGCCATGTCAGGAAAAAAATTTGCTTGCCTGGGTGTCAGGCTGCTATTAAACATAGGAGTGGGGGCAATAAAACAGCTGGCCACCCTGAGTGTAGCAAAGAAGATGTAAGTTGGAAAGGGCTCTCAGAGAAGAGGTTGCCTGGCTGGTTGTGGGATTCCCCCGTTGATCTTTAAGGAGAGAGTAAACACGTGCCAGCTGTAATTTACTGTATGTGTAGGGAATCCTGAAAGGTGCAGGAGATTGGGCTAGCCGCTAGATCAGTGATTCAGAAAGTGTGAGGCAAGAGACAGGGTTGTAGTCATGGGGGACTTCAATTATCCTCACATCGACTGGGTCAATTCATGCTCAGGTCATGAAAGAGAGACTGGATTTCTGGATATGTTAAATGACTGTGCCTTAGAGCAGCTTGTCACGGAACCGACCAGAGGACAGGTGACTCTGGACTTGATATTGTGTGGCACTCAAGATCTGGTCAGGGAGGTAAATGTTACCGAACCGTTGGGGAACAGTGACCATGCTGCGATCTGTTTCGCCATGCATGTCGGAGGGAGAGTGCCGAGCAAATCTGACACGAAAACCCTTGACTTCCGAAGGGCAGACTTCCCCAAAATGAGAAGACTAGTTAAGAAAAAGCTGAAAGGGAAGATAAAAAGAGTCCAATCGCTCCAGAGTGCATGGAGGCTGTTTAAAACAACAGTCATAGAGGCCCAGCGGGAGTGTATCCCACAAAGGAGGAAGGGCTCGACCAAGTCCAGGAGGGTGCCGGCATGGCTAACAAGCACAGTTAAGGAGGCTATAAAAGGCAAGGAAGCTTCCTTCCGTAAATGGAAGTCTTGCCCTAATGAGGAAAATAAACAGGAGCACAAACTGTGGCAAAAGAAATGTAAAAAGATGATACGGGAGGCCAAGCAAGACCTTGAGGAACGTATGGCAGGCAACATAAAAGGGAATAATAAAAGCTTCTTCAAATATGTTAGAAGCAGGAAACCTGCCAGGGAAACGGTTGGTCCGCTGGATGGTGAGGGAGAGAAAGGGGTGATAAAAGGGGACTTGGAGACTGCAGAGAAATTAAATGAGTTCTTTGCGTCTGTCTTCACGGCAGAAGACCTCGGGCAAATACCGCTGCCGGAACAGTCTCCCCTGACTAAAGAATTAAGTCAAATAGAGGTTAAAAGAGAAGATGTCTCAGACTTAATTGACAAAATAAAGATCAATAAATCACCAGGCCCAGATGGCATCCACCCAAGAGTTCTGAAGAAACTCAAGAATGAAGTTGCTGACCTCTTGACCCAAATATGCAACTTGTCCCTTAAAACGGCCACTGTGCCAGAGGATTGGAGGATAGCTAATGTCACGCCAATCTTTAAAAAAGGAAGGAGGGGGGACCCGGGAAACTACAGGCCGGTCAGCCTAACATCTGTTCCAGGGAAGATGGTGGAAAGTCTCATTAAGGATAAAATCTTAAAATACATAGAAGAACAAGCTCTGCTGAGGGAGAGTCAGCATGGCTTCTGCAAGGGGAAGTCTTGCCTCACAAACCTGTTAGAATTTTTTGAAAAGGTCAACAGGCATGTGGATGCGAGCGAACCCGTGGATATTATATATCTGGATTTTCAGAAGGCGTTTGACACGGTCCCTCATGAAAGGCTCCTGCGAAAACTCCACAGTCAGGGAATAAGAGGGCAGGTCCTCTTGTGGATTAGGAACTGGTTGAAGACCAGGAAACAGCGAGTGGGAGTCAATGGGCAATTTTCACAATGGCGAGAGGTGAAAAGCGGTGTGCCCCAAGGATCGGTCTTGGGACCGGTGCTTTTCAACTTATTCATAAATGACCTGGAGTCGGGGATAGGCAGTGAGGTGGCCAAGTTTGCAGATGACACTAAACTTTTCCGGGTGGTGAAGACCAGCACGGATTGTGAAGAGCTCCGGAAGGACCTCTCCAAACTGGGAGAATGGGCAGCAAAATGGCAGATGCGCTTCAATGTAAGTAAGTGCAAAGTGATGCACATTGGGGCAAGAAACCAAAATTTCACATATACGCTGATGGGTTCTGAGTTGTCTGTGACGGATGAAGAGAGAGATCTTGGGGTGCTGGTGGACAGGTCGATGAAAGTGTCGACCCAGTGTGCGGCGGCTGTGAAGAAGGCCAATTCCATGCTCTGGATCATTAAAAAAGGGATTGAGAATAAAACGGCCAATATCATTCTGCCTTTGTACAAATCGATGGTAAGGCCACATCTGGAGTATTGTGTCCAGTTCTGGTCACCACACCTCAAAAAGGATATAGTTGAATTGGAAAAGGTGCAGAAAAGAGCGACCAGAATGATTCGTGGGCTGGAGCACCTCCCTTATGAGGAAAGGCTACAGCGTCTGAAAAAAGGCGCCTGAGGGGGGACATGATTGAGACGTATAAAATTATGCATGGGATGGAGAGAGTGGATAGAGGGAAATTCTTCTCCCTCTCGCACAACACCAGAACCAGGGGACATGCACTAAAATTGAGTGGAGGGAGAGTTAGAACGGACAAAAGAAAATATTTCTTTACCCAGCGTGTAATTCATCTGTGGAACTCCTTGCCACAGGATGTGGTGATGGCATCTGGCCTAGATGCCTTTAAAAGGGGTTTGGACAGATTCATGGAGGAAAAGACCATCACAGGTTACAAGCCATAAGCAACCTCCTGGTTTTAGAAGTGGGTTTTCTCTGTGCCAGGTGCAAGGGAGTGGCGACTGGACACAGGTATCTTGTTGTCTTGTGTGCTCCCTGAGGCATCTGGTGGGGCCACTGTGTGACACAGGAAGCTGGACTAGATGGGCTTTTGGCCTGATCCAGCAGGGCTCTTCTTATGTTCTTATGACTTTTTAAAAACTTTTTTTGTGTGCTGGTGGACACCGGCCAGCATAGCTCAAGGCATGCTCGGGCACAAAATTATTTAAAAATTTGTATAAATGTGTGTGTGTGTGTGTGTGTGTGTGTGTGTGTGTGTGTGTGTGTGTGTGTGTGTGTTGTATGTATATAAATATTGGATACAACTACCTTCAGGCTATGTGTGTAAGATGTATATGAAACAAATGCATTTCGTGTTTAGACTTGGGTCCCATCCCCAAGATATCTCATTATGTTTATGCAAATATTCCAACTTCCGGTTGGAACACTTTCGGTCCCAAGCATTCTAGATAAGAGATACAGTTGTCCGTCGGTATCCACGGGGGTTCCATTCCGGAACCCCCGCGGATGACGCAAATCTGCGTAAAGTGAATTCCACTTTATTACAGATATGGGGGCCACTTAAAAAACCTTTTTAAAAGGAGAAAAAGTTTAAAAATAGCATTACTTACTTTCGTGTAGCAAAATCCAGAAGCTGGAGGGGGTGGGGGGCACCCCCCTGGGTGGAACGCAGGGGGGCGACAAAGTGGCTGGCGGGGGGCGTCAATCGCACCGTTTTGGCGGTACAAAGAGCAGGCTGTAGCGGCGGAGACGGCAATGGTTTTGGCCCTCCCTCCCTCCCTCCCTGCGCCTCTGAGGTATGTTTAGCGGCGGTGGCATCACTTCTGGTGGTGACGTCACCAGGGGGGCTGCGTAGCAAAGCCTCTGGCAAAGGGCTGCAGGGCAGTCTTCAGTGTTCCTAAAGCCACTTATGGGTCATGTGACCCCCTCCTTTGGCCCTGGCCCATCCCAGCGTGATGCATTCTGGGGTGAGCCAGGGCCAAGGGCAGGGTCACGCAACCCAGAAGTGGCTTTAGGAACACAGGCAGAGAGGAGGTGCAGAAACACGGGTCCAGTCAGGCCTGGGCCAAGCCTAGCCAGCACCTGAGACAGCTGTGGGTTGTACGGTCTCTCATATCCATGCTGTGCATACGGTAGTAGCTGCTGCTATGTTTTTCCATTCCTGGTGCCTGTCTTCTAACCTCAGTGTGCCCCTTTTCTCTACCACACCCAATCTTCTTCCTTCAGTTTTCCCCCACAGCTGACCAATCTTTTTCCCCATCTCCTCCCACCGCACCAATCCTCCCTTCTGCCACCTCTGCATCTTTCTCCAAGTCCTGCTTGGCCTTTGCAAGTGGCAGAGAGGGCAGGGAATGGAGGAACTGGGGAGGAATGGAGTGGCTGCCTAGACTAGAGGGCCTCACAGGAGACGTTCTGGGCTGCTGCTCCTCACTTCCTCTTCTGTTTCCAGGAGGAAGAGCAGCAGCAGCAGCAGCAGCAGCAGCAACCCCCGTCCGTTACATACATACATTTTTGAAAAGCCATCCAAGATAGTGGCCATCATCACTATATATGCAGCAGTGCCTGGAAGCTGTTGTCTCCTCCTAGATCTCATTGCCTGTCACCTCAATTGGATGTGCTCTTTGAGCTCATCAGCAGTCTTATCCGACTTCTTGAAAAATCAGTCCCCTAACGCAGTGTTCTTCTCCCTCCTTTAGAGCCCTGCCTCATGTCTTCAGGTCCCCATTTTCCAGCGGCTTTTCTGGCCCAAGTACTGAGGGTGGGGCACAAGTAGCTGTCTTCTCTCTTGGCATGCCTCACCGAGATGAGCCAGCAGCACCCCTTGTGCCAGCCAGACAAGAGGCTCAGCAGCAGCCTCCTCCTCCTTTCTCCAGCTGCTGCTGCTGCTGCCATGTGGCTGGTTTGGAGCATCCTGTCCTGGCACTCCAAGCTTAGCAGCACTGCTGCCACTTGACTGTGTGTCTGAAGAAGAGAGAGAGAGAGAGAGAGAGAGAGAGAGAGAGAGAGAGAGAGAGAGAGAGAGAGAGAGAATGTGAAATCTGGGGAAGGTCGGAGCCTGGGGGGGACGGGGGCTCTGTCCTATTCCTTCAGGAAACCAGTCCTGAAGGTGAAACTGTGTCCTGCTTCTTGGTCTCGATCTGTGCAGCCAGTGTTAATGGAGTAGTTACCCCTCTAGCACACTCTTTCCTTGGCTGACATATCTGGGCCTGGTTTGCAAGTCAGAAGGTACAAGGTGCAGTGTTTGGGTGTCAGCTCAGGCCTGCTCATCATTTGATACCCCTGGACCTGTAAGCCACAGGGAAGCATGCCGGTGTTTGGACAGGTCAGGCCTGTAGCAATGGGAGGTGTAACCCAGGCCCTTTTCTTGAATTTTCGGAAGTGAACCACCTTCTACCTTACACAATTCTGAGCAAGGAGTACAAATGCTTGGGGAAAAGGTGGTGTGCACTTGGCTTAATGATGCTTAGCTTTTGTGCACAATCCTCCCTAACTTTAGAGTGGCGGAGTGCGTCTCTGCCGCTCTAAAGCGTTGCAAACATGCTGTAAAGCACATTTGCGACGACTTGGGTCTAAGTGGCAGAGGCCAACACCGCTCACACCCCCAGCGGTCCGGATCTGCGCTGGATGACCCAGGTAAGGCTTAGGCCACTCAGTGCAGGGGCGGGGAGGGGTGGGCTGGGCTGGCAAGGGAGGGTGGCCATTGGCTGGGCTGGGAGGGGGAGGGGATATTGGCGGCGGCTCCACCAATATCCTACCTAGTGAGTTCATGGCAGAGGCAAGGTTTGAAGTCCGAATTCTGTTGGTTAGTCACTGTGCTGTTCTAGCTCATCCATTGGTTCAGTCTTTTTTCTACTTACTTATGATGCCTCTCCAGTGTACCCTTAATTTCTCCTTCCACTCTCCAGTCACTACAACGTTTCTAGCTGTGGGCCTGAGTGGGTTCCACACAGAGTGGCACAGTGCAAAAGTAGGATTGCAACAAGGTGCCCATATTTTGGAGCGCCACATATTTGCGAAAGACATTTAAATACGCGATTTGCAAGTTTATAGATTAATCAGTTAAAGCAGTGTTTCTCAAACTGGGTCGGGACCCACTTGGTGGGTCACGACCTGATTTCTGGTGGGTTCCATAGAGCCTCCATTGATGAAAAGATCAGATAAGTAATTGCCTCAAACTCTGAGGCTATTCAAAAACTAGATGGCTGCTAATTGCCCTTCAGAGAGCTGAGCTCCTGCAGTCTGCAAGCTTGTGTAACTATAGGGAGATAAATGTTTGAGCGTGTTTTTTCTAGTGCATTTTTTTCCAAGTCTATCAATGACTTGGTAGGGGGAGCAGGTGAAGACTGGGTCACATAACTAAAGCCCTCAAGCCTTGAGGCTATTCATTAGGGCTGCCTCCTTATGAGAAATGGATTGAGGTGTTTTTGTTTTTGTTTTTGCAAATAAATAAATAAAATATTACTAGTAAATAAATAAATATATTATTTCTTTCTAGATCAGTGGTTCTCAAACATTTTAGCACCAGGACCCACTTTTTAAAATGACACTGTTTTGGGACCCACCTAGCTTTACAAAATTTAAAAAAGGCCAGCGGGTGGCGCAGTGGGTTAAACCGCTGGACCATGAGCTGTCGATCGAAAGGTCGGCAGTTCGAATCTGTGACGGGGTGAGCTCTCGTTGCTTGGCCAGCAGCTCCTGCCAACCTAGCAGTTGCGAGTAGATAAATAGGTACCGCTTGCGGGAAGGTAAACAGCGCTCCGTGTTCCAGCCGCATGCTACGTGCTGCGGCAAGGAGAGTCATGCCGGCCACATGAGCACAGAGGCGTCTTCGGACAACGCTGGCTCTTCGGCTTTGAAATGGGGATGAGCACCACACCCTAGAGTCGGACACGACAGGACTTAATTGTCAGGGGTCACCTTTACCTTCTTTTTTTTAATAATATATTTATTTATAAGTAATATTTTATATTTATTTGCAAAAAAAAAATATCAATGCATTTCTTGTAATGAGGCAGCCCTAATGCTTTGAATAGCTTCAAGGTTTGAGGGGCTTAGTTATGTGACCCAGCCTTCACCTGCCCCCCAACCTGTCATTGACAAAACACACACACACACACACACACATAGAGTCGCGTCGCTAGGACGCGCGTCACCCCAGAGCAGGGGTGCGCGTCACCTTTAAGGAAGCGGCTCCGCCCCCCGTGCGTGACGTCACGCGCAGGAGCAGAGCACCCCCCACGCCGTTTTCGGCTCATTTTGGAGCCAAACGGACGCGAGGGCGGGCGGGCCCAGCTTCCGCATCAAAAATGTAAGTGCCGGGGGGACGCGCGTCACCCTTGTGCGCGCGTCACCCCCGGGCGGCCCGCCCCGCGCGCTTCCCTTTGTTGACGCCCCTGCACACACACATACACACTCCACAAAAAAGCTCAAACATTTATCTCCCTATATTAAACTTGCAAACTGCAGGAGCTCAGCTGTTTGCAGGGTAATTAGCAGCTACCTGATTTCTGCATAGTCTCAGGACTTGTGGCAATTACTTATCACATCTTTCCATCACCTGGGACCCACCAAAAATGAGGTTGGGACCCACCAAGTGGGTCCCGACCCACAGTTTGAGAAACACTGTTCTAGATAATCTTTTTAAAAATCTCATAAAGCTAGGTGGGTCCTGATAGGAGTGTCATTTTAAAAAGTGGGTCTCGGTACTAAAATGTTTGGGAACCACTGAGCTAAAGCTTTAACTGATTAATCAGGGAAGGCCAATGTTTATTTGTAAGCACAGCATTTTAATTGGTAGAGGAAGGTAATTTTGGTTCTGGTGTGTTACTGTAGTAGGGAAGGGAATAATAATGTATTCAAGGTAACTTTTGTCTTCCAACAGTGAATGGTAGATTCTTTCCCTATCTCAAAAAGGTGATCTTGAGATTTTGATAATATGCAATTTTATTTATGGTACATTGATTGATGAAAAGACAGGTGTTTAACAACCAAAAAACCTTTTAGTAGGTTGGCACCTCTACTCCACTGAGCAACTAGCAAGGGCAGGGAGAGCAGCCCAGAAAATATCTCTAGTCTGTGGATAAAGTTGCTGTAAATGGGGGAAGTGGGATTTCTGGGTTGGCTCTGGTTCTGCTCTGGTCTCGTCTCTCCCCTTTGGCTTCTTCGGTTCAGCAGCAGCAGCAGCAGCAGCAGCAGCAGCAACACACTCTTCACCCTGCTAGGAAGCTCCTTGGCCCCCTCCCTCCCTCCCTTCTCCCTATGGGCTCAAACCATGGCAAGACGGATGTTGTGTTCTCCCCTCTCCTCCCCCCACCTGCCCTCTTCACTCAGATTATCCCACAGCCCTTTTCTTGACCCTGTCACCCATTCCTGAGACTAACTTGACTTGCCTGCGCTGTTGTAGGGGGCAGATGGTCTGTCGGAGCCCGAAGGCATCGCTCTCAAGCGTGTTGCTGTGGTGGAAGATTTCTTTGACATCATCTACTCGATGCATGTGGAGAGCTCGGCGGAGCCAGGCAAAGCGCCCAAGCATGCTGGGCAGAAGAAGACCTACCGAGCGGTGAGACTCTGTCCTTGTGTTCTCTTTCCAGGGAGCCCCAAAGGGCCCAGCAGCCACACTGCTCTTTCTGTACCCCCAGCCAGCAGACCAGAGGTGTGGAGAGTAGGAAGGAGACAGCAGCCTCCTGCGCATCAGAAAGGGAACGAGGGTAGGAGGGAGGGAGGAGCAGAGGGAACGTAAAAGGGGAGAAGGCACCGGAAGATCTGTCTGAAGGAGGGACAGGTCAGGAAAACATGCATGTTCTGGGCCAGTTCTTCAGAGGTGTGCTAGGCAAGTGTCTGTCCTTTTGGGCTGACCTTGTGATGCTAAGCAGAGGCCAAGGAAGCTTCCCCCCCACCCCACCGCCCACCGCGAGACTGGCCCTTTTCAAGCTGAACCGTGTCCCTCCCCTCACGGAGGCCATAGAACCCCCACTGCCCTGTGAGGAGGAGGAGGAGGAGGAAAATAAGCCAGGGAGGCCTAACCGCCTGACACTTTTTCTGTTGTCACTGCTCTGGGAGCTTTCTTGGTTGAAGAGCAGAGTACAAGCACCATAAATAGAGAAGGAATTAAAAACCTTGCCCATCACTTGGCTGAGGCAATGGGAACCCCCCCCCCCCATTTCCAGCTGGAAAGGATACCAGGGGCTCGCTGCGCTGCAGAGGTGTTCCAGGTGCCTTGATGCAGGCCTGGCCCAAGCCATGTCAGAGCCGTTGTGTTTCAACGCCAGAGATGAAAAGGGGGCCTAGGGCTCGCTGGCCCCGGCCTGCACTTTCCGAGACCTTGGGGCACCTTGGCTACGTAGGGGTCAAAGCCGCTGGAAGGAGGGCTGGGCTTGTTGGCTCGGTCCAACACTGGCAAGGCCCTCTGGGAGCCTGAGCGGCACAGTGACGGAAGCCCCAGTATACAGCCAGGTCAGTGAGCCCCTGACCCTTTTCCCAGTTCTGGAGTTTGAGTGTCTCATCAACACAGCTTCCCTCCCAACCTTGGAACTGAGGAGGGGCAGGGGATGTTGTGCAAATGTGGGGTGATCTCTGCCCTCCTGTGTTGCTCACCACGGTGGGGAGGGAGACTGCAGTTAGCTTGTCTTGCTCACCAAGGGGAGGCAAGTGAAAGGCTGGAACCCTGGCTGGCACAAAACTGTCTTTAGGCCCGTAGTTCATGACTTGGCTGCTTCTGTTCTAGTTCATGCCTGAGAATTTTGTAGAGGTTTTTGGCAGGGTAGCAATTGCAACTGTTCCCTGGAAGGACAGGTACTAAGGCTGAAACTCAAATATTTTGGCCACCTAATGCGAAGAGAGGACTCTCTGGAGAAGACTCTGATGCTGGGAAAAATTGAAGGCAAAAGGAGAAGGGGAAGGCCAAGGATGAGATGGTTAGACAGCATCACTGATGCAACAAACATGAAAATGAGTGAACTCAGGAAGATAGTGGAGGACAGGAAGGCCTGGCGGGATATGGTTCATGGGATCACGAAGGGTCGGACACGACTTAACGACTGAACAACAACAACAACAAAGCAATTGCCAGGTAATAAAACACATTTAGACAGCTGTTTGGTGGATTTAACATTTGTCAAGTTTATGCTGTTATATTGGACTTTTCACTTAAAGAATGACGAGAGCTCTGTCTCCTTGGTTTTCTTTCTTCCATTGTTACCTTCCCCAGGTCTTGGGGATGTGGCAGGTATACATTTAAATGAACTGAATTAATTCCTAATGTTTACATTATCACTACTACTACGACTACCACCGTAAGTGCTTTCCAGTCCCCTCCTTATCCAACCCCCCCCAACTCTTTCCATCCATCCTCATTTCAACCACATTAGATGGACTGGAGATTAATTGCCCCCCCCCCCAGGGCTTGTTAGCAGGAGAGGGTTTGGCCTTTGTAGGCCTCCTCATCCTCTTCTTGGCACCATTTGACTTGGAGTCTGGAATCTCTCCCCTAGTTCTTTGCTGTTCTGTTTATTCTTGAAGTGCCCAGAAGCTGGATGCACCAAATGATGCCTTCCTTAGACAAGGGCACTTTGCTTTTGCATGGGGACTTCCTGTATCGTTCTTCTGCTTGAAAAAAATGCATGACTGCCAAGCAAGCTCCTCTCTGCAGGCCACCTGGTTCTGGACCTCAGGTGGGGTTGCATGTGCAATCGAAGTCTCTGCTTTGTAGCAAGGGGCGACTTGCACTGGAGCCCAGGCTCCACCTGGAGCAGGGGCTGCTGCCTGATGTCCTGCGCTGCACCTGGGCTCTGTTTGCCTCTTTTCCATGAGCAGAGAGCTTGTGTCCCCAACAGTGACTGCAGGTTAGATAGCACGACGGCTGCCATGGCTTCAGCACAGGGCTAGCAAAGCCATTCTGCCTGCCTGCCTGCCTGCCTGTTGGCAGATGACCAGCTCAGCACAATAGAGGAGGGCAAGGCCACCAGCAGAACCTCCGTTCAGAAAACTTTCTGCTTGTTTCCACAGTGGGCAACCCAGGCCCTCCCCTCTTTCCTTCAATTTGGCTCCTGGGAGTGCTGATCTCTCTGCCTTGTGCAACCTCAGGGGAGCCGTCCTGATCTGTCTTCTTTTCCTAGGCCTGCTGACAGCAACTATGTTCCACCCCTCCTCTTGCGCTGAGCTCATCACATTAGCAGCCTGTATCCCCTCCTAACCTGGCAGGACTTTTAACCACCCTCTTTCCCTGGTGTCCCCATTGATGTTGCAGTGGCTCTGAATTCATCTGAGACGTTGGATTTGGGGTGGTGGTGAAATGCTGCCTTCGGAGTAAACCGTGTGATGTGCCAGAGGGAATCCTGTGTGTGTGTGTGTGTGTGTGTGTGTGTGTGTGTGTGTGTGTGTGTGTGTGTGTGTGTGTGTGTGTGTGTGTGTGTGTGGCTCTGGTGCCATCTTGATGGTGCTGGCCCACCCCACCCCTAACCAGGAAGGCCTTGCTCTCGCTGAGATGGTCAACATGTGTCTAGGTGGTACCATTTCAGACTGCAGGTGAGGGCTCACCGGACGGCATGCTTCTCTGTGCCCCGCCCCCGTTCCCTGCACATAGAAAAGGAAGCATCAGGGAGAAGGATTCTAGCATAGTCTTCCCTCCTGTGCGCCACATTTCTACATGCAGATAATTTTTTTGAAAGGCAAACATTTAACGAGAGCTTCTGCCTGCAGTCTGCAGCAGTACAGCCCAGAGACAGGTTTGTCACCTCAGTGAGAACGAGGCCAAAGTCACCAGAGAGTTCGTCACTGTCTGTTGCCACTAGAAAACAGGCAGTTTGGTGGGGAATTTGGAGAAGGAGATAATTCACTGCCTGCTATGCACTGCCTGAGAAATAAATTAGGTGACTCTTTGCAAGCAGCTGCCTTGGGGGTTGCTGGAGTGGGAAACTGAGATGGAGACACTTTCCAGTGTTGTGTCTCTAATACAGGGAAGTATGAGAAAGGAACTTCTTCAAAAGCTCAGAGATATCATTTCCAGTTTAAAAAAAATGAGAAGAAACTACAGTATATCATCTGTGGGTTGGATTATGTCACATAGGCCCCTGTCTCAAGAGCAGGATTGTGATGATAAGCCACTCACAGACACGGAAAGACTTTGCCCCTAACTAACAATGCAGTCTGTCTGATGAGACCCCCAAAGAGAGGAGCCAGGGCAGCTCAAAGGCTGCCTGGAGGAAGCCAGGGCTCCTACCTGGAAGCGCTTCTTTCTGATCTCAGCTGTATGGGGACTGGCTGTGTGTATTCACTCATCGGGGCAAGAGATGCGACACGTATTGCAAGGGCTGCTGCTGCTGCTGCTGCTGCTGCTGCTGCTGCAGCATTCTTGGGCTCAGCCCTAGCATTGAACATAAATTTTGAGCCTAAGGTGTTGTGAGATCTGAACTGAATTCAGCGCTGTTGTTTCTTGACCCCTTTCCTCATTTCTTAGCAGAGAGAGTTCAGGTCTGCCCATGGCTACTAGTCATGATGGCTATGCAATTGAATATCAGCTGCAGGGGAGCAATGGCAGGAGGAGAGAAATATGTTTTTCTTTCCTACTTGGGGGGCTTTTCAGAGTCAGCTGGTGGGTAACAGGATGGGGCTTAGGCCTGATTCAGGATGGGCCTTAGGCCTGAACTGGTGGAGCAGTTCTTATGTTTCTGGGCAGTGTTATCCTCAGTACAGACACCCCTTAGTCCATGCAATGAAACCACTTCCTGAATGATCTTGTGAATTGTAAACCTGAAAGTGGCAGAATTGATAGCACTGCTCCAGACTGCTGGCATTAAGTTCCCCACTGCTAGGAACTAAACTTACAGTTATGAGTCACCTGTTAAAAGTCAGAACATGTGGATATATGCAGCTGCTGTATAGGAGCAGATTCCTCCACTGAAACCAACGGCCCGGGAATTAGTGCAGGGGGCTCAACAATATACTGAAGTAACTCCTGATCCTGGAGTTCTGCATTTTCGCTGACCAGTTTTACTTCTTTGGAAGAAAAGGGTCTGATGATTTCAAACAGTGAGACATTGTATTGCTTGTCAGCATTGGTGTGGCCCCTCCACGTGTGACCCCCAAGGTAACTGTTCCCGTTGCCTCTGGCATGGTGCAATATGGGCACCTCAAACAAACAGCATCGATCAGGACTTCTGTCAGTAGAACCTGGGTGAGACGGACTTGCATGCGCGGGTAATTTCCCTTGAGTAGGCTGAGTTTCACTCTCAGGGTCTAAGGAACAATTCATACATTGACTCTACATGTTTTTGTTTCCTATCATGGGAGTGGTCCAATTGCAGCAAGAATAGGGTATTAATGAGCAGGGAGCTGGAGAATTTCAGCCACGACAACTTTTGTGGTCTATTAAGTGCATTTTTGAGTGTTCCTATCATGAGAGCTGCTCCCGGCAAAATCTGCCCGTTTCCAGCTAATGCCAAACTGCTTTCCTGAGCAGACTGCTCAGGTAAGGAGCGAGAAAGAAGATGATACAAGTGAGCTTGCTGTCATATATTGCCACATTTGGGATCAGAAGCAAACACCCACCCACCCCAGGTCTAAATGGCTTAGTAGCCTATGAAACACTGTGGCCTTTTGCAGTGCTGAAAATGGGAAGAAGCAGGGTGAAGATCACGGACTGGGTTGCAGCCCTCCGCTCGCTTTCCAATGAGCCAAGCAGCTTCTTCATGTTGTCTGAATTACATTTCTTAGGCGGTGCCCACAAGGAAGTGGCTGGTCTGTGCGCCAAGGGCTCCTTGAGAGAAGGAAGTGAGGTAGTCGACGGATCATGCAGCCAAAAGGTGAATGGAGCTGCACAGGTCTGAGGATGGAGAGCAACTGCAGATGCTCTCCTAGGAAATGGCATCGTGTGAGCAGGTTCTCTTCTGTGCTGTTTCCAGGTCTGCTCCTTGCTTGCCAGGAAAAATTGGGTTATGCTGCCACTTAGTGGATACATATCTTTAAAAAACATCAGGATGACTTGCTTCTTGTTTGCAGAAGTCCCCTTTTTACGAAATTGCAGCTTTCCGGCACACTCCTCTCTCCTTTAAAGATTGAGCTGTTCTTTTCTAATTTTTAAAAGCAATGCAGTTTGTGTCCTTTCCACTTTGCAGGTGGTGACTGCTTTGGATTTTTAAGAAAATGTTTTCCTCAGTATGCAAACTGAAGAGGGCTAATTGGAGCAGGAAAGAGAGGATGTTTTCTGAAGTGTTGCTAAGAATGCTGTTTGGTTTCAAACATAGCTCTCCCTCCTCCCCACAGCCCCAATTTCCTTTTAACATACGGGCAGCTCAATTTTCTCTACATTTTAGACCAGTGGAGTGCTGCTCCGCTGGTCTAGGCTGTCGCAAACGTGCCGTAAAGCAGGTTTGCAGCACTCTGGGAGTAAGAGGTGCTGGCGCTGAGGCCGGCGCTGCTCTCCCGAGCCCAGATCCAGAGCTGTGCCTGCCCGAGAAGGTAAGTTCCCCACTGGGTGGTGGAGCGGCGTGGGGAGGACGGAACGGGGCGTTCCAGGGTGTGTGTGTGTGTGTGGGGATTGGTCGGCCGGGCTAGGAAGGGGGAGGGATTGGCAGCTGCCTTCTCCGCCAGATCCTATCCCCCTTCCTGGTCCTGGCTGCCGTTACACGGCCCTCTCGAATATGCGCCAGCAAAATAGCTGGCACACATTCGTGTAGACCCATCGGGGTGGCTGGGGCTCTACTCGGGGTAAGGGGATGCATGTCCCCTTCCACCCAAGGAGTGCTCCAGCTGCGCGGGTGCAGCATCCCATGTAGGTAGGGTGCAGCGTGGGCTCTACGTCCATGTTGCAGCCTAGCTAGACAGGATGGGGCTGTCAGATAGTCAAGCCTGTAGGTTACCTAGGAAGTTGCCATTATTTATATATTTAACCTATAAAAAGGTAAAGGTGACCCCTGACAATTAAGTCCAGTCGTGTCCGACTCTAGGGTGTGGTGCTCATCCCCATTTCAAAGCCGAAGAGTCAGCGTTGTCCGAAGACGCCTCTGTGGTCATGTGGTCGGCATGACTCTCCTTGCCGCAGCGCGTAGCATGCAGCTGGAACACGGAGCGCTGTTTACCTTCCCGCAAGCGGTACCTATTTCTCTACTCACATTGACATGCTTTGGAACTGCTAGGTTGGCAGGAGCTGGCCAAGCAACAAGCGCTCACCCCGTCGCGGATTCGAACTGCCGACCTTTCGATCGACAGCTTATGGTTCAGCGGTTTAACCCGCTGCGCCACCCTCCCATAAAGTACCGTTATTTAATTACACACAACCCCCCCCCCCAAATTAAATAGATTTGCCAGATATGTTCAGAGGAAGAGGAAGGAAACACTGCTCAGTAAGGATAGTGAAATGTCAATGGATGACAAAGAGAAGTCAGAACTTAAGAGAAGAAGTAAGATTTTTATGGCCAGCGATAATTAAGGACGATAAAATGTTTATATCGGGATTAAAAGCCATGCCTTAAAAGCGTTTATTATACTAAAAGATGTTTAGAAGCATAATACAGATATTATTTTGTACGATCGTCAAAATAATATCTTGACGTTTCAAGATATTAATTTAATAATAAATATCTAATAATATCTTTAATAATATCTAATAATAAATAACGTTTTGATCGTCTTTTTACGATCCTCATCAGGTTCTAGGTGCAATAATATCTGTATTACACTTCTAAACATCTTTTAGTGTAATCAAAGCTTTTAAGTCATGGCTTCTAATCCCGATATAAACATTTTATCGTCCTTAAGAAGTCAGAACTGTTTGATTCCTGTTCTGCCTCCATCTTCTCCCAAAGCAACTTGAATGGTGAGGGGTCAGGACTGCAGTTCAAGGTTGATAAGTAGTTGGTCAGGAAATACCTCTCTCCTTATATGAGTTCAAGTCGTCAGGGCTGGACGAGTTGCATCCTAGAGAACTAAAATAATTTGGTGATGTACACTCAGAACAGGCTAACATCGTTCCAATCTTCAAAAACGAGGATCCAGGAAATGACCGACGGTCAGTCTGACTTTGATACCAGGGAAAATACTAGAGGAGATGAGAAAGCAGCCAGTGTGTTGGTCATCTTGACAACAACGCAGCCATGAGCCGAAGCCAGCATGAATTGGCCAAGAACCAGTCCTGCCAGACTAATCTTATCTATTTTTTGATCAGGTTAGTGGATTGTGGGAATACTGTTTACATAATTTGTCGTGTTTGAGCAAAGCATTTGGTAAAGTTTCCTGTCATATTTTGGTTCGCAAACTGGTCAGATGTGGGCTAGATTATACTGTCAGGGAGAGTCACAATTTGTTGAAAAACCAAACTCAAAAAATGCTCCTCATCAAACCGGACAAAATATACATAAACCCTTTGGGTTGTATCCAAAAAGAGTGCATCTTAATTCACTTTCTTTGGATACAACCCTTCATAATCTATTTATTGATTTAGTTAACTATGTAAACCACTTTGGGCGCAATTCAAACCTACTTAGGCCACCATTGTAACCAGCAGCCCAGCGAAAACGGGAAGCCCCAGAACGGAAAGGGGATTCAAATCCCCTCCAAAAAGGGAATTCAAAGGGGATTTGAACCCCCTTTCGGTTCTGGGGCCTCCCGTTTTCGCAGGGCCGCTGGTTACAACGGCAGCCTAAGTAGGTTTGGCTTGCGCCCTTTGTGAACTACTTTTGTTGAAAAGTGGTATGTAAATATTATAATAAGACTGCAGCCTTTTTAGTGTGCAGATTTCTTCTGCTGTTACTCCTGACCTTCCACAATATCCCTGTGGGATAAATTGCCATTTCCTAGAGTGGGGACCTGAAGCTCAAGTCGTGCGTGGCAGAGGTGGGGCTGGACCCAGAGATTCCAGGGCCCAGCTTAGCAGCCACAGTGGCAGTCTGAATCATTTATTTCGAGTGGAGGATTTGTGTTTCTTCGGCACAGGATTAGGATTTTCTTCACGAGGGGCGTGTGTGTGTGTGTGTGTGTGCGTGCATGCGCACACACAAGCATGCTGGGGAGGCAACAACACTTAGAGAGGACGTCCTGCATGCTAACAAGCCCTCTGCCTTCCAGTAGCAAGACACGTACCTAAAGTATCCTTGTTTCAGAAATAGAAAACTGCCCATGTTTATCTCCAGTGATCTGTACATGACATTAGAAGAAGGCCCAGGGTCCATTCCTGGCCGCATCTCCAGGTAGGCATGGGGAACGCCCCTGCCTGCCTGCAGCCTTAGAGAGCTGCTGCAAGTACTGACTCAGATGACTCTGTAGAAGGCAGCTTCCTATGTCCCAGCTCCTCTTTCTCCTTCATGGATCAAGTTCACCAAGAGCAATCCAATCAAGTGTTTATCTCTCTTGCCATTAAAAAAAAAACCTGCGGAGATGAAGCTGTTCACTCTTTCACAGACTCAGACTAGTATCAAGCTTGAATTCATTTCTGTCATTGAAATCCCTATTGTCTTTGGGTGGACCCAGTTATTCTCTCTGATACTAGGCCCCCTGCAGCAAAATCCCCCTCAAAGATGGTCAACAAGCTATCAGATATTCCCCCAATGATGATATATACCCACTGCACCTTTATTATTATTATTATTATTATTATTATTATTATTATTATTATTATTATTATTATTATTATTATTATTATATTAACAGTATTTATATACCGCTTTTCAACAAAAAGTTCACAAAGCGGTTTACAGACTAAAATCAAATGATTAAATGGCTCCCTGTCCCCAAAGGGCTCACAGTCTAAAAAAGATGCAGAACACCACCAGCAACAGAAAGACACTGTGCTGGGGTGAAAGGGGAGCAGTTACTCTCCCCCGCTAAATACGGTATAAGAGGAGCACCAATTGAAAAAGTGCCTCTTGCCCAGTTAGCAGGGGACTGTACTAGTTACTTCTTATCTTAGTTTCCTCTTATCAATGGCTTTTGTGAGTCTGCCCCATGGACTGCTTGGATGGCACTCGTAGGACACTCTTCCAGGCCAACCCCTTGCACCTTTATTATTATTATTATTATTATTATTATTATTATTATTATTATTATTATTATTATTTATATACCGCTTTTCAACCAAAAGTTCACAAAGCGGTTTACAGACAAAATCAAATGATGAAATGGCTCCCTGTCCCAAAAGGGCTCACATTCTAAAAAACGATTAAGAAGAACACCACCAGCAAACAGCCACCAGAAAATTTGCTGCAGGCTGTGCCTGGCAGTTTCGTTTGCTCCCACGTGAATCAACAGGAACGGGGACTAGTCCTCGGGCCTGAGGAGCCTCAGCAACCTCTCTGTCAGATCCCTGATTCCCAGAATTCTACCCCTGGCCTTCAGCACCCTAAATTTGGCTTCCAGGACTGCCCAACTACATTTCCCAGCACCACTGGTGCTGATGCACACCACGACTTCCGCCTCCTCCCCAGCAACAGGAACGGGGTAATTCTGTTCAGACTCTTCCGCCAGTCAATTTTAGTGGTTGTCCCCCATTTCTGGGTTTTTTTAAAAATAGCTTTGTTAACTTGGCATGTTATGTCTTGTTGTTGTTGTTCAGTCGTTAAGTCGTGTCCGACCCTTTGTGATCCCATGAACCATATCCCGCCAGGCCTTCCTGTCCTCCACTATCTTCCGGAGTTCGCTCATTTTCATGTTTGTTGCATCAGTGATGCTGTCTAACCATCTCATCCTTGGCCTTCCCCTTCTCCTTTTGCCTTCAATCTTTCCCAGCATCAGAGTCTTCTCCAGAGAGTCCTCTCTTCGCATTAGGTGGCCAAAATATTTGAGTTTCAGCTTTAGTACCTGTCCTTCCAGGGAACAGTCAGGCTTGATTTCATTTAGAATTGACTGATTTGATCTCCTAGCAGTCCAAGGGACTCTCAAGAGTCTTCTCCAGCACCACAGTTCAAAAGCATCTATTCTTCGGCGCTCAGCCTTCCTTATGGTCCAACTCTCGCAACCATACATTGCTACTGGGAACACCATCGCCCTGACTATACGAACTTTTGTTGGCATGGTGATATCTCTGCTTTTTATTATGCTGTCTAAGTTTGCCATAGCTTTCCTTCCAAGGAGTAAGCGTCTTTTAATTTCATGGCTGCTGTCTCCGTCTGCAGTGATCTTCGAACCCAGAAAAGTAAAATCTGTTACTGCTTCCATTTCTGCCCCTTCTATTTGCCAGGAATTGATGGGACCGGATGCCATGATCTTAGTTTTATTAATGTTGAGTTTCAAGCCAACCTTTGCACTCTCCTCTTTCACTCTCATCAAGAGGCTCTTTAGTTCTTCTTCACTTTCTGCCATTAGGGTGGTATCGTCTGCATATCTGAGGTTGTTGATATTTCTCCCGGCAATCTTGATTCCGGCTTGTGATTCATTCAGCCCTGCATTTCTCATAATGTACTCTGCATATAAGTTAAATAAGCAGGGTGACAATATACAGCCTTGCCGTACTCCCTTCCCAATTTTGAACCAATCAGTTGTTCCATGGCCGGTTCGAACCGTTGCTTCTTGACCCGCATACAGGTTTCTCAGGAGACAGGTAAGGTGGTCTGGTACCCCCATCTCTTTAAGAATTTGCCACAGTTTGTTGTGATCCACACAATCAAAGGCTTTTGCATAGTCAATGAAGCAGAAGTAGGTGTTTTTTTGGAACTCTCGTGCTTTCTCCATGATCCAGCGCATGTTGGCAATTTGATCTCTAGTTCCTCTGCCTCTTCGAAACCCAGCTTGTACGTCCGGTAGTTCTCGGTCCATGTACTGCTGAAGCCTAGCTTTTAGGATTTTGAGCATAACCTTGCTAGCATGTGAAATGAGTGCAATTGTACGGTAGTTTGCACACTCTTTGGCACTGCCTTTTTTTGGAATTGGAACGTAAACTGACCTTTTCCAATCCTTTGGCCACTGCTGAGTTTTCCAAATTTGTTGGCATATTGAGTGCAGCACTTTCACAGCATCATCATTTAGGATTTTAAGTAGCTGAGCTGGGATATTATCATCTCCACTAGCTTTGTTGTTAGTAATGCTACCTAAGGCCCACTTGACTTCACTCTCTAGGATGTCCGGCTCTGGGTCAGTGACCACACCAGCGTGGTCATCAGGAACATTCAGATCTTTCTTGTATAGTTCTTCTGTGTATTCTTGCCATCTCTTCTTAATCTCTTCTGCTTCTGTTAGGTCTTTGCCTTTTTTGTCCTTTATCATGCCCATCTTTGCACAAAACGTTCCCTTGATATCTCCAATTTTCTTGAAGAGATCTCTAGTCCTCCCCATTCTGTTGTTTTCCTCGATTTCCTTGCATTGTTCATTTAAGAAGGCCTTCTTATCTCTCCTTGCTATTCTCTGGAACTCTGCATTCAGTTGTTTATATCTTTCCCTTTCACCTTTGCTTTTTGCATTCCTTCTTTCCACAGCTCTTTGTAAAGCCTCATCTGACAGCCACTTTGCTTTCTTGCATTTCTTTTTCTTTGGGATGGTTTTAGTTGCTGCCTCCTGTACAATGTTACGAACTTCCGTCCATAGTTCTTCAGGCACTCTGTCTACCAGGTCTAATGCCCTAAATCTATTCTTCACCTCCACTGTATACTCATAAGGGATATGGTTTAGGTCTTATCTGACTGGTCTAGTGGTGTTCCCTACATTCTTCAGTTTAAGCCTGAATTTTGCAAGAAGAAGCTCATGATCTGAGCCACAGTCAGCTCCAGGTCTTGTTTTTACTGACTGTATAGAGCTTCTCCATCTTTGGCTGCAAAGCACATAATCTATCTGGTTTCGGTATTGACCATCTGGTGATGTCCATGTGTAGAGTCACCTCTTGTGTTGTTGGAAAAGAGTGTTTGCTATGACCAGCGTGTTCTCTTGACAGAACTCCGTTAGCCTTTGCCCTGCTTCATTTTGCGCTCCAAGGCCAAACTTGCCTGTTGTTCCATTTATTTCTTGATTCCCTACTTTAGCATTCCAGTCTCCTATGATGTAAAGGACATCTTTTTTGGGTGCTAGTTCTAGAAGGTGTTGTAGGTCTTCATAGAACCGGTCAGCTTCATCTTCTTCGGCATCAGTGGTTGGGGCATACAATTGGATTACTGTAATGTTGAATAGTTTGCCTTGGATTCGAACTGAAATCATTCTGTCGTTTTTGAGGTTGCACCCCAGTACTGCCTTTCCCACTCTTTTATTGACTATGAGGGCTACTCCATTTCTTCTAAGGGATTCATGCCCACAGTAGTAGATATGATGGTCACCTGACTTAAATTCGCCCATGCCCGTCCATTTTAGTTCGCTGATTCCCAAGATGTCAATGTTCAATCTTATCATCTCATTTTTGACCACATCCAGCTTGCCTTGATTCATAGACCTCACATTCCATGTTCCTAAGCAGTATTGCTCCTTGCAGCATTGGATTTTCCTTTCAACCTCAGACACATCCACAGCTGGACGTCCTATTGGCTTTGGCCCAGCCGCTTCACTCTTTCTGGGTCTACTTGGAATAGTCCTCCGCTCTTCCTCAGTAGCTTATTGGACACCTTCCGACCTGAGGGTCTCATCTTCCGGCGTCATATCTTTTAGCCTTTTGGAACTGTTCATGGGATTTTCGTGGCAAGGTTACTGGAGTGGGTTGCCATTTCCTTCTCCAGTGGATCACTTTTAGTCAGAACTCTCTGCTACGACCTGTCCGTCTTGGGTGTCCCTGCACGGCATAGCTCATGGCTTCATTGAGTTACGCAAGCCCCTTCGCCACGACAAGGCAATGATCCATGAAGGAGATGTTATGTCTTACTTTGTATTTTATTTCTGCATTTTATTATGCAGGGAAAGTTAAGTGCCCTGCCCTCTTTGCCCAGCTGCTCAACTTACACAGATGGTTAACTCATTTGTTTGTTTAGCAGGGGTGGGGAACCTTTTTTCTGCGAAGGGCCATTTGAAATGTTACAAAATTGTTTGCGGGCCGGCCGTTAGGCCGCCCGTAATTATTTATTTATTTATTTAGCGGTGTGTTAGGGCTTCGTTAGTCCCTGGCCGGGGGGGTGGGTTATTGGCAGGGCGCGGGAGCGAAAACCAACAGTAAAGGCACTTATCTGGTATCGGCGCGCAGCCACGAGGGCGATCAGGAAGAGGAAGCGCCTCTCTAAGAAGCGCCTCCGTAGTCTCACTGCAGCGAGACTAGGGAGGCGCTTCCTAGAGAGGCGTTTCCTCTTCCTGATCGCCCTCGTGGCTGCGCGCCGATACCAGATAAGTGCCTTTACTGTTGGTTTTTGCCCCTGCACCCGGCAAAATTAATTACAAGACAGAGCTTGTTCCGTGGGCCTTGGCGGGCCAGATGGAATGAGCCCAGGGGGCCTTAAACGGCCCGCGGGCCGGAGGTTCCCCACCCTACTGTGATGCTTTGTCACTCCCTCATGCTTGTAGAGCTGGCTCCCTTGCAAGCTAGTTCCAAATTTATATTTCTGGCTATTTCCCTCCAGTTCCCTCTTGTGGCCAGTTAGAAAAGGAAGGCCTCCTTTAAAGGAAGGGGGGGGGGGTTGAGCTTCTGGGCTGCACTAGACTTCACTGATTGCTCATTGAATGGACTTCAGAGTCAGCATCAGTTATTACTGGGAGGGAGCAGAGGTTTTCTCCAGAGAGTGGACTGTGGGTGCTTGTCAGAGTGAGGGGTGGGATTCAACCTGCTGTATCAGCTCTCGGGGAATGAACAGATCTGGCTTCCTTTTGCTTTGCTTGCAGAATCAGAACAGTCCTGCTCCTTAATCTCACTCTTCTGATGTACTGGCAAATAGCAACTCTGCTCCACCCCAACATAAGAGTCCTGTGTGAAGCTGCCTTCTGCAGAGTCAGACCATTGTCCATCTAGTCCAGTATTGCCTGTACCATCTGGAAGGGATCCAGACAGGTCTTTCCCAACCTTATCTGGGGATGCGAGGAATTAAACTCGGGACTCTCTGCGTGCAAAGCAGGTGCTCTGCAACTGGGCTGTAGCGCCTTCCCTTGTTTGCTCCCAGGTGGAGCATTGACAAGACAGGCGTCTCCAGGCTGCTGATACAGTGTGGTGGCTACAGAGTCGGGGCTGGACTGAGCAGACCTGGGTGCAGATCCCTGCTTATCCGGGAAACTCACTTGGTGCTGTTGCTCAGCCTAATCCATCTAAATGAGGATAACCCTAAATGTATCACTCTGAGCTTTTTGGAGGAGGAACAGAAGACAAACGTAAAAACAGAAAAGAATAATGAATGGCCCAATCCTAAAAGGGGCTTATGGCAGTGGATCGTGAGATCTGTTGCCGTAGGCCCCGTTTCAGTGGCGCAAAAGCTGAGCTGCCAGGCTTGCTTGGAAGCTCTGGTGACCCAAGTAAGGTGGCGGAGGGGGTGGCTCGTCGGTGATTTGGGGGAGGGCAGGAGCAGGCTGGATGAGGTGGACCTCGGCGGCAAAGGCACACGCCGGATCCTATCCCTGGTTTTTCAACCTGTCCTGCCCCCTTCCTCTCCTTGGACTTAAGCCAGCAAAATAGCTGACGTGGGTCCCATTGGTGATCAGGTGGCCTACTGGGAGGTAAGTAAAAGATTTTTACTTACCTCTCGCTGACCGTCTGATTTCCCCCCCATACACACACACACACCACCACAGCTTTCAGCACATGCTCCGTCAGCGCAGATGTATGGTGGAAGATGGTGGGGGGTTGGATTGGGATGTTAGAATTATAGCTGGTAGACTGGCTTGCAGTCAACTGACTTATCATGTGCCTGCCACACTCGTTTTCTGTGCATGCTGATAAGGTTATCATGTACTGTCAATGCACTGGGACTGCGACCCTATACATGCTTCCTTGATAGTAAGTCCTACTGAACTGACTAGGACAGGGGTGTCAAACATGAGGCTCCCAGGCCGGATGCGCCCCCCCCCCCGAAGGTCTTTATCCAGCCCATGTGATAAGTGGGCTCTCCTAAAGCTGCCCTTTCAGCAGCACTGCTTCTACTGAGGATCTGGGAGGGAGAGACAGAAGGAGGCCTCAGAAGGGTAAGGGGCTATGGGGTAAGGGGCTGACTAAGAGGGGTGAGAGAAGGAGATGCTGCTGAGGTGCTGGGAGAGCCCAATTATCATGCGAGCTTCCCTTTCAGAAGTGCCGCTTCTGCCAAGGTGACACTTCGCAGACCACTTCTCAGCTGTTGAGCTGCGAAATGATACTGTGGCAGAAGTGGCGCTGCTCAAAGGGTGGCCTGTGTGATAATTGGGCTCTCATATCTTGAAATATGATCAAGATTTGCACATTTTCTCTTCCGTCATTTGCAGCGAATGAGTTTCTATGTGAGAACAACGTGCTTGTTTCTGGCCATCATCTGCTTAATGACATCACTTCCCGCCTAATGGTGTCGCTTCCGGCCCTCAGCAGGCACCATGAATGCTATTCGACCCACTATATGAAACGCGTTTGGCAGCCCTGGACCAGGACTTAGTTCTGAGCTGACATGTACAGGGTTCTGCTGCTGGACACTTTTCATGTGCATATTTTCTGTCTCGAGAACCTGAATTAAAACAGGAAGGGTTTGCTTTGCTGGGTTTTTCATGTGGCTTTGACCTTTATCCAGGACATACAGAGATGTCAATTTGTCCCCCCTCCAGATTGCTGAAACCTATGCTTTTCTGCCGAGAGAAGCTGTGACCAGGTTCCTGATGAGCTGCACTGAGTGCCAGAAAAGGATGCACTTTAACTCCAACGGCGTGGAGCCCAAAGGTAAAGTCGGCTGCAGTCTGCATCTTCCTCACTCTCAGACTCCTGGGGTTCTAGTGGTGGGGAGAAGAAGCCCCTAGTTGGTCCCAGCTCACCTGTTCTCTAATGCCATGGAGCACGAAGAAGACCGCTGGAGAGGGAGGGAGGGAGGGGGGGCAACACAGTGACAGAGACGCCTGCCTGCTGGCTTTGTGAGCTGCCCTTTGCTTCCCTTTGAGTGAGAAGACAGGGTGGCTGGCTGAGGGATCCCTTGTCCCTTCCTTGACTGTGGCCTTACATTCCTAGGCTCAGGGGAAGGGATACGTATTGCAGTTTTACAGGAGCACATATAAAACACAGAATGCGATATGAGGCAGCAGGGAACTTGGCTCTCTGAGAATTTTGGCTTTCCTGCTAGGGAAAGAGCCGGCGGCTTCTTGTAGCTGCAGACGTCTGGCTTGAAGTCTGTGAGTCGAAACGTCAGAAGCAGGGAGGTGACTGGAAAAGGTCTTCTGTGGTTCGAGAGGAGCTGCGGTGCCCACAGAATTCCTTGACTAACAAAGCTAGAATCAGTTATGGAAAACAGGGAAAAACTGCAAACTACCGGTGCAGGCGACAACCATCAAAGCAGAAGAACAGCAGCCAGTTCTAAGTTATCAACTAAAATCAACAGCGAAAACAGCGAACGGAAAAGGGATTCAAATCCCCTCCAGAAGAGGAATTCAAAGGGGATTTGAATCCCTTTTCCGTTCTGGGGCCTCCCGTTCTCGCTGCGCCGCTGGTTACACCGGCAAAAGAGTTAAGTCGGATTGCGCTGTGAATTTCTTTATACTGTGTACAGAAACAGGAACATAAACCAAGAACTACAGAGTAAAAAGATAAAAGCAATAAAACAAACATAATAAGCAGCCTGGTGAGAATCCGCAAAACCAGCAGTTTAAACCAGTGTTAGAATCCCCAAAAGAAAAGATCGAAAAATCATAAGCCAGGCAGAATAAAAATTTGTTCCCACCCTTTTTGGAAACGGCCCCTGTGGGGACGATGCGTGTCACCCGTTGAGCAGGCTTTTGTCTTTTGTCTGTTCTAACTCTCCCTCCACTCAATTTTAGTACATGTCCCCTGGTTCTGGTGTTGTGCGAGAGGGAGAAGAATTTCCCTCTATCCACTCTCTCCATCGCATGCATAATTTTATAAGTCTCAATCATGTCCCCCCTCAGGTGCCTTTTTTCTAGGCTGAAAAGCCCCAGACGCTGTAGCCTTTCCTCATAAGGGAGGTGCTCCAGCCCACGAATCATTTCTGCACCTTTTCCAATTCAACTATATCCTTTTTGAGGTGTGGTGACCAGAACTGGACACAATACTCCAGATGTGGCCTTACCATCGATTTGTACAAAGGCAGAATGATATTGGCCGTTTTATTCTCAATCCCTTTTTTAATGATCCCGAGCATGGAATTGGCCTTCCTCACAGCCGCCGCACACTGGGTTGACACTTTCATCGACCTGTCCACCAGCACCCCAAGATCTCTCTCTTGATCCGTCACAGACAGCTCAGAACCCATTAGCGTATATGTGAAATTTTGGTTTCTTGCCCCAATGTGCATCACTTTGCACTTACTTACATTGAAGCGCATCTGCCATTTTGCTGCCCATTCTCCCAGTTTGGAGAGATCCTTCTGGAGCTCTTCACAATCCCTGCTGGTCTTCACCACCCGGAAAAGTTTAGTGTCATCTGCAAACTTGGCCACCTCACTGCCTATCCCCGACTCCAGGTCATTTATGAATAAGTTGAAAAGCACCGGTCCCAAGACCGATCCTTGGGGCACACCGCTTTTCACCTCTCACCATTGTGAAAATTGTCCATTGACTCCCACTCGCTGTTTCCTGGTCTTCAACCAGTTCCTAATCCACAAGAGGACCTGCCCTCTTATTCCCTGACTGTGGAGTTTTCTCAGGAGCCTTTCATGAGGGACCGTGTCAAACGCCTTCTGAAAATCCAGATATATAATATCCACGGGTTCGCTCGCATCCACATGCCTGTTGACCTTTTCAAAAAATTCTAACAGGTTTGTGAGGCAAGACTTCCCCTTGCAGAAGCCATGCTGACTCTCACTCAGCAGAGCTTGTTCTTCTATGTATTTTAAGATTTTATCCTTAATGAGACTTTCCACCATCTTCCCTGGAACAGAGGTTAGGCTGACCGGCCTGTAGTTTCCCGGGTCCCCCTTCCTTCCTTTTTTAAAGATTGGCGTGACATTAGCTATCCTCCAATCCTCTGGCACTTTGGCCGTTTTAAGGGACAAGTTGCATATTTTGGTCAAGAGGTCAGCAACTTCATTCTTGAGTTCCTTCAGAACTCTTGGGTGGATGCCATCCGGGCCTGGTGATTTATTGATCTTTATTTTGTCAATTAAGTCTGAGACGTCTTCTCTTTTAACCTCTATTTGACTTAATTCTTTAGTCAGGGGAGACCGTTCCGGCAGCGGTATTTGCCCGAGGTCTTCTGCCGTGAAGACAGACGCAAAGAACTCATTTAATTTCTCTGCAGTCTCCAAGTCCCCTTTTATCACCCCTTTCTCTCCCTCACCATCCAGCGGACCAACCGTTTCCCTGGCAGGTTTCCTGCTTCTAACATATTTGAAGAAGCTTTTATTATTCCCTTTTATGTTGCCTGCCATACGTTCCTCAAAGTCTTGCTTGGCCTCCCGTATCATCTTTTTACATTTCTTTTGCCACAGTTTGTGCTCCTGTTTATTTTCCTCACTAGGGCAAGACTTCCATTTACGGAAGGAAGCTTCCTTGCCTTTTACAGCCTCCTTAACTGTGCTTTTTAGCCATGCCGGCACCCTCCTGGACTTGGTCGAGCCCTTCCTCCTTTGTGGGATACACTCCCGCTGGGCCTCTATGACTGTTGTTTTAAACAGCCTCCATGCACTCTGGAGCGATTGGACTCTTTTTACCTTCCCTTTCAGCTTTTTTTTTAACTAGTCTCCTCATTTTGGGGAAGTCAGCCCTTCGGAAGTCAAGGGTTTTCGTGTCCGATTTGCTCGGCACTCTCCCTCCGACATGCATGGCAAAACAGATCGCAGCATGGTCACTGTTCCCTAACGGTTCGGTAACATTTACCTTCCTGACCAGATCTTGAGTGCCACACAATATCAAGTCCAGAGTCACCTGTCCTCTGGTCGGTTCCGTGACAAGCTGCTCTAAGGCACAGTCATTTAACATATCCAGAAATCCAGTCTCTCTTTCATGACCTGAGCATGAATTGACCCAGTCGATGTGAGGATAATTGAAGTCCCCCATGACTACAACCCTGTCTCTCATTGACACCTCCCTGATTTGCTTCCTCATTTCAAGATCCCCTTCAGGTTTTTGATCTGGAGGACGGTAGCATGCCCCTACTATTACATCACTCTTTGAGCCTGGTAATCTAACCCACAGTGATTCTACGGAGGAGTCAGAGCCCCCCTCCAGCTCTACTCTGGTGGATTCTACTCCCTCTTTGACATAGATGGCCACCCCACCTCCAACACGCCCCTCTCTGTCCCTCCTATAGAGTTTATATCCTGGAATTGCAGTATCCCACTGGTTCTCCGCATTCCACCAGGTTTCTGTTATACCTACTATGTCAATGTTTTCCCTAGCCACCAAACATTCCAGTTCTCCCATCTTTGCCCGAAGACTTCGGGCATTTGCATAAAAGCACTTATATACCTGGTCCCCCAAGAAGGGCTGTATGTTTGCACCTTTATTCCTGCAGCCTTCTGTCCTGCTAGACTGGCTGTCATGTCCCATCACGCTACCACTCCCAATTTTTACTCTGCTATTACTTGACTGTTCCCCATCCTCTGCACCCTCATTCCCTAGGGATGAGGAGTCCCGAACCGCATGCCCCTCGGCTCCTGTCGGCTTTCCCCCAGGAGTCAGTTTAAAAGCTGCTCTGCCACCTTCTTAATGTTACGCGCCAGCAGTCTGGTTCCGTTTTGGTTCAAGTGAAGCCCGTCCCTCTTGTACAGGCCCGGCTTGTCCCAAAACGTTCCCCAGTGCCTAACAAACTTAAACCCCTCCTCCTGACACCAGTGTCTCATCCACGCATTGAGACCCCTGAGCTCCGCCTGCCTAGCTGGCCCTGCGCGTGGAACAGGTAACACTTCTGAGAACCCTACCTTTGGGGTCCTGGATTTGAGCTTCCTACCTAGCAACCTAAATTTGGCCTCCAGGACCAATTCCTTCCTTCCTTCCTTCCTCTCCGTGCCCCCCCTGAAAAGCAGGAGGCCCGGTCGGCCCTGACCATCCCTTGCCTTGATTGCTGCGACCGTCTCTTCTGCTGGCTCACTCAGCCTTCTCACCTCCACCTGGCCTTCCGCTGCCCACTGTTGTCGTCCTGCTCTCACGCTGCCCCTCCTTGAGTCCCTGAGAGGCGGTTTTCCCCAGACAGCCTCCATCTGCCTGGTCTCCTTCGTTTGGGACAGTGGCAGCAGATAGATCTACTCCCAGTCCCCCTCCCTTTCATCCGCTGACCCAGTAAAAAGGGAAAGCAGGGAACTCAAGGGATACTCGGGGGGATACTCAAGGGATACTTGAGCACTTACTCCTCCTCCTCAGCCTATGGTCTTCTCTAACTATGTGCATCTCATTTTTACAACAAAACGTGTGTGTGGGTAAGGGGAACTCAACCTTCCCTGCAATTTGTCACCCCTACCATTGATCTCCCAGCTCAACCCCAGCAGCAGAAGCAAAGCAGGATAACGACCAAGTGCCTGAAGCAATGGAACCTGAGGCTGCAGGGGGGGGGGGGAGAGTCAGCTCCCCTCACCCACCTGCCCCTTCTGTTGTAAAAATTAGACTTCTTCTTCCTCCTTTGTCGGCAACTTTGTCGGCAAGTAAGGAAGACGTGTGTGTGAAATATGGCTCCTCCCCTCCCGTCTAGCTTGCACTTTACACATGAGGTCAGTGTAAATGGTGCAGAGCTCCTGGTCTTCCCAGCTTTCAAAGGACCTTTTTCTCTTTCCCTGATTCTCTTTAGAAAATGAGCCTCCCTCTTCCCTGGTCTCTGGAATCATTGATTACAACATGCCTCTCACCTCTACTTACTTGAAGCAGATGAAGCTGCGGGTCATGAATTCCCAGGAGCAGGTAAGCTTCAGGACCTATCCCATCTATCTGATTTCAGCACGCATGCGCAGAACGAACAGTGGCAGTAACGTAATAGGACCAAACCCATTGTTCACAAAGCAGTGTCGCTCAAACCGTTGAATTATACAGAACTCTCTCTCCGCTGGACTGGATGTCATGGAGAAAGGGTGGGGGAGCAGAAGCTTCTAGGCGAGTGAGTGGCGCTAAACTCCTCCTCCTGCTCCTGTTTGTTTCCGTTTTGAATCGGTCATGGAGGAAGCTCCTGCAGGCCAACGAGTTTGAAACAGGACCACCGTGTGTTGAGGTCTCAGGCTTCACTCAGGGCCCAGGAGACACAAAGGCCAAGGAGAGTCTTTTCCCTTTGGAACTCTGAGTTGAATCTGTCTCTAGCAGCAACTGGGACTTGCAGGTCTCTTGGAAGGTTGAGCACAGAAGTAAGCAAAGAGTGTGGTTGGCCTTCTGTTGAGAAAACAGAACAACAGTGGTGCTCGAAGACACACTCGACAGAGAGTCCATTGAAGCTGATCTGGGTCACGGTAGAAGCACTGCATGCTGCTGTTCCCCTTTCGACCGAGTCCCAGCTCTCTCTTTGTGGTAGATGATTCGTGACTATTTTTGTCCTTCCTCTTCACTCTGCTGCTGTAGCAATGAAACATGACGTATGTCTGAAAACCCTCTCTTCTAGCCCACTTTGCTGTCCCCTTGAAGGGACTCTCAAAGGAGCGGCCGGCAGCTCAGCTTCAACCATGGCTGTGTACGAAAGGGGTAGAGCTAGTGCAGGCTTCCAAAGTCAGGAAGGCTGACGTCCGTCCAGGCTTAGCTAGGCAAGAGAGCAACCTTCAACCGTGCTCCCTAAGAGACAGAAGGATTGGCAAGCTTTAAAACTGTCGTGTAGATTTGGCCAAGACTCAACGACATGCGGTTCTTCCTCCTGACTGTGTGTATGATTGTTTTTCCATTAGAAGCCACCGGGGGCTGATGGAGGGGGTGTCTGCTCAGAGCGTTCCCCTTCTGCTGGTTTTCCTCTCAGACTCCTCCCGCTACCCCCTCAGTGCTTTTTGCCCCAGAGAGGGAATAGCTGTGTTAAAAGGGGCAAAGAGCAGAGGCGGAGCTACGACCCCCCCCCCCCACGCCGGAAGTGATGTCACCGCTGCCGGCAGTTTTACATCAAACGGAAGCGCAGGGCGGGCAGGAGGGCCAAACCCATCGCCCGCTTGCACCAACGAAACGGCCCAATTCTTGCGCCGCTGCTTGCCGCTTTGACACCCCCTTGCGTGCCACTGGGGGCCCACCGCCCCCTCCCCTCCTCCGTCACTTGCAAACAGTGCAGTAGCGTCTTCAAGACAAACCAGTTTAGGATGGCATGAACAGAGAGGGAGAGCGGGGTTGTTTGCTGCACATCAAACATGTTCCAGAGTGGAAGAGAACTCGGGTGTCTTTTTTTAAAAAATGTACTGGGTCTGACCACAGTGGATCAAGGGTAGTGACTGAAATGCGCAAACCACCACATTGGGCAGGTTCCATTCCTGCCAGTTTGGAGCCGGCAGATTGATATAAAGTGTAAACGTTGGAGCAGGCTCTGGTGTTGCACTTTGGAGTTTCTGCACAGCTTCAGATTTATTTGCAGGAAAGAAGAGAACTTTCACCGCTTTTCTAAGCACAGAATGAACCAGGCAGGCTTCGAGGATCATTTTGTTTAGGATGAAGAGAGCAGAAAGTGTCTGAGGGGTAATTTGTTAACATAGACTAATCCTCCCCCCCCCCCAATCGCTTTGACCTGAGATTCAACCAAAGGTGTGGTGTGGTGCATCTCCGACTGGTAACCCGTCCCAGTGATGCTCGCATTTTGAGGGTCTGAAACCGACAGCTTCTTTCTGAGGGGAGCTTTAGAAGCATCCCGGTCTGCAGCCAGGTGTCTTTTTTCTTCCCCAAGAAAAAAGTTGGGCCAGGGCTGCTTGTTTAAACAACCTGGAGGTTTGGGCAGAGAGCCTTGGCTGGAGGCTTGAACAGTCTTTGCTGGATCCCATCTGGTCATTTGCTCTGTCCAGGGCTCCCCTATTAGAATGTGGCTGTGGCTGCACCCCTGGGGACAGGAGGAAGGCAATTCACCCTCCTCGTTACAGTAAGGAATAAATCCTATTCTTAATCTTTTTGAAAGTCCTGTCCCTCAGTAGGTGCCCTGAATTAGACAGCCTGTTCTGACTGAGCCACTGTCCCCTCTTGTCCCCTCACCGTCTTCCCAGTATTTTGTTTGAGATATTTTGCATTCTGGAATTGTTTCTCTGCAACAATGATAGGATCAAACTGTCCTGTCCCTGCCCTTTCCTGGATGTATGAAGCGTTACTTTTCTGATGTCTCCGTTGTTGTTGTTGTCCAGTGGGTGAAAGAGAGCAGATGATATTGGGGATTTCCCCTCACCTCTGACACGACTCGCTGTTTAGTTTCAGAAGCTAATAATGAAGCGCTTCATACAACACTTCAATGGCTTATGGAATTCACTGCCACAGGATATGGTGATGGTCACTGACTGGGGTAACTTTACAAGACGATTCAATACATTGATGGAGGAGGAGGAGGAGGAGGAGAGCTCTGTCCGGGCCTATCAACCATGAAAGTTGATGGAACCGGGGGCTTCAGAGTCAGCAGCCTCTCTCTCTTTCTAAACCAAGACGCCGGAGGTGGGAGCGACAGCAGAGGCCTCCCGCCTTCCTCTTTGGCCTGTGGACTTCCAGAGACAGCCACTGCCTGAGAAACGGGCTGCTGCTGCTGCTGCTGCTGCTGCTCCAGATGGATCTGCCTGGATCTGATCCAGCAGCCAGAACCTTCTTACATTCTTATGTCTGCACAAGCAGCACCTAAGAAAATATTTTCTACGGCTGCAATCCGATACACCCTTACCCGGGAATAAATCCCATTGAACTTAATGAGTTATGTTTCTGAGTAGATATGTATAAGATTGCACTGTTGAGATGGGTTTTGCTGATGATCAGGGTCTGACTGGAATGCTGTATTTGGGGCCAGGAATTCCTGTTTCTTCCAGGTCAGCCTGATTAGCAACCTTGGAGACTTTATTTGCCCCTCTTGTGGTGTGCAGCTTGGCCCATTTGCTTGAGTTATCATCAGAAATGATTTGTTCTGCAGCGCACCTACTCTTTGGTTGTGGTATGTGGCAAGCATGGAGGGAAAGGAGAAGGGGGGGAGGGGTGTAGGGAAATTATTTGGTTTACCCAGAGAAACCTGGGATTAGGAAATTGGGAATTTAGGGTGCTAGGAAGGAAGGAGAAGCAGGGAACTGGAGAGGAGAGAGAGAGTTCTTGGGGTTTGGGCCATGACAAAAGTCCATTCTCTAGCCTGAGACATGGCAAGGGGAGAGCCCCTTGTCAGGCCATGAAGACACAGCACCCACTTGTGGTGGGGGGAGCTCACCGGACAAACACTCCTAACCGGCATTGCAGCTGCTCGAAGAGGGGCCCACCCTGGGCCTGCCAGTAACTTCAATAGTTGAACTGGAGGTTAGGGGAGTTTGTCTGGGAAGGAGATCTGAGGCCGATCTCGGGTCTCAAGTAAAGCAGTTTAAAATCAGACTCTCAGACTCACACACATATTTCACTCACACAAAGGAGGAAAATCACAAGCACAAGACAGTGGGGAATTTGGGTGTGTGGTGAGGCCACACCAAAGACCATGTTTTCAGATCTGTATCTGCTGTGTAGGGAGTGATGCATTGCAGGAGCCGCAGGAGCCGGGTGCCAAGATTGGGTGAGCCTTCTGATTCAAGGCAGGGTGTGAATGCTTTGAAGGTAGGCAGTCGCCTGGATTCGCTTGATGGAGGGAAGCAGGGAGCTGCTTTCCCAGAGAAGGGGGGCTCAGCGAGGTGGCCCCCAAGGGTTGTCCTCCCAGCCTGTGCTGGCACAGCAGCGTCAGTTGCGCTCAGGGAGAGTAGTGGGGAGGAAGGCTGGAAAGGAGGGGAAAGCTGGGAAATAGGAATCCCTGGCGCCAGCTTTGCACGGTGGTGCTTGGACTGTGGCTGGAATGGGAGCGGCTTCACACAGCTCCAGGAGGTGACATGCACAGCAGCAGAGCAACCGACAAGGAACGCAAGGCATGCGCGCCTAGTGGCCCAGGTTTTTATATGTTTCCGCTCCTAGCGAAGAGTCATCCAAGGACCTTTCTTTGTGAGTTAATGGTCCTGGATGGCTTTTCGGGGGGGGAACACTTCAGGCAGCCCAATCCTGTGTAGGATGCACCACACAGCCTAAATGGCCAGCTGCTGCATCCTAGGCAGGGTACGGTCCGCACTGGTGGAGCTGGAGAGCACCTGGGGGGAGAGGAACGTTCATCCCTTTTCATAAGAACATGAGAACATTAGAAGAGCCCAGCTGCTGGATCAGGCCAAAAGCCCATCTAGTCCAGCTGCCTGTATCTCACAGTGGCCCCACCAGATGCCTCCGAGAGCACACAGTCAACAAGATAACCTGTTTCCTGTTGTCACTCCCTTGCACCTGGCATACTTCTAAAACTAGGAGGCTGTTATCCCCATCATGGCTTGTAACCTGTGATGGTCTTTTCCTCCATGAATCTATCCAAACCCCTTTTAAAGGCATCTAGGCCAGGTGCCATCACATCCTGTGGCAAGGAGTTCCACAGATGAATTACATGCTGGGTGAATAAATATTTTCTTTTGTCCGTTCTAACTCTCCCTCCACTCAATTTTAGTGCATGTCCCCTGGTTCTGGTGTTGAGTGAGAGGGAAAAGAACTTCCCTCTATCCACTCTCTCCATCCCATGCATAATTTTATACGTCTCAATCATGTCCCCCCTCAGGCGCCTATTTTCTAGACTGAAGAGCCCCAAACGCTGTAGCCTTTCCTCACAAGGGAGGTGCTCCAGCCCACGAATCATTCTGGTCGCTCTTTTCTGCACCTTTTCCAGTTCAACTATATCCCTTCTGAGGTGTGGTGACCAGAACTGGATACAATACTCCAGATGTGGCCTCACCATCAATTTGTACAAGGGCATAATAATATTTATTTTATTTATTTTTTATTTTAGGAATTTGTAGCCCGCCTTTCTCCCGAGGGCACTCAAGGCGGCTTACAACATATTAAAATACATATAAACATTAAAACAATTTATAAACACATTAAAATAATTAATTAAAACACTTAAGTTAAAAATAAACAACCCCAGTGGGTCACCAGCATTTACATATATTAAAACCATTTGTTAAAAGGTCAGCTCACCATGTCAGACCTTAAAAGCAGTCCTGAATAAAAACGTCTTAAGGCCCCGCCGAAAGGCCTCTAAAGAGGGAGTCGTTCTTAATTCCAAGGGGAGGGAATTCCACAATTGGGGCGCCACCGCCGAGAAGGCCCTATTCCGCGCCGCCATCCCCCTCACTTCTGTCAATGGCGGCACAGTTAACAGGGCCCCCCCTGATGACCTCAGAGTACGGGTCGGATTATAAGGAAGGAGGCGGTCCCTCAAATACCCTGGACCCGAGCCGTTAAGGGCTTTAAAAGTCAAAACTAGCACTTTGAATTGTGCCCGGAAACGAACCGGCAGCCAGTGTAGCCGCCGAAGCAACGGTCCGACTGAGTCAGACCGACAAGCCCCAGCAACCACCCGGGCCGCCTCATTCTGCACTAGTTGCAGTTTTCGAACAGTCTTCAAAGGCAGCCCCACGTAGAGCGCATTGCAGTAATCTAGTCTAGATGTCACTAGGGCATGGGTCACTGTGGCCACGTCTGCACGATCCAAGTACGGTCGCAGCTGGCGCACCAGCCGAAGCTGGGCAAAAGCCCCCCTGGCCACAGCCGCCACCTGGGAATCCAGGAGCAGCTGCGCATCCAGGAGAACCCACAAGCTGCGGACCTGCTCCTTCAGAGGGAGTACAACCCCATTCAGAGCAGGACGATGATCCAGTACCTGAGTCGTAGACTTCTGGACCAGAAGAACCTCTGTCTTATCAGGATATAATTTCAGCGTATTCGCCCTGTTTTGGCCGTTTTATTCTCAATCCCTTTTTTTAATGATCCCAAGCATGGAATTGGCTTTCTTCACAGCCGCCGCACACTGGGTCGACACTTTCATCGACCTGTCCACCAGTACCCCAAGATCTCTCTCCTGATCCGTCACAGACAGCTCAGAACCCATGAGGGTGTATGTGAAGTTTTGATTTCTTGCCCCAATGTGCATCACTTTACACTTACTTACATTGAAGCGCATCTGCCATTTGTAAGTAAGTGTCAAGTGATGCACATTGCGGCAAGAAATCAAAACTTCACATACACCCTCTGAGTTGTCTGTGACGGATCAGGAGAGAGAACTTGGGGTGCTGTGATCTTTCCTTGGTGTCAGCCCCAATGGCCCTCCTCAGATGCGCCCCAGCTACTTTGCTGGTGCACATCCGGGGAGGCCGTGTAAGGCCTGCCAGGCCCGAGAAGGGGGTTAGGGTATCGGCAGAGTGTGCTGCCGATATCCCCGCCCCCTGGCTTGGCCGACCAATCGCCCCCTCCCCCGCCACCCCGGCCCACCCTCCTGCTTGGCGCAGGTCTTACCTGTGTCTGGTGGTGCGGGTGTTGGCCAACGGCAGAGTGAGCGGCGCTGGCCCTGGTGCCGGTTCCACTTACTCCCTGGGTGCCGCGAAAGTGCTTTACGGGAGGGGGGCAGCTCCCCCCCCAGCAGGCCTTTCCAAGCCTCTGGCCAGCTTCTGGAGGCTAATAAATAAAGCCTCCAGATTATTAATAATAATTATTATTAATTATTATTATTTATTATTAATAAAATTAATAATAAATAATAAATAGGTAGGAACCATGCCTACACATGATTGTGCCTAAGGAATTTCCTCTTTTATTATTTCATACATTGTTTATAGGGTGAGCATTTGCTTCTATTCCACTCACAGAAGGAGGGCTCAGGCACAAACACAACCAACAAGAGCAGTTCCTTTCCCCATCATGCCGACTCCCGTTTGGTAAATCTTCTGAGGTCTCTAGAGGCCATATACTCTTGTTCTCTAACTCCAGAGTACATATCTCCTAGTGTCTCTTAAAACAAACAAAAACGCTGCAAGCTTTCTCGCTGTAACATGACTCTTCCCGTATCCGGCAGCAAGGCTACCCTGTTCCCCATGCATTCTGTTGCAATGGGATATAGCCCACCAATGACTCTAATATCGGGGAGAAAAAAAATACTTTGTTTTTGGATGCTTGAAAATGCTCAAAGATTCCTGGATCATCCCGCAGGACCAGGTGTTTACAGGCAAGTAGGCGCTGCAGGTTCCAACCAAGTCCTCCAGGTGGTATGGATAGGAGTTAAGAACATAAGAAGAGCCCTGCTGGATCAGGCCCAAAGGCCCATCTAGTCCAGCTTCCTGTATCTCACAGTGGCCCCACCAGATGCCTCAGGGAGCACACAAGACACCTGTATCCTGTCACCACTCCCTTGCATCTGGCATTAAGAGATAGCGGCCTATTACTAAAACCAGGGGGTTGCTTACGGCTTGTAAGCTGTGATGGACTTTTCCTCCATAAATCTGTCCAATCCCCTTTTAAAGGTATCTAGGCCAGGTGCCATCACCACATCCTGTGGCAAGGAGTTCCACAGATTAATTACACGCTGGGTAAAGAAATATTTTCTTTTGTCTGTTCTAATTTTCCCGCCACTCAATTTTAGTGGATGTCCCCTAGTTCTAGTGTTGTGCGAGAGGGATAAGAACTTCCTTCTATCCACTCTCTCCATCCCATGCATAATTGTTATTTTAATATTTCACCTGGCGTACCAGAAGGCAAAAAGGTCTGTCTGTCCCCCTTCTTGACTATTCTTATGCAAGGCTTACATTTCTAAAGTCACAGCTGGTCGCTGATGTGAAGCCTAACGCAGACAAGTCCAGATATTTAACAGTTTTTCCCTAGAGGCACAAGGACATCAAGTGACTTATGTATAGTCATCCTATGAATCAATGGTTCCCTTACAAACCCAAGATTTCTTGGGGTTTCTTGTAATAATCACCAGGGCCTCCCTTCATCATGGCTGCAAAAGGAACTTACTATATAGTTGTTTACATTACATTTCTTTCCCCACTGTACTTTGCTGTCAGTTAAGTTTTGCAGAAGTTTTGCTCTGCAGAAGAATGGGGCTGAAGAGATATTATTACAAGATATGACACATAGCTACTCAAACCGATGGTTTCTTACAAACTGCCTAAAGGTGCAAGATAAAGTATCTGCAGTGGTGATGTTGGGACTGTTTGAGTTGATGTCTTGCAGTACCGCATCATTGCTGCTATTTTGGCCTCTGAAGGCCCAGTAGTGGAGGGCCGCCTGGGGCAGGGGGTGGGTGGGCCCCATGGCGGCACGCAGGGGACAACAAGTGTGCTGAGGCAACGGTTGAAAAACGGTTGCATGGCTTGAGGAATGTCCGCCCCCCGCCTGGGCTCTTAGGAGCTTTGATCTAGCAAAAAATTCCGGGGGTGGGTGGGTTTCGGGGCGGGGATGTGGGGGGCGGGGCTTCTTATGTTAAGTGCGGGGGGGTGCCGCAGAGGCTAGCTACGCCTCTGTGGAGGCCTCCTTCCTCCATTTTATTTATTTATTTATTTATTTAAAAATTATATCCCACCTTTTCCTATGCCGAAAGGCAAATGCCCAAGGCGGGTTACAACAAGATTAAAATACATAATTTAAAATAATACATAAAATAAATTTAAACAATACATAACCATACATAACAAATTTAAGAACAATAAAATCCACTAAGGGGGGGGCGACAGTATGGAGCAGAGAAGCAGCATGGCAGAGCATCTTGAGACACAGGAGGCAGACCATCAGTGGTGAAAAGGCTGCAAGGGGAGGGCTGAGGAGGCACCAGATGTGTTCAACCCACAACTACTTTGCAGATCAGCTTAACTACAGCCAGAGTTCTGCTTTCTCCACCTAAAACATTGGTCTAGAGACTCTGCAACATCTTCCACAGTGAAGACTTACTAACAGAATTTATACACCACTTTTCATCATTGTGCAACTAAAGCGGTATACAGTTAACAGCGCAGTCTTGTGTAGGATGCATTGGCCGTGCTAAATAGCCGGCCGCTGCATCCTAAACAGGATGCAGCCCGTGCCGGTGGAACTGGGGCATACCTCGGGAGAAAGGGACATTCATCCCTTTCCCCTGGTGTAAACCCCAGCAGCCTCAATGGGCTTCCTCGGATGTGTGCCAGCTATTTTGCTGGCGGAAATCTAGGGAGGCCATGTAAGGCCAGCCAGGCCCAGGAGGGGATAGGATATTCGCAGAGCGCCCCCCTTGCCTGACCAGCCAAACACCCCTCCCCTGCCACCCTGTCCCGCGCTTCTGCCATCCAGCATGTTTACGAACCCAACGCCGGTGTTAGTCTATGCGGGATCGGGTTGCCCAATAATTACACTGGACCCCCGCTATCCACTAATCTGGCATCCGCGGATTTGTCTCAACACGGATACGGGCCACCTCTTCCGGGTCGCTCAAGCCTGGGGAAGGGTGGAGGGAAGTTGAACGACCCGTAAGTGGTTGTAGGAGCGCAGTTTCCCTTTCTTCTGCCCTGCAAACGGAGCGGTTTGCCAGCGAAAAGGTAAGGAACGCTATTTTTAAGATTTTTCTTTTTTTTAAGGTTTTCACAGTGGCCCCCGTATCCGCACTAAAGTGATTTCACTTTATGTGGATTTCAGTATCCGCAGGGTGGTGGTGGTGGTCCGGAATGGAACCCCCACAGATACCGAGGTCCAACTGTATATAAAACCATGCAGTGTTTAAATAACAAAACTCAAACAGCCCAAATTAATATAAAAACATTAGGAAGAATAATCAAGAACTGCAAGGAATCACAAAAATAACCTAAATAAGGCTGATGTAAGAATTCACATTCCCTTATCTGAAAACTCCCTGTAATTCCTTCAGGAATCTTTTCATACGTTTCTCATCTGATGAGCCGTGAATCTTGTCAATCCTTCTTAGCTGGTTTCCTGCTTCTCATGTATTCAAAGATTTTAAAAAACGTTAATAGTTTTAGCAATTTGCTTCTGTAGTTTTTTTGTGCTTGCCTTATTGTCAATTTACATTTGTTTTGCCAGAGGTTGTTTTCTTTATGCTTTCCCACATTTGAGCAAGAAGGGAGGCCTTTCTGGCCTTTATGGCTTCCTTGTCTCTGCTATTCAACCACACTGGCATTCTTGTGTAATTGTTTATCCCATTTCTAATCTCTCTCTCTATAAGAACAAGTCCTGACTCACTGACTGACTCATCACTGAAATTCGGGGAGCATGTTCCTTCCGTGATGTAAGCACCCACTAAGAAGGAATTTTTAGAAATTCCACCCCTAAGGGGCAAAAAGGGGTGCAATGCGTTTTCAGGGATTCCTCATATCTCTCAGGCCCGATGAGATATCCACTTGGTTTTGGCTTGCAAAAGTTACCCGTCCAAATGCTGAAAAACATATTTCGGGAATTTGCCATAATCGACCCGGAAAGGGGCGCATCTCAGTGTTAGATCTCTTCTTGTTAACATCTCAATGTTAGAACTCTTCTTAGCTGCTGTGTTTGTGGAGCTATAACATTCCTTTTTTGCAGGCGGGTGTCTTTGGATAATCTTTAGAAACAGTTTTCACGGTTTTTTGAAATTTCACCCCTAAAGGGGTAAAAAGGGGGTAAAAGAAAAAAGGGGTGATATCACCGCCCAGCCCCAAACCTTGGGCCTAGAAATGTGAAATTCGGGGAGTAGGTTTCTTCCGTGACGTAAGCGCCCGCCTGCTAAGAAGGGATTTTTAGAAATTCCACCCCTGAGGGGGTGAAAAGGGGTGTTGCGATCCTATTCGCCATTACCTGGGAGTAAGCCCCATAGACTAGAACAGGACTTGCTTCTGAGTAGACATGCCTAGGCTTGGGCTCAACATGCGTTTTCACAGATTCCTCAAGATATCTTAGGCCCGACGAGAGATTGACTTGCTTTTTGCTCACAAAGGTTACCCAAACAAATGCTTAAAAACATATTTCCGTATTTTGCCCTAATCGATCCCATACGTTCTTTTTTGGCATATGGAGGATGATAGAGGACGCTTATTTGTTCTTGGGACTACGTTATGTTTCCGTTCTTACCTGTGAACCCCCCTAAATAAACACGCTAGAGACAGAGGCTTGGATAAAGGGTCACTATTAAAGTCTAATACATGTATAAAATCTGCAGCGGGGAAAAAACTATAACATCCCCCAGCGTGCGGGCACTAGGTGAGGGGGAAACGGTGCTGCCCGTATGCTCCTCCTGCTACCCTCAGGCGTGACACTCTGACTCCAAGCTCTGCCCATTCATAGCCTGGGAAAGCTTATCATAGCTAACCCTGAAGGGGTTGAGGCCGCTGGGCAGCGCAGACTCCTCCTAGGCAAGCCAGGGGGTGGTCTTTGCTTTTACCCAGCCAAAGGGGTTTGCCAGCCAGCCTCACCGACCCGGGTAACACTGGCGTCGCTCGAGGTGGGGCGGAAAGCTAAGTTCTGCAGCTTTCCACCCCACCGTTACTGTCCTGCATGAGGCGCCCCGCCCCCTCGTCGTAGGAGCCCGTTAGCGGTTCTCTCCGCTGACGGGCTCCTACGATGAGGGGGTGGGGCACCTCATAACGGTGGGGTGGAAAGCTGCAGAACTTAGCTTTCCGCCCCACCTCGAGCGACGCCAGTGTTACCCGGGTAAGTATCGTCTGGGTGGTCCTGGCTCACCCTTAGACCTTGCTACCTCAGAATGCATCTCTACCTACCCATTCTGCACGCAACCTGCCACACGGAGGGCTTAAGGCTGATTCACACCAGCCCTTTCTGTGCGCGTTTTGGCTTCTTTTCGTGCGTTTTTCATGCTTGCGTCTGACGCAGCATGAGCTTACGACGCAGCCAGGAGAGATGGTTTCGGTTTATCTTTTTGCTGTGCTCGCGTTTAAGCTAGCGTTTATGCTCGCGGTGGTAGGCAGCCCACCAATCAGAGAAGCGCATTTCTTTTCACCAAATCACAGCTGCGCTTTCTTCAAGAAGGCGGGCTAGACGCACGTACAGATGCTAGAGTAGAGCAAACGTGCACAGAAGGGCTAGTGTGAATCAGCCTTTAGCCTAGCGCTTGACCCCAACTGCCCCCAAACCAGGCCAGGAGGCTCAAAGGTCTGCTGCAGGTCCCTGGTGAAAACGTCAGCACCAGCCATGGAGAGGTGGATGCCATTGCGCCTAAACAGGGCTGGCGAAGTATCAACAATATTAGGGTGAGCGATAGTCGCTCCACCCTGTGCATTGAAGACCTTTCTCATTTAAATGTTCACCTTGCGCTGAGCAATGTCAACATGGCAGGGGTGAAATGCCTGCCACCGAGCCCGGAAATGGGACGGGGATGTGGCGGCTGACATCCCCGCCCCCTCCCGGGCCAGTTTGGACAAACGCCGCCCTCCCTCGCTGCCCGGCCCACCCTTACACCTGCCAGCGGGAGACTTACCTTCTCTGGCGGTGGCTGGGTCGCTTCGATGGTGGAGTGAGGGCTGCCAGCCTCTGTGCCGGCGGCCCTTCTCTAGAGTTGTCGCGAACGTGCTTTATGGCACATTTGCAACGGGTTATACTGGCGGAGCGCATGCTCCGCCAGTCTAAAGTTAGTGTGTATTGTGCTGTCACTCTATTGCTTTCTAAGTTGGTATGGCCATTGAGTTTGTAAATGTTAAGAACATAAGAACATAAGAAAAGCCCTGCTGGATCAGGCCAAAAGCCCATCTAGTCCAGCTTCCTGTGTCACACAGTGGCCCCACCAGATGCCTCAGGGAGCACACAAGACAACAAGATACCTGTGTCCAGTCGCCACTCCCTTGCACCTGGCACAGAGAAAACCCACTTCTAAAATCAGGAGGTTGCTTATGGCAACATGGTGGACAACTGGGAGGAGTTCTGTATCATGTCCCACGACAGTGAGGGGGACAACTATCATTCGGTGGAACCATGACTTTTGATAATTGCAGGGTGTTGCCTGACACGGGGTAGTTGTGCTACATTTAAATGGTCCGTTGCAATCAAAGGAAAGTTTATTGGAGACAAAATGGATTTAAAGTACTTACATCCCATAGTGAAGCACGGGCATCACACTAGTCTGTATATATTTTATCTGTTACAGTACAGTAGTTTTAAAAACTGTCAAAGCTTGCTGAAGGGATTTGATCCTCTAACCCTTTCTGCTTCCCTTTAACTAATTTCCTTACTTTTCCATCTTTTGAAATTAAATGTGACTTTGTTGGACTTTTTGATCCCTGGCACCTCAGAATTTGAAATACTACCCCTGAGTATGGCAAACTGGCAAACATACAGAATCCTCTTCATCACTTGATGTTAGAGCTGCACAATTCAAAACACCATTCAAACTTGTTTATGCCTCTCCACAGGATCCGATCATGCAGATTATTCACCATATTTCTTATTGCACAAAAAGTGGCCATTTCTTATATCCCTTGCTGCTTAGCCATATATTCTCAATTACATTAGAGACAAAAATGTAGAGTTTTTCATGTGGATTGTGATTGGACTTTAGCAGCCTTTCCACCGTTTAATTTTTTTATTATTGTGTTTTTCTCAACTGTTTTGTTTTTAGTTGGATTGTCAGCCTCCTTGAGTTGTCTGTGGCAAGAAAGTCAGGATAAAAATGTACTAAAATAGATATAAATAAGTAAAAATAAGAAGGCATTTCCAACATGAGTTATGAAAGCACCTGTTGTGCTTGATACAGCAAAATGAATGTGTTAATTCTTGCATCTGCCTGTATTGATCATCAACACACAGGCTAACAGAGCAATCCTGTCTAGACTTCTACCGGTAGAGTTCTGCTTTCTAGGGTGCTCTGCCGGTCTAGGGTGTCGCAAACGTGCTGTATATTGATATTATTGTTTTTATTTTTTTTAAATTATGTATTTAAACTTTCTGTATTTTAAACTGTTTTTAATTTTTGTTGTAAGCCGCCTTGGGCATTTGCCTTGGCATGGGATAAGGCGGGATATAATTTTTTTAAATAAATAAATAAATATATATGGCACCCTCTGAGTAAGCGTCATGCCAAGGCCAGCACCGCTCTCCCCAACCCAGAAACGGAGCTGTCCCCCGTTCCCCACCGGGTGGCAGAGGGGCATGGGGAGGGCGGAATGGGGCATTCCAGGGGGAGGGATTGTCAGAGGCCTCCTCCACCATATCTTATCCCCCTTCCCAGGCCTGGCCGGCGTTACATGGCTGACTCGAATGTGCGCCAGCAAAATAGCTGGCACACATTTGAGTAGACCCATTGGGGCGGCTGGGGCTCTACTTGGGGTCAAGGCCGACAAATGTCCCTTTACACCAAGGAAGCTTCCGGCTATTCAAATAGCGGGAATTCGTGTGTGTGACCACCTTCTGACCCTTCCCTTCCCGCCCCTTTGCACTTATGTTGTCCATCCAGCTGCCGGCGTGGACAGATCACGGCTGGAGCTCTGGATGTCTTTTCACTCTTGCCTGCAGGCTTCTGTTGGAAAAGGGACAGACAAGAGACATACTGAAGTTGCTATATATTCATATTACTGCAGGACAATATTTTAATAAATACTTAACAAATCTGAATAAAAATGTTAATTTATTGGCAGTCTGCCTTTTTAGCTGTAATCTATCTGAACTTTAAGTGGTGGAGGAAATATTGAGAAATGGAAAGTGCAGGGGAAATAGATGCCTGGATTGGAGGTCTCAGCGTGACTGGGAAAACTGTGGTGCCGCGGACAGTGCGGAGTAGTGCGGATTTTGGAACGAGGGGGCTGCTTGGCCCTTGAATGCCATTTGGAGCCTCGGACTTGTCTCTGAACACAGTCAGACGAGTGCCCATTAGAGGTGCATAAATGAAATAAGGACTGTACAGTATGTTTTAAATTACAACTTCTTCACCTGTCTTTATAAAGAAGATGCTTTGTTCCTCTGTAAAACCAATTAAATATTGAATGTAGTTACAATAAATAAATTGTTGGGCTTGGAGTGTAAAAGGGTCCCTGTCCAGCTCCCTGAACTGCTGGAAGCCATTGCCTCTCACCTTTAGGTATGTTATCAAGTGGAGGGAGAACGGGAGGCTTTGGGAGGGAAAGGGGATTTAAACTTAAGCCTCCTGTTCTGACCTCCACCACTGGCTGCACTGTTAAACCAGAAGGGATCCTATTCGAGGTGAAAGCAGGTGCTACACTTAGGAAGAGAGAGGGAGGACCCCCTCTCCCCCCAGCTGAGCAACACTCATTGAAATGAATGGAAACTCCCATTCAGCCTAATGAGGTTTGCGCTGGAGAATTTCCTGGTGGATTGTGCCCCAGCCATGTTAAATATGGAAAATATCATTTGGATTGTCTGCCTCGGGCACCAAGCTGCCTTGGGCTGGTTCATGGATTCTACCACTAAGACTTACTCGCGAGTAGGCAAGGTAGGACCTGAATCTAGAAGTACTTCGTTGGTCCCTTGGAAAGTGCTGTGGACCACAGACACGTGTGTTTGTGTTGTGTGTGTGCTAATCCGGCCGGAGAGCCGGCTTTTCTCTGCCTCCCATCCTCCTTCTTGGCAAAGACTCCAGGCCGCTCTCTAGAAAATGGACGGGCGCTTCTCTCTGCCTCTCCGTGGGTGCGTCGTTTCCCCATCTCCCCCCCCCCCCGAGCGGCACAAGGCGGCGTCCCTCTCTGGCTTTCGCGACCTTGCCGCGCGCACTTTGTGTATCTGGATCTCGCACCGTGCCCCCCCCCCCGCCGCTCCTCCAGCCTCCAGCACAGGCAGGGCTTGCGCGTCCTCCCTCCCACCCCCGCACCCACCCCGGGCGCCTGTGGGAGGTCCGGCTGGAGATACCCCCCCTCCTTCTCCAGCTCTCGCTCCCCTCCCCGCGATCCGGGAGTGACGCGCTGCGTAGTGCCAGCCCTCCTCCTCTCCCCTCCCGGCGGGGCGCTCCTCCTCGGGCAGCAGCTGGCTGTCAGCCTTCTCCGGAGCGCCCCCTTCGCTCTCGGCTAGGGTTGGCGCAGGCCGGCGGCGGGCCCCAGGCGCCGCAGCGGCCCCGCAGCAGGTAGGCAGCGGCGGGCGCCGCTCGGAGGGCGGAAAGGGGGGGAGACCGGCAGCAGGCCGCCTCAGCCCCGGCCAGGGGAGAGGGAAGGGGGGCTGGGGCGCGCCGCGCTCCGTCCGGGCGCCCTGCCTTGCTGGACGAGGAGGAGTCGGGGCCGGCCGGGGCAACTTGTGGGGTGCACGGAGCTCCAGGAGAGGGAGGGGAGGTGTCTGGCTGAGGAGGGCTCTGCAAGCTCCCACGGGGGATGGGCTGTGGGGGGGCGTGGGGTGAAAGACCCCCGGAGGCTGCGAGCTGAGTAGGCACTTCTTCTCGATCACTTTCCGGCAACCCAAGTGCTTTCCAGTTCTTGGCCCCTTCTGAAGGGGGCGGCCACGCGGGGGGGGGCGCGGTTGCTGGTGGAAGGGGCGGGACACGGCAGGAGCAAGGAATGGGGGGCAGGTTTGGCGAGCGCAAAAACGAGCGTGTGGCTGGAGGAGCGTCTCTTTTATTTGGGGGCGCTTTTGTCTGCTTGTCCATGTAGGAGTTCCTGGGCGCACCTGGATTTGGGGGCGAGGTGCGGGTCAAGGTCCGGATAAGGTCTGGCTGGGTGAGGAACGAGCTCCGGGGGTGTGTGTCCGTTTGGAATTAGCCAACGGGCTGCATCTAGTGTGAGCTCGGAATGCACGTTGGGGGGACGGGGGGGGTCAACGGTAGGAAGAGTGTTGAGCGATCCCCGAAGGGGACAGGGGGCGTCTGAATGCCGGTCTGAACTGGTGGGAGACCTGTGCGCCCTGCGATTGTTGACAGGTTGCATCGGCTGTGTGTCCAGGAAGCAGGGCGGTGGGGGCATGGGGGGCGGGCGGTCCATTGTAGGAGGACCCGGTGGGCGGCTGTGTGTGCAGGGGGAGGGCTAGGGCTGCTTCTGGTACAGGCGCGGACGTTGTATGGCGCCCGCCTGTATTCCGTCAGGAAGTTGGAAGGAGTTTCTTTGTAGGCGGAGGGGTGTGTGTGTGTGTGTGTGTACACATGGACACTTGTCTCGAATCTGCTCCTGTAATGGTTGTTGGGGAGCTGCAGAGCGCTTGCGTGCGAATGTGTGTACCGTAGAGAGGGTGCAGCGCCTGGCTGTGCGCCTCTGACATGTCCCCTGCGCTCCCCGACCGAGTAGTAACGCGGATCTCCGCTGAATGCAATGCATCGCAATTCTGTCGTGCAAGGTGGGGGCGTGTGGGCAGGCACGATTGTGGGGGTGCGCGGGTGGCTGTGCGGAGAGGTTGTGCCAGGCGGACGACATGCTGCCTGACGGTTCCCTAGCTTTGGGGCAAGGGGGGGGGAGAGATGACGCCTTGCATCTTATGCGCAGGGACCGTGTAGTTGAGGTCATGGCACAGAGAGGATCGGGGCCCCGCAGGGCGCTTGGCTCGGCGGGGGGAGGGGCGGAATCTCGCCGTTTTTGAAAACTCCCTCGTGCGTTCTGATTCCAGACCGGCCCCCACGGCTCACCTACCGGACCCTCCCTCTCTCCCAGCCAGCCAAACCGCCGGACTGGAGGCTGGCAGCAGGCCCTCCCTCTTCGCCCAGCACCTCCGCCCGTCCCCCCTCGGGGAGCGGCCTCTAATTAGCGTCTCTAATGAGCCCGATGCCTGGAGAAAGGTTAAGGTTAGCGCGTCCTTCTTTTCCCTCCCCTCGCCAGCAGCTTCCCCTCCCCGGAAGAGCACAAAAGCGTAGAAAGAAGAAAGGGGGGGGGGAGAGACGCAGATCAATGGGGAGTTAGACCTATCAATTCGTCCAGGGAGCTTTATTCTTCTGCTCTCCGGCATCGATTTTCCCTTTCCCACCCTGGGCGCAAGGAGACACCCCCTCCCTTCCGCGCCTTTCTAGCCTCCCCTCCATCATCATCTCCTTTCCACCTGAAGGAGGCGGAGGGCCCTCTCCCCCCTCCCCCCTGGTGGTTGCTGCTGCTGCTGCTCCTGTTCTTCCTCCTCTTTTGGGTGGGGGTGGGGGGAGGATTGAACTAGAAATAGATTTCTCCTCGGAGGTAAAGCTGGGCTTTATGGGTCAATCCCTGCTTCAGGCTGCAACCTCTGGGCACCAGCTCGTTGCAAATGCGCTGTTAAGATTTTCCTGCGGGGGAAGGCCTGGGTAAAAAAGGAAGGAGAAAAAACTTCCTGGTCAGATTGGAGAACCTTTCTTCCCATGATTCTGAGAAATGGGTCTGTTTGTGGGCAAGAAGGTTTTCCAAAACAAGCCTGCAGTGCCTTGATGTGTTGGTAGCAGAACTTTTCCTGGAGTGCAGTCTTCTCTTTCTCTCTGTCCTTTTGCAAACCTTTTTATCAAGCAGACTGTTTACTTCCGGCATTTTTCCCCCTGTGGGGTGGCAAACAATGGAACCAGTTAATAGTCACTGGTTAATAGTTCCTTGGCAGATCATTTCCCTGAAAATTTGGTAGAAGGGATGGCTCTCTGAGTCACAAGTTGGGCAAAGGGGAGACTTTGAAATGGCAAGAAGGGTTTTCATTGACTGATAGGAGGTAAGGTGGGCATCTTTCTTGAGTTTCAAAATGTCAACTCCTTTTTGTGCACATATGGCAAGGAAACATTGCAGAGTTCCTCTTAACCTTTTTCTATCAGGTTGAGTCCAGTTCCTGTTTCGTTTTGGCTAGGTGCTCATCCCCTAAATCTACAATACAGACATTGTTCTTGGATTGTTAATAATAATTATTATTATTAATAATATACCACTTTTCAACAAGAGTAGTTCAAAAAGCAGTTTACATAGTAAAATAAATCAATAAATGGTTCTCTGTCCCCAAAGGGCTCACAATCTAAAAATAAAAAAACTACAGAAGGAGACACAAGCAACCACCACTGGAAAAGACACTATGCTGGGGTGAAGAGGGACAGTTGTTCTCCCCCTGCTAAATAGAAGAGGACATCACTTTAAAAGGTGCCTCTGCCCAGTTAGCAGGGTTGTCATTTGCATAAGTACTATGAAAGCTTGCAGAGTTCTTTTAAGTCTTTGGCTGCAAACCACTTGTTTATTCCAGAATATATACAGTACATACTTTTCACATTTACATACCACCCTTCCTTTCTCCAGCTTTCTCAGGGCAATTTTCTGCCTCCTTTCGTCTTTATAGCAGCCCTATGAGGTGGGTTATGTTGAGAGATAGTGACTGGCCCACGGTCACCCAGGAAGCTTTATGACTGAGTCGGGATCTGAACTTGGTCCTGGTGGCGGTCCAGCACTCTGACCACTACACAGGATTTCTTTAGGAGGGCATGGATTTAATGCCCATTCTCACAATGACCCTGTGTGCTCCCTGAGGCATCTGGTGGGGCCACTGTGAGATACAGGAAGCTGGACTAGATGGGCCTTTGGCCTGATCCGGCAGCCGGGCTCTTCTTCCCATGTTCTTATGTGGTAGGATGTCCGTTACTCCCATTTTCCCAGCAGTTAAGCAAGGCTGAGTGATGGTGACTTTCCCAGGACCTCCTGGTGAGTTCATGGAAACAGTAGCACTTGAGCCCTGGCTAATAATACTATCTGGGGCATGTTCTACATGGGTATAGAATAGTGAGGGCCATGAACACTGGTGTATTCCCTCTGTGTGTATTCCCTCTGTGAACCAGGTTTGGGCGAGAAGGACACATAAAGATGGAGGTGTCCCCTGTTGCCTGCTTGCTCTGGAAACTTGCCAGGGTAGAGGTGCTTTTGGGTGTGTTGTGCAACCTTTCTCTTTAATACTTTACCATAATATTTACACATTTCAGGGGCGCGTTTGAGCTGAGTGTAGGTGGCCATGGTCAAGCTTGAAATGAAGTGTGAAATTTTAGTATGTGGTTTAGATTTAGCTTGGTTTTTAATTTTTATTTTAACCTCCCATGAACCCACATGGATTGTTTGGAGGAGGCAACAGTCCAAAGGAATCCATCTTTTTTTGACTTTGATAGACTTTGGGCCCAATCCTATCCAAATTTCCAGCGCTGATGCAGCCGTGCCAATGAGGCATGCACTGTTTTCTGTGGGGAGGGGGCAGTCATGAAGGCCTCCTCAAGATAAGGGAGGAATGTTTGTTCCCTTACCTCAGGCCACATTGCGACTGTATCGGTACTGGAAAGTTGGATAGGATTGGGCCCTTTGAATCAGCCCTCTGTTGAACCGCTGCTTCAGCGGCTGCACTGGCTGCCCATTTGTTTCCGAGCCCAATTCAAGGTGCTGGTTTTGACTTTTAAAGCCCTTCACGGTTTGGGTCCGGATATCTGAGGGACCGCCTTCTCCCATACATTCCGGCCCGCTCTCTTAGGTCATCTGAGGGGGCTCTCCTGCGTGTACCACCTCTATCGCAAGTTAGGGGAGTGGCAACACGTGGGCGAGCCTTCTCTGCCGTGGCGCCACAACTGTGGAACTCCCTGCCAGGGGATCTGAGAACCACCCCCTCCCTCATGACTTTTATGCGAGAGCTCAAAACATTTCTGTTTCATCTAGCATTTGGGTGATGGGTTGTGGTCTGCCTCCTGTGTCTCAAGATGCTCTGCCATGCTACTTTTGTGCTCCATACTGTCGCCCCCCCAGTGGATTTTATTGTTTTTAAATTTAGTTATGTATTGTTTAAACTTATTTTCTGTATTATTTTAAACTATGTATTTTAATTTTTGTTGTAAGCCGCCTTGGGCATTTGCCTTCGGCATAGGATAAGGCGGGATATAATTTTTTTAAATAAATAAATAAATAAATAAATAAATAAATAAATAAAATCAGGTTGCCAGTTTTCTCCCTCTAAGCAACAACCTCCATTGTTTCCAGTTTCCTGCTCCCTGTTAACCTTGCTGAGACTCTAGCATTTAGTCTTGGAGGCTGCTTATGTTTGTTCTAAGCAAGACATCAACGTTGAAACGTCAAAAATAACAGCGGGGGGGGGTCGCTTGTGCGGGTGGGGGGCTGCAGAGAATCATGGATATGGCGCCGCCCCTATCCACAGTTTTCATGTATCCGCGGGGGGGGGCTGTATCCCCCACGGATATGGGGGCCCAACTGTGTTTGCGTAAAATATGTGCAGTTCCGAGTTTAAGTTGCTTTTTGCAGCTGGTATGTGGTTATTTCATTTACACCTAAGGTGTGCAGGTGCTTTTCCAGGTTTGTGGGTACGGCTCCTAAAAGTACCTATTACTATTGATGATCTGTACCTTTCTTTGCCAAAGTCGTTCTACTTCAATCTGAAGGTCTTTATACTGTATTTGATTACTTTTTCATGTTCTTTATCTTCAGTTTGTGCATCCCCAGGTATTGCCACATCCAGACCATTTTCTTTTCTATTAGTGTTACATCTGGTGTATTATGCGCCAGATGTTTATCTGTTTGGATGTGGAAATTATTATGAATATTTATATACCGCTTTTCAACAAAGCAGTTTACAGAGAAATTAATTTGCTGGAGAACTTGCTTCTTTTTTGTTTTGAGCTTTTTGTTTAGAGCAGCTACTTATAGAATACACTTTTGTGTTTGAATAACTATCTCTTTTTAGAACCTTAAAATTACAAGATTTGAGGATGATGGTAGACAATCAAGGACTTTCATGTGAAGTCTGCTTATTTACATTTGTTTTTCAGAAATCTGATTAGCAGTGTGCGTGTGTAATATTTTTAGATGATGATGATGATGATGATGATTAACAGTATTTATATACCGCTTTTCAACAAAACGTTCACAAAGCGGTTTACAGACAAAATCAAATGATTAAATGGCTCCCTGTCCCAAAAGGGCTCACAATCTAAAAACAATAAAGGGCCCAATCCTACCCAACTTTCCAGCACTGATTCAGCTGTGCCACTGGGGTGCATGATGCCTCCTGTGGTGGTGGTGGGGGGCAGTCATGGACTCTTCCTAAAGGTAAGGGAATGTTTGTTACCTTACCTCGGGGCTGCATTGCAGCTGCATCAGTGCTGGAAAGTTAGATAGGATTGGGCCCAAAATGTTGTTGAGGGCCATCAACCAATTGCGCAGTCGCGTCGCGACGACGCGCGTCACCCCAGAGCGGGGGCGTGCGTTGCCCTTAAGGGGGAGGCTCCGCCCCCGCGCGTGACGTCACGCGCAGGAGCAGAGCGCCCTCCCCGCTCCGTTTTCGGCTCATTTTGGAGCCAAACGGACACGGGGAGGGCGGGCGGGTCCAGCTCAAACTGTAAGTGGGGGGTGATCGCGCGTCACCCCTATACGCGCAACGCCCCCCGGCGGCCCACCCCCCCGCTTCCCCCCGTCGACGCCAGTGCAATTGCGTGTCTGCAAGCATTTCAGTCTTGAACTCATTCACCTGGAGGTGTGACCCTATACATGTTTGCTTGGAAAAAAATTGAGTTGTGAATGGATTATTTCCCTAATAAAAGTATCCAGGATCAAAGGGGGTTAGTCAGATACCAGTAATTGCCTTGTTTTTAAATAATCACAAATGTTACAGATTACAGCAGTTGCCTGTCTTTTTCAGTGCAGGTGGTGTTTTAAGCATATTTTTTTAATGAAAGTGGTGATTTTTCCCTAAGAAAAGGCATATAGTTGTTTTTAAAATTCTTTAACTATGTGATCTGAATCCAGAAATGCATGTCAGTTGCTCTCCCCTTCAATTTCCTCCTCCGGTCATCACCATTGGACATTCTTTCAGGACTGACAGCTCTGCGTTAAAACCAGACCTGTCAGCCTGCCTGGCTCATTCGATGTGCACGAGAGACCCTGCTCCTTGGCTGGGCAGCACAAGGCAAGGCCTTTTGGGTGGTGGCCCTGCTGTGTGGAACTCCTCATACAGCTCCCACAGTTGCAGGTCTTTTTTTATTTGGCAAGGTTTTCCTTACTCTGTAACTGTTTATCAGTTTTAATGTGGTTTTGGTATTTATCAATATTGTATTAAGCATTTATTTGTTTACCCAATTTTTATCCTGCTTTTCTCCCTGAAGGGCACTCAAAGCAGCTATATTATACGTTAATTATAATTGTAATTTTCTTCATTTTTTTGTAAACTGCTATGATCTCTTGGAAAGGTGGTCTAAAAATTAAATATAGACATAAAATACATCTGCAGCTAATGTAGTATAGGTAACTGATTAACCAAGTAATGCTTCCAGCCCAATCCCTTGCATTTTAGTGTCTTACCTGGCAAAGAGTTCCTGAACAGCTTCTCTCCTGTTGCACTTAAAACAGTTTAATTCAGTGGATTGTGATAGGTGGGTTTGCTAAGAAGGTCAACGCACATTAACCAACCTGTCAGAGTGGCTCTCTTTGTATATGATCTGTAAAGTATAAAAGCAGATATCATCCTTTCTCATTTTACCCCTGCTAACTGGGCAAGAGGCACTTTTTCAATTGCTGCTCCTCTTATATTTAGCAGGGGGAGAATAACTGCCCCCCTTTCACCCCAGCACAGTCTCTTTTCTGGTGGCTGTTTGCTGGTGGTGTTCTGCATCTTTTTTTTAGATTGCGAGCCCTTTTGGGACAGGGAACCATTTAATCATTTGATTTTGTCTGTAAACTGCTTTGTGAACTTTTTGTTGAAAAGCGGTATGTTTGTTTATTTAAAAAATTTATACCCCGCCTTTTCCTTTGCCAAGGCAAATGCTCAAGGCGGCTTAAGTTAACAAGTTAAAATACGTTAATTTTACATAATTTTCACAACAAGTTAAAATACGTAATTTAAAAACAATACTTAAAGTAAATTAAAAACAATAAAATCCACTGGGGGGTGACAATGTAGAGCAGAACGACAAGGCAGAACACACTGAGGCACTGGGGGCAGACAACAACCCATCACCCAAACGCAAGACGAAACAGAAACGTTTTGAGCCCCCGCCGAAAAGTCATGAGGGAGGGGGTGGTTCTCAAATCCCCTGGCAAGGAGTTCCACAGTTGTGGCGCCACAGCAGAGAAGGCTCGCCCATGAGCTGCCATTCCCCTAACTTGAAACAGAGGTGGCACTCGCAAGAGAGCCCCCTCGGATGACCTAAGAGAGTGGGCCGGAATGTATGGGAGAGGGTGGTCCCTCAGATATCCTGGACCCAAACCGTGAAGGGCTTTAAAAGTCATTACCTGCACCTTGAATTGGGCTCGGAAACGAATGGGCAGCCAGTGCAGCTGCTGAAGCAGCGGTTCAACAGAGTCAAACCGCCTAGCTCCAGCGACGTCCCGGGCCGCTGTATTCTGCACTAGTTGCAGCTTCCAAACCGTCTTCAAGGGCAGCCCCACATAGAGCGCATTACAGTAGTCCAGTCTGGAAGTCACTAAGGCGTGGACCACTGTGGTCAGTATATAAAGTATATAAACAGTATATAAATACTGTTAATAATAATAATTAATTTTCAGTGACACATTTGCTTTCATGAGCTTCGAGGAGCAATATTTGGTGTAGCATTTGCAGCGGGGGGAGTTTTATTTCCTTTCCATTAAGTATGTTTTTCTGTGGGCTGAAGTGGTTTGGTTAGGGTCAAATTGACTCAGTACCATCTAGGCATGTTCATAAAGCTCTGTTTGAGAACTTGGGGAGGGGGCTATAGCCACTGTTTTGATGGAATATTCCTTGGGGCTCCTTTGGCCCTCCCGACTATTATAGAAGATGTCTATGAATGGCAATTATGTATTAAAATATTTTAACACTACTTTTCTGCCTTTTAAAAAGGGTTGATATATTCTAGTGTATCCCTCATGTAGTTTGTGAAGGTTGCATACGTGCTCTGTTCAGTGCCACTTTGTGCTTTTCTGGTTTGTTTTTTTGACATTAAAATGAGTATTTTGTATAGTAGAGGTTGAAATGTGTTGCTGCAGTGTTGGTTAGATTAGACATACATTTTACATTAATTGCATCTACTCCTCCAGCACTGAAATACGTTTCTAAAAAAAAAAAAGAAGACTGTACACAACCACTTATTCATCCATCTTGGTTGGTCCTCCTTAAGCCGCCTTGGTTGCCCTTGTGGGAGAAAGGCGGGGTACAAATTCTATAAATAAAATAAAATAAAATCTTGACGAGTTTTCTCCTGCCCTTTTTAAAAAAGTATTTGACACCCCCTGGTATCTTAGCAGACTGTTAAAGTAGCACTAGTAACTTGGTCTTTGTATCAGTCTTAAATGTTGTCTGTTGCTTTGGACTCTGTTTGGGAAAGGTGGTTCAGACATGTTATAATAAAATGGATACATAGAGAAGATAGTTCCCAACTTTCTGCCCTCCTCTTGTATAACTCCCTGAAATAGAGCCTGGGACGCCAGAACTGTGCAGGAGGTGCAGGATTGCTGCACCAGAATCAGGGAAGAGGCTTAGCCCTGTCTCCCTCACCCAGTGGGGCACCTGCACAGCATGGTGATGCACAGCACAGCACTGGGGAACAGTGTGGCAGTCCGCTCACAACCCCAACAGTAGGTGGCCCACCCTCCACCAGCAAGGACCCAGGGAGGGACACTGTCCCTCTTTTCCTTTGTAAAGCGAAAATGGTCCACATTTTCCCCTACATCTCCTCCCCCCCCCCCAAACACAAGAGGAGTCAGGTTCAAGAAGAAGGACTGCAGCTCTGAGAATGGAAATGGGGATGCTCCTCCTCCTAGCCACCTTCCTTTCTTCCTTCCGGGGGGGGGGGGGGGGCAGTAGGCCTGGAGGCTGTGTTCTGGGTGGGGGCAGGGCAAGGTCTTGAAAAACAGGTCTTGCTGTGCACTTTGCTCCTCCAGTGGCAAAGGCTTTTCCACCCCTCATGCTTGTGCACTGCTTGTCGACCATCACAGGCGGCGTTTTGCTGATAACGAGCACAGTTAAATCTTATGATGGGGGCAGGGCAATTTCCTATAAATAGAGGACAACATGATATTTTTTATACTGTTTTTTTGTGTGTATGTATATGTACACACACACACACACACACACACTCCCCCCCCCCCCCGTGGCAAATTGCTTTTGAAACTGAGGGGGCGTCAGGAAGCAGTTTTTGATATGGTGTTTTGTGTGACTCCCGTTCAAAGCCAAACATTCAAAATTCCACAGGGTGTGCCTACACAGGCTTTGGACGTACTGAAAGTCGTTATTTTGAACCTGACCAAAATGTGTTTTTTCTGCTGGAGAGACTGTTGACCCATACAGGTAGTGTTCAGTGGGTAGGGAACCAATGTTAGGGGCTTTAAAAAGCAAGACCCCTCTAATGTAAGACTCCTGGTGTGGTGGCTACACTTCTTCCCCCCAAAGGTTGTCTAATTCTGTTAATACTGTATTGAAAACAATATCCTATAGAAAGAGTTTCAGTTTTAATGTTGTTGTTTAATGGTGTTATGTCTTTATATTCTTGTGTTTGATATTTTATTGAGTTGTTATATACCCGTGATTGGGCAGGGTATGAGCCACCTTGAGAACTCCTTTGGGGGCAGAAGGTGGTAGGATGGAAACCTCCACATTAATAAAGACAACTATGTTTATGGCAACATGGGTAATAAAGATCATTTGCATTAATAGGAAGCAGAACATCTAAATTAGGGTTCTGTGTAATGCCACATGTTCTGCAGGTAGGGTGGGTGATGGGCAGGGTCAGTTTCAGTAACTTTGGAACCAGACACAGGCTCAGCTCCAGAGAAACTGACCCTGGCTGTAAAAGAACCAGGTTACTGATAGCACTGACTTCTTCTGCATGCCAGGCTGGGTTACATTGACAGCTCTCTGATCTGGTGTCAGTAGTGAAATTGTGCTACCAAACATAAAGGGGGGGGATGGGAGGACTGTATTCTGGAGAAAGTAGAGCGATTCGAGGAAGGGCTGTACAAATTCTAATTTAGGATTCTGTTCTTGGAGATGTTCCAGGAATGATTTGTGGTCCTACCAGGACTGATGCCTCTTCTTGCCTGTAGCTCTTTTTCTTCTTTTTAAATTTGTGTCTAAATCATGTTTTTGGATTTTGCTCCTGGGTAACTGTGAGGCTTACAGCGCAACCCTACCCAGCTCCTCCACTGGTGCAGCAGAGGCTTTGGGAGGGATGGAAAGGGGATTTAAATCCCCTTTCCCTTTCATCCTGCCCTACACCACTGCTGCACCAGTGGAGGAACTGGATAGAATTGTGCCGTTAGCCATTGTTTATAAAGCTTTTTGCTGTCCTGGAAGGGGAGGTGTCACATAAATGCAATATGCCGCTATGTCAGGTGTCTTTTCCTGCCTCTAGGTGGGACAAGATGGAGATATCAGGATGATGAGAATACCAGGGCCGATGCAGGGTGTGTGTGTGTTGGGGGGGGGGGAGCGCCTGCTCTGTTCCTTGGGTGTTGCCTTGTGAGTGTACCTTTCCGAAAAGAAGCTGAGTAAATATTCCGTGACCCTAATCATGCAATCCCTTAAATGTTAGTGGTGGAACTTTCTTGCAGGGTGAAAGGATCTCTCCTGAGAGGTGGGAGGGAGCCAGAGGAGAGGGTGGAGGAAGGGTCGGGGAGGAGAGACCAGTCCAAAGATTGTGCTGGCTGATGAGGGCAGCTGCTGTGGCGTTCATCTGTGTCATCCCTGGCGTGGTGGTGTTGCTGAGGAGGCCAATCTGGAGACGGGCCGCAGTAATGGATTTGTGCTCTGTTTCCTAATGAAAGTTTCATTTGTAGTTTGTTTACAGGAAAGAGGGAATTAGCCGAGAGCAGTCTCCCGAGAACTCCGGGAGGAAAGGAAAAGAGCTGCCTGGCTTTCAAGCCGAGAGGAAGTGAAGGAGCAGATTAGAGTGAGCAGAGCTTGTGGTCAGGGTGGCCAGATAGAATGGGCTGCTTCACATGCGGACGGGTTGAGGAAACCACATGGAATTGGGGTCTTGTGAAGTAGTCCCAAAATGTTGACCTTTTTGCTCACCGCATGGTGCCGGGTGCCAGCCGGATCCCATTATGATGAATGCAAAAGAAAAAACAGCACAATGTGATGGGAAGATTGGTCTTGTGAAACCGTCCTTCCCTTTGGGGAGCATCAGTGGAAGTAGAACATTTGGAATCTGAAGCAGAATCCTGCTGCAAAGTTTTATTTAAGCGCGGGGGGAAAATACGTTGGCAGGTTTGAGATCCTGCAACTGATCAGGGTGGGGTGAGGAGGCGGTGCTTCTGAGGATAAAACAAGAAGCAAGGTTTCAGATGGCTTTCGGAGCAGCCGTTTGCCTGATCAGCTTTGGCGAGTGACAGTGGTCCCCAGACGGGACTGTGGGTTCTGTGGGTGGCTATTACATAAACAATGCTGTGGACCAGTAATGGGGGGGGGCTTGTTTGCACTGGTAAATTTTGAAGTGCAGGAGCTTGTCATGACACCCTCCCACAACTAGGCCCCACCAAGACTATATAACAAGAAAACCCAACTTTAGATTTCTTAATTTGGGTGTTCTCTTTTCCCTGCCACTTATTTTTTTTGCTTCATTTAAAAGTGTTGCTCATGTCACCCAGTACTCTTGGAATGGGTTGCAATAGTTCGAAACAAATGCATAACAATTGAGAAATGGAACTAAAAGATATCCCAAATAAATACAAAAGGTCTATGCAAGTGCTGTCTTATGCATGTTTACTCAGACGTAAGTCACACTATGTTCAGTAGGGCTTACTTCTAGGTAAACTTGCTTAGGACTGAGTCTTACGGCGCAATCCTGCATAAGGATACATGGCCGACCTAAAGGGCCAGCCGCTGTATCCTATGCCGTTCCCGGGGTGCGCTGAGGCAGCCCGGGAACACCTTGGGAGAAGGGGATATTTGTCCTCTTCTCTGGGTGCAACCTGGCCAGGGCCCTATGAACCTCCTTGGATGTACACCCGCTCCAAAGCTGACATACATCCAGGGTGGGGAGTAAGGCTGACCAGGCCTGGGAACGGGCCTAGGATATCGGTGGAGCGCGCCACCGATATCCCCACCGCCTCCCAGCCCGGGCCGACCAATGGCCCCCCTCCCTCCGTACTCCTGACTGCCCTCCCCCGCACCAACAAGTGCAGGACTTACCTGTATCAGTGGGCACAGGGTTCAGAGGAAGGCGGGCTGATGGCCTCCACGCTTTAAGGCACGTTTGCAAGGGCTTAGAGCGGCAGATGGAGCTGCCCATGTAACCTGAGCTACATACAGAGCTCAGACAGCCCTTGAGAGAGCTGATGGCCTTGGACATCAACATGTATGCCTAGGCAATTTCTCAGTTTGCCTCCCACTAAGCCTGATGCTGCTTCTCGGTTCAGGTCCTTTGAAAGATGCTTCAAAGGCAGCACCGGGGCAGTCCTACTGATGACTTCATCACTCTTGCTGGAGGAGGAGGAGTTCCCGAACTCGACGACACCCCTGCTTATTTGCAAGTCTGTCTTTAAACCGTAGGGAGGGTATCGCCCAAATCCTTGGCGTGTCTGCTTAGAAGTCCCACTGGATTCAGTGAGATCACTCCCAGGTAAGGGTAGCTAGGGTTGCTGCTGAAGTCTGGTTGAATATTAATGGCCTTTGACCGTTAAGAGCCAGAGGTTGTTAGATAAAGGGGGTTCTGTCTTGGGGAAGGGAGTTCTTCTGGATGATCCGTTGGCTTCCTTCTGAGGCTGCAGAACTGTATTTTTATATAGTTACTTATTTCTTCAGCCTGGTAGTTGAGGACAGAGGAGCATGTGTGCATTTCTTTCCTCACGTGGGAAGTTTGAATGGGCATGAATGTGCACAGCTCGTGCATCTCCAACTCCTTTGTCCACATGCGCCACCCATGGCCTTGTCTAACAGTGTTTCCCCTGTCCACATAGCACGAGTGACTGTGATTGTGGGTCCAGAGCAGGCCACACCATCTGTCTGGTGGGACTAGAACTGTGGGCCAGGAAAAAAGGGGGGAAGCCTGCCTTGCTTGCTTCTTGCATTTCTGCTTTAGCACCAAGTCAAAAGTGTGGGAAGTTGTCATTTGGCTGTGCCGGCCTATAAGGTGCCAGGAGGAGGGACTTGCCTCGCTGGTCCCCTTATCACAGAGATTCTTGTGGCTGAAAGGTGGCACAACCACTCGGAAAATGTTTCATGAGGGATTCTTCCAGTGTGGGGTCTTACTGAGTGTGACAGGGCACCCAGGTGAGACTGTTGTCAAATGCAGAGCTCCCTGCTTCTCATAGTAGGAATAAAAGGACAATTGCCACAGTGGAGGGAAGTAAGAAGTGGGGTGCCCCAAGAATCTGTCTGGCAACGACTGCTTTTAACATGTTCATAAACAATCTGGAGTTAGGGGCAGTGTTTCCTTTAAGCTGCGCGGCCACGCAGCACAGAGCCCTGGGAAGTCCAGTCATGGCGTACGACATCATTGCCGTGCCTCCAGAAACGCTGCAGAGCTCCAGCACGGCAGCCGAAGGGGTCCGCGCACCGCAGTGGACCCCTTACAGGGATTATGATTAGGGAGATGGACAGGTTTGCACATGACACCAGACTATTCAGGGCAGTGTTTCCTCTAAGGCATGTTCCGCGCAGCACAGAGCTCAGCAATCCAGAAGTTCGGTAATGTGGTGTGATGATGTCATCGCCAAATGTGTGGAGGCGGCGTTGTAATGAGTTGCGACGCCATGCAGCTCCCTGCAGCTTACAGGGAACACTGATTCAGGGTGCTGAAAACCAAACCAGATCTCTCCAAACTGAGAGAATGGGTTTCCAAATGGCAAATGCGATTCAGTGTCAGCAAGTGAGTGTAAAGTGATACACATTGGGGCAGAAATTCCCAGCTACACATATACACTGATGGGATCTCAGTGGCTGATGACTAATCAGGACAGAGATCTTGGAGTCGTGGTGGGGGTTAGTTAGTGAAAACATCAACCCAGTATGTGGCAGCAATAAAGAGAGCACATTTTGTGGTAGGGGTCGTTAGGAAAGGTATCAAGAATAAGACGGCTAATATTATATTGCCCCTATATAAAGCCCCAGTTGGAACGAGATCATGACACCTCAAGAAGGATATTGTAGACAGAGCAACCAAGATGATCAGGATACTGAAGCACCTTCCTTATGTGGGAGAGCTTCAACATTTGGGGCTTTTTTGTTGTTGTTGTTCAGTCGTTAAGTCGTGTCCGACCCTTCGTGATCCCATGAACCATATCCCGCCAGGCCTTCCTATCCTCCACTATCTTCCTGAGTTCGCTCATTTTCATGTTCGTTGCATCGGTGATGCTGTCTAACCATCTCATCCTTGGCCTTCCCCTTCTCCTTTTGCCTTCAGTCTTTCCCAGCATCAGAGTCTTCTCCAGAGAGTCCTCTCTTCGCATTAGGTGGCCAAAATATTTGAGTTTCAGCCTTAGTACCTGTCCTTCCAGGGAACAGTCAGGGTTGACTTCATTTAGGATTGACTGATTTGATCTCCTAGCAGTCCAAGGGACTCTCAGGAGTCTTCTCCAGCACCACAGTTCAAAAGCATCTATTCTTCGGCGCTCAGCCTTCCTTATGGTCCAGCTCTCGCAACCATACATTGCTACTGGGAACACCATCGCCCTGACTATACGAACTTTTGTTGGTATGGTGATATCTTTGCTTTTTATTATGCTATCTAAATTTGCCATAGCTTTCCTTCCAAGGAGTAAGCGTCTTTTAATTTCATGGCTGCTGTCTCCGTCTGCAGTGATCTTGGAACCCAAAAAAGTAAAATCTGTTACTGCTTCCATTTCTGCCCCTTCTATTTGCCAGGAATTGATGGGACCAGATGCCATGATCTTAGTTTTATTAATGTTGAGTTTCAAGCCAACTTTTGCACTCTCCTCTTTCACTCTCATCAAGAGGCTCTTTAGTTCTTCTTCACTTTCTGCCATTAGAGTGGTATCGTCTGCATATCTGAGGTTGTTGATGTTTCTCCCGGCAATCTTGATTCCGGCTTGCGATTCATTCAGCCCTGCATTTCTCATAATGTACTCTGCATATAAGTTAAATAGGCAGGGTGACAATATACAGCCTTGCCGTACTCCCTTCCCAATTTTGAACCAATCAGTTGTTCCATGGCCGGTTCGAACTGTTGCTTCTTGACCCGCATACAGGTTTCTCAGGAGACAGGTAAGGTGGTCTGGTATCCCCATCTCTTTAAGAACTTGCCACAGTTTGTTGTGATCCACACAATCAAAGGCTTTTGCGTAGTCAATGAAGCAGAAGTAGGTGTTTTTTTGGAACTCTCGTGCTTTCTCCATGATCCAGCGCATGTTGGCAATTTGATCTCTAGTTCCTCTGCCTCTTCGAAACCCAGCTTGTACATCCGGTAGTTCTCGGTCCACGTACTGCTGAAGCCTAGCTTGTAGAATTTTGAGCATAACCTTGCTAGCATGTGAAATGAGTGCAATTGTGCGATAGTTTGAACACTCTTTGGCACTGCCCTTCTTTGGAATTGGAACGTAAACTGACCTTTTCCAATCCTTTGGCCACTGCTGAGTTTTCCAAATTTGTTGGCATATTGAGTGCAGCACTTTCACAGCATCATCATTTAGGATTTTAAGTAGCTCAGCTGGGATATTATCATCTCCGCTAGCTTTGTTGTTAGTAATGCTATCTAAGGCCCACTTGACTTCGCTCTCTAGGATGTCCGGCTCTGGGTCAGTGACCACACCAGCGTGGTCATCAGGAACATTAAGATCTTTCTTGTATAGTTCTTCTGTGTATTCTTGCCATCTCTTCTTAATCTCTTCTGCTTCTGTCAGGTCTCTGCCTTTTTTATCCTTTATCATGCCCATCTTTGCACAAAATGTTCCCTTGATATCTCCAATTTTCTTGAAGAGATCTCTAGTCCTCCCCATTCTGTTGTTTTCCTCGATTTCCTTGCATTGTTCATTTAAGAAGGCCTTCTTATCTCTCCTTGCTATTCTCTGGAAATCTGCATTCAGTTGTTTATATCTTTCCCTTTCACCTTTGCTTTTCGCATTCCTTCTTTCCACAGCTATTTGTAAAGCCTCATCTGACAGCCACTTTGCTTTCTTGCATTTCTTTTTCTTTGGGATGGTTTTAGTTGCTGCCTCCTGTACAATGTTACGAACTTCCGTCCATAGTTCTTCAGGCACTCTGTCTACCAGGTCTAATGCCCTAAACCTATTCTTCACCTCCACTGTATACTCATAAGGGATATGGTTTAGGTCATATCTGACTGGTCTAGTGGTGTTCCCTACATTCTTCAATTTAAGCCTGAATTTTGCAAGAAGAAGCTCATGATCTGAACCACAGTCAGCTCCAGGTCTTGTTTTTACTGATTGTATAGAGCTTCTCCATCTTTGGCTGCAAAGCACATAATCTATCTGGTTTCGGTATTGACCATCTGGTGATGTCCATGTGTAGAGTCGCCTCTTGTGTTGTTGGAAAAGAGTGTTTGCTATGACCAGCGTGTTCTCTTGACAGAACTCCGTTAGCCTTCGCCCTGCTTCATTTTGCGCTCCAAGGCCAAACTTGCCTGTTGTTCCGTTTATTTCTTGATTTCCTACTTTAGCATTCCAGTCTCCTATGATGTAAAGGACATCTTTTTTGGGTGCTAGTTCTAGAAGGTGTTGTAGGTCTTCATAGAACCGGTCAACTTCATCTTCTTCGGCATCAGTGGTTGGGGCATACACTTGGATTACTGTAATGTTGAATGGTTTGCCTTGGATTCGAACTGAAATCATTCTGTCGTTTTTGAGGTTGCACCCCAGTACTGCCTTTCCCACTCTTTTATTGACTATGAGGGCTACTCCATTTCTTCTAAGGGATTCATGCCCACAGTAGTAGATATGATGGTCACCTGAATTAAATTCGCCCATGCCCGTCCATTTTAGTTCGCTGATTCCCAAGATGTCAATGTTCAATCTTATCATCTCATCTTTGACCACATCCAGCTTGCCTTGATTCATAGACCTCACATTCCATGTTCCTAAGCAATATTGCTCCTTGCAGCATTGGATTTTCCTTTCAACCTCAGACACATCCACAGCTGGACGTCCTATTGGCTTTGGCCCAGCCGCTTCACTCTTTCTGGGTCTACTTGGAATAGTCCTCCGCTCTTCCTCAGTAGCATATTGGACACCTTCCGACCTGAGGGGCTCATCTTCCGGCGTCATATCTTGTAGCCTTTTGGAACTGTTCATGGGATTTTCTTGGCAAGGTTACTGGAGTGGGTTGCCATTTCCTTCTCCAGTGGATCACTTTTAGTCAGAACTCTCTGCTACGACCTGTCCGTCTTGGGTGTCCCTGCACGGCATAGCTCATGGCTTCATTGAGTTACGCAAGCCCCTTCGCCACGACAAGGCAATGATCCATGAAGGGGTTGGGGCTTTTTAGCTGGGGGAAAAAAGGTGATTAAGGCGTATAAAATTATGCGTGGAAAGAGAGAGACATTTTTCTCCCTCTCTCACAATACTAGAACCGCAGGTTACTAAACAAAACTTATTGATGGAAGATTTAGGTTGAATAAAAGGAGGGACTTCTTCACCCAGTGCAGAAGTAGCCTGTGAAATTTGTTGCTACGAGATGTGGCGGTGGCCATTGGCGTGGATGCTTTTAAAAGAGGCTTGGACACATTTGTGGAGGGCACGTCTCTCTTTGGCTTCTGGTCACGATGGCTCTGCGCTTCCTCCACATCTAGGGGTAGAGTGCCTTTGAATAACAGTTCCAGGGGAGCAGTGGTGGGAGAGAAGTCCTCTGCTTTTGTGGTAAACTGGTGGGCCATTGTGAGCGACAGGAGGCTGGAAGAAATGGGCCTGTTGTTGCCCGATCTGGCTGGGCTTTTCCTACATTCTGATGAAAAGCACACCCTTAATCTGGCATGGTTTTGTGTGTCGGGCGCTGTCTGTTGCAATCTGACTTTAGTGCATGCCCTCAGCATCTTTCACTGTGTGGCTAGACATTGGCATCGCCAAAGTCACAGCTCCCACGTGCAAAAACAGTTGTGAGAATGGGCCCTCAAGTAGCAAGTAGACTTAGTGGCAGAATTTTACTTGCATTTGTATTGCATACCATATGTGTTTGCATGGAGGATAAGAGCCAGTTGGTCTCCTTCTCTGCTTTGAATCACACAAGAACGTTGAACTGCCACAGAAAAGATTCAAATTGGACCTCAGGAAAGACGTTCTGACAGCGTAGTCCTGTGCCTGTTTACGCAAAAGTAAGTCTCATGCTGTTCAAGGGGGCTTACTTCCAGGTAACTGTGCATAGGATTGCAGCCTAAGGAGAACACTATCCCTGCGCGTCCTCCCCCCTCAAGTTTTAGAGGGAACGCCGGGGAGGGTTCAGTTGACTCCAGTTGGTTCAACTTATTCTGAATGAATCTGAGGCATTTGAGCCCTCTGAAGTGCTATGGTCAGACACAGCAGCTGAAAGCAGGAGGGGACCGAAAGGTTTGTGGCCTCCTGTTAAGAAGAGCATTTTCTCCCGTCAAAATACAGTGCAGGCTCACCTAGGTGGCAGCTGGGCACCCTAGTGCACCATTGGGGGCCGAGGAGGAGGAAATGGAGGGCCCCCCAGTTCCAAGGCAGCTTGAGTGGTACTTCCTGATGGAATGTGGCCAGGTTCCTCAGGGCCTGCTCTGCCCTTCCTGGCACCTTACCGTCACGTGTGTATGTGCGTGCCTGCCCTGCCCTGCCCTGGCCTGCCCTGCTGATCTGATGGTACCTTGTCAAAGAAAAGAAAGCAGGGTGCTAATGAGTCGAGACTGTCAGGCTCCCCCTGTGGTCTGTAACAGGCCACAAACATGTGCCAGTTCTGCCATGACTCCAGGTTCTGCACATTTGAAGCTGGAGGAGTTTCTTTTTTAAGTCGTCATCGCCCAGTTTTATAAGCCAGGCAGGCTTGAGGCTGTGCAGGAGGAGCCATACATTCCAGGAAATTCCCTCCGAGGAGCATCTCAGTGGGGAAAGGAGGCAGGAAAAAGGCAGCACATCCTGCCCTGCCTGAGCAGATCTGTTTGCAGCCAGCAGGACAGGAAGAGGAAGAGTGTGCAGGAGGCCTGTTCTGAAGATGTGTGTCTGCAATAAAAAATACATCCGGGGGTGGGGGTGGTGGGGTCAGCAGCTTTACAAGCCAAAAGACACCTTCTTGGAGAAGGGAGGCTGGAATGCAAACCCTCGTTATTTGAGGCTTTGGGAGTGGCGTGTGTGAAAGGAAGGAGTTGTTAGGAATAGTATGGGAAGTGGAAAGCGAGACAATAGTGCATCTGTGTTCAGGAGACCATGTGCAGTTCTTATTGCCCCAGAGCAGACAGTAGATGTGGGAACATAAGAAAGAGGAGCCCTGATGGGTCAGGCGAAAGATCTATCTTGTCTAGGATCTGGCTTCCCACAGCAGCCAACAGATGCTTCCGGGAAGCCAACAAGCAAAGCACAAAGACAGTAGCCCTCCCAGCAAGTGATATTTAGAGGTAGACTGCCTCTGAACATGGACGTTCCACATAGCCATCATGGCTGATCACTGTTGATAGATCTGTTCTCCTGTATGAATAATCTTTCACTCAATACATAGTTAACGTTTATGGACAGTAGTGCTGCGGCAAGACACGATTGACGCTGCTCTAGATGGCCTTCAAGGGGGATTAGACACTTCTCTGGTCTGTCCTGAATCTGTTGCTACTCAATTTCATGGGATGACCCCAAGTTCTAGTACTATGAGTGAGGGTCTCAGTGGAACTGAAATGTTTGTGTGGATGGTGGTTGTGATAACAGTAATTTTCCTTGAGAAGAAAGAGATGCAGCTGGGAATATGGGAAATATGTACGATGTGGGACATATTGCAGGCTTGCAAAATCATGAGTAGCGTGAAGAGAGTGAACAGGGAGAAAATATTATTTTACAAAATACAGCTCATGAGTGTGGTATTTTGAGGCAATCCAAAGGAAGCATTTCTTCACTCGGTGCCTGGACGACTTTTGGCAGGGCTGGGGAACAAGTCGCTTTTCCTGGGAGGCAGCATTACATTTTTTTAGGCACTGGCGGCCTTGCATCGAACGGAAACATTTGTTTGATTCATAAGGGCCAAAACCAACAGTTCTAGATGCTTAAGCAACCTGGAACCTGCAATTTTTGCAGCCCTACCCGTGGAGCTCATTCGCACGGGATGTTGAAGTAGCTGCAACAGCTTAGCGGGTAAATGGAGAAGAGGTTTGTCTTCAGCGAGTCCTGCTGTTCAGCAGCTGACTGCCAGGCGCTAAGAACTCACTGGGATCGGTTGCAGCCACCCAGTCCATCCGTCCGTCCATCCGGAGATCCTCACTGGCCACCCTCCGCCCGCAGGCAGACGGCTGACATAGGTGGTCCAGTGGGCTTCTTGCTCTTGTTTTTAGCTGCCTTTTTGAAAGGCAAATGGGAGATGAGGCCCAGCAGCAGCAGCAGCTCTACTCCGCTCAGTGGCTCCAGCCCGTGATTAGGGATGTGGCTGGCCTGTCATTTCAGGAGAAAAAACGGAAACAGGAAACCCATGAAAGCTTCAGATGCTTTAGAAGAGGGGTTTGCATCCAGTCCTGCTCAGTCAGCTCTTGCCGCAGGGACCTTTCAGGGAGGGATCCCTCGACTTCTCCATTCATTTAGCCTCTTAACAACTGGCTTTATGACAACACTGATAATTTTGAAATCTCGTGGCTGACCTTTCCAGCTCTGGAAGCCATCCAAAGCCTGTGTCTTAAAACACAGTGAAGGTTAGGAGGGAGGGAGGGAGAATGTCCTCTTGACCGCGGGAGTGGGAGACAGGAATGCAATCAATGCCATAGGAAGTGCCGTGGAGATGCCAGGCGAGCTTCTCTGCGACCTTTGAGAGGGTGTGTTTGTTCCCCTTCCAGGCAGCGAATAAGGATGAGTGGACAGAATAGGGTTGAACTGTGGCTCTAGCAGGAGCACCTGTAACTGGGCACCTCCCTCACCAGGAGACAATGCAAGTGAAATCCACCACGAACACATCTCTTGTTCATTTTAATGGAGACGGATCCAGGCGTTTTGGCCAGAGTGTAAAAGTTGGTCCTGCACTGTTCACTTCTTCTAACCTCTGGCTGTGTTAGATCCTAAGACTTTTAAACATGAGAATGGGTGCTCTGGTCATAAAAACATGAGCATTGTCTTGCAAGATTAGATCAGAGGTCCACCTGCTCCAGCTCTCTATTTCCAAACAGTGAGCAGCTGAATGCCAGAGAATAGCTCGACCAGGGTGGTGCCAGGGTCCCCTGGGCCTGGGGGCACTAGTACGTTTTCAGTGGCTGTACACAAACTGCCCGCCCTGAACATAAGAAGAGCCCTGCTGCTGGATCAGGCCAAGGGCCCATCTAATCTAACTTCCTGTATCTCACAGTGGCCCACTGGATGTCTCAGGGAGCACACAGCCAACAAGAGAACCTGTTTCCTGTTGCCACTCCCTTGCATCTGGCATCGAGAGATAGGCTACCTCTAAACCCGGAGGTTGCATAGACCCATCATGGCTTGTAACCTGTGATGGACGTTTCCTCCATAAATCTGTCCAACCCTCTATTAAACGGTCCAACCATCTAGGCCAGGTGAAATCACCACATCCTGTGGCAAGGAGTTCCACAGATTAATTACATGCTGGGTAAAGCTCTTTTTATCTGCTTTGACTCTCCTGCCCACTCAATTTTAGTGCATGTCCCCTGGTTCTGGTATTGTGCAAGAGGAAAAATAACTTACGTCTATCTACTCTCTCCATCCCATGCATAATTTTATATGTCTCAATAATGTCCCCCCTCAGGTATCTTTTTTCTAGACTGAAGAGCCCCAAATACTGTATCCTTTCCTTGTAAAGGCTGATCTACACGACAGCGTCGCGGAGCGTTTTTTAATCCGGCGGAGCCGCCGGACCTCCGCCCCACTGCCGCGTACTCCAAGTCGAGTGTTCTATTTTTTAGGGGGTGTGACGGCAGAGCTTGGAGCTGGCTCGCGGAGCTGCTGCAGCCTACCAATCACAGGAGAGGGGGGGAGAGTTTAACCAATCACAACTGTGCTTTCTTAGGAAGGCGGGACAACATGAGGGGCAACAGGCTTGAAGACACTCCCCCGCTTCCAGCGCGGAGGCGCCAGGCAGAGGCGACGGCGGAGCCGCGACGCTGTCGTGTAGATCAGCCTTTAGGGTGCTGCCTCTGCCCACTAATCATTTTGGTCACTCTCTTCTGCACCTTTTCCAGTTCCACGATATCTTTTTTGAGATGTGGCAACCAGAACTGGACACAATACTCCAGTTGTGGTCTTACTATCGATTTGCACAATGGCATAATATTGGCCATTTTGTTCTCAATCCCTTTTTTAATGATTTCAACCATGGAATTGGCCTTTGCCGCTGCATACTGAACCAACATTTCCATCAAGCTTTCCACCACCACCTCAAGATCTCTCTACTGATCTATCACAGAAAGCTCAGAATCAGTGTATATGTGAAATTATGATTTCTTGCCCCGATGTACATCACTGTACACTTACTTACAATGAAGCGCATCTGCCATTTTGCTGCCTATTCCCCCAGTTTGGAGAGATCCTTCTGGAGCTCTTCGCAATCCCTGCTGGTCTTCACCACCTGGAAATGTTTAGTGTCATCCGCAAACGTGGCCACCTTGCTGCTTATCCCTACGTCCAGGTCATTTATGAACAAGTTGGTCCCAAGACCAATCCTTGGGCCACACCACTTTTCATCTCTCGCCATTGTCAAAATTGCCCATTGACTCCCACTCGCTGTTTCCTAGTCTTCAACCAGTTCCTAATCCATAAGAGGACCTGCCCTCTTATTCCCTGACCGTGGAGTTTTCTCAGGAGCCTTTCATGAGGGACCATGTCAAACGCCTTCTGAAAATCCAGATATACAATATCAACAGGTTATCCAAATCCACATGCCCGTTTACCTTTTCAAAGAACTCTGAAAGATTGGTGAGGCAAGACTTTACGGAAGTCATGCTGATTCTCCTTCAGCAAAGCTTGTTCTTCTATATGCTCCATGATTTTATCTCTGAGGTTTTCCACCATCTTACCTGGAACAGATGTTAGCCTGTAATTTCCCGGGTCTTGTCTCCCTTTGATGTTACAGTTGGCTATCCTCCAGTCCTCTGGCACATAGGCCATTTTAAGGGGCAAGTTGGGTACAGGCAGCTCTTGATTTACGTGAGGGTTGCATTCCCAGATATCTGTGCATATATGCATCAATTATAAATATTTTGCCCATAGGAACTAATGTAACTGGTATAGGTTAGGGAAGAGTCATCAAACGCTCATACTGATGACTGGCGACTTCTGCCTGTCCAGGATGGTAGGGGAGGGTTGAAGAGGGAGGTGAGTGGGAGTGGCTACCGATGTTGACCACCGAGAAAGCAAAGATGCTGGTAAGTAACCTGAGAGAGTGGTAAGCGGCAGCTCTGTGAGCGAATTTTCTTTCTCTCTGTTTTGTCTTCTGCCTTTAGAGGCCCCTCTCTGCCCTTGCTGCTACAGTCCACTGCAGGATCCAAACATTCAAGGACAGCAGGAAAGGGTTAGGGTGCCTCTGCCTTTTTTCCCCACCTCCAGCTCCCTTCTCCACTGGCTTTCGCTTCTAAGCCCAGGGATTCCACCTGGCGGGGAGAAGAAGGGAGCCTTTCAAGCCACATGCCCGTTTCCAGGAAAGGAGGTGGTTGAAGCAGCAACAGGTCACAGCAAGACAAACTAGATGGGGCGGGGCGGGGCGGGGCGGGGCGGGGCGGGGCGGGGGGGATGTGACTGGTGACCGTGGCTCAGCTCGGCATGCCTGCCTCTGCCCTGACCCTATGGGAGCAGCATCCTTGCAATGAGCTTCATCGCTGCCCTGTGCCTGTGCTGCCGCTCCTGCTAGCTCTTCTTTGCATGCCTTTAGAGAAGTCCTCCAGTGTCCATTAGCAACTAATCAGCAGCTAATTGACCCTGTTATTTCAAAAATTGCCAACATGAATTAGACTTCCGGTATGAACTTTCAAATTGCACTACTGTATTTCGAAAACGTGTAAAGCAAGACCGTGTCAATTGAGAGGTGCCTGTATTTTAGTCAGAAGATCAGTAGTTTTTCAGTTGAGTTCCTTCAGAACTTGTCTCTTGGGTGGATGTCATCTGGGCCCGTTCTGGCTCATCTTCCCTTCTTTGGCTTGGTCCTCCACTCCTGCTTTCTAGACAGGTGGGTTTGGTAGTGGGCAGGCGATTCTTACCCCCTCCCCCTTTCCTGCTACTGGCCTCCTGACTGCACTGGCTGGGAGAGGGAGGGAGGGAGGGGGGAAGTGTTTGGCTGGGCTCTTCCTCATTCCCTCCTAGGTGCCAGTGGGGATGCTTGCAGCGTTGGTTGGCGGTCCCTTGGAGGACTGCTGCTCAGTGCATCCCAGCTGCGTTGGCCTCTGAGGTGGGGAAAGAGAAATGTCTGCCGGGCTCTCTTCCTGCTTCCCCACTCCAGATGCCAATGGGGTTTCTCCTTGGGGCCCTAGAGGGCCCTTGGCAGAATTGCATTGGCTGCTGCCGGAGTCACGGCCATACAGCTCTCGATTTTCCCAAGTGAACTTTGAGGATGTTATAACGTCCACAGTCGCTAACAAGGGGGGTGGGTGGGGTGAGTCAGTAGGGCCCCTTTGAGAGCCGGGGTTCCCCAACATGTGCCTGGGGAGCTAGCCCTGAGATCTACACTGGTGTTTCGTGCAGTAAACGTGTAAAGTGGGAACAACAGCGGGTGTGAGAACGTGGGGAGTCCAGCAACTCCCCAGCAACCCATTGGGGTTGGTGGCTGCTTGTGATTTCTGGCGACAACCAGTTTGCTGTGTAAAGTGTGAGCTGCTTTCACAAGCAGGATGTAGTGGTGAAGATGGCCGCCCATCTTCCATTATTTCAGAGTTTTGATTCCAGATAGGAAAAGAATCTGGTGGCATCTCAAAGTCCGTCAGATTTATTCTGGCAGAAGCCCATTTCGTCAGATGCGTGAAGTGGTGGATGAAGAAGTTGGCTCAATCTTTCCTCTGCCAGTAACTCGCCTGCTTGTTTTGTGCAAAGCCTCTCTCCAAGCTTCTCTCCTTCTCCACTCCCCCCCCCCCAAAAAAATCTGTAATATTGAGATAAAAGTGTTGACCTGTCTTACAGAACTGTTGTGAGAGGCTTGAGATAGTGTGTGCGATGTGCTTGGAGCAGCTAGAAGTAATGTTAACTGTGTTAAAATAATACATATGTTGTTATCATCCAATAATAATAATTTGTTTAATTGGATTTGTAAATTGCATTTTAATGGGAGGATTTTATAAGCCTTTTCTAGTTTGAGTGGAGCTGCTCCTCTTTCTTGGTTTATCTGTTTCTGTTGCATCTGTGGTGAGGTGCCCAGGTCATCCTTCAGACGTGACGGGACGCTTGTGTGTGTTGTCGTCTTTGAGTGCCAAGCATCTGCTTCACACCGCAGCAGCACAGCCTTCGCGTGGCAGGCAGAGAGAGCGGGGCAGGCAGGGACCGGCCATCTCCCTCTGCCACTCCCATCCCCGGGCCTTTGGCCAGGCTGCTGCTCACACAGCGCCTGCAAGAAGCTGACCCACTTCCCAGAGGCCGCGTTTAAGGAGGGCGGAAAGAACACGTGCATTTCTTCCTTATATTTCTAGTTGTCTCATTCTGTACTCTGAGCACTTACTGTGACCTGAAAGCAAAACAAGACAATGTACAGGTGGGGCACACACTGTAGGCATAAAATGGAAATCAAAGCAGGGCCCGAAGGCACCAACTCTTTTGTGTCTGTGGTGGTTCTGAAGTTGGACTTCGACTGGAAGATCCAGGTTCAAATCCCCGCCAAGCCACGAAGCTTCCTGAGTGACCTTGGGCCAGTCACTATCTCTCAGCCTCACCTCACAGGGTTGTTGTGAAGACAAACGCTCCTTGGAGGAAGGGCGATATAAAAAGGTGATAAAGAAATAAATGTCCTATGCTGATTAAACCTGCCGCTTTGGCGCACACTCTCTTGCGTATGCTCACGCACTCCACTCCCCCCTGCTCCCCCCCCCCCATTTAATGCTGAAGAGTGGACCCTGTTAAGCTTGCGGAGAATTCTCTTCCTACTGACCCCCATGGAAATCTGAATTGGCCCTTGAGTTGTTTCTTAAGCCTCTCCTGACTTTGCCTCTCCGCCTCTGGCCTGTGATCTCCTCCTTGCCTTATTTGGGCTCTTTTATTTTGATCACAGTCCTGTGCTGCTGTTCTGGTCCAAAGCAACCTTCTCCCTCTTTTAGGCACCTGCCTCCTAGGCAGAGGATGCTGTAATTCGTTCTGTGTTAAGTAAGTGCAGAACTGAGTGCAGCACTGCTGGGGGGTGGGGGGGTGGGGGTTGTGTTTCGACGCTTGGGATCCTGAGGCCACTCCATTAGGAAGCTCTTAGGATCTGGAGCAGGTCACACCCACTTCATCTTCCCCCGGTAAGTTTGGGGAAGGTAAGCAAGATAGGACTTGGCAAGGGAGTGTTGTAGACAGTGGGAAACGTGCTGCTGAGTTTAGGGTAGCAGTCCGGGCCTGATTCTGGCACGTTCCGCAGGCTTCATCACCGTGGCTTGCTTTTCCACATCACCTTCTTACAGGCAGCCCACCATTTGTAAATGGCGTTCAGCAACAACCTGTTTAAATAGTCTGTGTGGTGGTCAAGCTGTGCCCAGTCGGCAGGGCTCTGAACTGCCTGGCAGCACTGTGCCCTGAGGAGGGAGGGAGGGAGGGAGGGCAAATGCCAGGCCGAGCAGAAGCCGTCTGTTCCTGGAAAGCAGACCTTGTCTAATTGTCCGCAATGAGGGGCTGGGCCGTTCCTCCTCTTCCAACAGGAGCCCCAGCAGGAATTGTGGACATGCTTGACTTTGGGATTTGGGGGCAGAAGCAGCTTCCTCATCCCCCTTCCCTTTCTTGCATCTCTTCTTAACGCTTTCTTGTTTCACTCCAGGATGAGACATCGGTGAGCAGCGAGGACTTTGACATGAGTGACTCCACATGGATGTCCGCCGACCAGCATCTTAACTCCAGTTTGAGCCCCAGCCAGGAGGAAGGGATGCGCAGTCCACAGAATCTGCACAGCCAGGAGGATGGTGAGTGTCTGTCTGTTGGACATGGGTCAGGGGAGCCGCCAGGCGGAGAACTTGCCAAACCTTCAGCTCACCGTTTTGGCCAGGGCAGAGTTTGTGGGAGGGTGGGCGTTTGGAGGTTGGCTTTGCATGGGACATCTATCAATTCTGCATTTCTTTGCATAGTTTGGCTGTGTGGAGGTTGGGCCGACCCTGGAGGCTGCCAATGTCATCGCCTAAATCCTCTGAAGGCAGCTCAGTAGCTTTTATCCTGGGATAAGAACTCCTACATTCTTTCTGTAAACTCTTAAGTAAATGACACTGTGACGGGGGTAAGTGAGTAGGGCCGGGTGTATACATGTAGCCGACCAAGAGGGTGGGGGGATCCTGGGCCAGTGGAGTGGACTGTGCCACTTTAGTCTCAGGGGGGAGGATGCCATTTTCATGTGCTCACCTATGTGTAAAAATCTCCCTGCAAGTAGAGAATAGATTGGGTTAAAATCTCTTCCCCCCCCCCCCCCGTACTAGTTTTCTGCCTGTGTGTGGGGGGGGAGGGGGAGAGATTAAAACAAATTAAGTAGAGCACTTGCAGCCTGGACTAGCTCCATCAACACATCACTTCATTCTTCTGCTTACACAGAGCAGGATAACACCATAATAAAAACTAGGGAAGGTTAACAGGCAGTCTGTGCACTGGATGTGGTGTTGCAATTTCATCTGGCCTCCAGTAGCCCTACCAAATTTTAATCAGAATGTGACTAATCCATGGTAAAAAGATACTTTGCTGACAATTTTATGTGTTAGGAAAATAAACAATGAGATAATGTGTGGCTTTCACATGGCCTCTGTTGTATGACCATGTCCTGAACGTTCCAGAAAGGCAAAAGACCACAACTTCCTGCCCGTTCACAGAACCTTTGGAGGAGTGTGTTTGTTCCTAGAGCACCCACAGACCCCTCCGGTCGATGAATTCATGCTATCAGAGTGCAAGTTTCCTTACTGCTTGGTGGTTAGGAATGCACAGTTTTCAGTTGGCTGTGTGATAGCTTGGAGCTGAAGTGGGTGGAAGAGGCTGGTTGGTTTGGACCAAACACTCCCCAGCCAACCTTCCTGCCAACACTCGAGTAAGGAAGGGGGTGCGGATCTGTGCGCTACTATGGGGATGATCCCTGGTCCTCTCTGCTGCTCCAGGGTTGGGAGAATTGCTGAGGTTGGACATACTTGCCAGAGGGGCAGCACCACTTGCCATGGAGAGTATGGGGAGTGAAAAGGGGGCACCCCACAGGTGACACCAGCTTATCTTAAAGAATCTGACTGTCCATAAAGGGGTTCAGGTTGCTTCTTTCTGCAGACTGGCATTCTTGGCCTCCAGGGATACAGAAATTGGTCATTCCTCATGTAAACAATAGCAGGATTAAATATTGTCTTAGAGATTCAAGGTTCATATTTACTAAATTAAAAAAATTAAAAATAGGGGTTTAATGCCCGTGTCGGACAGTTGATGTTTTTAAGAACTGACCGACACGGTCATTGAACCCAAATTTTTAAATTTAGTAAATGGCAGGATTGTTGTCTCTAGTGGGTGGAGTTCATGGTTGCAGAGAAAAAGTGAAACATGGGACCTATGATATTTCCACCAACGGGCAGAGATGACCATAGCTCAGTGGTAGAGCCTGTGGGTTCCATGAAGAGGCCTTGGCTTCGGTCCTCGACCTCTCCAGTTAAGTGCTTTGTTAGCAGGGCTGGGAAAACGAGGGATTCTGAGATTCTGGAGAGCTGAGGCCAATCAGGGTAGTAGGCAATAACAGAGGCGTTGTTAGGGGGGGCGGAGGCCCCCAGGCGGCGGGAGTGTCGGCGGCGGCATGGCACAAAAGCACACACACACACACCCGCATTTGTAGGCCGTATCGAGCCTGGGATGACGGGAGGATTGGCCCTCCTGGGCTCCGTACGACCCAAAAATGGCCGAAAAAAACATTGGGGAGGTTCTTTCGCACCGCACCGAATTTCGGTGGCGGTTCGGCGAAAGTGCCGTCACCCCCAGGGGGCGGGGCTTGTGGCAGCACGTGGGGAGGTGTCGACGGCCCCCCACGGGGGGTGTAGCAACGCCTCTGGGCAATAATAGGCCAGGTCTCACTCAGGAAAAGGCAATTTCTTATAGGCGAGTTGCCTGTGTAAAAATGATTTTGTGTCCTTAGAAAACCTGTTAAGGAGCCAGTGAGGCTTTGAGAACTATGTATGACAAGAGCATTGAATGTGATGTGAAGGTGGGGCAATGCATTGCTCAGTGGCACCATGACCTCTGGTGTGTTAAATAGATGTTATAAAAAAGGGAGGAGGAGTCTCTCTCAGGTTCCACAATATTAGCTGTTTCTTTGCTGCAACGTTTCCAGACAGGGCTTGTTCTTGGCGTTGTGTGGCATGTGCCCCACACTCACCTTTGTCCCACGGGGACAACTCTGTTTCTTGGGGCTGTGGAAGGACACTTCCGAGAAGATGTTGTAGACAAGAGGCTCTTGGTGCCATTTGTACCTTGAATGGAACAAAGCCAACCCCCCGGCTGGGTGATAAAATGCCGGTTACTTTGCCTTGGATCCATTCCTGAAAACCCTGTGGTTGGGTCAGGGTCCTGCCGCTCTGCATTTCCGGGCACTTGGTGCGAGGCGAGGAAGCCTTCAGTTCCAGTGAGCCAGATGGACGGCACGGCCACGGAGGGTTCGCCCTCCTCGTGCTGCTTTCCCGCTGGTTCTCTTTATCTCCCTCCACTTGGTTGCTTCCCTCCCCCCCCCCCGCTCAGTGTTCAGGATCTTATAAACCAGCCTGTCGGACTGGGGCTGCTGCTGTTTTGCTGCTGTCAACTTATTGGGGATCCGCTGCCCCCATCACCCCCGACTCACCTCCACCGTGCCCCTCCAGGGCCTCATCGCTGGTGGCGCCGTCACCCCACTTCCCCACTCCAGGGACCCCTCCAGGGCGACTGCTCCGGCTAGCGTCTGCAGAACTCCCGGCAGGGCCTAAGCTGCCACCTCTAACCCCTGCCGAGCCCAGTCTGAGTCCTCCGAGTGCTGTCAGGATCTCACCCCTGACACGAGAGGAGGACAAGGCCAGGGAAGGGGGTGGAGCCACGTCTGGGCTGGAGGAGGACTGTGGGTGGAGTAACTCATAAGAACATAAGAGCCGCCTTGCTGGATCAGGCCAAAGACCCATCTAGTCCGGCTTCCTGTATCTCACAGTGGCCCCACCAGATGCTCCCTCCGCTCCCCTGCCCTGTCTGAGGCTTATTCCTACCCCATGAGTGGGACTGGGGCAGGAGCCTCACAGAACTCTTGTCCAGCCAGTGTCAAGCTAATGAGCAAGGACACACTTAAACATATTTTTAAAATTGTGTGTCTAGTCACTTTTTGAGTTTGCACCAAAGATTCCACAGTAATGTTTTTTTTTTTCTGATATTATGCGAACGAGGAACTTACTGTTAAAGCAAAAGCTTCTGCTCCCCAGTTTTATTGCCAATTGCTTGGCTAAGTAAAAAGATCTCTGTGAAGACTCCATGCAATGTCCTCTCTCTTCTTCGGCTTGTTATAAATACAGGTGGTGGAAGGTATAAGTGGCACTTTTCACTTACAGGAAGAGGTGGAATCCGACAGGCACTCATATTTGCCACTTCCCAGCTGACCTGACAGGCAGGCCCAGGCCTGAGCCAGGCCTGCAGGCTCTTGAGTAGGACTGACCCGGCATTCAGGCTCTACCCTAAATAGGTGCCAAGGTGGAGAACTACTTCCGAGAGGGGTGCACAGGTACTCCCTGCCATGCAGGGCCTGCAGCTGGATGTGGCTCAGAATGGTGTTCAGGAAGGAACTGTGTTAATGGGGGTGGGGGTGGGGTGGGAGAGAATCCCATTGGGGTGGTGGAGGCTGCAGGTTATGAAGACGGGCGAAAGGTGAGCCGTGTGGGAGGAGGCCTACTGGGACAGGGAAGTGTTGTGTTAACTCTGCAAAGTATGTTCGCGTTTGAAAGTAAATAAGAGGGTGGAAGTGGAGGAGTTTGGGTCGAAGTTCATCTCCATAGCTGCATTTGGGCAGAGTCGGAGGGTTGACTCTTGTTCTGGTTTCCTGGAGTGCTTGAATCTCTCATTGTCCCCAGAGGCTTCTGCACGGAGGCAGCTGGAGAGGAAATGCCTGGGCTTGGGGGTGCGATGGGCCAGGGTGGGGGAGGACCCTCCCCCCTGTGTTCAAAGCAAGAAAGGGCTCTTGTCCTAGCGCCACTCCCCAGCAGGGCTCACGTTGGGGCCCTGGTCTTTCTCCTTCGGAACCGGTCTCAGCCACTGACACAACGGCGCTGGTCTTCATGGCTCCTACACCTTGGAGAAGTTTCACGTGGAAGCAGCGAGGCTCTCTTTAGTTTGAACTGGCCTGTGTAATTCATGGCTTGTGGCCCACCATGTGGAATGCAGTCTACCAGCCTGTGCTTGGCACCTCTCCTGTTTGTGCAGACCCAGGCAGGCAGCAAAAAGAGGAAGTTTATTGAGTCCCCTGCTATCCCTTGGCAAGTTAAGGAGCTGCCAGGCAGCTGTCCCCGCCCTTCTGAAAACCTCCCCACTCGCCTTCCCTGCTTTGATTGCTGCAGAAGCCGTCCACTGACTCCCATGTAGGATCAGCCCCTGCCTGCCTTCCTTACAGACCAGCTGCTGAGAAAAGGAGCCCATTCTACTGGGCCATCTTCCTTTTACGCTGGTCAAATCTGCAAGTTGTGAGAAATACAGTTAATTAAATCCAAACCAATAACCCAATCAAGCCAAACTGACTCACGGAAGGCAACAAGGCACCCAAATGGTGCAACCAGCAGGCTTTCCTTGGCCCCTAACAGGCGCCCTGCTAGAAGCCCAAGGTCACCTGGACACCAGCCACAGAAAGGGGCACGCTCTGCCTCATCCAGGCGGCCACCTCGACACTCACCCCACTGCAAACTCCCAACCCTGTCGCAGCGAGACAGGCCCTTCCAGTTGCCTCAGGGTCACGTGCAATGCATGTGCCAATCTTCTCTCAAGGCTCGTGCTTTGGTTGTGTGTGTGAGGAAGAGCAAGAAGACTTGTGATATGAACCAGCCCCCAAACCTGCTGTCTTCTTGGGTCAGGCTGTTTGACACTTTGCTCTTTGCTGGCTTTTCTGAACGCTTTGTCCAAAACCACTTGTGTGAAGAACCTTGGCAAGAAACCAAATGCAATTTGTAAAGCAGCAAGCAGTAGTATTGTTTGTAGGAATACATGGTGTGTGTCTCCTCTAGCGCTGTTTCACACAGCACTCTAAAGGTATGTTCACGGTACTGTGCTCACCAATGCTTGGGGTCAGGGCCTGCTGTGTAATTGACCACGGCTGCTGTTGTCACTCCTCCTCCTCCTCCTCCTCCTCCTCCTCCTCCTCCGTGGCAGTGGTGGAAGATGGTGGGAGGAGCTGCTTCCAGGAGGATGAGCCAGGCTGTGACTCATCCTTGGGAATGACGGACTTCTTGAAGAAGCCACTGGCAGAGCGCCGTGCCCAAAGCATTTCCTGGTAGCAAGTGATTGGCCCTGTGCTAGCCAGAATATGCTGCTCTCATTGGTACGTAGCTTCCATTGGCAGGAAGCACAGCGCAGACAGCTGTACTTTTGCCGCACCAAACATTTGAATGGTCTTATGGATTTTAATATTTTTCTTCTCCAGTGGTTCCAGGGCTGGGTCAGTGTTAGAAGCACCTCCCATCTGGGCAGGCAGGGTCAGATAATCCCAGTCTTCCTGGGAGGGGGCTCCCATGATCCCAGACTGACCTTGCCTCGAGTGCAGATAACAGGGTCTTTTGCTACTCTCCAGAGCTGCTGCTGCTGCTGCTGCTAACAACAACAACAACAACAACAACAACAACAACAACAACAACAATAATAATAATAATAATAATAATAATAATAATAATAATCGATCACATGAGCCCAACCATATCCACTATCTTCCACCATGCAGCTGGGCGGAAAGAGCACGCACCGCATGCCATTGTGGGAGGGGTGAAGTGGAAATGCGGAAGATATACCCGAGGAGATAGTATGTGGTGTCCACAGTGGCCCCTTGCTCTCCCAAATCCAGGGAATAAGGGGTTAAAACCCAGGCCTTAGCAATAATAATAATAATAATAATAATAATAATAATAATAATAATAATAATAATAATATATACAGTATTTATATACCACCTTGGACACTGGATTTCTCCTCCGACTTAATCCAAGGCGGTGTACATGGGCAGGCTGTCCTAACCCCCCTTGGGGTTTTTTACAATATATATAAACGTCCAGTCTTTCATGAACGGCTACTTTCCGGGTGGTATCCTTTTTGCAGTCTGACAATTCTGCTGGCTGGCACCTCCCACACTCGACCGACGCAGCTGGAAGCTCTTATCTCTCCTCCTGGAGGCTTTTCACAGCTTTTTGCCGGCGGCGTGTCTCGAACTTATCAAGTTCACCGGTCTTCGGGCTTTGAAGGCAGCAGCTCTCCCAACTGAGCCAGACTCTTCTGCTTGCTGGACAGCTGCAGCCACTAAAGGCAGCCAGGCCATTAAGCATAAAAGCAGCAGCACCTGGAGGCAGGAAGGGTGTGGGTTGTAGAGAGGAGCAAAGCTTGGAGGAAGGAGGGCTGGCTGACCGACTTGTGGACTAACCCCTGGACTGTCTTGAGAACCCTGCTGTGGCTTTGACCTTGGACTGGCTTGAGAAACCTGTTATGGACTTTGACTCGGACCCATAGACCCATGAGTGGAGAAAAAGGGGTGGCACAGTGGGTTAAACCGCTGAACCATGAGCTGTCGATCGAAAGGTCGGCAGTTCGATTCCCGTGACGGGGTGAGCGCTCGTTGCTTGGCCAGCTCCTGCCAACCTAGCAGTTCCAAAGCATGTCAATGTGAGTAGATAAATAGGTACCGCTTGCGAGAAGGTAAACAGCGCTCCGTGTTCCAGCCGCATGCTACGCGCTGCAGCAAGGAGAGTCATGCCAGCCACATGACCACAGAGCCGTCTTTGGACAACGCTGGCTTTTCGGCTTTGAAATGAGGATGAGCACCACACCCTAGAGTCGGACACGACTGGACTTAATTGTCAGGGGTCACCTTTACCTAATCAGCCTAGGACTCTTAAAGGGATAGGAAAGGGGAGTTTGGCAGCACAGTTGTGACATATTCTCTGCTCAGAAAGTCTTGGAGTTGGTGTTTTCTTTTTGGATAGACTCCTTTTTTCTGAGGGTAAACTGTGGGGCTGGGTGGGCAAAACCCTTGGGCAGCCTAATAAGTCCTATGCTGTAGCTTCTCCTAGGAGCATTGAAGCTGACTAAACCACCTGGCAGCCAACTTTTGATCTAGTCAGTTTCACTCCTTAGGGAAAGGTCACAGAATGAAGCTCTTGAATGGCAGGGCATTGTTTGGTGGGAGAGGGAACCTTGCGCTGGTGGGTTTTTCCCTTTCCCTTTTAAAGCGTTACATCCGTGGGTACGTTCTCATGCTTTCACACTTCAATTAAAAAAAACTTTTAAAATGTTCAGAAAGCATTCTGAGGTGGATAGGAAGAGGGTTGTTACTTGTGACTGACACGATCCAATTGGTGTGTTTTTGACAGTTGCACTGAAATATGTATAAAAAGCTTCGTGATGGTAGTTTGCAGTAGGAAGCCAGAGGTGTGCCTTCCAACTTCACTCTTGAAAAAGGGTGATGCTGTGGCATGCCACTTGTTGGGCCCCTTGCCCAGCCCTGCAAGGCTGTTCTGCCGGCTCCCAAGTGACTTCACTGCCAGGAGCTCTCGGAGTAGAGAGGGATGGCCAAGGTGAGGAAGCTACAAGGAAGCCCCAGCAGTAACAGGAATGCGACTGTAGTAAAGGGCAAGTAGCAGCACCTGCTGGCATGACATCATCTCTTGGAGATGGCCGCCGCTAACCTTCCTTATCCTTCCCCCTTTGATGTGGAGCTTGTCCCATGGGAGGAGGTTGAAGGGACAGGAGGTCCCAAGTTCAGTCCCTGCCATCTCCATTCAAGTGGATTTCAGGTAGGAGGGTTGTGAAAGACTTGATCCCCTGGAGAGTCACTGCTAGATGGAGTTGCCCAATAGCGGGCTGGATCGGACTCTGCCATCCAGCTCCTCAGTCTGTCTGAGAGTCACTCTGCTGCCACAGATTAGTGCAGCAATGACTGGGGCAGCTTCAGACTCCTGGGGCAGCAGCGCAGCTCAGATTCCTGCGAGTGCCTTCTGGCTTTCCCTAGGGACTAAGAACAGGGCAGAAGAAATAAAGATGTACACCACCGGCAGCGACGGCCCCTTCAGGACTGCTTCTAAATCTTAGAAAGGTCTAGTCTTTACACAGTAGTCTTTACACAGCCTTGGAGATGCCCCCCCTTTCCCTGCCAGCCCCCTGTTTGCTCCTGCCTGGAAGCCTTTTTTGGCTGGGTGTCCTCCTCCTCCTGCTGCAGCAAGATACTTATAAACCTTTGGCGCAGCAGAGGGAAACCAATTAGTGTTAATGGATTTGGCACCGAAGAGGTAGCAGAAAGACATTGGAAGAAAAACTTCAGAATCAGCAGGACAAGTAGAGTTCCTGTCAGGTGACTCAAGGAGTAGGACGTGGGTAACATTGTGTGTGGGTGGGCTTCTCTGCCTTCATGCAGAAACGTTGCAGCCTTCCACGTAACGGCCAAAGTGGCCTCATCTCTCTCCCAGGGAGGCTGTTACAGGTTGCCCAAGAGTAAGCAAGTGCCCAGTCACTGAGGACCAGTCAGTGGCCGACCATCAAGTGCGTTTTCCAGGATGCCTTCAGAAGCCATCTAAGTTCTGGGTGGGCATCCCGATACCCGGAAATGATTCCTGTGAGTCAGCTTTCTTGCCCCAGCCACAGAATCATCTCTTATGTTCACATTTGGGACCCTGGCATTCCTTGCTGGTGGCCATCTTACAATGTCATGACAATTATTATTAGAACTGGTTTATTTGCATAATACCACACACATAATGCCAAGTAACATTCAAGGGCCTTTGCATAAAAAAAATGACTGTTTTTCTTTTAAGAAAAGGGAAACCCAGAAAGTAAAGCAACAGAGATAGCAAGCTTTGAATACCAGCCAAGGGGGAGGCAGAAGCAGCGGATGGCGGTTTCTTCTTGTGGGCTTCCCAGGTATACATGCTTGGTTGCTGTCTCCTGTTTCCCACCCGGTGCCTCTGGGACGCCCACAAGCATGAGAGAAAGGCATGCCCCATCATTGCTTCCCTGCAGCTGGCGTCCAGAGCCACTAACGGCGCAATCCTGAGTAAAGTTCCGCCTGCGGAGCGTGCACTTCCCAGGCAGGGGGTGTTGTAAATGCATCATAAAGCGCGGAGAGTAAGGCCTGCCGGCGCAGAGGTCAGCAGGCCTCTCTCCGCCACGGAAACCTCCTGCACCCACCGGCGGGAGTAGGGGCGGGCGGCAAGGGAGGGCAGCAGTTGGCCAAGCCGGCACAGGAGGAGGTGGGGATGTCAGCTGCGATATCCCTGTCCCCGTTCCTGGGCTCAGCGGCCATTACACGGTCACCTCAGATTTCTGCCCGCTCGATAGCTGGTGGACTTCCAAGGAGGCCCATCGTGACCTCCCAGCCTTACACTGGGGGAAGAGGAGGAATGTCCCCTTCCCCCGAGGAGACCCCGGGCTGCGCCAGAGTGCCCTGGGAAGGGCATAGGATCCTGCGGCTGGCCCTTTGCACCGGCCACGGATCTTTGCACAGGGTTGCGCTGTGAACCCGGAGGCATATGACTAATAGCCGTTGATACACTTGTCCTCCATGAGTTTGTCCGGTCCCACTTTTCAAGTCACCTAAGCTAGTGGCCATCCCCACATCTTGCAGCAATAGATTCCGCAGACTTTTGTCTGTCCTCAGGAAGTCTCAAGCATATCTCTCTTGCTTTTTTTTTTCCAAGCTAAAAGCACCTTCGTAAGAAAGGTGCGCCAGCCTTCTGATCATTTTGGTTGGCCTTTTTTGGCACCTTTTCCAGTCCTACAATATCCTTCTTGAGATGTGACTACTAGAACTGGACATGGTATTCAAAATGTGACTACACCAGAGGTGTATACAGGGGTCTTTTAATGTTAGTAATCTTATTATTGACTTGTGTCATACTCATACTGCCTCCTAGCATGGAATTTTGCCTTCATCATCATCATTGCCACAGCCTGGACTGACAGTTTCACTGAGTTATCTTCCATGGCTCCAAGACCTCTTTCCTGGTTAGTTACTGACAGCTCAGATCAGTACATATGTAAAGTTGGGATTTTTTGCCCCAGTGTGCATCACGTTGCACATCTTGTCACTGAACCACATTTGCCATTTGGATATCTGTTCTCTCAGTTTGGAGAGGTCCTTTTGGAGCACTTCACAATCTGCTCTTATTTTTGCCACCCTGAATAATTTGGTATCATCTGCAAACTTGTCCACCTTGATGGTTACCCCAACTCCAGACCATTTTGGAACAAGTTCAAAAGCATCAACCCCACAGTAGATCCACGGGGGACTCCACTTCTTTCTTCCCACCTATGTGACAATTGCCCATTTATTCCTACTCTCTGCTTCCTGTTCTTTAACCAGTTACCAATACATAAAAATACCTCTGTCCTTTTATTTTAGGACAGTTTATGCAGGAGCCTTTGGTGAGGGACTATGTCAAAAGCTTTTTGAAAGAATTGCCTCCATCCACATGCCTGTTGACCCTCTCAAAGAGTTCTAGAAGATTGGTGAGGCAGGACTTACCTTTACAGAAACCATGCTGATTTTCCTTTAGCAAGTCTTGTTCTTTATTCATATTTTTATCCTTAATTATATTTTTCACCAGTTTTACCCAGAACAGAAATTAAGCTGACTGACCCGTAATTGTAAAATATCGATACATTGGCTATCTTCTGGCACTCTGCCACGGAGAATAATTTTGAAGGACAAATTACATATATATTTTTAGAAGATCAGTGGTTTCACATTTGAGTTCCTTAAGAGAGCTCTTGGGTGGATGCCATATGGTTTGTTAATTTTAATTTGTCAGTATGCTCTAGAACAGTGGTTCTCAAACTGGTGGTTCACGACCCACCAGGAGAACCGGAAACGTCTGCTACCACCTTAAGGGCGTGGTGACCTCCTCGATGGCGGCGGCGGGGCTTCTGGGATCGCACAGTTGCCAGGGAAAAAAGGTCTGTTTTTAGTTACTGAAGGTTGCTCCAACCCCCCGGTGGGTGCGGGGACCCTCGCAACCCCCTCTGTGGGCCTCCTTGCTCCAATGCGATCGAGAAATGGGTCTCGATTGCATCAGAGCGATGATCTGAAGTGCAGGGAGGCCCGCGGGGGGGGGCCTGCACCCTCTGGGGGGGCTGGAGCACCCCTCAGTAAGTTAAAGTCCTTTTTCCCCAGTGGAGGCACAATCCTGGGAGCGCTGCCCCCGCCAACACTTACAGCTCCCCCTACTCGGGGGAGTACTTTGATAAACGCTGCTCTAGAACCTCCTCTCGTCATTTCTATTTAACTCCATTGTTCAGAGTCCCTCTCTGAGAAGGTGTGTTCAGACATGGGTATCTGTCGTATGTCTTCTGTAGGTAAGACAGATATAAAGGATGCATTCACCTTCTCTGCAACCTCCATATCCTCTTTAGTAAAAGGTAAAGGTATCCCTTGACAATTAAATCCAGTCGTGTCCGACTCTAGGGAGCGGTGCTCATCTCCGTTTCAAAGCCGAAGAGCCAGCGCTGTCCAACGACGTTTCCATGGTCATGTGACCGGCATGACTCAACACCAAGGCGCATGGAACGCTGTTACCGTCCCGCTGACGTGGTACCTATTAATCTACTTGCAATTTCTTGCTTTCGAACTGCTAGGTTGGCAGGAGCCGTCGCAGGGATTTGAACTGCCCACCTTTCGATCGACAGCTCATGGTTCAGTGGTTTAACCCACTGCGCCACCCGCTGGCCTTCCATTTTATTCCCTCATTTTCCAGTGATCCAACTGCCTCCCTGGCAGATTTCCTTCTTTTGATATTTTAAAGACATTTTTATTGTTTGCCTTGATGTTTTTTAGTCATGTGTTCTTCATATCCCTTATAGTCTACTTCCATTTTTTTGCCAGCTTGTGTTCCTTTTTATTCTCCAGCAGGGTTCTTTCTTGTGACTTTTTTTACAGGCATTTTAGTAACACCCCCTAGCTTTACTACTACTACTACTACTACTACTACTACTACTACTACTACTACTACTACAGAATAGATACTTTAGAACAACAAGGAAGACAAGAGGTCCTGTCCCGGAGGATATGACAACCTGCTGTCTTATGATCTGTTTTTAATTGTAATAATGTTTTAAATCAATTTTTTAGATGTTGTTTTTATTAGTTTTTGTTAACTGTTTTTTATTGTTTTGAAACTATTATGTATGTATTTTTATGGTATTGTGTTCTTTTCTGTTGTAAGCCGCCTTGGGTCCCTTCGGGGAGAAAGGCGGGATAGAAATATTGTAAATAAATAAAATAAATAAGTTTCCACAGTGGTAAGGCAGGCAGTGGAAGTAAACAGAAGTTAATATGCCTTCAGCTCAGTTAGCCATATGCAGGTTCTGTAGGGGTCGAGGACTATGGGGTTAAGGAGCCAAAGACTCCTCAGAAGAACTGAGTTTTGAGGGAAGATTTGGAGGAAGAGGGAGCGGTGGTGGCGCACAGATGTGCTGGGAAGGTGCTTCTTCCGGTGTAAGGAAAGGGCAGCAAGGGCGAAAGAGCAGGACTGGCAGGGGATCCTTTAACTGTCTGCGCAGGTGGAGCTGGAGGACAAACATTGGCAGGCAGGCAGGCAGGCATCAGAATTCTGGAGGGGAGAAGGGGGCGAGACCCTGGGAGGCCTTGGAGGTCAAGAAGACGTTGTGCTGGTTCTAGGAATGGAGAGGAACCAGGGTGGGGCTTTAGGGAGGGGTGTCATCATCCGGTTTGAATTGTGCAGATTTGCAGGAGTGAAATGCTGTCTTTGCTTTTGGCTTCCTTCACTCTTCTCTCCGAGCTGCAGCCCAGCCAAGCTGGTCTTGGTGGCTCCAGTGTGGGCAGTGAGAGAGGAAGAGCTGGTAGGCGACTAGCACGGGGAGACACCTTTCACTTACAGAGGAAAGAAGACCTCAGGACAGTGCCCCGTTGTCCCTTCTCCCTCCTCGCTGTGGTCACGTTGAGTGTAACATTGGCAGCTGTCTGCCTCTGTGAAGGTACCCACAGAATTTATACTCTTGGGGAAGAGGATGGAAGGCTGGCACTTTGCGATGTGGCAAGGGTTGCATTAACAAAGGGCGTTAGGAAGCAGCCCAGAAGGAAGGCCTCCATGATTCCGTTCTTCCCAGCAACTCTTGTGGGGCTCAGTCTGTGGATGTTTTGGGGCGGCAGCGGCCTCGCGCACATGCGGAGGCGAGGGTCGGGGGGACGGGACCCTTTTCAGTTTGTGCTTCTGCTTGAAACTGGTGACTCTCCCTCTTCGCTGTGGCTCCCCTTCAGGTCCTCGCGTCGAATTCGCTCTTCCAAGCCTGTCCCGAGCTGCCTGCCTCTCCTCTCATTCCTTCCGCAAGTGAATAATTGATGGCACTTTGTATTGTACCAGCTGCTGTTACACAGAGATGCTTGTGGGATGCTTTGCAAGCTCTTGCCAGCCTGTTTCAAGCCAGACCAAGTTCTGTACCACAGTGGGGGATGTTTCTCTGTGGAAACGGACTTCCTTTTCCTTCAGACAGGGAGAACCCATCAGAGGGGATGAAGCCGCTCCAGAGGCGTCTGAACCACAAGCAGTGAGGGACTCATCCCCGCCTGTTCGGGTTGTCTGCCTGGGCTGCCCAGGAGAAAGCAAAAACTCAGAATCTCCCCCACGAGTATCCTGGGTGGTGATAGGCGGATTTTTCTAGAGCCCTTGAGAACCCTGGATGGTGATTGGTGGGGCTGCCACTGAGGGAGGGCCTGTTGCCCTGCTGCCTGGTTTTCCGTGGGCTCATTGTTCTTCAAAATGAAAAGAGGTTTTTGTCTCCATGCTGGCGATGGGACAGGAGGAAGAACAATTTGCCCTACTATACATGTAATTTTACTTTCCTCTTGGATGGAAACTTGCTTCCCCCCCCCCCGTCCCCCGTCTGTTCAAGTCAGACCCTGGAGCAGAGCAGAGCCCCTTCTTGCTGCCTGCCAGGGAGCAGGTGCTGGAGATCACCCCGAGATCACCTCCCTGATCTCGGCAGACCCTACACTGCAGCAGCAAGGATCAGCCAGCTGCCTCCTCCACAAGTGAACGCCTATCCCTGATTCGTTTGCAAAATAAAATGCCTGGTGGGGCCCTGTTTTCCCTCCCTCTGCACCACACACTGTGGCCTCCAAGAGCCATTTTGCTCTGCCTCAGTATTTTGTCTTAGTAGCATTGTAGACCGGACACGGCTGCAGTGGGGATGTCTCTGCCGGCTCTGTCCCCTGTGTTCCCGTCCCCGTCCGTCCGCCTTGCCTAACGCAGCAGCGTGGACTTGGTAGCTGTCATGTCGTCAGCCTGAACAAAAGAGTGATGATCCCACCCCCACCCCCCACGTGTTGGGCTGTGCAGGTGCCTTGGGGTGGAGGGGGGCTTTCAGCACAAGACTGAGCCTCCCCCTCTGATCGCTGCCCCTTATTGCATCCAGCCTCGAGCAGAGTCTGTCTTTAGCCCTGGGAGCTGCGGCCTTTCCTGAAAGACAGACGGAGAGCAGTTTGGGGGGGGGAAGCAATGTTTGGATGATCATCTCATCTGCTCCTGGTCCCTCTGTGCTCCGTGTCCGACAGTGTCAGTTTGCACACTGGTGTTTGGTCTGTCAAACTGTGGTTTGTTCTCATGCTTGGAAATTGATAGCCTCTTCCCTATGAGCACAGTCTGACTCCTGGCTGTGTGTGGAATAGCAAGGGGCAGGAGAAAATGGTGCTAATGAAATAAAAACACATAACACCGCTTTCTGCTAAGAAAAACAAATTGTGAAAAAATTAACATAAAATAAAACCATGTAATTTTGCATCATTCTTCATCTGCTGACACTGTACAACCTATACCACCTACCTAGTACACTTTAACAGCCCAATCCTGCCTAAGGATTCGCCGGGCAGCCAAGGCCACCCGCCGGATCTTGTGTTCCGCCGCGGGCAGTCTCTCGCCTGGCGGAAAGTCTACTCGGGGAAGGGGATGCTCATCCCCTTCCCTGGGTGTAACTGGCGCTGGGGCCAATCGGCCTCCTCGCTGGCGGAAATTGCTGACGGAAGTCGGAGAAGGCCATATAACGGCCCACCCGCGCGGCAGGGGACAGGATTCGGCAGAAGCTGGCCCCCTCCCGGAGCGGCTGGGCCTATGGCCACCCTCCATTTGCCCCCGATCTGCCCCCCCGCCCGCTGGATCCTTACTTGGGTCCAACGGCGGTCCTTCGGGCGCTCGGTCGGCGGAGCAGGGGAGGCTGGACTTGCGCCAGCCTTCCCTGCTGATGAGTCGTTGAAAAACCCTAACCCCTAACCCTTACTAACCCTAACCCTTACGGCACTTTTACGACATCTTCGGGTGGCGGAATGCTCATTCCGTCGCCCGACTCAGCGCTAGGATTGCGCTGTTAAAGTGGTTAGAATTGATAAAAATGGGGGATGTTCAATGAGGTTTACTCATGGGGAAATGTGTATAGGATTGCAGCCCGAGTGATATAAATGATGGCAATGTACGGGTAGCGAAGAGTGATGGAGGGCCAGTGTGAGTAGCAGTGCGATCAGGATCGAATGGTGATTTGTAAGCAAGGGTTTCTGATGCCCAATGGTAGAACAACTGCAACAACCAAAAGAGACAAACTGCAATTATGTTGTGGAACCTCAGGAAGCGTGAAGGAAAATCAGGAGTGGTTTTATGTGTGAATGGGTGTGTGTTCAGTTCTCAGTACACTTGTCTGACGGATTGTGCGCTCGGAGGTACCCGGGTTCCCAGTCCTAAGCCTCCACCTGCTGCCCCTCTGAGCTGCTGTCTTGCACCCGGCTCTGGGCGATGAGCCTCAAGCCAAAACCAAGAGGCCCGCCAGCCTCACGCCTGGAGGCTGCCTGCCTCTGCGGTACAGCCATAGTCAACCAATGCATGTCAGTTAATCTGGCGAAACCATCCTGCTGTGGTGCCAGGCAGGCATTCCAGAGTAGGGCTGAAGACCCCTCTCAGTCTCCGGCATGACATGGGTGAAGTTGGCCTCCTTTCCCTGCTCTTTAGCCAGCCTGACTGTGGCCTGAAAGGCTGATCTGAGTAGACCCTCTTCATTCCACGAGGGCCGGCATAGCAGAGGAATCGTCCCAGCTGGCAGGTTCTTCTTGGGGTTTTCTTGTGACTCTAAAGGGGCCACCTCTGGCTTCCCCACAGCCACTGGTTATTTGTGGCAGGGGCAGCATGAAGCCCGCTCCTCCGGGAAAGGGGCCAGGGGATCTTCCCTCTGCTCTGCCAGCGTCGCTGGATTAGCCCAGTCCACCGCTGCAGCAGCAGCCTCTACCACCACCGTGTGCTTTCAGGGCTCAAGCTGCAGCAGTCCGGGGGCTGCTGCTAATCCACAGAGAAGCCAAGGAGCGAGCCAGCGAGGAGCAGTCCCAAGGCAGCCCACGCGCCCTCCGATTGGCCTACAGGGAGGCCTGCCATTGGCCACGCACAAAGGAGAGGCTCTGTTGCTGTGGCAATGCCTGGGCTCACTGTGCAGCCCGGCGGCAGCAGCAGGAATAATTCTCCTTAATCCTTTGGAGAGGCATCATTGGATAAGGTCGGGAGGGAGCCTCCCTCCAGGAAGGAGCTGAGCAGGGGGAGGGACAGCCTCTCAAACCGTCAGCCCGGCTCTTCTTCCCCCCTCCTCCTGCCCGGGGAGGCCTACCCCCAGTGCAGTGGCAAGGGGGAGGGGTCCCAGGCTAGTAGATCCAGACCGGCACTGGGTACAGCATGGACGAAATTCTTCTCCCTCTCGCACAACACCAGAACCAGGGGACTAAATGCACTAAAATGGAGTGGAGGGAGAGTTAGAACGGACAAAAGAAAATATTTCTTTACCCAGCGTGTAATTAATCTGTGGAACTCCTTGCCACAGGATGTGGTGATGGCGCCTGGCCTAGATGCCTTTAAAAGGGGATTGGACAGATTCATGGAGGAAAAGACCATCACAGCTTACAAGCCGTAAGCAACCCCCTGGTTTTAGTAATAGGCCGCTATCTCTTAATGCCAGATGCAAGGGAGTGGTGACAGGATACAGGTGTCTTGTGTGCTCCCTGAGGCATCTGGTGGGGCCACTGTGAGATACAGGAAGCTGGACTAGATGTGCTTTTGGCCTGATCCAGCAGGGCTCTTCTTATGTTCTTATGTTCTGATGTCATGTGCCAGAGGGGGCAGAGAGGGTGGCCAGAGCCTTGTCTGCTGCCCGGGAAGCAAGCAAGCACCTTGTCTGTTTTGCATATACACAAAGAGGCGAGGCGAGGCCAGTCTTGACCGCCTGTTCTGTACGGAGGCAGCTGGCAAAGGAGGGAAATGAACAAGACCAGCTCTCCTTCTAAGCTGCTATCGCCTCCCCAGCACAACAAGAAGTGGCCTCCTAGCCCCCCTCTGTTGGAACGTGCCAGGAGTAGAGGAGAAGCTCTGGGGCGGAGGGGGCTTTCATTTCCTGCTGCCGCACCGCATCCCCTCGGCGTTGCTTGGGCAGCGATGAGGCTGGGTTGAGAGAAGCAGCCGTGGGCCAGGCCAGAGGCGCCACCCAGGGATCCTGGCATGACTGAATGCATAGGGCTGTGAGGTGGGTTCGTTGGCAGTTTTCTGTGGACCGCTCTGGCTGGGGGCTCCTGAGCAACACTTTCAAAGAGTCCCACTGCAGGAGGTGCCATTTCCTTGTAGTCTTCATGGCACTTGATTCCTGGCGCTGAACTGGGTCCCTGCTGCTCGGATTTGGGGCTTTCCCCATAGAGATGCCAGGGCAATGCTCACTACTCCACAGCTTTCGCTTGGCCTTTGTGCCCCCCACCCCACCCCCAGGACATGCTTTCTTTTCCTGCTCACGAGCAGATCAGGGTGGTGGTCTGTTTAGTTGCTGCCCAACCCAGGAATTCTGGAGTGTTGTGGCTGAGCATGAAAGTTCTGGAGGTCCGAGAAACTGAGCACATAATCAGACCCTCCCCCCTTTTCCTAGGACTAAGCTCCATTGAACTCAGTGGGACCTTTTCCTCCGTAAACCTGCACAAGAGTACACCATTAACGGTGCAATCCTCACTAACTATATGCAGCCATATCCTGAAGCCCATTCCAGCGAGGCCTGTGAACACCTCAGGAGAAGGGGATGTTCGTTCCCTGAATGTAGGGCTACCCGGGGCCTATGGGCCTCCTCGGATGTATGCCAGCTCTGAAGCTGGTGTGCATCCGAGGTGGTGGAGTAAGGCCGGGGTATCGGCGGAGCACATCGCCAATATCCCCGCCCTCTTGCAGCCCAGGCCAGCCAATGGCCCTGGCTGCCCCTGCCTGCCCTCTTCCCACTCCTGCGCCCATCGGCACTGGACTTACCATCATCGGTGGGGGCAGGATCCAGAGGGCGGTGGAGTGAGGGCCATGCCAGTGGCCCTTACTCCCGAGTCGTCGCAAACATGCTTTACGGCACGTTTGCAACACTTTAGAGCGGCAGAGTGCATGCTCTAAAGGTACACAGGATTGTGCCGTAAGCCTGCAATCCTAGGCATACTTCTGAGGAGACCTGCATAGGGCTGCACTGCTGTTTTCTGTCTCTTTGGATCTGGCCTTTGTGTTCCCCATAGTCTTATCTGCTGTGCTTGCTGTTGCCCTCCATTGTAAGAAACAGATGCCAGATAAACTTTCAGACTGATTCCGTGTGGTCTGGCTTGCTGCTGGAGTGCTCTCTCAGTCCTCCCCCCTTTGCTGTGAGGGGCCAACTGAAGTCCTCTGGTCAAAAGGGGGCCCTTCCCTGGATCCTGGGGTTCATCAGTCACATTGTGGGTGCAGCTACTGGGGGTGACAGCATCTCTGCTCGCTCCCTGAGTCACCTTGGGCTCGTCAACCTCCCTCAGCCTAAACCACCTCACAGACATGTTGTTATGTTAAAACAGGAGAAACCAAAGCCAGTCCCCCCTGAGCTCCTTGGAGGAAGGTTTTAGCGCATGATTTGGACAGGAGATGTTTTCTTTGGGACGGGGGAATGACGTCCTGTACCAGTAGTGAACAAGCATTGCCTTTTCTTCTGGGTGGGGTCTCTTGTCCTGAAATTGAAAAATTGAGCCTCCCTCCTTGTGGCTGCAGGTGAAAGGAATGAGGGGTGGTGTTGGATCAGCAGTTCGCTTGCATCCCCCAGACCCGCGGTTCTCCAACTTGCTGGGGCCGCGCCCCACTTCCTGGCACTGCTCCCTTGTCACTCCGGCATCCTCAGAAAGGCTTCCCGATGCAACTGGAAGTCGTGTAGGCGAAACCGGAAGTGAACTCCGGGTCACTTCCAGAGGCCTTCCGAGGCCCGCAGAACCCTCCGGAGGCCATCCCCGGGGCAGAGCGATGATGGAGCAGCCCCAGGAAGTGGGCAGGATCCCAGAAGTGGGTTCTGGTTCCTTCTGTTTGGCTCCAATTTGGAGCCCAGCGGAGGCAAGGGCGGGCGGGCGGGCGGGCCCAACTCACGACCCACTTCCGCCTTGAGCCGCGACCCACACTTTGAGAAGCCCTGCCCCAGAGCATATGTACTTGGGACTCCCAGCCTCGATAAGTTGCCTTGTTACTACACTGTTAACGGTGAGTTCCCCATCTATTCACTGGCTGATGGACGGAATGGGGATTCTCGTTAATTTCTCCAGATTTATTTATTTAAAGAATTGGTATCCCGCCTTTCTCCCAGCAAGGGCACTCAAGGCGGCTTACAACGTGAAAATAAACATGTACAATAAAATAAACAGATGAGCTGCTTGCTTGTGTATGTGGCACCTGGCAAATGAGCTGGGACAAAGCGTGTGCCAGGCGTGAGAGAGCGCAATGGGGAGCGTACAGAGTTCAAGTGCTGAGGCAGAAGGGAGAAATGCAGCAGGCTCTTAACTGGGGCATAGACCCATGGAATCGGACCCTGGAGACCCGGCAGCTGCTTCAGCACCCATGACTGCTGGCTGCCCAGCCTCTGCTGGAAAACCTCCTGCATCTGCACAAGGCAGGCGGTCCCAGTGCCAGGCAGCTCTTGGCGGCGTTAGGAAAGGCTTCATGTCTGACCTAAAATCTCCTTTCCTGTGGTCTCGACCCATTGTTTCCTGTCCTGCAGTCAGAAGACACCGCCGAGAGTCAGTCCTCCCCTTCCTCTCCCGGACGGCCCCTTCCGCTACTTGAAGACGGCTCTCCTATCTCCCTCATCTTCTCTTCTCCTGGCGAAACAGACCGAGCTCTTTTAACCATTTGTCACAGGACTTTGTCTGCAGCCCCCTCACCCTCTTAGTTGCCCCCTCCTCGGAACCTGCTCCATCTTCTCAACATCCCAAGTGAGGCCTGACTGGTGCAGAGTGCAGGGAACCTATTACTGCTCATGACCCAGACTCCAGAAGCATAGCTGGGGGGGCGGGGGAGGCAACAAGCAGGGGGGTTGACAAAGCGGCCGGGGGGGGGACAACCACGCTGTTTTGGCGGCGGGAACAGTGGGCGGCAGAGAAGGCGATGGGTTTGGCTCACCCTCCCGCCCTGTGTCTCCAAAGGGAGTTGCGGCCGTGACGTCACGGGGGGGGGGGGAGCATCCCTACGTCACTGCTGGACGCCGTGGGCCCTGCATCGCCCTGTCCTGTGCGGTCAGATTGGGAGGGAAGCTGTTGATGGCAAGGGACAGAAGGGCCCCCAGGGGAGCCATTGGGAAGAGAGGAAAGCAGCCCTCCCTCCCTCCCTCCCTCCCTCCTTGTGTGCCCCTCCTCAGCCCGGCCGAGTCACTGGGTCCTGTCTATATAACAAGGACAGAGGGTTTTTTCAACACTAGTGGCCTGACCCCAATTGTCCGGCCACCTGGGTGAGGAAGCAGGCAGCAGGAAGTGGGGGGCCACCAGCTGCAGCTCCTTTGTTTGGCACCCAGTTTGCAGCTTGTGCAGGAAGCAGCTTTCCGCAAGCCCATCACCCTTTCCTCCCTCTCTGAACAGCATCTCGTGAAACCCAAGGATTTACTGTGGCGCGGAGGAGGGGAGGGGGAGGGCAGGCTGCGAGGCTCCCGTGGCCGAGTGTGTTGACCTCCCTTTGGAGACTAGGCTGCCCTGCAGTTCTCTGCTGGCTCCAGGCATGTCGAAGGGACTCTGGGTGGGGGTTAGCGGGAAGGAATTGGTCCACCTGCTTGCATCGGCCTCAGAAAAGCACTCGAGAGCAGAGACCCAGTTGAGTCTCCGCTGTAGTGCCACAGGCTGGCTGGCAGCATGTGAGAAGGGGGGGGGGGCTGCATTGTCCTGAGGACGCATGAATGTATGTCGGAGCATGGGGCTCCAGAAGGATCTCTTCTTTGGTGCCCCAAGTAACAGCCGGGGGGGGGGGGGCTGCTGCTGCTGCATGGTGGGAGATATGGGCGGCAGGCAGAGACAGACTGCGCTATGCGAGACGCCACCCGGCCCCTGCGCTGGGGAGCACAGGGAGAACCTGCTCTGTGTGATGGATGCCAGGCAGGGAACAAATGTGTCGGGGGGGGGGGTAAGGCACGTAGGCGATCACCATGGGAACCAGGGGAGTAGCAGAGCCTGGCAGCGGTGGGGAAAGGGCAGTGGAGGTGGTGGTGGTGGTGCACCCACACGCCGGGTGGGGTGGCGTTTGTATGGGAAGGCCGGACTCTCGAGGAGCCAGGCCCCAGAGGCAGCGCAAATGGCTGGATGCAGGAAAGAATGAGAGGCCGTGGCTATGTAAAAGAGGCCTCCTCCTCTTCCTTACACAAGGGGGAAGCGAGAGCGAAAGGGTGCCTTGCCCAAGGCTGCACAGACAGCTTCAGGCTGAAGGGACGTCTCCTGGCTCCAGCACTCTGACTGCTGACCACATTCTCCCCCCCCCCTCAGCACCAGCATAAGAACTTGAGGAAAGCGCTGCCGGATCAGGCCAAAGGCCCATCTTGTCCACTGGGAAACAGGGCGCTAGACTAAGTGGGCCTTTGATCCAGCAGGATTTTCTACATGTTCTGAGGTTCGACCGGATAGGAATTTGTCCAAGCAGAAGGGACAAGGCAGGGGAGGTGACCCTGGGATCTCCCTCGTGTCCGTCTCCTTTCATCCTTGTGTGGAGCTTCCTCGCGCACTCACCTGCCGCCAGGACTCTCTTCTGTGGGGCTACCTGAAGCCCTGCTGCTCCGTTTGCTCTCGCGTCCGCCCGGCATGTGCACGCACACCGCACAGCCCCCCACACATGAAAGTGAAAGTGCTGAGAGAGATGTTTGGATATATACTTTCTGTGGTGGATATATACAGTACATATACAGTATTTGGTCTCACTTTCACCTCTGGTCAAGAAGGTTTTGCAGGTTTTTGAAACAGTACAGAAAACCTACCAAGCCTGTTTACCTGAAGCAAAAGTGGGATGAGTGTCGCAAGCTGCAATCCTTCTTTCACTGGCTCTGAAAAAGGTCATTTCTGTCTCCAGGCTAAGATCTGTGATCCTATGCATGCTTACCTGGGAGTAAGCACCATTGAACACAATGGGACATACTTCTGAGTAGACACACATAGGCTTGCTCTGTGTTTTTACCAATGTAGCAAACACAGCTTACTCGTAATGTAAGAAGAGCCCTACTTGATCAGTCCAAGGGCCCATCTAGTCCAGCTTCCTGGATCTCACATCATCCCAACAGATGTCTCAGGGAGCAGTCAAAACAACAAGATATCTGGCATTCAGAGACAGGCTACCCCTAAAACCCCCAGGTTGCATACAGTCATCGTGACTTGTAACCTGTGATGTATTTTTCCTCCATAAATCTGTCAAATCCCCTTTTAAAGGCATTGAGGCCAGGTACCGTCACCACATCTTGTGGCAAAGAATTCCACAGATTAATTACGCTCTGGGTAAAGAAATATTTCCTCTTGTCGGTTCTAACTTTTCCACTGCTCAATGTTAGTGGATGTCCCCTGGTTCTGGTATTGTGCAAGAGAGAAAAGAACTTCCTTCTATCCATTCTATCCATCCCATGCATAATTTTCTATATCTCAATCGTGTCCCCACCTTTGTAGACTGAAGAGCCTCAAATGTTGTAGCCTTTCCTCATAAGAGAGGTGCCCCAGCCCACTAATCATTTTGGTTGCTCTCTTCTGTACCTTTTCCAGTTCCACTATACAGTGGGACCTCGGTATCCGCGGGGGTTCTGTTCCCGGAACCCCCGCAGATACCAAAAACCGCATAGAATCAAATCCACGGTGGGGGTGGCACCACAGTACCTTATTTTTCAGCTGCGCTGGGCCCGTCACCACTTCTCGGCTACCACAGGCCTTCTCAGTAGCCCAAACTGCTGCAAGCAGTAAAAAAGAAACGTGATCAAAAGCGACTTCTGGTTGCGACGTGAAAGTGGAAGTTGTTTTTGACCGCATTTGTTTGTTGTTGTTTTTTAACTTCATATGAGTTGCCAGCACTAGCAACAGGAAAATCCCCCAGAGCTATCAGGGGTCCATATGTATCCATAAACCTCTGGGTGTGGACCATACAAATTGGTCCCCTACCCCTGCAGATGTAAGGAGCCGCCTAAACCCTGTCAGGAAGCAATCTGTCCATGATAAGGAATGATCTTCATCTTCCTCACGATGACATCACCACCCACCTGCCTGGCGGTAAAAAGACCTGGTCTGACATACGTCCCGCCACATGCATCAGGGTGGACATTAATTCAGAGAGGCCCATAGTCGCCATAGCAGCCGTAAAATCCTGAGCCACCCCTGGACCAGGGGCTGTGGCGTGGACAATGGACCCCCCCCCCCAGCACCAGCAGCCAGAGCCACTCAGAGCACCGTTCCAGAAACCCACTCAGGGAGACTGTTGGCCAGCAGGGAGGGCAGAATCCAACCCAGCCCCAATTCAAACCCAGTGAGCCGCTGGACAGCTTACCCGGAAAGGGTGGATGGCGTCATGACCGAGTATCGCAACTCTGCCTTCCTGCCCCTGCAGCCTTGAAACCTGACGGACAGACCCGGGAGAAAGCAACCTTGTTCAGCCCATAAACAGGCCAGGACCAAGTCCTACATCAGGCTGCTCTTACGGTGCTATTCACTGACCTGCTATTTAACAGCAGCTTAGAAAAGCCCTGCTGGATCAGGCCACAGGCCCACCTACTCCAGCATCCTGTTGCCTCTGGGAAGCCAAACTATTCACAAGCAGGAGTGGAGGCAGACGCCTCTGCCATCCTTGCTGGATCTGGTGTAGCCATCGTTAGACCTGTCCAGTCCCCTTTTTCATCAGCTAAACAGCCCAAAACGCAGAAGAAGCCCTTATCTCATCATAAGTAATGTGTTCCAGCCCCCTGATCATTTTGGTTGCCCTCTTTTGCACCTCTTCCAGCTCTGTAATATCCTTCTTGAGATGTGGCAACCAGAATTGGACACAGTATTCCAAATCTAGCTGAAAGAGAAGAGAAAAAGCACCCAAAGAAACACACACACACACACACACACACACACACACACACACACACACACACACACACACACACCGCCCTGCCCCCCAGGGCAACTCTTTGGGGACCTGGGCATTTGCCCCTCCCCCAGACGTTTTAGCTTTTATGAATTTGTCCTTGCCATCCATTGTGATTTTTTTTTTTTTTGCTTCTTGATGCTGGTGGGAAGTTCCCTAGATGGAATGATCCAACCCCTCTGTGACCCACACGCTCATTGGAAGTAAGAGGACACGCAGTCAGAGCCTTAGGGGCCTGAGGGCAGATGGACAGGTGTGTGGATATCTGCCTTCAGGAGGGAAGGAGCCGAAACTGCCAGATATATTCACATTGCTGGGCCTGCCTCCCACATAGTTATCAGATGAGGCATTGCAATTGGGTAATACTTCTATTAGGACCAACTAAAAGAATGCAAAATGTTGAGTAGCAACTTCAGAACTCTTCATCAGACTGGGAGTCAAGCAAGTCCACAAACAATGCGTGGAGGGGGGTGGCTTTGTTTTGTGTGTGTGTGTGTGTGTGTGTGTGTGTGTGTGTGTGTGTGAGAGAGAGAGAGAGAGAGAGAGAGAGAGAGAGAGAGAGAGAGAGAGAGAGAGGAGGCAGGCTTGTTACCGCTTGGGGAGTTCTTGACATTCCTGTGATTTAAACCTGTGGCTTCCTTGCTTGGATCCTAGGATCCAAGTACACTTTTTTTTACCACGTTCTCGATCTTTTCTAACAGCCGGATCAGTCGTCCTACTGCAGACTGCGGCCATGGCGGGAGCAGGGGTTTAACTCAATCCCCCGTCCTGATCTGGATTGTCAAGAAGCTGTGGGGAAAACGCTCTATTGGCGCCAGTGTGAGATCTTTTCCTAGGCTAATAGCAACCACAGGGGGCTAGTGTTAACCCCCCCCCCCCAACTGCTATTTAACATTGATATACAAGCCGCAATGTTACGCACCCGGAGGCCTCTGCTGCTTCAGGCAGTGCCAATGTACACTGGAATTGCAAGGAGGCTGAATATTTCTTTTGGGGAACGCAGAGCAGAACGTGAAGCACAAGGCAGGATCTGGCGCCTGACGGCGTTTTCTCTTTGCAGACGACTCCTCGTCGGAGAGCGGCAGTGGGAACGGCTCTTCCACCCTGAACCCGTCCACCTCCAGCAGCACTCAGGGGGATGCCGCCTACCCGGAGGTGAATGGAAATGGAGCTGCTGCGCCCATGGATTTCAGTGCCTCGTCTGAGGACCAGCCCATCAACCTGTGTGACAAGCTGGCACCGGCCCATGTCACCCCCTCCTACCAGTCGGACAGTTGTAGCGCGGATGGGCTGCGGAGCCGTGCAAAATATGGAGCCAAAAGCACAGCAGAGGTGTGTTCAGGAGAACTACAATTCCCAACTTTGAGATGAAGGCACAACTTTTACTCTTGCCATTCGTTTGTTGTGTTTCTTATATGTAGATTTTAGTTTTCTTGCAGCAAGGGAATGTCTTAATAATAATAATAATAATAATAATAATAAGACAGGTGTCCCTTTTTAACGCCAGATCGCTCAACGACGATCCGCATATATGACGGAGGAAGATGCGTCAGTTTAAATCCCCCAGCTCTTCTGCTGTTTCGCGCTAGATAAGGGCTTGAATGTTCAGCGCTGTGATTAAAGCCCTTATCTAAAGCCCCGCTTAACGACGGTTTCACTATATGACGGATTTCCCAGAACGCATCCCCATCGTTAAGCAGGGGACACCTGTAATTTTTTTATTATTATTATTATTATTATTATTATTATTATTATTATTATTATTATTATTATTATTATTACCACCACCACCACCACCACCACCACCACCACCACCACCACCTCAGGGTTCACTGAATAGGTACAGGCTGTTTAAAAGTTTAAACTAGTTCAGCGAGGCGGCATCTTGTTCTGTGCCAGCAAAAGAGACTTGAGGCTTCCAGTCCTGGAGAGCAGCAGGTGACAGTTGGTGCAGGCAGGAATCAGGAGGCTTTTTCAGAGGGACAGGAGAGGGGCGCGGTTTCCCCCAGTGCCTTGCAGCCCACCGGAGTCCTACTCAGGAACTGTTCCAAGGGATTCTCCCCCTTACTCTCTACCTACCTACCTGCCTGTCTTTATATGAGCAAAAGAAAAACCCTACTGGGCATCTTGTCTCTCACAGTGGCCACCAGATGCCCACAAGCAGAGCATCCTGCTCTCGCTCCCACACCCCCGCCCAGCGGCTGGCATTTCGAGGCTGGAATACCCTGGAACTATTGTGGCCTTTGAGGGCCTCCAGCAAGAGGCAGCCTCACCGTCCTTGCTCCTTGGTAGCACAGACATGGCCCAAGGCCCTTTGGTGCCCTCCCTTCTGGGAGGGAGGGGCTCCTCTCCTCAGCTGACCTGCACTCTCTGCAGAGCCCTAAAGGGAGGGTGAGTAGGAAGGAAGGCGGGATGGTGAATCTGAGGACCCCAGCAAGTTAGGGAAGGCTGGTGTGGGTGGAAGGAAGAAAGTGGTGACTGACTGTCTCCTCCTTCAGTCCCCTCCGTACAGCTCCGGCAGTTACGACTCTGTCAAGACCGAGGTCAGTGGCTGTCCCGAAGACCTGACTGTTGGCAGAGCTCCCGCTGCCGCTGATGACGACGACGATGACCATGATGACCACGAGGACAACGACAAGATGAATGACTCCGAAGGGATGGATCCAGAGCGGCTGAAGGCCTTCAACGTACGAGTGCAGAGCTTCCAACGTGCGGGCAGTGGGCGGGCAGGGGTGGCCTCAGCAGCATCTCCTTGCTTCATTCTTTCTTCCATATTCTTCTTGCAGATGTTTGTCCGTCTTTTTGTGGATGAGAACTTGGACCGCATGGTTCCCATCTCCAAACAGCCCAAAGAGAAAATCCAGGCCATTATTGAATCCTGTAGCAGGCAGTTCCCTGAGTTCCAGGAACGAGCTCGCAAGCGCATTCGCACTTACCTCAAATCTTGCCGTCGCATGAAGAAGAACGGCATGGAGATGGTGAGTTGCTTTTCTGCGGCATCGCTAAGAAGAACTTTGTCCCTGCTTCTCATAAATAGGGTCCTCCTGTTTCATCACTTGGGGGGGACGACGACAGTGCATTCCTGTGTCGGTATAAGAACATAAGAAGAGCCCTGCTGCTGGATCAGGCTCAGGGCCCACCTAGTCCAGCTTCTTCCTGTATCACACAGTGGCCCCACCAGATGCCTCGCCCACATCATGGCTGCATTCAGAGGTTATAGTGTGTCCTCTGATCTGACCTGTGCTTGACACTCCCTTCTTCTCTCCCCGGCACCTTTGCATATGGAACACTTCTTGGTTTGTAAAACCACTGCTTGCTGGTTTGGATGTCATGGCATCCCATGGAGGAATTGCTCAAACCACAGTTTGATTCTGGCTTGTAATCCGGGTTGGAAGAGATTGCTCCCACTATGATTTGCTGGTTGACAAACCAGGAAACGTTCTGTTGAGCCAAGCACAGAAGGGGAGGCGAGATTACATGCTTGAGACATCATTCGTTCCCATGGATTGGAGAATGTGAATGCAGCCATCCACTCCGGCAGAGGTGGGAGCTGCTCTGTCTGCTGGGGATGGAAGCCCCTCCACCCCACCGCCTGTCTCACTTGTCCTGCGATGCCGCTGGGAACAGTTTCCTTCGCAGCATTTGAGCATAGCCAGCTTCTTGCAGACTCCTCCGCAGACTCCGTCTGCCTCCCCTTTGCTCTCCCTGTGCCTGCCCACTGTTCCCTTGTTTCCCAAACTGACCTTCCTCCTGACGACGTTTCTCTCCAGACCAGGCCCACCCCTCCCCACCTGACTTCAGCCATGGCTGAGAACATCCTTGCAGCTGCCTGTGAGAGTGAGACACGGAAAGCAGCCAAGAGAATGCGGCTGGAGATCTACCAGACCTCGCAGGTACGGCAGGGCCTGGGAATTGGCCCAGGGTTCAGCAGTGCCAGGGGCAGAACAAAGGGCTCTGAACCCTCATTGCTTGTGATGGGCACGGTCATTTCTGTTCATAGGGTGTGCAGTTTTCTTCGACTGTTTCAAAAATTGTTCAAAATGTGTTTGATAAACTGTTTTGAAAAACTGTTCCTAGCCTCAAAATCTCAGTTCTCTGTCTGTCTGTCTGTCTGTCTGTCTGTCTGTCTGTCTGTCTGTGTCTTTTGTTGTTGAAAAAAGGGGGTGGAAACTTGAGAAGCTTGAATACTTGTGAACAGTGGTTGAACTCTGGGAAGCCAGAGGGCAGGGTGAGGATGGTGAAGGGGACCCTCTGTGTTCAGAGGGTGAACAACACAAAGGCAGAAGCACTGGAGGTTGCAGCACTTGCTTTGCTGAGCAGCACAGAAGGGGACTTTCCCTCTCCCTCTTTGTATACGAGAGAGAGAGAGAGAGAAAGAGAGAGAGAGAGAGAGAGAGGAGGAGGAGGAGGAGGAGGAGGAGGAGGAGCTTTCAACCAGAGGAAGGGCTGCTGTGGCTCACTGGCAGAGCACCTGCTGTGCATGCAGCTTCTCCAGGTAGACCAGAGAAAAACTATGATCTGAGCTGCTGGAGAGGACCTGCCCTCTTAGTCCCTGACTGTGGAGTTTTCTCAGGAGCCTTTCATGAGGGACCGTGTCAAACGCCTTCTGAAAATCCAGATATATAATATCTACGGGTTCGCTCGCATCCACATGCCTGTTGACCTTTTCAAAAAATTCTAACAGGTTTATGAGGCAAGACTTCCCCTTGCAGAAGCCATGCTGACTCTCCCTCAGCAGAGCTTGTTCTTCTATGTATTTTAAGATTTTATCCTTAATGAGACTTTCCACCATCTTCCCCGGAACAGATGTTAGACTGACTGGCCTGTAGTTTCCCGGGTCCCCCCTCCTTCCTTTTTTAAAGATTGGTGTGACATTAGCTATCCTCCAGTCCTCTGGCACAGTCAGTGGTGTTGCTCTGCCCCCACGTGGGGGGCCACCAACGCAACGCCGCCCACGTCGTGACGTCAGCGCGCGGCTCCAAGCCCCGCCCCCAAGACAACGCTTCTGTGGGACAAGTTGCATATTTTAGCCAAAAGATCAGCAACTGCATTCTTTAGTTCCTTCAGAACTCTTGGGTGAATGTCATCTGGGTCCAGTGACTTACTGATCTTTAATTTGTCAGTTAGGTCTGAAATGTCTTCTCTTTTAACCTCTATTTCACTTAATTCTTTAGTCAGGAGTGGCCGTTCAGGCATTCATTTACCTTAGAAGGTGGTCTGTGTCTCCCTTTAAACAAATTGCGTCCTGTTCTTTGGCTGAGCCTCTCAAGCACTCAGTTGACTCCAGCGCTATAAGCAGCATGCTGCTGCTTATAGCGTTTGTTGAAAAGAAGACACAGACCACCTTCTAAGGTCAATGAATGGTCGGTGGGGCTGCGGAGGGGGCATTCTCCCCATCCGTGGTTCGCTGGTATCCACTGGGGGGGGGCTGGAACAGGTTCCCTGCGGATACCATGGGGCTCCTGTATATATAAAGAAAATGTAAAATATGAATACATTGTAAATATAAATAGAATCCATTCATGCACCAACTGGCTTTGAAAAATGTAACTGCAGAGAAGGAACTCAGGAGAGAGGATGCAATTTCCTCTCCTCTTGTAAAATCCTCTTCTTCTGAAGTTATGAAATACGCATCATGTTTCCTGATCTTATGCAAGTTTATGCAGAAGGTGACAACTGTATCTCAGAAACGTTTTCTCACGCACATGTTTTCTTGCCCACTCCCCAGCCTGGCTCATTCTCCTGTGACCCTCTTCAGCCAAATGTGGTTACTTACTGTTGCCGAGTTTGGCCCTCAGCTGGACTCTTCCAGCCAGGGAGTCTGTTCTTGGGGCTGTGGTTGTCGGAGGGACGCATGTGGAGCACAGCACCTAGCAGCCAGCCAGCACCCCCTTCTGACCTGTCTTGTCCCAAAATGGGATTTAAACGGTGATGGTAGATTACTGCCACCACCCAAGGCCAGGAAAACCAGAGTGAAGCAGGCTACTTTGGGGAGAGCCCCCTCCCAGGAAAACAGAGAGCCCTATAAACCTTGGGGGGGGGTCCCCTTAAGCGGGTTTCATAGTCCAAGGAGCTGGTTGAAAGCCAAATTCTTGGTTTACCGGTCAGTTGGGGAAGACGGGCAAACGGTGAGCCACAACGACAGGCCAAACATGGCGACTGCATCGGAATGGATCACAGAAGCCTCTGGGGTGTTAGGAAGACCTAAGTAGGTGGGGGGGGGAGAGACAAAATAGGGGACCAGCAGGGCATGTTCTACTGCTTGGCTGCCCTCCGTCAGTTGGTCTGGAAAGGGAGGAGGGAGGGCGCCAGCGGCAGAATTGAGCCCCTGCGGTGACGAGGAGAGGCCACAATGCAGCAGGCAAGGCGAGCAAGGGGGGGGGGACAGGGGACACACAGAGGAGGAGGAGGAATGGCGCCAGAGCAGCCCGTGAGCATGACCCGCGCAGGCCTGGGTGGCCTGCTGGTGTGTCCCTGAGAGGGAACAGCACCCAGGTCTGTTTTTGTGGTGCTGTGTTGGTTCACACGTGCAGGGAATGTGAACAAACCTATGACAGGAGGGGCCTTTTCTTCAGACCGTGTGAACGTTTGTATATCTTGCATTAGGTCGCCTTGCACATTCTTCAGTGTCTCCGAAAGGAACCTATGCTCCCGTTGGAATACTATTCATGCGCTTTTATATTTAATAGTTAAAGCAATCCCTTAAAAGGCAACGAAGCATCTTTAACTGGTTGGCAGCCTTCTTTTGTGACTGGATGAGCACCAGTGGGGGGGGGAGGAGAGGAGCGCGGCCGTGTGTCTGTCACTGGCATAACGTTGGCTTCCCTCCCTGCAGGACGAGCCGGTTGCTCTGGAGAAGCAGCACTCCCGGGATGCAGCCGCCATCACACACTCCTCCTACTCACTGCCAGCCTCTTCCTTCTCCCAAGATCCCGTCTACATCAATGGGAGCCTGAACTACAGTTACAGGAGCTATGGGAGCCTGGGAGGGAGCCTGCAGCCCGCCTCTTCACTCCAGACAGGGAACCACAGTAATGGTAAGAAGAGGGCTGCCAGCCTCACAAGACTGGGGACACACACACGCACGCACGCACGTAGCCTTTCCTCATAAGGGAGGTGCTCCAGCCCACGAATCATTCTGGTCGCTCTTTTCTGCACCTTTTCCAATTCAACTATATCCTTTTTGAGGTGTGGTGACCAGACCTGGACGCAATACTCCAGATGTGGCCTTACCATCGATTTGTACAACGGCATAATGATATTGGCCGTTTTCAACCCTGACGCAAGATCTCGCCCTGTGCTCCAGGGGCTGAAGTCTGATCCCTCTGAGCAAGAGGAGCAGGAGGAGATACAGGCCGGCCCCCACGTGCTCCCTGTATGGGAGGGCCTTTGCCCCCCACCCTGGGCAGGGAGGGGCCTTTGTTCTCCTGGCTTCTGTTCTCAGAGCTTGCTTGGAGTGTTTCCTCCAGACGAGGACTGAGGGGGGCCGCAGTGGGGGCCCATCCACGCCAGCATCCCGTTTCCTCACACGCAGGACACAAAGGCAGCAGCTCTCCCTCCCGTATTTAGCAACGGCTATTTAGAAGAGGTGCCAAGCCAGCCACTGCACATGGACGGGGCCCAGCCCTCCGCGGCCACCTTGGCTTCCCTGCACCCCGCCAGGAGGGAGGAGCCTCCCTTGCCTGTCCTGCTCTTGCTTCCAGCGGACTGCGGGTCTGGCAGGCGTCACCCCGACTGCTCCCCTCGCAGCCGCTGCCTCCCCTTTCTCCATGGCTCCTGCACTAGTCTTGGCTCTGTGATTCTGCCAGGTGCACAGCTGTGGCGGAAGGGCAGCAGCACCCACCGCTGCCCCCAAAGCAGCAGGTGGGGGTCCCCTGGAGTGGACAGACCTGGCTAACGTACAGTCTGTGAAGTATTTTAACCTCCCTCTCAGTCAAAAGGGCGCCTTGCGCTCCAGGTACGTGATCCTTTTTCCTTGAAGCCTGCAATATATGCTTGGATATCAGCCCAAACTCCATGGATTCGATTCTGCAGCGGGGCTGAGGAGCCACAGCCATCCATGTCTCTTGTGGCCCTTTCTCTCTGCCGGTCCTGGGAACACGAGACCTGCAGGGGCTTCTTCTCCACGGCTGGCAGAATGACTGGCTGGCTGTGTCCTGACCACCCTCTCTGGCTCTTTCCCTGCAGGCCCCACCGACCTCAGCATGAAAAGTGGCGCATCCAGCACCCCCACCCCTGCCAGCAGCACGAACAGGGGGGGACCTGCTGCCCAGCTCAGCCCGACTGAGATCAGTGCGGTGCGGCAGCTGATCGCTGGTTACCGGGAGTCTGCAGCCTTCCTCCTCCGCTCTGCAGACGAACTGGAAAACCTCATCTTACAGCAGAACTGACTGCTTGCCTCCCTCCCTGTGGCTCCCCTGCCAGAAGACACTGTCCACCTCTAGCGCGAGGCTCCCTTTGATAATCTGCTCAGGACTGGTCATTCCTTTGCCCACCAACCACCACCAACCTGGCACAGCTAGTGGCTTTTTGATCTGTTTTGTCTCAGACCAGGAGCCTGGGGCCCAAGGATCTGCCTTCTGAACCTGTCCTCACCAGTGCACTCCACCAGCCAGAAGGAGCCAACCCTGCAGTCTGGCAAGACGTAGGACTATTGATGGGGGGAGAAGGGCCAGGGTGGGAGGGAGCTGCAGACACCTGCAGCGTTTTACTGTAGGGAGCCCAGCGATGGTAGAACTTTTCAACACCTCTCTCCCACCCACCCACCCCTTCTTCCAAGTCTTAGGAATTGCATATTTATTGAGAAATGGACCCTCCTCTGTCCCTGATCTTTCTGCCCCCCTAATTTATTTTTCTGAAAATTGATCCTTGAGTTTGTACAGATTTGCCACTTTTGTGTCTACTGGATGAGGAGGAGCTTCCATCCTGCACAGGTGTGCGTTCCGCCCCAGAAGCTGGAGGTGGGAACGATGTGACCATTCAAGCTCTTCAGCTTGTAGAAAACAGGGGCAGCTGCAGAACACCTGGCCGTCTGTAGTGCGTCCCACCGGTTTGCCCAGCAGCCTTCTGGCCTCCTCTTGCTTGAGAGACTTTGCCCCACCTGAACCTCAGCGACTTCTATGCTGAACGAGCTGCTTTGGTCACTTCAAAGGAGAAGCGGGGAGGGGAGAGAGGAGAAACCGTGCCCAGCCTTCCTCCGCCGCACTCTACCTCACTCTTGCCCCAGAACTGGCGCTTGCTGGTGCAGCCACAGGGTTGAGGGTTGAGCCTCTCTCAGGGGCCAGCAGCAGGCCTTGCCGCTTCCTTGCTGCAGCCGGCAACTCTCCCCCAGGGCTGTTGTACAGGCGGCTTGCTCAAGGCACGGTTTCCGTCGCGACCAGAATGACAAAGCGGGTTCAGTGGGGAGGGGGGAAGCAAAATGCATCTTCCTGTTCACGTCATTCCTGTAAAGTGCTTTTAAAAAGCATTTTGCAGCCAAAAAGCAAGTAACTTTGGCAAGAAGCCCATGGTCTCTGATGTGTGGAAAGAGCCTGAGCAACTTTTTTCCTCCTGAAGCTCCCCTGCCCCTCACAGAATGCACTTGCTTTTGCTCAGTGCAATATTTACCAGTGCTGCTAAAACCAGGAATCGAGGAGCTCAGGCAAGGAGCTGTGAAGCAGAGCTGGCCAGTGCAGTCTGCTCAGCAGCGCCAACACGACCACCCCAGGCAGGAGCACCTGGGCACCAGCCTCTCCTTTCACTGCTGGCCAACTGTGGCTGTGCCCAAGTCCCTTCCCCATCCCTTTGCCACAGCTTCTCTGGGGAGGGGGCCAGGGAGCAGCAGCCCTCCCAAAGTTTTTTTTTTTTCTGAAGTGCAGCTTGCTGAGGGGACAGGTGAGCTGGCACCAGTCATCTCCTATGTTGCAACTCTTTTATTTGCCTTGTTGCACAAGGTGAGCAAATGTAACACTCCATTCCTGAACGCATTTTATATGGAAGCAAGTTTAATTTGCTTGAGAGCCATTTTTTCCCATGTGTGCTTGGGATCAGGCTGTTCGTTCTAAGCCGCACCACTACACACAAGACGTTCTTGGGAACATATTACCACAGACCTTCCAAACAACTAATTCTTGGTAAAGGCTTTGCCGGACCAGGCTGCTGTCCCCCTGTAAGACTGCGGCTCATTGCAAATGAGAATTGACAGTCCTAATCCAAATCCCAGTGGTTTCTACATTTTGCTGGGGTCAATATTTTGGCATGACCCCTCCTATCAACCCCCTTTGCAGACTTTCCACCCAAGCAGAGCACAAACTGTGTGTCGCTGGCCTGCTGTTTCTCCTCCCAGCTTTGATTTTGTGTAAATATTTATTGTTGTGCAGGACCCAGGAAAGGAACAGGTATAGTACAAAACCTTACTCGCACACCCCGTTTGTGAAAAATCTTAGCAGGAAAGAGTGGCAGAGACAATCGCTGTCCTGAGAATCCTCCTGGCGGCACCAGCAGGAACACACAACCACGCGAGGGGGGGGGGGCTGGGACCAGAAGCGGAGGATGGAACAGGCTGCTTAGGTAAAGCTCCTTTTTTATACCTTGCGATTCGTCGTCCTCACGAGATCACTTTGAACTTGGCTTAATGTGCATACGCTGCTGCTTTTGTTTGTTTTTTGAAAACTACTGGTAGAACATTTGGGACTGGCAAGCAGCTAAAGCAACAAACAGGAAGCCAACTACGGTTCTTCACCTGCATCCTGGGTTCTGTGGCATTCTGGTGAGCAAAGCATACTCCTCCGTATCTGGGTCACAAAGCCATTTTTTGCAAGCTGTAGCTCTAAATCGTTTTAGGACACCTCTGTGGTCTAACCGATCCCTATTGAGTAGGGACACTTCTTTCTGCCAAAGGCCACCACCCTCCCGTTCTCACAAGCAGGAATCCATTGGCTTTCTGCAAGGGAAGGAGAACTGCATGGGGGGGGGGGGCGGGAGGGCAGGCTTTTGGGATTTGTTTTTGGAAAAAGCTGGTGAGGAAGAAATCACTCAGCCTCTCCCTCCCCTTCCCTAGAAGCAGCATTTTGGCCCAGGGTAAGGCAGGTCCTTGCATGATTCTAAGCAAAGATGACCTCCCCCCCCCAGTCCCTAGAGGCCACTTTTCCGCCATAAGTGGCCGTCACATTTCATACCACTAATGCGGCTTTGAACTCAGAGGGTTAAAAATAATTTTGATTTGTAATTTTTTGTAAAACTTTTTACAAAGGTAGCCTAGCAATTTCACCAGAATATCAACTACAATCTGTCCATGGTCTGATTTTTATATAAGTTAGTGGTGCTCTAGAAAGTTTGGTTGTCATTTCAGAGCTGTACAGCTCAGTTTTTCGCCTGTTATCTACCTAAGACCAATGTGAACCTTTGTACTTTTTGCTCCTGACTTTGGACTCAGTGAAAGTGTACTGTTTACATGTACAGAACTCCCAGCGCCCTCCTCTGTGTTCTATAAGACCTGCTCTTGGCGAGGAAGACACACCTCACCCTCATTCATCTGCTTAGCAAAGCCACACACTCTCTAATCTGCCATCTCTGTATGCAAACACTCAATACAGCTCCTGGGTTGTGCTGTGAGAAAAAGGTGTTGCACCAAAGCTGCCCGATGTACCCGATAGGAATAAAAAGAAAACAAAGAGCTAAGGCCCCCATTCACCCATCCAACAGCAGCATGTCTTGCTGGCTGCTGTTCCCTAACTGCCAAGGCATGAGAGATGGGGGATGCAAAGTAGGACCAAGAAGAAATGGGCAGACCAAGGACTTGAATTTCCAGCACGGTTAGAAACATAAAAGCCCAGAGCTTTAAAAAAATCCCCAAGAAATAGCCTTGTTCTCCTAGACCCTCTTACACAGGAAGCTAATGGCACTTAAAAGCAGCTTGAGAAGGTGACACTTTATTGCTTAATCAGCTGGATTCTTCTTCAAAAGACCTTGACAGGCACCTATGCAACTTCATGTGGCTCTTCTAAGCAGATGGGCACCTTCCTCTTCTATGTGCTATGGAAATACTTTTGTGTTATATACAGTGGAACTTTTTCCAGTAAATGTGGCTTAATATTTTTAATTCTTAGAGCGTGTGTTTGTTCTACGTGATGCAACTTAATTCTGTTCTGTTTGTGAAATGAGTAGCACAGGCCAACCTCCTTGTCCCATTCACTTAACTAAAGACCAATGAGCTGTTTAAATCAAGCGGTTCTTTCCATCCATGGTATTACTTGCTAAATGCACTGATTTCATAAGTACGTGAATTTTTTTTGAGTCTGTATATCATATTATAAGACTGAATCTACTTAATAAACACTGTATAACAAACAAGACACCACTTCTGGATTCTAATGTACATAGCTTTAACGGTATCTTCGCCCTGGTGCCCTCCCCCCTTTCTGATAACTCCCGGCTTCAGCCCCAGAGAGCTGGGCAAGGCTCATTTCCTAAATCAACTTCATACATCCCCACCTACCTCCTTGGCCAAGCCTGTCGAGGATGGTTATCAGATGGGTCCAAAACAGCAGCAACAGTGCACATCATTTTAACTTCAACCTCTTGTTTTGAGAGCTCATGGGGGGGGGGGGGAACAGCCTTATTTAAAAACATCTTCCCTGTTCCTACAACCCATCAGTTTAACTCCAGGCACAAGAAAATCTTTACGGTAGATTTTCTTCAACGGCAAAATCCTTCAAGTATCTGACACACAAGAAGTAGGTAATGCTGCAGCAAAGCAAATGGGAGGATGAAGCGGTCTCTTTGACAGTAGCTTTTAATTACAAGAAGGGGGAGTCTAATCTTTCTCTGCCTGGTGGGCCACTGGAAGGCAAGAGGAAGAATGAAAACTGCTGCAGAGGTTGAAACACGTATTGGGGTGGGGAGGGAAGGCTCGAGAGTCATGTCGGCACAAAAGGGCCAGCCCAACTGCACAACAAGCAACCCAAAAGGATGCTCGGGGTGACAATAGTTTTAGGGAACGATGCCAAGTGAAGCAGTGTAGAAGAGGTCTCTCACACACACCCTCACACCTTTGCTTAGTGGCCAGGTTTGCGGATGACACTGTTCTGGGTGTTGAAGACCAGCAGGGATTGTGAAGAGCTCCAGAAGGATCTCTCCAAACGGAGAATGGGCAGCAAAATGGCAGATGCGCTTCAATGTAAAGTGATGCACATTGGGGCAAGAAACCAAAATTTCACATATACGCTCATGGGTTCTGAGTTGTCTGTGACGGATCAAGAGAGAGATCTTGGGGTGCTGGTGGACAGGTCGATGAAAGTGTCGACCCAGTGTGCAGCGGCTGTGAAGAAGGCCAATTCCATGCTCGGGATCATTAAAAAAGGGATTGAGAATAAAACAGCCAATATCATTAAGCCTTTGTACAAATCGATGGTAAGGCCACATCTGGAGCATTGTGTCCAGTTTTGGTCACCACACCTCAAAAAGGATATAGTTGAATTGGAAAAGGTGCAGAAAAGAGTGACCAGAACGATTCGTGGGCTGGAGCACCTCCCTTATGAGGAAAGGCTACAGTGTTTGGGGCTTTTCAGCCTAGAAAAAAGGCACCTGAGGGGGGACATGATTGAGACGTATAAAATTATGCATGGGATGGAGTGGATAGTCCTTTTCCCTCTCACACAACACCAGAACTAGGGGACATCCACTAAAATTGAGCGGCAGAAATATTTCTTTACCCAGCATGTAATTAATCTGTGGAACTCCTTGCCACAGCATGTGGCACCTGGCCTAGATGCCTTTAAGAGGGGATTGGACAGATTTATGGAGGAAAGGTTCATCACAGGTTACAAGCCATGATGGGTATATGCAACCTCCTGGTTTTCGTAGTAAGCTATCTCTTAATGCCAGATGCACAGGAGTTGCAACAGGATACAGGTATCTTGATGCCCTGAAGCATCTTGTGGGTCACTGTCAGATACAGAAAGCTGGACTAGATGGGCCTTTGGCCTGATCCAGCAGGGCTCTGCTTATGTTCTTAATGTCACAGACAGTACACGATCCCACCGAGAGCAAAAGTTGCACACTCAGAATCTTCTCCAGCACAGCAAGATACCCTGGATGATGTGGTATAGTCCGCATGGGGCAAACAACATGTAATGGACTGGCCCTGGAAATCCGGTCGACCAGTCTAGCGTTCCTGCCTTCAAACACAGCCTCAGTTGTTACAAAAGGTAAAACAGCATTGCAGTATGAGAGAAACAAACCTGTGTGAAATAATTTGACAGTTCCAAAGCAAAGCAATATATGCTATTAAGAGCTCCATTGTGAAACTGAGCTATGAACTATAAAACCATGGTTCAAATCTCACCTCTACCACAAGCTCTCCAGGTGGTCTTAGGCAGCAGCCACTTCCTCTTGGCTTCAGCCCCATCACCTGCAGCATGTGAATAATGGGGGCTGTTGTAAAGATACCAGGAAAGATACCTCAGCTGCCAGGAAAGGGAGTCTCAGGGCTGGAGGACGTCGCTCTGGAAAAGAGGGAAACAATCCCCCAGTGGGGACCCCTTCTTCAGGTGATGGGCCCGTATCCAGTCGCACTATGGATACTCCTCTGGGGAGGGGGGGGAGGGGGCTTCTTGTAGTGGGTGACTCTATAGTCAGGAACATAGAAAGGGGGGTCTGTGACGGATGTGAGGACCGCACGGTGACTTGCCTACCTGGTGCGAAGGTTGCGGACATCACCTCTCGTCTAGATAGGCTGGTAGAGAGTGCTGGGGAGGAGGTAGCGGTTGTGGTGCATGTTGGCACCAACGACGTGGGGAAATGTAGCCGGGCGGTCCTGGAGGCCAAATTTAGGTTGCTAGGTAGGAAGCTCAAATCCAGGACCCCAAAGGTAGCGTTCTCAGAAGTGCTACCTGTTCCACGCGCAGGGCCAGCTAGGCAGGCGGAGCTCAGGGGTCTCAATGCGTGGATGAGACACTGGTGTCAGGAGGAGGGGTTTAAGTTTGTTAGGCACTGGGGAACGTTTTGGGACAAGCCAGGCCTGTACAAGAGGGACGGGCTTCACTTGAACCAAAACGGAACCAGACTGCTGGCGCGTAACATTAAGAAGGTGGCAGAGCAGCTTTTAAACTGACTCCTGGGGGAAAGCCGACAGGAGCCGAGGGGCATCCGGTTCGGGACTCCTCATCCCTCGGGAATGAGGGTGCAGAGGATGGGGAACAGTCAAGTAATAACAGAGTAAGAATTGGGAGTGGTAGCGTGATGGGACATGACAGCCAGTCTAGCAAGACAGAAGGCTGCAGGAATAAGGGGGCAAACATGCAGCCCTTCTTGGGGGACCAGGTATATAAGTGCTTTTATGCAAATGCCCGAAGTCTACGGGCAAAGATGGGAGAACTGGAATGTTTGGTGGCTAGGGAAAACATTGACATAGTAGGTATAACAGAAACCTGGTGGAATGCGGAGAACCAGTGGGATACTGCAATTCCAGGATATAAACTCTATAGGAGGGACAGAGAGGGGCGTGTTGGAGGTGGGGTGGCCATCTATGTCAAAGAGGGGGTTAAATCCACCAGAGTAGAGCTGGAGGGGGGCTCTGACTCCTCCGTAGAATCACTGTGGGTTAGATTACCAGGCTCAAAGAGTGATGTAATAGTAGGGGCATGCTACCGTCCTCCAGATCAAAAACCTGAAGGGGATCTTGAAATGAGGAAGCAAATCAGGGAGGTGTCAACGAGAGACAGGGTTGTAGTCATGGGGGACTTCAATTATCCTCACATCGACTGGGTCAATTCATGCTCAGGTCATGAAAGAGAGACTGGATTTCTAGATATGTTAAATGACTGTGCCTTAGAGCAGCTTGTCACGGAACCGACCAGAGGACAGGTGACTCTGGACTTGATATTGTGTGGCACTCAAGATCTGGTCAGGGAGGTAAATGTTACCGAACTGTTGGGGAACAGTGACCATGCTGCGATCCGTTTCGCCATGCATGTCGGAGGGAGAGTGCCGAGCAAATCTGACACGAAAACCCTTGACTTCCGAAGGGCAGACTTCCCCAAAATGAGAAGACTAGTTAAGAAAAAGCTGAAAGGGAAGGTAAAAAGAGTCCAATCGCTCCAGAGTGCATGGAGGCTGTTTAAAACAACAGTCATAGAGGCCCAGCGGGAGTGTATCCCACAAAGGAGGAAGGGCTCGACCAAGTCCAGGAGGATGCCCGCATGGCTAACAAGCACAGTTAAGGAGGCTATAAAAGGCAAGGAAGCTTCCTTCCGTAAATGGAAGTCTTGCCCTAACGAGGAAAATAAACAGGAGCACAAACTGTGGCAAAAGAAATGTAAAAAGATGATACGGGAGGCCAAGCAAGACTTTGAGGAACGTATGGCAGGCAACATAAAAGGGAATAATAAAAGCTTCTTCAAATATGTTAGAAGCAGGAAACCTGCCAGGGAAACGGTGGGTCCGCTGGATGGTGAGGGAGAGAAAGGGGTGATAAAAGGGGACTTGGAGACTGCAGAGAAATTAAATGAGTTCTTTGCATCTGTCTTCACGGCAGAAGACCTCGGGCAAATACCGCTGCCGGAACGGTCTCCCCTGACTAAAGAATTAAGTCAAATAGAGGTTAAAAGAGAAGATGTTTCAGACTTAATTGACAAAATAAAGATCAATAAATCACCAGGCCCGGATGGCATCCACCCAAGAGTTCTGAAGGAACTCAAGAATGAAGTTGCTGACCTCTTGACCAAAATATGCAACTTGTCCCTTAAAACGGCCAATGTGCCAGAGGATTGGAGGATAGCTAATGTCACACCAATCTTTAAAAAAGGAAGGAGGGGGGACCCGGGAAACTACAGGCCGGTCAGCCTAACATCTGTTCCAGGGAAGATGGTGGAAAGTCTCATTAAGGATAAAATCTTAAAATACATAGAAGAACAAGCTCTGCTGAGGGAGAGTCAGCATGGCTTCTGCAAGGGGAAGTCTTGCCTCACAAACCTGTTAGAATTTTTTGAAAAGGTCAACAGGCATGTGGATGCGAGCGAACCCGTGGATATTATATATCTGGATTTTCAGAAGGCGTTTGACACGGTCCCTCATGAAAGGCTCCTGAGAAAACTCCACAGTCAGGGAATAAGAGGGCAGGTCCTCTTGTGGATTAGGAACTGGTTGAAGACCAGGAAACAGCGAGTGGGAGTCAATGGGCAATTTTCACAATGGCGAGAGGTGAAAAGCGGTGTGCCCCAAGGATCGGTCTTGGGACCGGTGCTTTTCAACTTATTCATAAATGACCTGGAGTTGGGGATAGGCAGTGAGGTGGCCAAGTTTGCGGATGACACTAAACTTTTCCGGGTGGTAAAGACCAGCAGGGATTGTGAAGAGCTCCAGAAGGATCTCTCCAAACTGGGAGAATGGGCAGCAAAATGGCAGATGCGCTTCAATGTAAGTAAGTGCAAAGTGATGCACATTGGGGCAAGAAACCAAAATTTCACATATACGCTGATGGGTTCTGAGTTGTCTGTGACGGATCAAGAGAGAGATCTTGGGGTCCTGGTGGACAGGTCGATGAAAGTGTCGACCCAGTGTGCGGCGGCTGTGAAGAAGGCCAATTCCATGCTCGGGATCATTAAAAAGGGGATTGAGAACAAAACGGCCAATATCATTATGCCTTTGTACAAATCGATGGTAAGGCCACATCTGGAGTATTGTGTCCAGTTCTGGTCACCATACCTCAAAAAGGATATAATTGAATTGGAAAAGGTGCAGAAAAGAGCGACCAGAATGATTCGTGGGCTGGAGCACCTCCCTTACGAGGAAAGGCTACAGCGTCTGGGGCTTTTCAGCCTAGAAAAAAGGCGCCTGAGGGGGGACATGATTGAGACTTATAAAATTATGCATGGGATGGAGAGAGTGGATAGAGGGAAATTCTTTTCCCTCTCGCACAACACCAGAACCAGGGGACACACACTAAAATTGAGTGGAGGGAGAGTTAGAACAGACAAAAGAAAATATTTCTTTACCCAGCGTGTGATTCATCTGTGGAACTCCTTACCACAGGATGTGGTGATGGCACCTGGCCTAGATGCCTTTAAAAGGGGTTTGGACAAATTCATGGAGGAAAAGACCATCACAGGTTACAAGCCATAAGCAACCTCCTGGTTTTTAGAAGTGGGTTTTCTCTGTGCCAGGTGCAAGGGAGTGGCGACTGGACACAGGTATCTTGTTGTCTCGTGTGCTCCCTGAGGCATCTGGTGGGGCCACTGTGTGACACAGGAAGCTGGACTAGATGGGCTTTTGGCCTGATCCAGCAGGGCTCTTCTTATGTTCTTATGTTCTTACCACCAGTTAGGTGTTTTGCACACAAAAAAGCACCATACAAAATGCTAAGTATTAATTACACTGGTCAACACACTTCTGGCATAAGGTATTCCAACGGTTTTAAGGTAATTTTGGGGCGCTGATTCCAAATCTGGCATCAGTTTTTATCTATCACATCAGGTTTTTGAGATATCAAATATTGCATTTGATAAAATCAATGAAAAACAGCAAATTTACACTGGTCTACAAAACTTTTTTTTTTTCCTGGCCTGGACGTTTGCAGCTGTTTTAGACTAATTTCAGGGCGCTGATTCCAAATCTGATCTCAGAGTTGCTCTATCACATCTCGTTTTTATGCTATCGGCATACCCCATTTACCCAAAATTAACCCTTTAAAATCCCCTTATCACGGTCCAATTTTCTGAAGTACCCCCTGCTAATTAACTGGATTAATCAATTAATTAATTAGGTAATTGTTAAGTAAAAAAGTACTAACACAATTTAAAATGTGAAAAAATGTCTTATTTAACTCTGTGTGTGTGTGTGTGTGTGAGAGAGAGACACAGAGACACAGACAGACAAGACAGACAGAAGCAAGGATCTATTTTTTTCTCCAAGTCACACTTCCCAAAATCAGCTCCTCCCTCCCCCACCCCACCAAAGTACATTTTCCAAAGTACAAAAATAAGCCCAAAATCAAAATTAGAGAGACAGAAGGGCTCCAAAAATAATTACAATTTAAAATCCATGTTAATTAACACTTAATTAGCTGCTGATGGGGCAGATAAGGGGCAGGGGTTGGCGTACCCCCAGCTAGAGGTCCGCATTCCCTTAGGGGTACCCGTACCACAGGTTGAGAACCCCTGTTGTAGCCATTGTTAGATCATGCCCTGCAGAAGGTAAATATTAAATAAATGTGGATATCTACATAAAATGATATTATAAACACACTATCCTAAAAATACAGCACCATATTTTAACACTAAAGCAGTCACTGACTCACAACAACTTGCAATCATAAGTGACAAAGAGTTAATTTCAGGTAAAATCAATGAAAATGGGGTATGCCGATAGCATAAAAACGAGATGTGATAGAGCAAATCTGAGATCAGATTTGGAACCAGCACCCCGAAATTAGTCTAAAACAGCTGCAAAATTCCAGGCCAGAAAAAACCTTTTTGGTAGACCAGTGTAAATTTGCTGTTTTTCATTGATTTTATCAAATGCAATATTTGATATCTCAAAAACCTGATGCGATAGACAAAAACTGAAGCCAGATTTGGAATCAGCACCCTGAAATTAGTCTAACAGCTGCAAAAGTCCAGGCCAGAATTTTTTTTTTTTTTTGTAGACCAGTGTTGTTAAGAAGCCTTCTTTATAGTGGGTGGCAGCAGTTAGTTTTGATAGTTGGGGCAGGAGACAGAAGGGAATGTTAGGAGGAAACACATTTCAATGAAACCCTCTGGCTGCAACGTACCTCACCCACCCAACAAGGAATCAAGGCGATTTGAGAAGGAAGATTAAACCACACATTCAACTTTTCAAAATGTTTATTTTTCCAATACCACAAGGGACATACAACACCAGGGTCATCAGAGAGGACTCTTCTCTCCCCCCCCCCCAGACCAGCATCAGTCTGTACACATTTGTGGCCCTGGACGATGCCGAGCAAGGGGCCCCAGCTGTCCCCTCATCTTTGGTAAGCAGACTTCAGACCATCAACTTATTTGCCTTTAATACCACAATTAACAACTTCACCTAAATATCTCTTTCCTGGGTTTCCTACTAAAAAGCTGCCACGCTGGTTAAGAGCAAACCATTTTGGAGACACTGAAGGCCAGATTTTAAACACTTCTCCAGCTCTCCAGCAGGGAAGTATACAATTAAAGAAAAAGAAGAGCCTGGTCAAGGAAGAGGTAGGTAGGAGCTGAAAAAAAAAGAAAAGGAGGATGCCAAACCTTCACTATCCTTTGCTTCCATGAAAACAAACCCTTTGCTTCCTCCCTCGCCTCTCCAGAGGAAAATCCTCCTGCCAATGGGCCTTTCCCAAAGGGGACACACACTGGGCTGCCTGCTTACAACAGCGAGGGAGGGACACGCCTGGGTGCTGCTGCCGTCTTCCGCTTCCAGGAGTCACACAGCAGGGAGCGAAACTTCCAAGCCTGAGCATCTGGCCCAGACGGACCTCCCACAAAAGTGACACCACAGCCCACCGTGACCGTCCGAGAGGCAGTCCGAGCTGCTGCGAGACACGGTCAGCCTGGCGCCAGGCAGGACAGAACACAGCAGCTCCAAGGAGGGAGAGGCAGGAGTAGCCAACACCACTTGAATGCAATACTGCTGCAACCTGAAAAATAAAGGAATTTTAAAAAACCCTTTCTGTACATCACATCAATTTACAGAATTGGCCAGTACTGTGTACAACATATAAATACATGATCCAACAAATGCATAGAGGGTACATAGAGTTCAACATTTTCACTTTTTACACCCAAGAACAAAAGGTTTAAAATTATATATCTATATATATCTATATATATTTCATTTTTTTCCCTTAAAAAAAATGACACTGCTCAGAAAGTAAAAAGTTGTCTGTAGCCAGAAACTCCCTGGTGACCCAAGTCCTGACATGGAGAACTTGTCCACTTGGACAGTCTTCTCTCGACCACGACACCCACAGCCTCTGCCCAACAGCTGCAAGACCCGCTCCCCCTTCCAGCAGCCAACCTTCTCCCTGCATTCCAGCTCTGAAATCCACCATCGTATTTTCCCTGCCCTCCCTAAACGGAGAGCTCTCAAAGCTGCTTTTCCCCCACCCACAGGCTGAACAGGAGAATGGAAGACTGATTATGGTCCACTTGAGCAAACAGGGCCTATTTCACACAGCCCTAAACAAGACGTTGCTGGCTCCCTCCAGCGCCTACGGAAGCCGCCCTCACTCTCCCCAAGGAGCTCATGGGACACCGGCGCCAGGGGGGGCAGGAAGCAAGCAGAATATTCAAGGGTGTCTGTCTGTGCGGACAACAAACCCGCAGACACTGACCTGTGACCCACAGCCAATTCGAGCGGAAAACCAAAACACACAGCGTTCACGTTGCCTCCATTATGACCAGAATGAGTTTTTGTGATCCTTATTATCAAAACGGACACAGCAAATATATCCCTTTTCCTCCCAGCAGGGCCCCTAACTCATCATCTCACCACAAGGCACAACACACACAGCTTGGAGGGGCCAATACAGTCATCGTGGCAAAACGCCCCGCAGCCTTGACACATGGTCATGGCTTTCAGGCTGCACGAACACTTCAGGGACATTTCTTCCATGCTGCTGCGGTCAGCAAACAGCTGCGCAGAGAGGGACAGGCCGCCACGGGACCCAGCAAAGTTTGCTTTGTGGCTAAGCTGAATCATGCTTCCTGCAAGGCTTCTGGGGAACACAGGGGCATGGGAGGTATAATGAAAACTGGCTGAATTCAGCGGCAGCTTGGAAAGTTTCCCATAGAAGGCCTGCTTGATATTGAGCTGCGAGGGGATGGAGGAGGGCTCCAGAGGCTGGGCAAGCCCCTTTCCTGGCTCCCTGGGCAACTTGAAAAAGGGCAAGTCTCTAACCAGGGGGGTGCTGTGCAGGTGCTCGAGCAGTTCGGCAGGGCTGCCCACCCCCTCCTTCCTCTTTTCCACATTCTTCTTCTTGACTGGGCCAGAGCAGGCCAGAACATTCTCGTTTTCAGCGCCGCCGCCGCCGCCGCCACCTCCAACATGCAAGCGCTGCTTTGGAGACCAGTCTTCCCGGAGGGCTTGGCCACCGTCTCCAGGTGCAGTGCTCTTGGGGGCTGCCTTGCTGTGCGACAACATACCTAGAATGGGAAACGGCTCCCGTGTTCTGGGGTGCTGCTGAGCTTTAGCAGCTGCATTGCAAGGGAAGCTGGAACCAAAGATCTTCTTCCCATGAACTTCATGGTTCTTCTGAGCAGAATCTCCACTTAACTGAACTGGATTTGGACGCAGAGAAGTTCGACTGGGAGAGAAAAATCTAGGGGCTGCCAGTGATTTTAGCTTCTCTTCATGGCTCCCACAGGGGACAGACTCTGCTGAGGTGCCCTTCTCTGGCACAACAGGGGCAGTGGAGAAAGAGCCCACCCCCTCAATCAGGCCCAACGTTTCGGGCTTCTGGGGAGCACCCATGGTTTGATCCGGGGAGCTTGCACTGAGATTCAAGGTCGGCTGGGTCTTCTCCAGCTCTTGGCCCGGCCTCTCCTCAGGGAAGGGTTCTGGGCCAGGTGCAAGCTGCCTTTTGAGAGAGTCTCTCAAAGACCGGGGCACACAGTATCCATTTCTGGTGGTGCCACTCACATCAACCCCCTCATCCTGAGTGGACTCTTGGGCAAGGCAGCCCCCGCCCTCGTCCCTCAATGGGAAAGGAGGGCACACTGCAGAGCCCAGGGAGAAGTCTGCAGTTTCCACCTCCGGGCCACTGTGTGTCCCTGGAAGAGTGGCTTTCACAGGCAGACTTCCCTTCAGCAGCTGCACTACCAGAGGGCTGCTCACCTCCGCAGAAGAGAGAGGCTTCGGTGTCCCCAATAGTGGCCTCTTCTGGCTTTCCAAACCAACCTCTGGCGAGGATTCTGAAGCTTTCTGAGGAAGAGATGGCTGTGGCCTCCGATGCTGTTGCTGACGAACCTCACCAGCTTCTGAAGGCAAGTCTTCTCTGCACATGGAAGCATCCATTCTGACCAAACATTCAGATTTGATCCCATTACATGTCTCCACGGGACTCCTGTTGGGAGCAGCCTCTCTCTCTGCAACTTTCCCACAATCCTGCTCCAACTCCACATTCTCATCCGTTAGCTCTACTTCCAAGTCGGATGCTGTCTCTGTTGTCTCGCTTACCGTACTGATGGTTTCTGCATCACTGGCAGGGCTGGTCCTTTGCAGAGCTACCCCCTGCGGTCCAGCTGCTTCCGCTCCTGCCCCCAACAGCATCTCCCATAGCGGAAGGGGGCTTTGGGGGAGGTCTCTGTTGTGAGGAGCAGTGAAGCCAACAGAGAGTGAAAGTGGCTTAGTCAGAGACACTTCCTCTTTGTTAGCACTGTGTAGCCCACCTGGGGTTTCTTTTCCACGCCACTGTGGGGACGAATCCTCCTTCCCAAGAGTGTACGAGTTTCTTGGATCAGGGAAATGCTGCCCTGCATCAGGGCCACACACATCCAACCCATCTCCCTTTGGCCTCCAGTCCTGTTTTTGGCTCTCTGGAGCCAAACCTGTGATACAGCGGGGAGGACTGGAGCTCGTCTCCTTCACAGCAGAGTTGCAGTTCAGAAGGACGGGACTGGCACCTTCCTGACTTTCGACTCTACTCGAGCCTCCAAGGAGATTCGCTGGAGGATCCTCTAGCCAAGGGCAACTGAGCTGATTGTCTGGAGGAAGCTCCCTTCTGGCCTCCGGAGAAGCAGCATTTGGAGAAGGGTCACCAACGATGTCACGTGGGAGGTGTCCAGAACTGCTCTCCAGCTTCTCTGTGGCTACACAATCAAGGGGCCGCTTGGCCAAAAAGGCATCCGCCATGGTGCTCCCTGAAGCCTGAGCAAGCTGAGCGGCCCCTTCAAGGGCCTCAAGGGAAGTGGTGCTGGTGGCCTCTCCAAACGCTCGCGGAGGGGAGGCCTCTCTCTTACAAGTGGCGGAGATCATTTTAGCCCGCTCAAAGCCAGACTCGCCTCCTTCTAGGTGGGAAGGCGGCAATAGCTGTGCTCGCTGTAGATTTGACACACACTTCCCAGGAGTTCTTTTCGATCTCCAGCACTTGGGGCGGCTACTGGGTTGCCGGTCTCTGCCGCCGCCGTCACCACCACCGCCGCCTTCATCCGTAGTCCTTCCTCCTCCCGGCCCACCCCCACCTCCAATGGCGGTGGCAGGAGCAACAGCCTCTCGTTGGATCCCGCCTTGCAGAGAACAGGCCTTAAAGTCAGCAGTTGTTGGGGTCCTAGTTCTGTCCTGGCTGGAGGGCTCTGTACTGGGGATAATCCTAGGACATATCTGGTAGGCTGGCTGACCTTTAACCACCCAGGGGGGTTTGATGCGGGAAAGTTGAATCTGAAAAACAAACAAGCAAACAAGAATAAGGACGTTTCACGCAATAATCTGATGTTTGCATAGCAAAGAGACCCTTGTACAGAGGTGCTGCACACTTAGAACGCTATAGTAGTACATGGTGGATTTGGGCACAGGAGCCCTAGACAGGGCCAATGCAGCCCATGGTGACAGGGGAAGTGAAAAAGACCTTCTGCTGTTGCTGGGCGAGAGCTGCCGAAGCCAGAATTAGATTTTTCTGGGAGGAAGGAAGGGTTTGTGCTCCTGCAGTGGAAAGAGAAGCCCCCTCTCCTTTTCTTCACAGGGAAGGGCCTGGAGGGGGGGCTTCTTCCCCTCAGCAGGTCTGTGTTTCTGCAGGCTATTTGTCTCCACAACAGCCCCTGTTGATTTGGTTTGAGCGCCAAGATGCCAGGCTCTCCTCTGTGTGCCAGTTCTCTCTCTCTCTCTCTCTCTCTCTCTCGTTTGTGCTGCTTTACAGCCTCAGCCAGTGTTGGAACCACAAAGCAGGACGGCGGCTGCTTCCAGGTTTAATGGGGAGAGGTCTTCCCTTTCACCCTGATGTTAAAAGCAATCCCAATTCCCCTGCTCTTCCATTCCAAAGCATTTTTTTCATAGACAGGTGAAGATACCCAAGTCGTACAGGTTTTTTTGCAGATGAGATCATGTCAGTTTCTGTGCTGCACCAGGAGAGACTGGGCTGTGCACAGCAAAGTTCCCACTCCTCAACAAAAGGGCAACCCCCCCCCCCCAGCTTTTCCACCAAGCCCTTCAATGTTGCCTTTCCAACGCTGATTAAAGAAACTAAACAAGCACAAGAGGCTGGAGCAGCCTCTTTAGTGGAGGGAATGATTGCATTCACTTGTTTTTAGCCCTGGTGACAAGAAACAGATTCTTGTTAGACTGCTGTGGACACACAAAGCCCTATGTGTGGCTAGGTGCAAAAAGTGAAGAATCTGTCACGGGCAAGAGAGCTGGAGAGACAGGGGAAGAGAAAAAGGAGAATGTCAATGAGGAGGAGGAACCGTTGAACAAGAGTCAGGAGATACCAGGACTCCAGTCTCGTCTGCAGGGACTCAGGCTTGGGAAGGAGCGCTGCCGTCCGCTCTACAAACTTTTCTCCTGAAATCTGTGTGGGGAAGAGCTGGGTGCATTTGCTCAGTGGAATGGAAATGACACTCTTCATATGCGCAGCCATTTTCAGTATATTCCCATTAGTATGAATTGCAGATTATGGAGCCTTTGGAGGGTGGGGTATGTTTAGGGGACAGATCCATGCTAGTAAGCCAAAAGGAGATCTGTGGATCCTTGTACAAATATAGATTCACTCTATGCCATTTACGCTAGCTTGCCATGGATCCCCCCCCCCCCCCGAAATTCTGGGAATGACTGTTGGGGGAAGACGCCAAACTTTCCCTAAAAAGAAATGCAAACTCCAAGGGTGCCCTGGGGAGAGCAAATGTCTGTTAAACCAGTTTCCACATTTTATTTAACTATATTTTAATGGTTTTAACTGTAAGCCACTAAAGGTTTGGGAGGCACAGAATACAGGTGCGTCTCTAACCTCCCATTTCTGGGCAAAGTAATTCAGAGTGTGCGTGTGTGTGTGTGGGGGGGGTCCAGCTTCAGAGGGTCCTGGAGGAGACTGATTCTAGATCCCTTTCCATCTGGCTTCAGGCGAGGCTTTGGCACAGTTGTAAGATTTGCACCAGGAAGGGGAAGAGCGTCCCCCTTGGTCCTGCTGGGCCTCCCAGCAGCAGCAGCAGCGTTCGACACCCGAATAAACGACAACAGTGTCCTTCTGGGCCTGCTGGCTGGGTTGGGACTTAGGGACACTGAGGCAGGAGGAGACTGGATAAGGGTCAGCAAGCTGACCTTAAATCCAAACAAAAGAGAGGTTCTCTTGCGCTGGAGAACTACGAAGCAGGTGTGGGTCTATAGGCCTGTTCTGAATGGGGCTGCACTCCCTCCCTCCGTAGGTTCACAGATTTGGTGTCCTGAACTCTTTGCTGCTCCTGGATAACCGGCTGCAGGCCGTGGCTAGGGGGGCACTTACTGTGACCCTACCTGAATCGATCAGACCTGACCACAGACCACATTCTTGTCATATGCTCTACATGAGGCTGCCCTCGAGGACCATCCAGAAGCTGAAATGAGGGCAGAATGCAGCGGCTCATATGGTCTTGGGGTGCTATGCTCCGAGACTGCTGGCCCACTGCTCCGTAGGCTGCACTGCTCGCCAACCTTGAATGTGCTGGTTTTGACCTCTAAGGCCCTCCAGAGCTTGGCGCCAGCGCATCTGAAGGAACGCCTTGCGGTTGTCGGGGGGGCCTCCTGCATATGCTGCCGCTGACTGAGGCTAGGTCAGCCACCAAGACTTTCTCCAGGGCAGCAGCACCACTTTGGAACTCCTTCCCAACAGAGTTCAGAACTGCCTCCCCCCTGGTGACCTTTTGTTGGGGACTGAAGACCTTTTTGTTGAAGCTAGTCTTCCCCCTAGGGGTTTCCCCCCTCCATAAGCTGTCTCCCCACATTTATTCTCTTTTTTATATGCGCTGCATTTTAATGTTTTTGGTATCCCTGGTTTTTATTTTATCTATTGTGTTTTACTGATTTGGAGCCACCTTGGGCATCTTCATTTAAGAAGAAAGGGAGCATATAAATCTTGTAAATGCTTCAAATAAATCTGTTGGGTGGATATCCTCCAGGAGAGAATTCTAAGCCAGTCCTTTCTCAGCCAGAAGACTCAAGGCTGAAGCTTTACCAAGCTTGGGACCAAAGTAACCATTCCCAACAAAAAACCCAAACATATCCAGGCAAGGCCAAGGTCAGGGGCAGGATCAGTTTTTATGGTGCTGGGGCACTGGACTGCATTGCCCGATACCAGCAGTTCTCAAAGCTTTCCCCACAAGTCGGGGAGAACCATTGAGTTTGTGCGGGATCGCGCCACCGCCGGGGGAAAACGGTTGTGGTTTTTTTACTTACTGAGGGTCACACTGGCCCTCCGGAGGGTATGGGGAAGCCCGTGGCCCCCCCTGCAGGCCTCCCTGCACTTCAGATCAGCTCTCCATGGTGATTGCAACCCACTTCCGGTTTTGGATGAAAACCATATTCAGGATATATGTGAATCATAGCATAATAAACATAATAAACCCTATAAAATCCGTGCACATTTTCTTGAGATGCCCTGTAGTTCGCTCAGGCCTACAGGAACTGCCCTGTGTCTTGTTTCTCAGACCTACCTGGAGATGCGGAACGTTCTCCAGGCAAAGCAGGGGCTCTACCACTGAGCTATGTGGCTTATCCTACCCTAACACAGACACACACAACCGCAAGAAGAACAATGCATCCAGCTGCCCTGCACTGTCACTCACTCCAGCCATCCTGATGCAATTCCCATCCCGCTCTGGCTGCTGAAGGCCCCATTCAGTCGCATTCAGCCCGCAGGAGCGACAGCACGCAACCCTCCCCCCTTCTTTGCGCCAGGGGCTTAAGGCACCTGCAGGCTGCTCCAGGGAACTCTCCCATCACAGCCCAAAGGCAACGGGTCACTATGAGCCTCTCTCCTACCCGGATGGGTGGGACTTTGGGTTCCTCTTTGGTGGGCTGTGGCTTTTCTGGGTGAACACTTTCAATTGTGTTACGAAAGGACTGGCGATCTTCAAGCCGGGGCTTCTTTTCGGGGAAGGAGGCAGAGGCCACCTGCTCAAAGCACTTGCGCTTCTGCTCCTTGGACTCCTGGTCTTGGGGCTCCTGGGGCAAGCTGGGAATTCTGCCTGCTGCTGCTGCCACCTCATCTGCTACGTTGCTCAGGAGCCGGCCCGCCTCAGGCAAGGTCTCTGGCTTGGGAGAGGCCTGGCTCCCTCCGCTCCCGTCCGCCTCAGGCTTGGTCTCGCTAGCATCCGGGGACCCTGGCGCCACAGGCAACGCCTCCTTGGCAGCCTCTGCCTGCTCCGGCTCATGCAGCTTGTAGCGGCTCCTCCGGGTCCTGCAACGAAGGGAGCGCCTCTTGAAGTGTCCGTCGCGCTGCCGGGTGACAGGACCACGGTGCAGCCTTGCAGGCTCCTCTGGGGCAGGTGAGGCTGTCCTGTTCTCTGCATCGTCTTGCGTGGAGTTTTCCTGCGGAGGCTCTTCTCTGGTTAAGCCCAACCTGCGCAGCAGTGACAAAATTAGTTAGTCAAATCATTTTCTAGAGAAAAGAAGCTGGTATTATTAATATGAAATCTGGAGACAGACTAATAGTCAAGCTGTGCCTTATCTGTGCCAGTAGCACACAACGTTGTGACAGAAGGCAACCCTGTCCATCCACATGCTCCTTCCAGGAGCCCTCTGCCACAGGAATGGGCACGCTCTGTCGTACCCACATAGCTTCATACCTCTGGCTGATAACACGCCTACAGCCCAAACGGGAAATGTTTTTGTGCTCGCATTGGGTTTATGTACACCAATCTAGTGTTAATACCTAACCATGAAAATTAAAAATAGTACCAAGAGCATCAGTACCAGTCATCCCAGGGCCTTTGCACTCATTGCTCAGAGCTGGGAGACAGTTCACTCCGGACTAAACAATGGAGTACAATACAAACTGCTGGTTTCCCTATCTTTCTCTATAACTGAAATGGTGAAAAACGTATTCCTCTTAAATACTTATTCTAGGGAGCTGGGATGTTCCTGAGATGGGGGGATTGAACTGCTTCCCCCACCTTCTGGTGACTGCAGCTAAGTGACAAAGAAACCAAGGCTTACTTTTGCCCATAGTAGTCCTCAAAGAACCTCTCCTTCCACTGTTCCATTTTCTTCTCCTTCTCCATTTCCTGTCTGATGCGAACCTGCATTTCATGAGTGAACTCACCTGCGAAGAAACCAAAAAACTGAAGCATGCTGCTGCTGCTGCTGCTGCTGCTGAGATGAATTGCAGGTCATTTCACACACTCTGCCACCCTGTGATCTCTCTTTAAATAGATAATATTTAAAGGGCCAAAGTATGCATTTGCACGCATGTCTGATTTAGACCTGAAGTTTCAGTGACTGGCAATATAAACGTTTTTCGACTCAGAAGGTCTATTGGCGCTTGCCAAACACCACTGATCTTCCTTGTGATGGGCAACTATAGGGGAGCATTGGGTGTGCCTTCGGGGCACACTCAGTCTGCATGAAGTGACAAGGCCAAGCTGGGCACCTGAGAGCACGTCCCAGATTCCTTGGCAACACACAGGTTTCATGGCAAATGTTTACACGTTTCTCAGCATACAAGTAAGCGCAGAAAGAATTCCTCGAAGAATATCTGGACACAAACAGCCCGTCAAGACCTCCAGAACTCCATTCTCCTTATGATAGTCAAAGCCTGCAGGAGTACTGCAAGAACCACTGATTTGCAAGCACCATCCTAACCCTGTTTACGCCGAAACAAGTCCCTCTGAGCTCAAGAAGACATACTCTCTAGTGTGTTCAGGAATGCAGCCTCGCGCTAGCTTTTGGGGGCCAAGAGGTGAAATGAGTGTGAACTATGTAGATCCCCAGAAATGCTCAAGAGGATCCATGGTTAGCAGCATGTAGTATTACAGACCAAACACCTAGAGGCAAACCCACCCCAAGGTGTGATGCTTTTAAGAACATAAGAAGAGCCCAGCTGCTGAATCAGACCAAAGGCCCATCTAGTCCAGTTTCCTGTATCTCACAGTGGCCCACCAGTTGCCTCAGGGAGCACACAAGACCACAAGATACCTGTATCCTGTCGCCCCTCCTTTGCATCTGGCATTCAGAGATAGCCTACTACTAAAACCAGGAGGTTGCATAAACCCATCACGGCTTGTAACCTGTGATGGACTTTTCCTCCATAAATCTGTCCAGTCCCCTTTGAAAGGCAACCAGGCCAGGTGCCATCATCACATCCTGTGGCAAGGAGTTCCACAGATTACTGTATTTATTGGCGTATAACACACACCTTTTAACCTAAAATATAGGCCTCAAAAACTAGGTGCGTGTTATACGCTGAAGCTGCCCCCTAATGCCCCCCAGTGGTTTTTTTTAGCCTTTTCCGCGGCACTTGGCCACAAACCATGTTGTTGCTGCTGTTGCCGCCGCCACTTGCCCGTCACTTGCTGCCGCCACCGCTCTTCGTCCCGCGGGCTGACTGCATCGCGGCCCACTGGGACTGCCCCTGCTCAGCAGCGTATGTGTCCCTCAGAGCCTCGCAGGCGCTGAATGCAGCTGCAAATTCTGTGGAAATGTCCAAGTTCACTCGGACGTTTCCGCAGCGTTTGCAGTCGCATTCAGCGCCTGTGCAAGATTCGCAGGCATTGAACAAGACTACAAGCTCTGCGGAAACATCCAAGTTCACTTGGACGTTTCCGCAGAGTTTGTAGCTGCGTTCAGCGCCTGCGAGGCTCTGAGGGACACAGGCGCTGCTGAGCGGGGGCAGTCCCAGTGGGCCGCGATGCAGTCAGCCCGCGGGACGAAGAGCGGTGGCAAGTGGCAGCAGCACCAGCAGCAACACGGTAAGCAGCCAACCACTAAGGAAAAGCCTAAAAAAACGCCGGGGGGGGGGGCATCGGGGGGCAGCATCGGCTTCCCTTAACATCAATACTAATGTTAAAAGATGACTCCTTAAGCTTCCAAACCAGCCAAGGAAGCCGCAGATCTGAAATACCTTTTTTTACTCAAATTTCCCTTTGAAAATCAAGGTGCGTGTTATACAGTACACCAATAAATACGGTAATTACACGCTGGGTAAAGAAATATTTTCTTTTGTCTGTTCTAACTTTCCTGCCACTCATTTTTAGTGGGTGTCTCCTAGTTCTGGAGTTGTGTGAGAGGGAAAAGAGTATCTCTCTATCCATCCTATGCATAATTTTATACTGTACATCTCAATCATGTCCCCCCTCAGGCGCCTTTTTTCTGGACTGAAAAGCCCCAAACGCTGTAGCCTTTCCTCATAAGGGAGATGCCCCAGCCCACTAATCATTTTGGTCGCTCTCTTCTGCACCTTTTCCAGTTCCACTACAGGGTCATTCCGTGTCAAATCAACCAATAAAAAATACATTTTGGAACTTGATGTCACGGATTTTGCTCATTTTCGGTACATTTGTAGCTTACCATGAGATGTTTAAAAATTATTTTTTTCAGATTTTTTTGTCCATCCGTTTTTGAGATATTGAATGTTCAAAATTGCCAAAAAAGGCCAAAATCCACTTGTCACCATACATTCAAACGCTGGTTACAGGATAACGATGAACGCTACAGACATGGGACAGGTGTCGTTTTAAAGCTTATGAATAGGGCTTTCATTTGATATACAACATGACAAAATTGTAAATTTTCAAGAAATTCAAAAATATTCAAATAATATTAATTTTGAAATTTTGAAAAATCGAACTTTTTTAAAATTTTCAAAAAAATCACACTTAAAGGTATATGTCTTGTAGTCAATCAGTCAAAATTTCAAGATGGTATCTCAATGGTATCATACAAAAATTAAATTTTCTTGTTGGCAGTGACCAGGAATTAAACCCCTCAAGTCCATTTTTCTACAGTTTACATTGATAAAATTAGGTGGTAAACTGAAATGAATCCAAAAATTTATAACAGGACTTATAGAGATAGATTTATAGAGCATGAATTCACTTTCTATTCTTTTACAGGATCAGCTTTTTGGTAAAACTATCAAAATCATGAGCTTTTTACTTCTGTTCATCCTTTTAAAATTTTCCTTTAGTTGCTGAATAATTTCTGAATCAGCACAGTGACATTTTTCCTCATCTAAATCATCTTCAGAAGTAAAAAAATAATTATTTGTAGGTCCTTTTAATCTTCCCCGTCTTTTCTTTGCACTTTAGATACTTTCTTCTTGACTCACCAAGGGAGGTCAAAGAGGCATTTAAGTGGCTTAAAGCTGTATCAGGGTCCAAATACTCAGACTCCTTTATATGACTAAGACCAGGAATCTCATAATTCTCAGGAGGAATTTCCTTTTCAAGTATATTGTTTTCCATCTGACAAGGCTTCTATTCATGTGTGGTTTGATTTCACTATTTAGTGAAACCATCCAATCAGTTACATTCCTCAAGTCTTTACTAACCCAGTGCCCCCCTTTTTTTAAAAGGGCTGCAACAGTTTTTTTGACCACTTATTCTCCTCCATATTTCAAATCATGTAATTATCAAGCAGTTAATGAATTAAACTTAATAAAGACTAATAAAGCAGCTTCACAACAAAAATGTCCTAGAAACCTTCACTAAAAACACACTGTCCAAACCCACTTAAATGCCTCTTTGACCTCCCTTGGTGAGTCTCCGGTGTGCAAGAAGAAAGTATCTAAAGTGCAAAGAAAGGATGGGGAAGATTAAAGGAACCTACAAATAATTATTTTTTTTACTTCTGAAGATGATTTAGATGAGGAAAAATATCACTGTGCTGATTCAGAAATTATTCAGCAACTAAAGGAAAAATTTAAAACTACGAACAGAAGTAAAAAGCTCATGATTTTGATAGTTTTACCAAAAAGCTGATCCTGTAAAAGAATAGAAAGTGAATTCATGCTCTATAAATCTATCTCTATAAGTCCTGTTATAAATTTTTGGATTCATTTCAGTTTACCACCTAATTTTATCAATGTAAACTGTAGAAAAATGGACTTGAGGGGTTTAATTCCTGGTCACTGCCAACAAGAAAATTTGATTTTTGTATGATACCATTGAGATACCATCTTGAAATTTTGACTGATTAACTACAAGACATATACCTTTAAGTGTGATTTTTTTGAAAATTTTAAAAAAGTTCGATTTTTCAAAATTTCAAAATTAATATTATTTGAATATTTTTGAATTTCTTGAAAATTTACAATTTTGTCATGTTGTATATCAAATGAAAGCCCTATTCATAAGCTTTAAAACGATACCTGTCCCATGTCTGTAGCATTCATCGTTATCCTGTAACCGGCGTTTGAATGTATGGTGACAAGTGGATTTTGGCCTTTTTTGGCAATTTTGAACATTCAATATCTCAAAAACGGATGGACAAAAAAATCTGAAAAAAATAATTTTTAAACATCTCATGGTAAGCTACAAACGTACCGAAAATGAACAAAATCCATGACGTCAAGGATTTTTCATTGGTTGATTTGACACGGAATGACCCTACATCCTTTTTGAGATGCGGTGACCAGAACTGGACGCAATACTCCAGATGTGGCCTTACCATCGATTTGTACAATGGCATAATAATATTGGTCGTTTTATTCTCAATCCCTTTTTTAATGATCCCAAGCATGGAATCAGTCTTCTTTAATTCGATTTTTATGATTTAACAGAAGCTACCCACAATTTTTTCAAGACAGAGCCAGAAACGAAGGAGAGTGGAAGGGCCATGCACTGCAATAGGCCTCATGCTAAACCAATTCTGCTCCTTGTACAACAGAAGCAGAGTTTACTGGGTCGAGCTACAAAAGGGCAGCTTAAGGAAGTTGAATGCTGGCACCCAAAAATCAGCTCCTGTTGGGCTGAACTGTTTGCAGTCTGCATACTGAACACACAAAGTGACCACTTTATACATCAATGCCTGAACATGGTCTAACCATTGGCAATAGTTTAGCAACATCCCAGCCCTACACCCACGCCAGAAACAGTCCTCATAAGTCCTTCCACCTGAACTGTATTTTCAGGTAGGGATTTGTGTAACTTCTGTAGATAGGTGGCGGCCATAAAGAATCCTAGCTACCAAAGTGGAGTTCCAGCTCTTCTTGCTACAGAACTGCAAACGTGCCTCTTCCCCACCAATCCCATGAGGAGAACCCGCAAACCTACCATCCGCCAGCCGCTCCCTCCAGCTCTGGGCAGCATGGGTGAAGAACTCGTTGTTCAGAGCACTCCCACTGAGCCGCAACAGACCATCCGTCCCAGTCTAGGGATAACAAGGAAAAGGGGCTGGAAAGGGTGCGCAGACAGTGGGAGAAAAGCACTCCGAAGCCATGGATGGTGGGGAATCATACCTGCCTGTCTACTTCAGGGAGGAGGTGTAAGAGCTGCTGCTGAAAGTGCAGGGGCAGCACATTGAAAGTCCTGGAATTGATCAGTGCTCGCAGGTTTGTGTTGACCAGAATGGAACCAGGAGTCTCAAAGTCTATATCGTCACCCCTGTTCCTCTTCATTTGTCCTGCAGTTTTCAGAGAGTCCCATCAAACCAGAAATATTTACACAGCTAACACTCAAAGAGATATACGCCACCACCCATAGCTGCAGCCACTCAACACATGGAAGGCTCTCTTACGTATGTTCCTATAAAATCAACACAAGGAACCACCAGAGTGGCAAGTCAGAAACTGCACTTTCAAATGACCTGGAGACTGAAAGACCCCCGCCTGTATACCAAACGCGCGAGCATCACTGCCACGCAAGCAGGCCTTCTCCTTCCCAGAGTTCTCTGCTCCAGGACAGTAGGAGCTAGAGCACGACTAGGGAGATGTGCAAACAAGCTGCTTCCACTTGCAAGTGCCAGGAAGAGAGCTGGTCTGGCACAGCAGGGAACACCACTCTTCCCTGTGCTCCTGAAGGTGGCATCATGATCATCTATCTCCGTGACTATTGTAAGCGAACAGGGCGGGGGGAATGGGACTGCGAGAGGCCGCCGCTGTAGGGTGAAGGGCGCTTTATGAAGGAATGTTATTCCTAGATGGAGGAAGAGTTTGCAGCCCCTCTCTCTTTCCTTGGGCAGAACATTTAAGATTTCAGAAGTACTTCAATAAACACTGTTGCATGGGCATGGTACAGTAATCCCTTCACTCCTGCTCCTCAAGGGCCAAGTATGGAATTTCCCAGAAGCATCGCCTGGGCCTTCTTCCACCTTCCAAGTACTCAATCCAGACACAGACACTGGACTGCGCCTACCGCCTGTTGGTTTTCGGAACCCTCGGAAGAACTGGGGGGGCTCCCGGGCCATTTCCGTCCTACTGCGCACAGCAGTGCTGCACAGAGCTGAGGAAGTGCTGCTCTCACCACTTGTTTGTCTCCCTGTAAAACCTGGAAAAAAAACAACCACCATGCAGAAATGAGCAGAAGTTGCATTTGACAAACTCAGCCTGGACACTTACGGTAAGAACTCTCTCTGCAAAAAGGGAGTCAAATGCTGGACATGCAAACTGGGTACTGCAACACCATAAACTACACTTTGCGTCCCTCACTTAAACCCCAGTAACACCTTCTAAAAAGCGCAGTAGCGATATTCAGAGCACGTAAGAACAAGGTCAGGTGTGTGAACCCACGCTACAGAAATACCACAAATGTTGCAGTCAGAACACCACATAATGTTAGCACAAAGTAGTACTCAAATTTGAACAATTTATTCTGACTATCACTATCTGGGTTTCTGTAGAGGAGGGAAGCAAGGTCCGTAGGGGGCCAGAAGAGACACAAAAAGGACTAGGCCACTGTGCAGGGCACTGAAACCCTACCCTCAAGCCTCCCTTATCCATAATTGTGATAGTTAATCACTACTCCCTCCAATAGCTTCTTCCCTTACCACCCATCTTTTAAACCAGTTATCTTCAACCTTTACCCAAAGGTAAAGGTCACTGCAAATATTCGCAAAGTGGTGGAGCGGTGGTGATGGCACGTCCGAGATCGGGCCGCCGCCGGGGGAAAAAGGGGGATTTTTAGCCCTACCTGAGGGTCTTGCCGGTCCTCCAGGGGTAACGGGGAGCCTGCAGACCCCTCCGCAGGCCTCCCCCGCGCCTCCAAGCAGCTGCAGATCACGATCACGACCCACTTCCAGTTTTCTGGCGAATCTGAAAGTGGGTCGCAATTGTCAACTGCAGCCGCTTGGAGTCGCGGGAAGGCCTGTGGAGGGGCACCTCCCCGCACCCCACGGAGGACCAGCAAGACCCCCAGGTAGGGCTAAAAATCCACTTTTCCCCCGCCACTGGCGGCGCAATCTCAGCAGTGCCGCCACCACCATCCTGACATCACCGCGGGAAACCTTTGCAAATCCCGCTACTCCCCTTAGAGACCTTGGGGTCACGACCCCAAGACTGAAGATCACTGCTTTAAACTATAAGCCTGCCAGCATGGCCTCTTTTTCCATCCTTTTGGTACAGCGCTCTAGATATAAACACCACATAAAACACCACACACAATGTGGTACAAAGATCATTTCTCCAATGCGTGAGTTGCTCACGTTTCTGTCTCTTCCTTATCCAAGCAATAATGCTACAAGGCAGGCAAGGATAAGAGTTTATGCTGCTCAGGGTTATTCCAAGAACACATCATGGCTGAGTAAGGATCTCAAAATTTGCCTCCTGGGCCTAGACCACTGCTTTTCAACCACTGGTAGAAGTACGACCGGTGGTACACGGCCTCACTGTAACAGAGGCTGCCCAACCAGAAGATGGAGGTCTCAAGCCTGAGAGACAAACCACATTTCTCAGGAAGCCACATTCTGGACAAACGATGCCCTGCACAGGATACAGAACTATGGACAAGAGAACTGGAAGATAAGTACCAAAGAAACCTCTGTCCTAGACTGGACTAGGGAGGAAGTACTTGTGTGCTGGAGGGGCCACGCAGGATTCGGTAGTCAAATTGGGGGGGGGGGGGGACACACACGACTTCTGCTCACCTGATGATGTTTCCATATGTGCTCCGTTTACTTTCAGGGGAGTCAGAACTACGCGAGGAAGCATCATGCCAGCCTTTTTCTTCTGTTTGCTTGCCTGTATTCCAGAGACATCCAAAAAGAGTGTTGGTGGGCAAATGTCTGTGTGCCTAAGGGGGGGGGGGGGACAGCCTCCCTTCCAAAGGACTGCTTAGAATAAGTGTGCTAAGTGAAGGCCAACAGCTCCTCTCCTGGAATTGGCCAGAATATTCCAAAGGGTAGCAAGAAGCTTGTTCACAAACACATTTGCCAGTGACCAGGTCTCATCTCGAATACTGGTTTCACTCCCGGGTGCTCCCACGATTCAGCAGGTTCTCTTACAAAGCTTTTCGGAGGCATTGGTTCACTTCAAGTTTCACTCATATACAATGGGGTTTTGGAAAATTTTAGGAGACTTCTGTAGCTCTCTTTCTCATCCTAGGTGTAATCTCCATATCCCACAGAAGCTTGTGGTACTCCGTCCTCAACTATACTGACCAAGGCAGTGATGGAAAAGATACCAGCTCTCCCTTGGAGAAGATTTTCAAGGAAGGTTGGACAGGCACTTGCTCAGAAATGTCTGGAGATCTGACTCACAGGGTCCTTATGGAGCAGCCGTAGTCTACATGCCCAGCCTTGCCACGCTGATGTGTAGAGCTCCATACAGCAAAAAAGACAGGGGGCAAATGGCAAACAAGACTGCCATCTGTTCAGTACTAGCACACTACAGATCTTTTGAAGCCCCTCTGCCCCGGACCCTACCCATGACCCACATCCAAAGTAAGACTGAGGAGTTAAGAATCCCCATGGTACATTAGTCAGCCACTTCGACTGCAGTTTTCCCCTTCAATTTTGCCTGGACTATGTAGTTGCCCTTTTATTTAGGGCGTACCATGAAGCACCCAGTGATGTTAACTACAGGCTAGATTAATTTGGAGACAGGGCGGGCGAGATAATGAAGTCGCTACCCTTCCTGTTTTAATCTCCCATCCTAAGAACATAAGACTTGCCTTACACACAGGGACAAAGCAAAGTTCCACTGAATCCAACACATCCTGCTTCCTTCCCACAGTGACCCACCCGATGCCTCCTGAAATCCCACAAGTATGACATGAAGGCATTGGCCCCCCCTCCCCTCCCCCAATGTTGCTTCCCAGCAACTCTGAACTTGGAAACTGCAGATAGTAAGCATGACAAACAGGAGGCATGACTGTGTCTCCCCCTCCCCTTCCGAAGCCAGCTAAGCTTGTGTATCTAATGCCCAGGGGCCTAGACGCGGCTACGCCTTCCCTCCTACCTGCGAGGCTGCTCGGTGGCTCTCCCGGACAGCAGGCACATTCCTGCTCTGAGGCTCAGTGGAACAAGAGGCGTTTGAGGAGGTGTCATCCAGAGATACTGGGAAGGAAAAAAGAGGCGCCATCATCATCCCCGCCAGCAGAGATGAGGAGTTTGAGATTTGGGAAGACAGAGACTTACTGTCCTGGTCGCCACTGGCAGTGCTGGCTTCGTTGGAGCCGCTGCTTTCAGCGTCAGCACCATCGTCCAGCTCTTCTCCTTCCGGGGCAGACAGGTTCCGAGACCACTGCACGGCATCTTTCTAGAAAGAGCAATGAGAGCGCCAGTGAAGCTTTCCTGGGGAGCTGGCAAAGTCCAAAGACTCACAGGGATACTGGTGAACTGGGGGGAACACAGACGCCCACTACTTCGTTACTGGGTTAGAAAGCGTCTCAGCCTGGATCCAGCCACTCTGGTGAGCTGGTATAGACGGAAACATAAAGCACTAGCTTAAGAACTGTCTTCAGACAAAAGAAGGCTGTATGTCAAGTTGGCGGGTCTTATGCTAATGCTCAAACACCATAAGATTTTCTAGGAGTGGCACAAAAGAATGGAAAAGACACCTTCTTTCAGCTACATAAGCTGAAAATTAGACAAACCCACTGCACTGAACCTATGAGCTCACAAACTGGCTTGCAAGAAATTCTAGAGCTGAAACACTATCATGTGCTCATACAAAATTTACCAGTCAATTAAACCTTTGCCCAATCCCTAGACTAGAGGAAAGGAAATCTGGTGTTACCTTGAGAGTGAACAGGCTGATGCGCCCAGGGAGTTTGTAGAAAAGCCCATCACAGCCCCTTGAATTGGAGTGAAGCATGGCATTGAGACAGGCCAGTGGGGATGTTCCACTGAAGAGAAAGAACAGGCAAAATTCGATCTGCAAGCTCAAACACATATCACTGTATAGACAACATAACATAGTGGCCAGCTCTGGTATTCCAACTACCTCAAGGTAGTTGGTGCACATAAACATAGCAACATGCAGACACCATATTCTCTTCATCAGTCTCCCCTCTCAGAACAACTACTATCAAGCCACTACCACCCCCACCACCCCTTTCACAGTCACGTTGTTTATTTCATGAACTGACAAGGTATGCTGCTCCATCTTAAGTTATACTAACTAACCCAATACTGCAGACAAAATGTTCAGTCATCCAGCCAAAAAGTCTGGAGTCTACAGTTTGTTACAACAGGGACTCTCAAATGCCATTTGAAACAGGTGACATTGAAAGGCAAAAAGCTGCTCTGCTACAGTCCACCTCTTCCTTCCCCAATACATTTCCAAGGCCACCTCCGGGAAGAGGGAAGATGCCAAAGTCTCCACTGAGTTATACACAATTGTGTTCTCGGTTTCCGAGACAAACCTTGTGGTTTTGCTTATATGCAACAATTAAGAGGAGGAAAGAAACTCCAAAAGGTGCAGACAATGTGAAGCTCATTGCAAAAAAAAAAAAAAAAAAGAGGCAACCTAAGTCACTTTTCTGCAGTGCAGTGGGGAAACGCCACCTTGCCTCTTTTAGTAGTCAGAGGACACTTCCCATTCAAATGCCTGAAAGGAGATGACCAACCAGAGAACTAGATATTTTCCATGGGTCTATCTTGTAGAAAGGGGACTCACACACTATCTTTCTCTCCTCAGCCTGGTTTCAAGAGGTAGAGACGACGGCTCTCCCACCGGCACAGCCGGCTCTTTCTGCGCCCCAGGGACCTGCACAGACTGAGGGTCGGCTGAGTCTCAGGGCGACAATGGCCGGGTGGGGAGGATAAGGGGACACACGGAGGAAGACAATACTCAACGATAACGTGAAGAAAACACAAGGACGAGAGTATAGGAAAAACTTGAAAAATTAAGTACAAGTGCTCGGAGAGCGCTGAGAACCTCAACCTTTCTTTGGAGAGAGTCAGAGCCGAACTGGGAAGCGAGAGGATGCCCTCCTACAAGGAGGAGTTTCGACCAATCCGACTCTGACTCATGGCGTGGGAGGGGCATATCCCAAGAGTCACGAATGCACCCCTTCCTCCCTCCAGAGAACACGAGTATCCATGCTGACGTCCATCCCTAGAACCTCTCAGTGACATCTCTCCATTGGATAAAATCAGTCAGTACAAAATATATTAAGCATACAGCTCTTAAGAACTAACTGGCAATTAAGAGTCTCTCTTGTCCTACAATTTGCTTATTATTACTGTAACTGAAGTTTCTGAAATAATTTAACTGCCAGTGGCATTGAGCAAGATAAATGTGAAAGGACTGAGTTGCTAGATGGAGCAGCAAAACTGATCACAGATGCTGCAAGAGCTCTTTGCTTAACCAAGCAACATCTGAAGATCAGAGACAAACCAAGTTACTGCAGATGTTACAAACTGACAGTATATTTTACTTTTAATATATTGCATTTTTAGAAATATACCCTTTGCCCAATCCCTAGACTAGAGGAAAGGAAATCTGGTGTTACCTTGAGAGTGAACAGGCTGATGCGCCCAGGGAGTTTGTAGAAAAGCCTATCACAGCCCCTTGAATTGCACGCGTCCGGCCAGTGTACGGCACGGCATGGGCATCACATGTGGCCTCCCGTCGGCGGCCCGTCAGCTGCCTACGTCCCCACACGGACAAAGTCGACCTCGGCTCGACTTTTGTCCGTTTCATGAACATCTAGCCAATCGGGGCAGTGCTTTGTACTGTGGGGGGCGGGATGCGTTTTACGCGGTAGCCAATCACAGGGCAAATGTCAGAAAAATCTCTAAATAATAAGAGACTAAATAATAAGAGACTTATTAAGCAGCCTGACGTGAACAGAGGAGGAGGGGCGGCAGGGGAAGGTGCCATGATTATTTGTTGGGTAGTGATTTTTAATACGTGCTCCGGAATAGTGTACATTGGTTCATTTATTTATTTACAGTTTTTTTTATCCCGCCTTTCTCCCTGAAGGGACCCAAGGCGGCTTACAACAAAAAAGAAAATACAATATATTACAATATTCCGGCTCGCTACGGCTGCGTCTCGGCAGCGCCAGACGCACACAGAGTGCGAACGCCTACGGTGTAGCTCCGGCTTTAAGGGGCAGGGACAGCATGACAGTGGCGATCCTGGGGAAATCTATCCTTAGCCTGATTAACCATGGCTCAACACATCTGAATCTAGGAGTCAATTTGTCAGCTTTCAAGGTTTTGTGTTTCCATACATTCCAGATAAAAAAATCCTCAAACACCACCAATGAATGGTTTAAGTTGGATTTTTGTGACATTAACAGCGCAATCCTTACCAACTTTCCAGCGCCAATGTACCTGTGCCAACAGGGCACACACTGTATTTTGCAGTGCAGGGGCAGTCATGGAGGCCTCTTCAGGTGAGGGAACATTTGTTCCCTTACCTCAGGGCTGCATTGCAGCTGCATTGGTGCTAGAAAGTTGGTTAGGATTGTGCTGACTTGGGAGTAAGTCCCATTGAGCTCAATGGGCTTACTTCCAAATAGACATGTACTGTAAAACAATGTTGTGGAGATACGTTGAACCAAAGTTTTGAAAACTTGCTAGTGGCAATTTTCCTGAGTTACTATTTTTAATGGTTGTGGTGTGGAGAAGCGGAGGCATCATCAGAGTCTGGACATGAAATGGCAAGTGCTCCAGCGTATTCACACACACATATCAAAGGCGATACTGGGGGTGAGGAAGCATCATGGCAATGGTGGCAGCTGAGTCTGCAGCCTCTGCTCGCCAGCCAGCCAGCAGACTTGCCTTCCTTTCCCACTGTGCATTCCTGTCTCTTAGGGAGCCCTGGGAGTCCTTCCTGCATCTAATAAAAGACAGTCTTTTTTTTTTTTTTTTAAAGCAAGGTAACTTTCCAGGAACAAACCAGAGCAAACTGCTTGGCTGCAAAGAAGCTTGGGAGATGTAGTGGGCGGGACGAGGTGCAACAGCAGTCATTTTGATTTTGGCCATTTCCATTCAGTTTGGGAGCCCCCGGTAGCAGCAATATCAAGCATGCTAGGAACGTAACTTCCTGCTATTTCCAATTTGAAAAACAAACACAGCCTTTCTCAGCTTGGCCTCTCACCAGCATTCACCTCCCACAGGCATTCACCTCTCACGCTTCAACTGTCAGCTGCAGCTTTCTCCCATAGAGACTTGCAGCTTATCAGTGGAGTGCTGACAGCTCTCCGACAGCATACAGATACTTCTGGGCATCTCGAACTGCCGACCTCAGATCTTCAGGCATGTGAGGAAGAAGCTCTGCCAACTGAGCCAGATCTCCTCTCCTGCCGTTCAACTCTGTCGGACCACTGCTTCAGCGTCTGCACTGGCTGCCAATTTGTTTCCAGGCCCAATTCAAGGTGCTGGTTTTGACCTTTAAAGTCCTATATGGCTCAGGCCAAGATATTTGAGAGACCACCTACTTCTGTACAATTCGGCTTGTCCTCTCTGGTCATCAGAGAAGGCACTTCTACTAGTGCCATCACTCATGGAGGTGGGAGGGGTGGCAGTAAGAAATATGGGTGAAAACCATTGGTATATTGTAATGATAGATTTAAATGTGATTTTATGTTTTAAGAACATTAAGCCCTGCTGGATCAGGCCAAAGGCCCATCTAGTCCAGCTACCTATATCTCACAGTGGGCCACCAGATGCCTCAGGGAGCACACAAGACAACAAGGTACCCGTATCCTGTTGCCACTCCCTTGCAAGTGGCATTAAGTGATAGCAGCCTATTACGAAAACCAGGAGGGTGCTTATCACCATCATGGCTTGTAACCTGTGATGGACATTTCCTCCATAAATCTGTCCAATCCCTTTTTAAAGGCATCCAGGCCAGGTGCCATCACCACATCCTGTGGCAAGGAGTTCCACTGATTAATTACATGCTGAGTAAAGAAATATTTTCTTTTGTTCTAATTCTCCTGCCACTCAATTTTAGTGGATGTCCCCTAGTTCTGGTGTTGTGTGAGAGGGAAAAGAACTATCCACTCGATCCCATACATAATTTTATACGTCTCAATCAATTCCCCCCTCAGGCGCCTTTTTTCTAGACTGAAGAGCCCCAAATGCTGTAGCCTTTCGTCATAAGGGAGGTGCCCCAGCCCACGAATCATTTTGGTCACTTTTTTCTGCACCTTTTCCAATTCAACTATATCCTTTTTGAGGTGTGGTGACCAGAACTGGGCGCAATACTCCAGATGTGGCCTTACCATCGGTTTGTACAATGGCATAATATTGTCCGTTTTATTCTCAATCCCTTTTTTAATGATCCCAAGCATGGAATTGGCCTTCTTCACAGCCACTGCACGCTGGGTCGACACTTTCATCGACCTGTCTACCACTGCCCCAAGATCTCTTTCCTGATCCGTTACAGATAGCTCAGAACCCATTAGGGTATATGTGAAGTGTTGGTTTCTTGCCCCAATGTGCATCACTTTACACTTACATTGAAGCGGATCTGCCATTTTGCTGCCCATTCTCCCAGTTTGGAGAGATCCTTCTGGAGCTCTTCACAATCCCTTCTGGTGTTCACCACCCAGAAAAGTTTAGTGTCATCCACAAACTTGGCCACCTGGCTGCTTATCCCCAACTCCAGGTCATTTATGAACAAGTTGAAAAGCACCGGCAAGTAATTGGAAGAAAGTAAAGCGACTTTCTTTTTCAAGATATTTAAACGGGATATGGGAAATTGTATTAATGGAGAAATTGACTACAAATGCTAGATTTTTAAGAGGCGAGATAAAAGTAGATCATCTTAGTAAAATTTGGTATCCCCTGTTAATATTGGAGAACCAGATATTGTATTAGATGGGACTGATAATTTATTAGTATATGGGTTGGTTATTTATTAAGACTAAATGTATTAGAACTATTGTTATACAAGAAAAAAATGCTGGTAGAATATATGGGTTTGTTATTGATATGGATTGTCAATTGAATAAGTTCAATAATTATATATATATGAATTTCCCATTGACACCCACCCTGTGTCCTAGTCTTCAACCAGTTCCTAAACCATAGGAGGACCTGCCCCCTTATACCCTAACTATATAGTCTTCTCCAGCACCACAGTTCGAAAGCATCTATTCTTCGGCGCTCAGCCTTCCTTATGGTCCAACTCTCGCAACCATACATTGCTACTGGGAACACCATCGCCCTGACTATACGAACTTTTGTTGGCATGGTGATAACTCTGCGTTTTATTATGCTATCTAAATTTGCCATAGCTTTCCTTCCAAGGAGTAAGCGTCTTTTAATTTCATGGCTGCAGTCTCCGTCTGCAGTGATCTTGGACTTATCAAGTTTGTGAGGCAAGACTTACCCTTGCAGAAACCATGCTGATTCTCACTCAGCAAAGCATGTTCTTCTATATTTTACAATTTTAGCTTTGATGAGGCTTTCCACCATCTTACGTGGAACAGATGTTAGGCTGACCAGCCTGTAGTTTTGCTTTAAAGTTGGTGAGAAAAAAAAAAATCGATGTCCAGCCTCTATCTGTGTGGAGTTTGAACGTTCTCCCCATGTCTGCATGGGTTTTACCTGGCCCGGAAAGCTCACATTTATTTCAATATGTAATATTAGACGTGCTTTGGGTCTTTATTTAGTAGTTTGGTGCTGCTTTTGTGACCAGAAATATGCTGTAAACTCTTGTTGACAGTTTTACATGAGGACTTGCTGTATTTTTGGTATCTACTGAAGCCACTCAACCCCAAGCCCTTTGAAAGACAGCTCGGGGTGGGGTGGGGGTAGGATCAGCCTCTCCCTTTGCACCAAGCTTTGGAGGAAGAAGGAAGTAGGACAAGTGATTCAATGGTTCTAATCTTCCCTCATGCCTGGCTTGAATCAACTACCACAGAGTTGGAAGCGGACGTGGAAGACGTCTAGTCAAACTCCCTGCTCAGTGCAGATAACTACAGCATCTCTGCCAGGTAGCCATCCAGCCTCTGCTTGAAAACTTCCAATGAGGGCCCCATAACTTCACAAGGCAGACTGTGCCATGCCAGATAGCTCTTAAAGTTCAGAAATTCTTCCTTGTGTAGCCTAAATTTCCTTATAGTTTCAACCCGTTAGTTCTAGTCCTACCCTCAGGAACCACAGAGAAAGGTCCGGAGGGCTATCATGTTTCCCCTTAGTCAGGCTAAACATACCAAGCTCTTTTAACCGTTCCTCATAGGACTTGGTTTCAGACCCCTCAACATCTTAGTTGCCCTCCTTTGAACCTAACTCCTGTTTATCAGTGTCCTCTGCTACCCCCCCCACCACCATTTTGCAACACCTGCAAATTTGATAAGCATTCCCTCTATTAGCTCACCCAGGTAATTTATACAAAAGGTTGAACAGAGGACCCAAGACAGAGCACTAGATATCTTTCTCCAGGTTGAAATGGAGCCATTTAACAACACTTGTTGGAACTGGTTGATCAACCAACTTTGAATTCATTAACAGTACTGCCCTCTAGCCCACATTTTACAACTTTATCCATGACACTATGTTGATGGTGTTCTCATGGTCTACCATACTAATTCTTTGTTAATGGAATTACTAGTCTGGCATGACTTGTTCTTGACAAATCTATGCAGGCTCCTAGAAATCACCCCATTATTTTGTAAGTGCTCACAGATATTCTGCTTAATCAGAGAGTTCGTAGAGGCACCTGAGCATCTTTGTTGCCCTTCTCTGAATTTGCTCCAGTTTGGCAGCATCTTTAAAATACGGCACCTAGAACTGAACACAGTACTGTACTCTAGATAAGGTCTGACCAGCATGGAGTCAAGTGGAACCACTACTTCCGACAACTTGAAAGCTATGGTTATATTAATCCAACCTTCTTTGCAGCTACATCACACTGCTGATGCGTGTTCAGTTTGTGACCCACTGCAACACCAAGATCACCAACACCAAGTTTACACAGTGTGCTGCCAAGCCAGGTAGCAGCCATTTTATAACTGTGACTTTGATTTTTTTTTGCCTAAGTGCAGGACCTTCCATTTGTCTGTTGAACTTCAATTTGTTAGTTTCAGCCCAGTATTCCATTCTATCAAGGTTCCCCGATTGCTCCTACAGTTTTTTGAAATATTAGCTATACCTTCCAGTTTAGTGTCATCTGCAAATTAGATAAGGATTCCTTTTCTCTTTCTTTTACCCTTTTTAAAAGATAACATTTGCTTGTCACCAGTCCTTGGACACCTCACCCATTCTCCAACAGTTCTCAAAGATAAAACAGAGTGTGGCTTTGAGATCACACCCACTAGCTTCTTTAATATCTTGGGGTGCAGTTCATCTGGTCCTGGGGATGACTTTAAAGGAACTACGGTAGATGTTCCCTTACCATTTCTTTACATATATTGAGTTGTGATGTCCCCAGTTTTTCCATGCTGCAACTGTTGCATCTTATTTGTCTTGCTGCTCGACGTTTCAGGAAGCTCTCTGTACAGCCACAGTTGTACAGTTCCTAACTTTTTTCCTCATGGGATCTGTTTTGAGATTTTGTCTTCAATTCAAATATGCTGACATATTTGTAACCTATTTGTCAAAATATGTAACCTGTCCTTTAAATTGCCTCTGTGCCAGTGTATGGGGTAGCCAATCTAACACAAATATTTAAACAATGATCCTAGAGAAATTTGGAAAATGACAGGCCTTTCAGCTTAACATCCGTTCTGGGTGTATTGGAGGAACGCAGAAAGATAAAAACATGAAGGAGGTAGAACAGGGGAGGCCAACCTTTCAACATGAATGCTTCTGGACCTTTAAAGGTTGTATAGATGAGAGCATTTCAGCAGGTGCAGTTGCTTTAGTAGCACCATCAGCCATTGCAGCTGCCAAGATTCTGTCTTCTACACCAGGGGTCCCCAACTGCCAGTCCGCGGCCCGGTACTGGTCTGTGGTCCGTCTGGGACCGGGCCGCCCGGCCAGAAGCGTCGTCGGGGTTGGGGACGTGGCAGCGGGAGGGTACACTTGCCTGTTGGATGCGTCACGTCTCCTCTGCCTGGCTTTGAGCCCTCCCGCCCGCCCTGGAGCCAGAACGGCTCCAAAATAGTAACAAAACCGGCGGGGGGAGGGATTGGAGCTGCGCTGGGCATGCACAACTGACATCATGCCCAGGTCACGTGGGGGTATGGCATCGGCGCCCCCCCCCGGTCCGTGAAACAAAATTTTTCCTCGATGCCAGTAAAGGGGAAGGAGGGGTAAAGGGGCAATAATAAGGGACTTGGAGATTGTAGAGAAATTAAATGAGTTCTTTGCATTTGTCTTCATGGCAGAAGACCTCGGGCAGGTACCGCTGCCCAAATGGCCCCTCCAAAAGAATTACCGGTAAGTGAAATAGAGGTTAAGAGGTTAAGAGAGAAGACACTCCAAACTTAATTGACAAATTAAAGATCAATAAGTCACTGGGCCCAGATGGCATTCACCCAAGAATTCTTAAGAAACTCACGAATGAAGTTGCTGATATTTTGACTAAAATATGCAACTTGTCCCTTAAAACGGCCACTGTGCCAGAGGATTGGAGGATAGCTAATGTCACACCAAACTTTAAAAAAGGAAGGAGAGGGGGTTCGGGAAACTACAAGTTGGTCAGCCTAACATCTTGTTCCAGGTAAGATGATGGAAAACCTCATCAAAGATAAAATCATAAAACATATAGAACAAGCTTTGCTGAGGGAGAATTAGCATGACTTCTGCAAGGGTAAGTCTTGCCTCACAAACATTTTAGAATGTTTTGAAAAAGTCAACAGGCATGTGGATGTGGATTTTCAGAAGGCATTTGACACAGTCCTTCACCAAAGGTCCTGAGAAAACTCCAGTCAGGGAACAAGAGGGCAGGTCATCTTATGGATTAGGAACTGGATGAAGACTAGGAAACAGAGTGGGTGTCAAAGGGCAATTTTCATAATTGAGAGAGGTGAAAAGCCAAGGATCAGTCTTGGGACAAGTGCTTTTCATCTTGTTCATCAATGACCTGGAGTTGGGGATAAGCAGCCAGGTAGCCAGGTTTGCAGCCTGCATTCCATTGGCAGCTGGACCCAATAGGATTTGGCCGTTAGACAGAAAAATCAATACCAACCTCATTTCTTTTAGGCCCTCAGTTTCTATGATCTGCAGAATCTGTTTTGGGGTCATAGGTCCATCAGAATAGTTTTCCAGCACCTGAAAAGATAGGAACATCTTAGGTTTAGTAGGTACACCCATGACCAGGATACTCAACCAGAAACTAAAGGACAAGAATCTGGCTGTAGAATGTAAACCTTCCTACAAAACTACCAGATATAGACTTCAGGCCACAACAGTCCAATTGCTATTTAAAATGATAGGAGTGGCTTGGTGGGCTCTCTTATTCATTGCATAACTATGGGTTAAATTAGATGAGACACTGAATCACCAGATATTCATTTCATTCTTAGAGCAGTTGCAGGGACAAGAGGGCTGGACTGGGGACTGGATTGGGGAGGTGGCATGGCATGTGTGCATGCTTAAACCTCTTCCTCAGCACCATTTTCCCAATCGACACCCCCCCCCCCACACACACACAAACTGCTATTTGCCTTGTTGAGTAAAGTACGCATATTTATTGAATTTCTATCCTGCCTGTCTCCCCAGTAGGGGGACCCAAAGCAGCTTAGAAAAACACATGGTTGGTTGTACACTGGGTGATGCATTGCACCTAGACATCAAAATTTCTCAGACAGGCAGCCCTATCCTGCGTAAGGTTACGTGGCCAGCCCCTAGGGCCAGCTACAGTATCCTGTGCCCTTCCTGGGTCGCGTCGCCACGGCACGGGAACACCTCAGGAGAAGGGGATGTTTGTCCCCTTCCCCTGGTGTAGGGCTGCCCAGCCCCAATGGGCCTCCTTAAATGTACCTCGGCTCTGGAACAGACGTACATCCGGGATGGCGGGGTAAGGGCGGCCCAAGCCGGGAATGGGTGCGGGATATTGGCAGAGCTGGCCACCGATATCCCCACCTCACGTCTGCCCTCCGCCACCTGGCCTGCCCTCCCCCGCACAGGGCGCTGCAGGGTCCGGGGGGGGGGAGACAGAGTACTCTCCCGTGTGTCAGAAACGCACTTTACAGTGCGTTTACAATACCCTTGGCCTGCGGAGCGCAAGCTCTGTAGGCGGGGTTTTTTTAACGCAGGATTGGGCCGAAAATGGTATATTTGAATGTTCTGTAGGTAACTGGGTGAGTGCTACTGCGGTGCAGTGCCTAAGGGACTGAGTTGTGAATCAGGATTGCCCCAGTTTGAATCTCACTTCGGCTGCTAACTCACTAAGTGCCTTATGCAACTCACTCCAGCTCAGTCTCAGCTCCCCGGCTGTAATGGGGAGAAAACGCTTACTTAACTTAGGGTTGTTGTAAGGTATTACATTAAGATAATACGTGTGAAACACTTGAAAATATTATACAAATGCTTGTGTAAGTATTATTATAGTCTTCTAACACGTTCAACATGGTGGACCTAAGACCCTTACTTTAGCACTCTCAAAACTTTCTACAGCTGTCAGTCCAACTAATGGGAACAAAAGCTGGAAACACGATGCGGACGGTTGTGTGAATTTACAAGAGAGAGAGAGAGAGAGAATCGAGAATGATGTTGCACCAGAGATGTGCTAAGCAGTGGCTACAGACTCTCTCAGAAAGGTGAGACAGCATCAATAGGGCTTCTTTCCTAGAAAGGAACACAGGTCACTAGCCTGCATATGCCACCAAATTCCTAGCTCTGCAAAGAAAGAAAAAGCTCATCCTGAACAAGTTCTGCTTTCACATTGTAGCAAAGAGCTTATACATACTGTACTTTTCATGATAAGCAGATTACGGTATATCCACAGCGAGATGTAAGCCTCAGAAAATGATATACCAAGAGAGCTGTGAATTTAGCTTGGCAAGAGACTAGGAACTAGAGATTGTGAGACAGACAACTAGCTATAATGAAAGTTAAATAACATGTAAAAGGGTTAAACTACCCAGCCCTGCAGCAAGTCATACTCATTCTGTTCAAGACAGACTGCTAACTCCGTCTTAAGTGATCCAGTCTCCTTAAAGAATCAGTCCAGGATTCTGCTCAGAAAGAGCTAGCCTTTCTTACTAAAAAAGGAAACAGAATTCTTAGGCAAGGTTTTGAGACTTGATGTAAATTGCAGTTTGTGCCTATGACAGAGTAAAGCATTTAGACACCTTTGCCACAAATCACACTTAAGACATTAACTCAGAAAGAATTTTAACATGCAACCTCACACCTAAGGATTGCATAAATCAGCTCTTAGAAAGTTAGACAAGGCAATGCCTTAACTGAGCTTCTCCAATTCTAACAGCATAGGATACTCCAGAAAACAAAACACCACACTTCAATGTAACGGTACAGAAAGCATGTTCCTGAAAGGCACAGTTTCTGTGGACAAGAAACATGTCACTCATTCTCAAACTGTACTGATCCTTATTTACAGCAATATCAAGTACTGTGCACCATATGGGTGAATAAGCCCTCTAGGTGCTGGATGTAGTCAACAGCCGTAAAAAGCACAGGAAGCAAACCACAGCACCCACGTGGACTCTACTGAAAATGAACTCTCAATAACAAGGCCTGGAGGTTTGCTCCCTGCAGCTCAAAAAATGAACACACAATTTCCATCTGAAAGGGCAAAATATAACATCATCAAGGATAATAGCTTCAGCCAATTCCACCAGTTCAGAAGTCATTTTTAATGTAGACATAGTAATTGGGGGGCTGCGGTGGCTCAGTGGTTAAGATGTTGAACTGCAGACCGGAAGGTAGGCAGGACAGTAGTTCGAGACCCGAGTGCCGCGTGACGGTATGAGCTACCATCTTCGGCCCCAGCTCCTGCCAATCTAGCAGTTCAAAAGCAAGAAATAATAATAAATAAATAAATCAGTATTTATTTCTTTGGTCATCGGATTTCACCCCCGACTTTAATTCAAAGGCGGTTTAAATTGCAAGTAGATTAATAGGTACTGCCTTGGCAGGAAGGTAATAGCATTCCGTGCGCCTCGGTGTTGAGTCATACCGGCCACATGACCACAGAAGTGTCTTTCGGACATCGCTGGCTCTTCGGTTTTGAAACAGAGATGAGCACCGTCCCTAGAGTCGGTAACGACTAGCTCTCGAGCAACGGGAACCTTTACCTAATACATTGAGAGTAAATGTTATACAAGATCTCCTCTCCTCATATTGAATATTGTATTGGCATCTTCAAGGAATGACGTTTGCATCAATTCTCCTCTTAGTTTATCAGGGCTAACTACCGGTACTCCTTCCTTTAGTTTGTTCTCTAACACAATTAGCAATTTGACTTTGGCATGTGTGGACTATCATTCTGACAATATACTGTATTTAAAATTATTTTCTTTGAGCTTGTACAGCTAGAATGTGTTAGACAAAGGGACACAAACCCTACCATTGAGAATGCAACATTTCAAAAATTATGATGGACGAGAAAAGCTTAGTCTTAAATAAAGATCTATTTCGAATGGATTTACAGTCAAGTAGGAAGAGCAACTCACAAACCAGGTGTACGGACAAAAAGGAAGCCTCTAAGTAGATAATCCAACCTGAGATTGAGCCAGCAACAAACTAGAAATAGAAAAGTAATAATGCTGGCCACTTAGACATTCCACCCATATGAGTGAGCCTCCAGATAAGAGGTTGTCAGGGTAAAACTGATTATCTCACAAGGAAGTTTACTCAATCTGAGAAACAGCAAGACTTCAACGAGAGAGTGACCACATCATCAAAAGTGGTCCACCACTCAAATTGAGCATAATGAGCATGAGGGCTGAGAGGGACATTTAGATGTAGTAGCGGGTGGCGCAGTGGGTTAAACCACTGAACTGTCGATCAAAAGGTCAGCAGTTCGACTCCGTGCGACGGCTCCTGCCAACCTAGCAGTTCGAAAGCAAGAAATTGCAAGTAGATTAATAGGTACCGCGCCAGCGGGACGGTAACAGCGTTCCATGCGCCTCAGTGTTGAGTCATGCTGGCCACATGACCATGGAAACGTCTTCGGACAGCGCTGGCTCTTCAGCTTTGAAACGGAGATGAGCACCGCTCCCAAGAGTCGGACACGACTGGACTTAATTGTCAAGGGATACCTTTACCTTTACCTACCACCCATTAGATCTCCGTATTTTCAATGGACAGGGAAGGGGGTATGCACATTAGAAAGACCATAATCCTAGCAATCTTCCCCACTCCTTCTGGTGTCACCTGGCACTAGATACCATTTGGTGTCATCTTGCACACTGCTGGCACTAAAGACTAAGCAGTAGCAAACTATACCAGGTGGTTATGCAAATGGTTTGGCCTGTAAAGATTAGCAACTTGCTAAACTTGCTAAATTCCCCACTCAGTCATATCGGTATCTCTCAGTCAAACAAAATCTTACAGAAATTCAAATAAATGAACATCCCATAGCATTGAGTTGTGTGTAAAATCAATCAAGTTTTTTAATTGAAGCATTCCACACAAAAGTCATTTTTATATTGCTTTTGGAAGATATTACACTTAAACACAAAATGGGGGAAAGGGGGGGCAGCCACTACAAATAGCTCTCCATGTATGCCACACTACCAGTGTCCACAAGAAACTGCTCACTGGCACATATGTTGCTGGCTGGGATCGAGTGCTGGTGCAGTGAGCACCTGGGGATTCTAATTCACCCTAGCAAGTACAGAACCAGGACTTAGTAGCTGTTTCAGGATAACTGATGGGTATGATCTTGTATGTGCTGTCGGATCTTCACAAGGCAAGCCCATAGGTCCAATAATGATACTTCATATTTATCCCATTCTTCTCTCAAGGAGCTCAAGGCTACACATATGGAATTATTCTAACTTAATCCTCACATAAACCCTGTGAGGTGCGCCAGGTGGTGCAAGAGCATAAGATGCCACGTGTACTGTGAGTCCAACTCTACCATTCTTTCCACTAGACCACACTGGCTCTCAGGTCCCATATTTTTATCAGATAAACAGGAGTCCAATTTTTTTGGCTGGGCTTGGCAACCAGTTGCCATCACCCCCACTTCCCTGGGAACACACAAGTCCTCTGGCGCACACACAAAGAATTCTCTCGCTTTCAACAGGCTTTTCAAGAAAGTCCAAAGTGGCAGAAGAGCCACTTGCTGTCTTCAGCTACCTCACTGCCAGGCATAAAGCGCAGACAGGCACTGGGGGAAGTCAGAGGCAGCACAAATGACCGCACTGCTGCTTTTGTAAATCCTGGCATGAAGTGAGAGACCTTCCTGCTCTCCCTGGCCACATTCTTGGCACATGCCAGAGCGAGGGAACAATCTCTCACATACGATGCACAGAGACAGAGACAGAGAGATTTCCAGGAGTTCTCCATGCTGCACAGTGAAGGCAGGGAAGAGGCAGCAATTCACTTTGCGTAGGGTATTAGCAGAACCACCATGTGCTGGTCACCAAAATAAAAATGTATGTTCACTACTGGCTAATTGGCAGCCATGTTTGTGAATCTCTGCAGATAGAAAACAAAGTCCTACTGTAGTCCTACTTTTTTTTTAAGTGGAAGAGGAGCATAACTTTCTGAACCCAGCCTCTGATAGTAGCAGTAAAAGCAGACAGCTGTATAATCCATAGCCTGCAAAGAGCTGACCATGACATCTGCAGCGTCAGCATTCATATCCCCTCTGTACACGGAGGGAACCATTGTCAAATTTCTATGGGGATTTATCCCTCAACAGGTCTAACCATCCCCCATTTCTCCACATTCCCCTTCACAACTCTCTCTTTAATTATTGAAGAGTGCGAAGAAAGGTAGGGTTGGGTTGTTCTTAAGTTACTAAAAGTACAGTATAAATGAAAAACGCAATACTTCAAGTTAAGATTTCACAATTCACATATCCATGAGAAGCATTCTGCAAGTAAATTCCTGAACATTCTTCAGAATACAAGACAGTTTGATCTCAGGAAGCACTGGGGAATAAAAGCAGAGACTCTTCAGATTTGTGCAGCACAACCCGAGGCATGTTTCCTCCCTGCAGTACACATGCATAGGAATGAAGCCTTAGTATATTAAGGAAATGGCTCTGCTACAGAGGTAAAAGGTTACTAGGTTGACTATTCCTAATGACAACACTCTGTACAATATCTAAGCCTCTGACAAAGAAAGCCAGAAGTTCTGTCCAAACCTAGCGGGAAGAAACTTCAGAACAGATACCCAGAAATCTAATTAATGCCTACTAGCTGCCGGCAACTTCTTCAAGCAGAATGCCTTTTCTTTCACCACCATAAAAAGAAACACACATTTGTCCCATATGCATCTGCCTCTTAAGTATACACTCCTTTCAGACATTAAACAAGAAGCAAATGTTTTACTTTCTTCTCACCTGCCTGGTACTACAAACAAGAAATAAAAATTGAGAAGTCTCTTCAGGAAAATGACCATCTCTAAACCTCAAATTATTGGTCCTAGTTAAGAGGAAAGAAGGCTTCTTTCATATTTTAAGGAAATATCTCCCTTATAAAAGGTAAAACTGGGCCACAGCAACGCTGGGTCTAGAGATCACTTCCACATATGTCTTGCTGTTGAGGGTGCTATGTCCAGAATAGGAACGGGGAACCTTGGCCCCATCCCCCACACGAGAAAGCTGCTTTCTTCAGCAGGATAGCACTTTTTCACCAATACAAGAGGAAATCCTGTGAGTGTGAGAGGCTATCATATTCTTGCTTGCTTTTTCCATGAAGTCTGTGTTGAAATTGATCACTCAGCTTATAAACTGGGGTTGGATGGGTGTGCGATTTGTCCCTTCTCTCAGCTTCCTCCCTGTTTAGGACAGGAACTTGGAAACTTTTATAGGTATGACAGAAGAAAAAAATTTTTCCTGGACTACGAAGTTCTTAAGTGCTGCAGCAAAAGGGAGAGATGCCTTTGGGTCTCTTTGACGACAGGGATGCGTGTGCACCCACTTTCATAGTCTCTTCCAGCTAAAAAGGATGCCAACCAGCTCCAAGCGGCTTCTCAGTGCTGCCTCTAATTTGCAAAAATTGCAGAGGGAAATGCAACTTTCAGAAGGTCCCCTTTTCACAACGGAGGCACACCTTTTCCCAAGTTTTCAGATAAGCTGGATAAACGTGGAATGACTCTTCACTTCCACCAATGAAGTGAATGACTCTTCATGCCGCGTGGAATGACTCTTCACTTCCACCATTTGCATTCCATAACTAGAGTTCTTATGAACTGGGGAAGCATGAGTCTCTGAAGATGCCAATCCCTGATGCAGGTGACTGAGCGCTGTGGCCCCATACAGAAAGGCTGGCTAAAACTCTCCATGTGCATGTTAAAGACATGTGTGCTTTCTCTTTGCTGTTTCTCCATTGACACAAGTACATATGAGAACCTGAAGCTATATATTCTGTATAATACACATCTCTTGCATGAGAACACCCATCTCTACCAACCTCTGCCACTCAGAGGTGTCTTGCTCCGTCTTAACTTATCTACCCTCTCCCCCTTGCTACCCCATACGCCTGAAACTGCCTGCCACACTGTCTCCATAATGCCACCTTTTTCTAAAGACTTTGGTCCAACCCACTAACTACACAGTAACTAATAAGATAAACAAAAACTATTCTTCTCCATTCTTTCCCTGCATCAATTTCCAGCCCCTTTCTCTCTAGTACCTTTTTTAGATAATAAACCTTCAGGATAGGGGCAGGTTTTTCACAGTGTGTAAAGTGCCATGCACATAAATGGTACCAGATAAGTAACAACATATCCTATGCTACAGACAATTTCTGCACCACTTTCCCCAAGCCCTATATTAGAGGACATAAAAGCACTCAAATTCTCATTACCCTGCCCAATTTTCCAGAGACACTATATAAAAATGAACTACAAATTCTTACTATACTGAGAAAAATTCTCAATCCACAAATGTAGTTCCAGTACAGTTCCTTATTCTGTCCCGATACCAATTCTCTCTTTCCAATATATGCCCCCCATGTTTCTCCCTATTCTCACTGTTTGTATTGTGCCATCAAGGTGCATAATACTTTACAACAGAAAACAAATCTCTAATGTAAATGCCTCAGAATTTAAAAAGGCATAAGGGAGACGGGGTGGAGGGCGTGTAGTGCCAGGGAAAATGTGTGATTATTTCATGTACACTGTACTTAGTCATATCTGAAGTATGGCAGAGGGACTAGGAGTTCAAGTAAAAAGTTTAACGGAAAAGGTGGGCTTTGAGGAAGAATTTAGAAGAAGAAAAATCAAGAGTTTTGTTTCTTTGTGGATGCGCTAATGTGTTCCCAGCAGAACTTCCCCCAGAACTGAGGAAATCCCAAGCTTCTAGCTGTCCTGGCCCTAGAAATGCAATATTGGGACCCTGAAGAGCTACAGCTCTAGTCTACATAGTCCTCTGCAGGCCTAGGGCTTAAAAGTCCACAGCTGATTCCCAAAAGATGCAAGAGGGCAACTATGAACTTGAGCTTTTCTACCCGAGCTTTATTGTGTCCACACTACGCTAATAAGGACAGGCAGCAGAACCCAGACGGGCCCGGAGGCCTCAGGCCCCTCGTCTTGGAGGCCCCTCTGGCACCGGGTATGTGCGTGACTCGTTTTGCATCGCTCACCCCACCACCTCTTTACGTTCAACGGCACAAGTGAGCGAGGAGCCCCTTCACGGTTCCCTGTCGAAACTCCTTCTCTTCCCCCCCCCTTCCCACAGTCGGGGTGGGGAGGAGCCCGCCCTCATGCCACATCTCGAGACAGAGGGAAGACCCCACCCGAGAAGGAGGGGGCGACCATCCCGCCGAGACGGGGCCTACGCCGGGGAGTGGGGAAGCCAGTCGCCCTCCTCCAGCCCCCTCCTCACCAAGCGGGCGGCCTCAGCCCACGTGCGCTCCTTCTTCCTCCTCTGCTTCATCTCCTTCATCTTGCGCCGATCCGGGCGGGCGACGGGAAGAGAAAACGAGCGCGGCGGGGGCAGCGGCACACTGGGCACAGGCCGGGGGGGGGGGGGCGGCAGGCGCGCGCGCGCGCGTGTGTGTGTGTGTGTGGACGGGGGGAGCGACCGAGAAGCGGAGAAAGGCGGGAGCGCGCGCGCGGTACCGACCGTTACTCAGGCGCGGTGGGGGAGGGGCGGGGCCGGCGGCTGGTCTTTGGCGCGCGCGCGCACGCGACAGAAAGGGAAGCTGACTGAGGCGAAGCGGGCCTGGAAGGAGGAGAAGGAAAAGAAAAGGGGAGCAGCAGGAGGGGGGGTGCGCGCTAAAGAAGGCGGCGGCTCAGGCCCAACATAACAACGGGGGAGGTCAAAGGTCTTCGAAGAGGTGGACGGAAAAGGAAGGGAGGGAAGGATGGAAAGAGTCGGTCGGTCGGTCGGTGACGGAGGCGCGCTAGGCTTGAATGGTGGCCGCGGAGGGACAATCCCAGCTGAACCGATCAGCCCAACCCGTCGTCTGAAGGAAGGCGTTTGTTTGGGATTTGAAGGGAAACAAATCGCGGAGGATGATGGGTAGTGTAGTCCAGGAAGGAATGGGTGGAAACCGCTGAGAAAAGGCGGGGAAGGGAGGGGAAATTTTTTGTGTCTGGGGTGGGGAGGGGAGGGGAGCTACAACTCCCAGACTGCTCTTCGGGGTGGGGGGAAATAGCCACATTAGGCCAAAGACAGAGAATAAACTGCTGCCGGCTCCACTCGGGCGAAGGAAGAGGCCTTCGCAGTGCATGATGGGTCGCGCCGCGTCTCCGCGCGCCTTTGCGGGCAGAGAAGGTGGACTGGAGCGCGGGCGGCGCCACATCCGGGTCACGGGGAGGCCGGGCCTGCTCTCCTCGGTGGCGGCGGCGGCGGCGGCGGGGCTCCCTCCGTGGGACTACTTAAAAGCCAGTCGCCTGTTGCTGTGGCAGTGCGGGTCTCTCCCCGCCGGCCTGGCCGTGCTGGGCCCAGTTTCCTTCCTGGCCTTCCCCGAGCATCGCGGGCGGACAGGAGTCCAGGGTTGGGGTCGTGAGACCAGCCGCCGCGTGCCCACCGAAAAAGGGTTTCGAATAAAAGCGGAGTGGCGCACAGTGATGAAAGCGACGGGGCTCCTCGCACTGACTGACAGATCCAAGGGCGCGTGCCGCCTCCCCCTCTCACGAAAGGGGGCGGGCGGGCGGGCGGGCGGGGGGCCATCCATCGCAGTCTTCAGAGCCCGTGCCGACCGCCTGTCCTGTCCCCCGGCCGGGCTTCCTACTTGCTTGGAACCGTAGACAAAAACACAAGCTTCAAGCAGACAATTGGCATATATACGCACAACGTTTTTGGTTTCGTGCCAGTTAGCAAGATAGAAAAAAATAAAGCGTGGTATGCAGCCTCTGTCTTGCCACAAAAAGCCACTCTGTATATTTGGATTATATCAGGGTTGCCGGTTTCAGGCCACAAATGTCCTGTGCTATTATCCTGCCGCAGCAACACTTCTTGACACCACTGGTATGTGCCCCTCTTTCATTGCTATGATAGCAAAGCAACAGTGGTGGTGGTTTTGTGTGTTAAACCTGGGTTGCACAACATAGAATCCACCAACACATTTTGTGTGGCCACAAGTGGGCTGCAGGGGGCGGGTACACTGGTAACATGTGAAGGTAAGAGGAGGTGGGCTGTACCAGTGCTTCGTTCCAGGACCACTTCTACCCAGCAGGAGACAAACGGAAGAATTTGCATACGGAACAGAAACCAATTATTTGTGCTGCTTTTAATGCTCAGCGGAAACTTGCATCTGCTGCTGCCAGCAACCAGTCTGTGCCACTTCTGAGATTTTTCTGCTAGCTGAGTCTGCCGAAAACAGAGACGACAAGCAGCACTGCTGCTTTCGGGCAAATGAGCATGCTGAACAGAGTACAGAAACGATGCACATGTGCTGTTGAGGTGGGCTTCCTGCAGCAGTGAGAGGGACAGCAAGAGGAGACTAAAGCAGGTGATGATGATAAGAATGAGAGCAGAGAGTGAGAACACAATTCTGTGTAACTCTTGTAACAGATCCCCAGCAGTTTGACTCGGGTTGCTTCTCCAGCAGCTGCACTTGCTGCTGCCAATTCATTTCTGTGCACAATTCAAAGTGAAGCCCTTTACAGCTTGGGACAGGTTATCTGAGAGAGCGCCTGCTTCCATATGTTCCAGCTGGCCCCTAAGATGGTCAGAGAGCCCTGCTATGAGTTATACCCTTGACGGAAGTGAGGGAGGCAGCTGCAGGAAGTGGGGCCTTTTCTATGGTGGCACCACAGTTGTGGAAACCCCTGCTTGTGATTTAAGGGCTGCTCCCTCCCTAGAGACATTCCAGGGGGGTTAAAGTTTTTATTATTATTTAGAGTAGGTCAGTAGTCAAACTTTTCAGTACAAGGGCCACACATCATCTATTTTACACATTTTCACAGGCTGAAAAAAAACAGTTTTATAAAGGAATGATTAAATTTTAAAGGAATGAATAAGTTTTACTTGGGTCATTTTTGTAATCAGAATGATATGGTTCAGAACAAAAATGTGACAATTACAAAGGAACAATGTGCTTAAATTGAGCAATGTCATGATGAGTAAAAATGTCAAACATTAGCAAATGCTCTGACAAAAAAACACCAATTACTAACCTAGATGAGGAAAGCAGGCTATTCATTAAACAGGCAACACTTGCTGTCCAGTTTTCTTTTTCCTTCCAAAACTGGTAACTGAGGGGTGGTCCAAAAGGTTGTCCTAGGGAAGCTGGAAGGTTGTCCCTGGAACCCTTCTGGCACCTGGTTCCTTGGGCCAGGGGTAGCTAACCTCCCACCATTACGGTGGTGTAGATTAGTAGACAGAATCTTGGCAGCTGCAATTGCTTATTTGTGTGTAGCTTGAGTAGTGGTTCTAAGCTTGCTCATATTGGTACTTGCAAATCATCTGAGTAGACAGTAATCTCTTTTCTCCTTAAGTAATATAATTGCACTACTAGGCCATTGCCAGTGAGGCAATACTTCCCCCCAGATCTGGGACATAGAAGACATCTTTCATGAAGGTATTATGCATCCCTTTAGATTGCATTCCGCAGAACCAAAAGCCTTCTCCCGTTGCAGTGATGCTCTTTTCATCTGCAGGGAAGATCCTGTCATTTGTGTGAACAACAATTTCTGCAATTGCTGGTTGCTTGTCGTCATGTAACGTTGCCCCTGAATTGCTATACCATCCATGCAGTGTGTTACCTTGAGGAGCTTTTGACAACTATCCCATACTTCATCTGTGGACTGGACTCCTCACTGTGGCATTAAAAGAAATGTCAAAAGAAAAAGTTGTTTCCATTGCTCTGTTTTCCAGATTAGAGTTCGTTTTCGGGTGATCAACCTCCTTGCAGTGAAATCATGTCCCAATTTCTTTCTTTTGCCTTTTCTTGACTATCTGAAGGGCTGCCTCTGATTCTTCAGCCTTCAGCTTCTTAAATTTGCATTCATTTGCCGGTTACTTATTCCAGGTGTTGGCTCCGACTCTGGTCTGGGGGGCACAATTTGACTCTGGGAGACTGCACAGTCACAGTGCTGCTGGGCAATTGTTCTTCATTTCTTTCCCAATCTCAGTGCAGCTGTTCCGCAATCTCTAACATGGCATTTCCATTAACATGCATCTCCTGCCAAGTCCTGCACAACTGACATAGCCGTCTAATTTAGAGTGTGGATCTGAGCACCTATTCATTCCACATACCTTTAGCTGTGTCCTTGTTCCTCATGTAGACACTTCCATCAGTGGGCTTACGATTGCCTTTGCTTGCATCATCAGGTGATCTCTGTCCATATTATAAAACGTTCCAGAAGAAGGTCACCTTTCAACTACCTACCTATGACACTAAACTTTTCCGGGTGGTAAAGACCAGCAGGGATTGTGAAGAGCTCCAGAAGGATCTCTCCAAACTGGGAGAATGGGCAGCAAAATGGCAGATGCGCTTCAATGTAAGTAAGTGCAAAGTGATGCACATTGGGGCAAGAAACCAAAATTTCACATATACGCTAATGGGTTCTGAGTTGTCTGTGACGGATCAAGAGAGAGATCTTGGGGTCCTGGTGGACAGGTCGATGAAAGTGTCGACCCAGTGTGCGGCGGCTGTGAAGAAGGCCAATTCCATGCTCGGGATCATTAAAAAGGGGATTGAGAATAAAACGGCCAATATCATTATGCCTTTGTACAAATCGATGGTAAGGCCACATCTGGAGTATTGTGTCCAGTTCTGGTCACCATACCTCAAAAAGGATATAGCTGAACTGGAAAAGGTGCAGAAAAGAGCGACCAGAATGATTAGTGGGCTGGAGCACCTCCCTTACGAGGAAAGGCTACAGCGTCTGGGGCTTTTCAGCCTAGAAAAAAAGGCGCCTGAGGGGGGACATGATTGAGACTTATAAAATTATGCATGGGATGGAGAGAGTGGATAGAGGGAAATTCTTCTCCCTCTCGCACAACACCAGAACCAGGGGACACGCACTAAAATTGAGTGGAGGGAGAGTTAGAACAGACAAAAGAAAATATTTCTTTACCCAGCGTGTGATTCATCTGTGGAACTCCTTGCCACAGGATGTGGTGATGGCACCTGGCCTAGATGCCTTTAAAAGGGGTTTGGACAAATTCATGGAGGAAAAGACCATCACAGGTTACAAGCCATAAGCAACCTCCTGGTTTTAGAAGTGGGTTTTCTCTGTGCCAGGTGCAAGGGAGTGGCGACTGGACACAGGTATCTTGTTGTCTCGTGTGCTCCCTGAGGCATCTGGTGGGGCCACTGTGTGACACAGGAAGCTGGACTAGATGGGCTTTTGGCCTGATCCAGCAGGGCTCTTCTTATGTTCTTATGTTCTTATGTTCTTACCTTAAATATTAACATTATTATTAACAGTATTTATATACTGCTTTTCAATAAAAGTTCACAAAGCGGTTTACAGACAAAATTAAATGGCTCCACAATCTAAAAAAAGATGCAGAACACCACCAGCAACAGAAAGACACTGTGCTGGGGTGAAAGGGGGGGCAGTTACTCTCCCCCGCTAAATACGGTATAAGAGGAGCACCCATTGAAAAAGTGCCTCTTGCCCAGTTAGCAGGGGCAAATAGCCACAACTGATAATTCACGTTATACAGTTTGGCCACTACAAATTTAATGTCTCTTCATTTTGTCATCCTCCTTTTGCTAACAGTTGTGTGTGCCTTGTCCCTTTTTATTGACTGACAGTTACGAATTTCTTGCAGTTTATCCTTGGCCAGAGCCTGTTAACAGAGTTGAGTAAATGAATGAGTCCCACACACGGCAGAGTTGATTTTTACAAAATCTTTACTGCAACAACAGACTGTAAGTAGTATTACATTTGTGATCTTTCAGCAGAAGAGCCTGAAAGCAATGTTACATCAGCAGAAGAACAGGAAGTTAACACAGGAGGTTACTTAGACCAGAAAACAAAGGAATAGTCAACAAGCCCAAACCAACTAACAAAATAGGTTACAGCACCACCTACAGTTAAGAGGACAGATTTAGGCCCCTGGTTAGTATGCACTGATCTAGCTCTGCTCATATGTCCAACCTTTTCTAATAGGGGGAGAACAAGTATCCTGAAAGGGGGGATAGGTTTTTTTTGGGGGGGGAATGCATGCTGAGAAGTTAAGTCTCCTTCTTGCACTGCACAGAGGTTGCTTCAGGGGTGAGAAAGCACCTACAAGCTGCCTGAAGGGTTCTTCTTCTTCTCCAAGGGTCTGAAGACACAGCCGAGCCATCGTTTGTTGCAGCCCCCCCCCCCCCACTGTCTGTACCTAATGTACAGACAGGCACCAACTCCCAATGTTTCATCACACTCCAGTATGACCAAGAGGAAGAGTAGGACCATGTAGGAAGAGTCTACCTTGCTCTTAGTAGCTCCCTGCTAAGTTCTACAGTACAAAGTAGAGGCTGCAATTTGGGAGGGGTGCATAAGAAGAAACTGTTTCTTAGGCCAGACTCTGGATGACCAAGGTTTTTTCCCCTATATAGGCAAATATTGTGGATGGGGACAATGCCATGACGATAGAGAAAAACGTGCCCCCCCCCCCACCACCACTCATACTGGGCAGCCTGCTAGCCCAAACAGAGACCCTGTGGGAGAGAGCAATATGCCTCCACGCTCCACCCCATCCTGAAGGCATCATCAGGGTTGCGAGAGACAGGCAGTCTTCTTTCTGACATTCCTGCCACCCTCAAGAAAAGCTCAGGAATCAAGCTTGGGAGGGGAAAAGCAACACAGAGCATTGCCTCTTTCCCCACACCTCCACTAAACAGCTTCTGGGCTGGAAGGAGAGAATGTTCCTCGGGAACTGGAAATAATGCTGGAGTGGGGGGAGGGGGGGGGAAGGGCCATTCTAGAAAAGCAGGACTTGTCCTGCTCTGCCAGAGGCAATGGTCTCATGGATGGATGGGGAAGGAGAAGCAGGTGAAAGGGATAGGTGAACACCTGGAAAGGGGAGCCATCCCTTTAGGTGTTACAGGCTTGTAATATGTGTATGTCAAAAGCCGTGCAGAGGAAAAGGACTAATTGGGAGCGAGTTCTTAAACCAAAGCCTGCAAGGTAGGACGAATTCGAAAATCCAATAAAATCTGACTACTCTAATAGCAAAGACCAAGTCTCCCAGCACCCCAGTACATAAATGACTTTGCTGAACATTTGTGAATGTGAAACACCGATTATAGAAATGTAGCAACTAAAAAGGGGGGGGGGAAGAGGCTTTATTAAATTTTGCTTTTATTTTTACATACAATAAATCCAATTGATTTTATTACACATCTTTAGGAGCACTTTTACATTCCTAGACAAAAGAGATACAAGCTGTAAAATCTGTGGACAAGAAGTATGGACATGTTTGCTCTTTATGTACAAATCAAGAACAGAGTGGGTGGTCAAGGAACCCGCACGGGCTAAGAGATAACCCATCATTCACACACACTGAGATGAATGGGAGAGGCTCTTGCACTCTGCTCTTGCACATCTTCCATTCACTTCAACAGTGGCTGCACACGCTGAGACACACCTGATGGACTGCACCCACGGTGTGGACTGCGGAAATGCTCAAGCAACATGCATCCCACGCTTTCAGAGCTACACCATCCATCACCAGATAGCTCAAAGCTGCTGAGTGCCCACTGACCAGTATCACACAAGCAGACGACTGTGGCTTTTGCATTCGTTTTTCCTTCAAGTTCGCCCAGGCCCAGCACAAGAACTATGGCTGCTTTTGAAAGTCTGGGCTAAATAGTTGAATACCACAGACAGGAGAGAGAATCTAAAGAGATACTTAAAATAAAAATTGGCAGCTTTCTGAATATTGACAAGGAGATCTATGAAGGACAGCTAGAGACTTGTCTAATGTGTACATCACATCCTACCAGTCGAAAAGGTTGACAAGGAGGGATGTGTAACTGGGGTTTTTAAGCAGCATTCCAAGAGTTTCATATTAAGCTTTTGAAGGAAGTGCTTCAGTTGCTGCATTTGACTCTGAACCTCAAGAGCTACGGTACCAAATTGAGTTCGGAGAAACAAAAATCAAACCGATTAAACAAATCACAGACAAACACATAGCAAGCTCCTGTGTGGGGAACGACTGCACGCATCCTTGACTAGGTCTTCATGGATCTCTTGTCTCTTCTGGCCTAGTCCTTGGACAGATCATGCAAGTATGACGCTCAACAGCTTATCACAGTCATTCTGCAGGTGTGTCAATTTCAGAGAAAACTTCAGCATTTGCTATTTGGGCCATTTGCTCCTCTGCATTTCCTTCCCAGGCAATCTCTCCTGCAGGGGATCTGCCTTGCCTGTGTCCACATTAAAAAGCAGCTCTCAATAGATTTGCTGTCTGGTTCTCAGCATTAACGTTTTGCTACAGAAACCCTATGGGATGATAAAACCCACATATGCACTACTGAACCTTTGTCTACATTACAGTCTTTGGATGCACAACCACTACACCTCAGTACATAAGCCATACAATCCTTTTAAATAAAGTAAAGGGGATTCAACAAAAGAGCAAAAAGAGGATTCGTAGGGTAAGGTTGGTTGGGTAGGAGCAACAGGTTCTTTTATACTGCCAAAGCCTATGAAAACGACTCTTCGTCTAGAAGAGCCTTACCAAAAAAAGAAGGTAATGCTAGGGCCCTCTGAACAATGCTACAACAGCAGATGATCCCTCCTTACCCAGAGAATTATTCCTCCACTCCACAGATACAATATTTTAAAAAGCAGGAAACTGGCCCCGTTTGAGAAAGACACTCCATGAATTAAAGCAGCCAGGCCTATTTGAAGAGCTCCAGGCTTTCCAAGGCACAATGCCAGCAAGATGCCTCTTGTGGTGTCATAAAAGGCAAAGGCCAGACACACCGAGGGGATTTCTAAAACCAAGCAAGTTCCCGTGTATATATATGCACACGCGGCCCACTCACTTAGCAGGGTCAAGGAACAGGAGGACTGTTCAACATTCAAATAAGCCAGTGGAAATATTCACAGTACAACAGTCAATGTCAATCAAAAACAATGGAAGAAATATTAACAACTAGACTCTCAATATACATCAATTTTAAACTGAACTGCAAAATGATACACGTGGCCCCTTGAGCCTTCTGACCCCACCAATTCAGCCACATTTCACTTCCTATATATTGCTCAGTAGCCTGCTTTAACTCGGGGGGGGGGGGGGAGATAAGAGAAAACATTAACTGAAGAAGGAGTTCATGTATGAGCCTCAGCACTGAAACTGGCACTTTCCCTTTCCCTCAAACTCGGCCCAAACCTAAACCTCTGTGCCATTCGACTGGGATGGCTCAGGACTCAAATGCGAAAAGATCTTACACACTTAGGAGAGACCACTCTGGCCTTGAACTTTTCTCTGTTCTCAAAGAAGTATTTTAAGTTGCTAGCAGAGCAGGATGCAATCATGGATTCACTTCTATCTTACTTTGTTGCAGAAGAAAAGTAACATTGGTCTGAAGAAGCTGCCACATTGTGCCCCAGGCTAGAGGAGTCTCCAGCGGAGCACATGGATGAAGCAGTGCAGCGAGCAGGGGATGCCAGCAAGGAACTGGCCAGTGGTAGGCAGGCGTATGTGGGACCAAGTGGGAAACACACACACACCCCGGTCAGGAAGGAGACAGTCTCTAGGAGCTCCACCTAGAAGAACTCTTACCTGTCTTGTAAACAGATACAGGATTTATTCAGTTTCTATTGCTTCGGTTACAGAGGAGGGAAAGCAAGTTTTCAAAGCCCTCCTTTGGTTTGAATTCCTAAAAGGAAACATGTCTATCTAATTGTGGGATGCATTTCAATCTTACATCTATTCAGTTTATAGACAAACCCCCCCCCCCCCCATCAAAGATGCCAGTCTTTCAATGGAAAGAAAGGAACTATCCCATCTGTCCTGGCTGGATAAATCCTCCGTTTCTCAGCCTTGCAAGATTTAGCAGGTTACGAAGTCCTGAAGAGTTGATTCTGCTGAGATGACATTTGGCTCCATCCTATTGCCCAGGTGCAGCAAGAAGATGGAAACAGGGCGGGGCGACCCCCACGCTTCTCATCGCTTCTCACACACACCAACGTACCTCATGCAATGCTCATTTCCTAACTAAAGTCTCTTTCTCCCTTAGAGACCAACGGCTAGAGGGACACAGCAGCAAGTTCCATCATGCAGGTTAGAAGCCCACCTGCTTGACACAGATCAGTCCATCTGCAGCGGGGGCCACTGCTTCTTCTCAGAGGAACCGTCTGAAGGCTGCCCTCAAGTCCCCCCTCGGCAGGTTCTTGCTTGCCTCTGCTGTTGAAAGACAAGATGCTAACCATGCCCCAACGAAGAACTGCTCCTCGTGTTACTTGGGGACCAGCCCTCGAGACTGGGGGTAGAGCTGGGACCCAGAGGTGCTGGAGGAGGAGGAAGACCCTCCAGACTTCCTTCCAGTTTTAGGCCTGAAATCAAAAGAAAAAATATCAATGAATAAAAAGCCATACTTCTTAAAAACTGCAGAAGGCTAAAGTACGTCAAGCAAAATGTAGCCTACAAACCATTTTACACAATTAACTGATCAATGATTAGCGAGAATTCGCTATGCAGCAGGACGCTCTCCTCAAAGCTTAGCAAGCTCTCCAAGACTGTCTCTTCAAAACGGGCCAAACCAGATGCGGGAGGAACAATCACATTTGTTCTTCACATATCTATCTCATTCACATTTTTTTAAAAGGAAGGGGGATTGAGGGGGATTTCTACTTTTTACCACGAAATGTGTGGAAACCCCCCCCCCCGCCTGCCCCCCACCATCCGTTGCTACAGTCACTTTTTCTGACTAGCCCAGCTCACTCCTGGTATCAGATCTGGCCTGGGCAGGAAGGTGCATAAAGTGACAGAATCAGAGGGGCAGGACAGGGAAGCGTCAAGCAGCTGCGCCCACCCCACACGTTGCTGCTGCTGTTGTTTTAAAGCAGACTCCCCCCCCCCGACTTTCTGTTTGCCCCATTCACATAAAAACACAACAAGCAGCAACGCGGTCTGACTTCTTCACACGAGCTTGCCTGAACCCTTTCTGCCGAAGCCCTCCTCAAGAGTTCCCTGCCATTGGAGGTTAGGCAGACAGCGACAGTGGGGTGTTTTTTTAGTGTGGTGCCCCACATATGGAACGCCTACCCCAAGGAAACTTGCCTGGCACCTACTGTATTGTCCCTTTCAACACAAGAGGAAGACGTTTCGTTTGCTCAGGCATTTCAGCATGCTTTATAATTAGTTTTAGTCTTAGGGTATAGCTCTGCTTGATTTTATGGTTTTCATGGCTGCTTTTTAGGGTGTATTATCTACAACATTAGGCCAGTGGGTGGCGCAGCGGGTTAAACCGCTGAACCATAAGCTGTCAATCGAAAGGTCGGCAGTTCGATTCCCGCGACGGGGTGAGCGCTCATTGCTTGGCCAGCTCCTGCCAACCTAGCAGTTCCAAAGCATGTCAATGCGAGTAGATAAATAGGTACCGCTTGCGGGAAGGTAAACAGCGCTCCGTAGTCCAGCCGCATGCTACGCGCTGCGGCAAGGAGAGTCATGCCGGCCACATGACCACGGAGGCGTCTTCGGACAACGCTGGCTCTTCGGCTTTGAATTGGAGATGAGCACCACACCCCAGAGTCGGACACGACTGGACTTAATTGTCAGGGGTCACCTTTACCTTTTTATCTACAACATTATATACTAATAGCAAACTCAGGAGATGGAGTGCTTATCCATTTGTGCATGAAACTGGGCCACAGACAAGGCAGTCGTTTTTACATACATACTCAGAGGACTCACTAGGTACACAGAAGTAGATATATTTATAAAGGAAGATAAAAAAGACCCCCTCCCTGTAAAAACACAAACAAAACAGCCCGATGCTGACCGAGACTGTTCAGTGGCCCCCAGGAGCCATGGAATGTTCAGGAAAAGCAGCAGCAGCAGCAGCAAAACACAGGAGAGGAGCAGGGAATTGGCCTGTGAGTCCGTGAGACATTAGGGTTGGGGAGATGCAACATTTTGTTGCCTGCTGCTCTTGTTGCAATTGAATGCTACAAGGAAATCTACATCAAAAGATTGCCTAGAAATTAGCTATCTCGCTTTTGTAATAAGCAAAAAAGTAACAAGTGTACTTCATATTGGTTTTGGGACGTTGCTTTTAAAAACACATTTAACTGACTTATATCTGAGCTTTCCACCATTTAAGTCTTCAAGGCAGCTTACAAACTACTTGTCTACAGTTTTAATTGATTCTAGGAGCCTAGGAAGCTGCTGCCTTCCACGAAGCCAGACCCACTAGACCAGCGAGGTCAGTGCTGTGCTGTCCACACAGACTGGCAGTGGCCCTCCAGGGCTTCAGGCAGGACTTTTTCTCTGCCCTCTGTGGAGATGCTAGGAAATTGCCCTGCGACCTTCTGCCCCCAAAGCAGGCGCTTGACCCCTGAGCCACAGCCCTTTCCCACTGGTTTGTTAGCGTGATTCTATCTCTGACACAGTCTTGAATGGCTTTTCAAAAGACAGGAAGGCAATATAAATAATGTTTAAATGGAGTCATTTTTTGTTTCAGGCTTCCATGTGCAACTGTTCTATCCTACAACTGAGGTCTGCTCTGGAGGGCCAGGCTGGCTTGATGGCAGGTGGAATCCTAGCAGGAGGGCCCTCCTCCCTCCCTAGAGCCAGGGGAGTCTCCAGCTGCTTACCTCCCTGGTGAAGCAAGGAGCAGGCCCTCGGAAAAGCACTCTCCCTCAGATTAAACACACACATACTTCAGTAAAGGGGACTTCTCAAAAATGAGGGAATTAGTAAAAAGGAAACTGAACGGGAAAGTCACAAGGGTCAAATGTCTCCAGAAGGCATGGAGGTTATTTAAAACTACAACAACAGAAACACCGCCAGAAGTAGGAAAGGTACTACCAGTGGCGGAGCGCCGACCGCACACACACCCACGCCGGAAGTAATGTCATGGCTGCAGCCATTATGGACCATACCGAGGTACAGGGCAGGCAGAAGGGCCAAACCCACCGCCGGTGCTCCTCGCTCGCGCCAACGAACGCGGCAATTCGTGCCGCCGCCATGACATCCCCGCCCGCTTGCCACGCAGGGCCCGTTTCCGCCACCTGGGGGCCCACCGCCCCCCCCCCCGACGATACTGGGTACTACCAAATGCAAGCTGACAATAAGCAATGTGGGGGGAAAAATATGAGGAGTGCTGCATGGCTAAGAACAGCAAGGCATCAACTTCTTTAAATACATCAAAAGCAGTAAACCTGCCAGGACCATTAGATCATGAAGGAATTCCACTTTTATAGAATTCATTACTGGGAAAGTTAAGAGCTACCTCCTTTGTGGAGTGTTTCTGGCAAGCGCAAAATAATATTTCTACGCACACTGGCTTTTGAGGGTGCGATATCTCCACCTGCTTCCATCTGGTCCGGTTTTTTTTACTGCATACCTGCCTGCCTTTTTCTGCTGCCTCAGTACTTTAATATCTATTACTGCTTTTGGAGTTCTTATTGAAATGTTGTTGCTTTTTATTGAGTCATCTTTTATTTGTTGCTTCAGCTCTGCACGTATGTTTTGTAGCTTAAATTTCTATGCTTTTAATTTATTTTGAATTTGTATGCTTTTTAAAAAAAATTGTATGTAATTTTGTATTTTTAGATTGATTTTATTAGGCATTTACAAAGAGGTAATCTTTATGGGTTTTTTAGCCATGTGAAAACAGCTCTTAACTTGAAGAAGTAAAAGAGTTCTTACACTTAGTCGGTTGAGATTCCTGTCCCTCTGATCCTACCGATGTTAGAAAGCGGGCGATCTGAGTGGATTCTCCAAAGCAGACAAAAGCGGTGAGACAAGTCTTTTGATCTTCTGTTGCTTGACGTTTCATCCAGACCCTTCGGATTTTCTCAAAAGCAGAGATAGAGAACTCAGCCTGCGCATATGGAACATCTTTCAGCGCAGGCTGAGTTCTCTATCTCTGCTTTTGAGAAAATCCGAAGGGTCTGGATGAAACGTCAAGCAACAGAAGATCAAAAGACTTGTCTCACCGCTTTTGTCTGCTTTGGAGAATCCACTCAGATCGCCCGCTTTCTAACATCGGTAGGATCAGAGGGACAGGAATCTCAACCGACTAAGTGTAAGAACTCTTTTACTTCTTCAAGTTAAGAGCTGTTTTCACATGGCTAAAAAACCCATAAAGATTACCTCTTTGTATGTAGCAACAAGCCATGAAAATCTACATTTGCATCTTATTAGGCATTGTTAGCCATCTTGAGTTTTCGGAAAGGCGGGATATAAATGTTTGAAATAAAACCAACAAATAAAAAAGAACCTGAAAGAAGATATGGAGATTGCAGAGAAGCTGAACGAATTCTTTGCATCTGTCTTCACTACAGAAGACAGAGCAGATACCTGTACCAGAACCGAGGGAGGGAATATGCAGAAGAACCAAATTAAACAGAAGTGACCAAAGATGATATTCTATGGTGTATCAGCAATTTAGAAACTAACAAAAATCACCAGGTCTGGATGGCATCCACTCAAGAGTTTTTAAGGAATTTAAATGTGGAAACTGTTGATCTTCTAACTTCTTACTAAAATCAGCCTCTGTGCTAAAGGCATAGAAGACAGTCAATGTAACACCAATTTTTAAAAAGCAGCACAAGGGGATTGAGGAAATGGCAATTTAACAACTGCTCCAAGTAAACTGGTAGAAAGCATAATTCAAGATAAAATTTATGAAGCATATATATTAGAGGTTCCCAACCTGTGGTTCACGTACCACTGGTGATATGTGGGCCACAGGCTGGCGGTACGCGGGCTGCCAGCTTGTTTGGCGCCGCATCTTCGGCTTCTCTTCTCCGCGATTGGGGAAAATAAGCCAAAGACGCGGCCGTTCCAGTCTGCTGGCAGCTGCGTCTTCAGCTTCTCTTCCATGCGATCGTGGAAGAGAAGCTGTGGGCGCCCCAGTGCCGGTGGCTGCGTCTTCAGCTTCCACGATTGCAAGGAAAAGAAGTTGAAGACACGGCCGCTGGCAGACTGCTCCCCTCACCCCCACCCCCGGAAGAAAGTGCTGATGACGTAGTTGGCATTTTCTTTCGGTGGTATGCGGGCGGCCGTAGGCCCGCCTAGGTGGTACGCGGGCCTCCAAACGTTGGAAACATCTAATATAGATGGAAAATCAATCCAGCTTCTGCGAAGATAATTTCTGCCACCTTTTAGAATTCATTGGCAGTATCAATAGGTGTTTAGACAGAGGATCTGCTTGACAAGGTGTACTTGAACTTACAAACAGGTTTTTACAAAGTCCCTTACCAAAATACTTGACCAAAAGTCTCTTTTGAGCAAACTTAGTAGCTATGGGACAGGTCCTTCTATGGTTTAAAACTGGTTAAAGATCAGAAAGTAGGAATAAAGGGCCAATTTTCACAATGGAGGGAACTAAGAAATGGGGTCTCCCAAGGTACTGTACTGGGACTTGGGCTTTTTAATCTGTTCATCAATGATCTGGAGTTAGAGGTAAACAGCAGGATGGCCAAGTTTGCAGATGACACCCAACTATTCAAAGCAGATTATGAAGTGCTCCAAAAGGACCTCTTCAAACTGGGTGACTGTGCAAACAAATGGCAAATGCAGTTCAATGTCAACACGTGTAAAACGTTGGAGCAATCCCAGTTTCCCATACACAATTTCATGTGTATGCTGGATGGGGTCTGAGCTGTCAGGGACAAAGAGATCTTGAGGTCATAGCAGATAGCGCCATGAAGATATCGACCCCTTGTTGAGAAGCTACAGTTGAGAAGGTGGCAGAGGGCGGCAACCAGAACTATCAGGGGGCTGCAGCACCTTCCTCGAGGTGCACGCTACAATGTTTGGGGGATTTTTAGCTTAGAAAAGAGGCAATTAAGGGGCAAAAATGACAGACTTATAAAATGATGCATGATGTGGAACGTGTGGCCAAAAAGACCATTTTCTCCCTCCCTCACTATACTAGACCCAGGTTGGGTCATTCAATGAAACTGACTGGTGGGAGATTTAGGACAGACAAAAAGAAGTTCTGTACTTCTTCACAGGGCACATAATTAGCCTGTGAGCTCTGTTGTCATGAAATGTGTAGTGGTGATGGCCATTAGCTTGGAAGGCTTTAAGAAGGAATTGGACACATTCATGGAGTACCGGTCTATCAAAGGCTACTTACTAGTCATGATTATTTCATTTCACCATTTTTCTAATTTCCTTTATGTACTGTATACTGCCTTGCTTTTTTTTTCTTGGAAATGATCATGGAGGCTACATAACTACCTTCAGGTCTAGAGGCTGTGTGCAGTAAACGTTGCAGGGGAGCAACCACCGGGGGGGGGGGGCTGTTGCCTTCCTCCCCTCCTTGTGTGTTTCTGGGTGCATCTGGTTTGACTGTGGAAAGAGCAGACTGGACTAGATGGTCCCACTGTGGTCTGTTCCAGAAAGGATTGCCTGATGTCCCTAAAATCAGAGCTCACCTGGATTTTGACTTCTTGTTTGACGTACTCTCAAAAGTGGAAGCATCCACTTGTATCTCATCTTCATCTTGCAAAGCTGCTTCTAGAGCTGCCTGAACTTTGGGGGCAATGGCTGGGCCCTCATAGTCCCGTGTCGTCCGGCTTGGCATATCCAGTTCCAACAACACAATGTTTTCTGCCTGGGGAACCAGAACCAAGACAGTGCAAACACATGAACACACCAGCAAACTACGTATGTTAATAGTACTCTTAAAATAGCAGCAGCAACAGAGCGATGAACAGGGGAAAGTCCAGCCCTGCCCTGCAAAGTTCTACCTAGGGAGAATCCATAATTCTACCTAGGGAGCAGAGGAAGAAGGATGCAAGGCTGGAGAAGGGAAGAAGATGCACCCAGCTGGGTTGCTTGTACTTCAGCTTTGTGTCAGTTGGGATTAAGGGTTTGTGCCAAAGGTTTCATGGAAATGGTGACAACGTCCAGACAGGGAGCATCATGAAGTGAAATTCCCAGTAGGCAGGTAGTGGGGGACAGAGTGAAAGTGCAAGAGGAAATTACACAATGCTGATCTCATAACAAAATCAAAAGTATGCCAGATAAGCCCAGTGATGACAACCTCACAGCAATGCTAAGTTACCTAACTATGTAATGTTCGAAGAAGCCCCTGTTGGGACTCGGATCCCATCCTGAGATGTGCGTGTGCACATACTGACAGGGGCTTATACTGAGAGAATGTGAGTGGAAGGTATCCCAAGCACTTCTTTCGACTGCAGAAGCAGCTGTGTTTGCTCAAGGTTTTGCCCATCACCCCATTCTTTTGCAGGCCCTGAAAACCTGTTCTTGAAGGTTGGGGAAATATCAGAAGCCGATATTCAGGGGTCTGCAGAGGGAAGGGGAGGTCAGCAAAATCACCCCTCTCGCTTGCGCAAACAGAGCTTCTTCTGCAAGAAGCAGAAGCACCTTAGGATGCAACCCGTAAGCCTTGAAGGTTCACAATACTCTTCAAGGAAACAGGGAGCTTTGAAGAACGACAGTGAGCACATCAGACAGGTCTTCTGGGAGGGAGTTCCAGGCATGAAAGGCAGCAAGGGAGACAAACAGAGCAGGAGATATTTTAGGAGACCGCAGGTTGCAGAGCAGGAGGGATGAAGATCATGCTCCTTGTGCCATAAAGGTTATTCATGTGGTTAAGTAAATCCTTACATACCATCCTCTTGTGCTGAATCAGCTTACACCCAAAGTACAGGCAGAATATTAAAAACATAAACTAAACAATATAACAGATTAGGTTTTAAAAAACAGAGCAGCAAATGAGGCTGATCGAAGTAGAGAATGCAAGTGAACAATCAAAGCAACTACAGGGGGGGGGGAGAGAGGGAGATGGCAGAAAAGCAAGCCCCCTCCCTCCCCAACTTGGCGTTTCCCTATCGGGAGAAAGAAGCAGCTCCTTAGGAGTCTGGCAACTCTGCATATGGTACAATGCAGTACAGCAACAGAAAAAGGCTTCCCAAGGCAGTACCAGCGTTCCCAGTGGACAGAGCAGGGTGTTGCCTGTTCTTCACGGAGAAAGAGCAAATCTACCAGTAGTCTCAGGTTCTACTCCTCAACTGCTCTTCCTTTAGAGGTCTAGCAAACCTGGAGCATTTTTTGTAAGTAAGTAAGTAAGTAACTTTTGTAGTAAGAATTTAGAGGCTGGGGATGCCGCCGTTGATGGAGTCGAGGGTGGTGAAGAATAGGTGGTGCCCCGACTGTGGAACTCCCTCCCCTTGGAACTAAAACCTGCTCCCTCCTTGGAGATCTTTTGGCGGGGCCTTAAGACCTTTTTGTTCAGGATGGCTTTCAATGACTGACATGATGGACTGGTGTTTTAATTAATTGTAATTTTAATTATTATGCGATCCACTGGGGTTTCTGTCTTTGTTTTAATTGTTTTTAATGTTTTTTTAAATATTATATTATTATTATTATTTTAATTGTTTTTAATGTTTTTTTAAATATTATATTATTATTATTAAATTTTTAAATCTTGTAAGCCGCCTTGAGTGCCCTTACCAGGAGAAAGGCAAGGTAATAAATCTTCAAATAAATTAATTGTAGCCTTAATATAACATGAACTATATACTTTCTCACAGACAGCCCTTCGGAAAGATGACTGGCTGCTAGACATTCACATATGTGCCTAGGTAAACCTCAGGTGGGCTCCTGCTGAGATGGATGCTTCTTCTCAGCTGGTTCTTTGAGCAGCATTTCAAAGACAGCACATGAGCACTCCTGCTGGAGGAGAAGTCCTGGAGTGCCAGCCCCCCCCCCCCTTGACCACACCCTGGTGGCAACCCTCTCCCTCTCAAGGCCTGAAGCCAAGGGCCGAGACTCTGACACTCACACGCGCCAAGAGCAATTGGAGAAACAGGGGGGAACTGCCTTTTGACCACTGGGTCCATCTAGCCCAATACTGTCTACTGTGATGGGCAACTGCTCTTCAGGGACTCGGCAGGTGTTCTTCTGAGCCCTGTTACTCAAGACTTCTCAGGATGAGCTTGGGACGCTTCTACATGCAAAGCATTTGCCTGACCATTAAGTTATGATGGTTCATTTGGCTCTGCCAAGTCAAGGTACCACGATGGTCAAATTTAGAGGTTTTTCTTAAGACATTAACACACGACAACATTTGCGTCAGCAAATTTCTTCAGCTCTTTGAGACCCACTCTTAGAATTTGAGCGGTGATATCACCTGCTGTTGGGAGATCCTGCTGCAGGAAGGTTCTCATCCTGTTGGTCAAGTAAGGTTGTTATACAAGCCTATCAGGCACGTATGAATGGTCAGAGACCGACAGGTCATCTAACTCGGAACTCTTTCTGCCAAGAGTGGACACAAGGACAATTCACCTCACTATGGGGGTTAGCAGTCACTGACAAACTTTGTGAATTATCTAATTCTCACCAAAAATACTGTTATGCCGCTGGCCAATATGGATTAAGTGACAGTGTGACCTGCTTCCTTTTTCATGGCCCAACTGGCTGCCCATTCGTTTTTGTAGACAACCCTTCCATGGTTTAAGCGAGTGCGAGCTTCCCCCCCAATTACTCTTTCCACAGCACTCACGGTCTGATTTAAACCCTTAAAGACAAAGACAAGTGAGACGGCGCTTACCCTGTACCGGGCCTCTGGTCGGACCATCATGGACATTCGTGCATGCTGGCTCAAAGGTCTCTTGTACCCCACCGCCGAGACTGGCCTTTTCATCATTTGTTGATTCCTGGTGAGGGGGAAAAAGTACATCAAGACCAACTCTGTAATAAACCAGATTTCTCCACAAGCCACCCACTCCGATCCTAGTCAGCCTTTACAACTAGCTCTTACCAGAGACCCTCCTCCGAGGCCAGGCCACCTCCATTTTGAGTGTGAGTGTGAGTGTTCACAGGGAAGAGCATGGGCCAGAAGTCAGCTGAAGGCGAGAGGCCTCAACCAAGAGCCACATGCAAATCATCTCAGGAGCCTTAAAACCAAGGAGTGTCCCAAGAAACCAAGAACTCTTCTCACCAAGTGTAAACATACACATTACTGTCCTAGATAATTGGATCTCTAGAACTGGGAGCTTGTGTGTGCCTCTCTGCAATCAACTGTACAACAATGTTCCTTAAGCCCTTTCTACAGAATATGTTCATGCGCCCATCTCCTCTACCATTTACCAACTGCCTTTTGTCCAAACAGAAATAGGCTGGTTTCAGGTACCCCAACATCCTGTGCCTGGCGACTCTAAGCCCAAAGACCTCCTCCTTGGCACGTTTACCTGAAAAAACCAGAAGCAGCTTCCAAGTGCAACTGGAAGGTCTTCTCAGGTGCGAGGGGCCTTGGCCCCCCACAACCCCCAGAAGGCCGGCGCGAACCCCAGTAATTGGAAAAATACCTTTTTCCATGGTGGCGGTGGGACCCGAGAAGTGCCGCCACCAACATCACTACAGAGTCCGCAACGACTCACAGGTCCTCTTACTCCCCTGTAGGAGTTTGAGAACCACTGCCCTAAGCAGTCCTGGTGTGGTTTGAGTGTCACCAACTGAGGAAACACCAGTCTATGCTTGAATTTAGGATCCTATTACTAGTCTGAGGCCTTTAGAAATTGGACTGAAAATCTAATAAATAAAACTGAATGTGACCCTTCCCCCCCCCAAGTCCTGCCCACTAAGGTCAAGAGGTCAACTCACTCTAACCGGGTGATAGGGTGCAATTTCCACTGGTCTTCCTCCTCATCAAAGAACGATCTGTTCATTATCTTGTTTTTCTCTTCCAGAGGAATAAAGTTTTCAATAACCAGGTGCCTGTGGGAATCAACAAAGAGCAAGATAAAGAGAGGTTGTGGGAATAAGCACTACATTTTCACATTCGCGCACCCTCCATTCAGCCTCAGTGAAAGACAGTTTCTACCTGTGTTGCATTTTGAAAATGCTTCTCCCACAGACAGTTATGAAGGCTAATCGCAAGAACTTGACCCCATACCGCCAGCTGAAACCTACTTTAACTTCAGCTCCCGTGTGAGCTCATTCTGAGTTTGCTCCAGTTCTTGTCGCTCTTTGATGTGCTCTTCTTGAAGGTCATGGATTTCAGCTTTCACAGCTTGCAGCTTGGAAAACAGCTGGAAGAGAGGGCAGAGCTACAGACTGCAACGGAAAAGGCAAGCCAACCTGCGTGAATCATAAACCTGATTGCGATTAAACTGACGGGGACGGAGGGTTGTTGCAACTCCCTCCAACACAAAATACGGAAAAAGTAAAGATTAAGCTTAGCTACTGTAGGGAATGGGGACTAAGGCTCAGCGCTGAAAATTTCAAGGAAAAGGTGGGTTGGTGGAAAAGATTCAATTGAGATCAAACAGCAGGTGGAGCTGATATTACATCTGATTACAGGTGCAAAAGCTTTACTAGTTCAAAAATGGCTAGAACCTGGTGCTCTTAATAATGCATTGCAAAACCGAGTAAGGGTCCGTGATAAAGTGTGTAAAATTAACATATCTGATAAACTTGTTCAGTCCTGGTTACAAAGAAAAGATTTCTGAACAGTTAATTGGGTTCCTTTGATGCAGATAGAGACTTAGAATATTCGGCTTTAGTTGAGAAGAGTTTTAATGTGGTATAATACATTGGGATAATCCCTGCACATGTGCAAGGGATTTTTACACAGTACTCTATGTATAGAATGACTCGGGAATAATGATTTTTCTGTGGCCAATACAAATGGCAAATTTTTGTAAGTAAAAGATATGATTGTGACTTCCGAGGAGAGGCTCTGCTTCACGTCCGGATGCCACTGGAAGTACAGGTGGTAGGAACACTGGACGGGGCCTTCTCACCTGCAGCACCCAGAATGCGGAACTCCCTCCCCCCCCAGGAGGCGCCTCTGACCCCTTCCTGGCTGACTGCCCCCTCTGATGGATATAGTTCTGTGGAGGTTGGTGTGTCTGTGCACAGCTTTGTTTTCGTGACTCTGTTTATGGCATTGTTTATTTTTATTCTGTTTTATTTACAGCGCAATCCGACAACTTTTGTGCCGGTGTAAATAGCGGCGAAGCAAGAACAGGAGGCCCCAGAAAGGAAAAGGGATTCAAATACCCTTTGAATTAGATATTTTTGTAGATTTTCACGACGCAACCATATCCTTGAATTAAAAATCCGCATGTTGCCGGGAAACTCCGTCGTTATAAAAATTTATATCTATATATCTAAACCCTTTGAATTCCTCTTTTGGAGGGGATTTGAATCCCTTTTCCGTTCTGGGGCCTCCCGTTCTCGCTGCGCTGCTGGTTACACCGGCACAAAAGTTAAGTCGGATTGCGCTGTTATTTACTTACCCACCCTTTTGCTGTAGCCATGTGGGTGGAAAAACAACTTTTACATACATAAACGACCTTCTGGTCTGTAAGGAAGGATCTCAAGGGTTGCACTTAGTCCACTTGGGCCAGAGGACCTTGACAATTTTGTACTGATGCTCTACAGCAGGTGTGGCCAACCTTTCAACATGACTGCTCCTGGCCCTTTAACAGTTGTATAGGTGAGGGCATTTCAGCAGGTGCAGCTGCTTTAGCATCACTGTCAGCAACTGCAGCTGCCAAGATTCTGTCTTCTGCACCACTCTTCAGAACGCAGAGGCCCCCATGGTGGAAGGTTGGCCCCCCCTGCTCTACACTGTGGACTACAAGTCCTCTGGGCAGGGACCATGGGCGCAATCCACTGGAATTTTCTCCTGCCAGTCACACACGTGTGGGCCACCCAGAGCCCCCTCACCTTTTTCAGTTTCTTAGTTTTAATGTCCACTTCCTGCTGCAGGGAGCTGTAAGTCTCCTTCAGCTCCAACGTCTCCTCATCCCGACTTTCCATCTGCTGCTGAATTTCTCGCTCCCGCCGTTTCTGCAGGAAATCACAAAAAGGCTACTCCACCCAAACTACACCCAGGCCTCATGAATCATCACTTAAAACACTTGTGCCTGGAATTATCAGCACTGTTGGGATACATTTGAATAATTTACCAGAACACTCTCAAAAAGGGCATTTCATACTTGAAAACATCTGTTTATAACAGATTTTCACCCACAATTTAATGGACAATATTAGGTGTGGTCTGTGCACAAATTGATTGATTTTCTCAGGGAAGACTAACAGCAATGTATCCTGTGCATGTTTACTCAGAAGCAAGTTCCACTGAACAAAGTGGTGTTTATTCCCAAGTAAGTGTGCACCAGATGTCAGCTTTACATTCTTAACACTCACACCTTAAAAGTGAAAATAGTGGACCTAAAACAGGGACATACTTCCCTAAAGTATTAACCAACCACACAGGACAAAAATTATAAAGAGACCAAAAGAAGGTACAGGTTGTGTATCCCTTATCCGGACTGCTTAGGATGGGAAATTGTTGGGATTTCGGAATATTTGAATAAATATAATGAGAGATCTTGGGGATGGGACCCAAGTCTAAACAGAAATTTCATTTACATCTCATACACACTTTATACACATAGCTTGGAAGTAATTTTATACAATATTTTTAATAATTTTGTGCCCTAGCATGCCTTGCACTATGCCAGCCAGGTGCTGGAAAAAGTTAATAGTCCAAAAAATGTCTGGATTTCAGAATAGTCTGGATTTCAGATGTCCGGATAAGGGGTAATCAACCTGTACCACTGACAATCTCTGGTGCAACATCATGAAAATTATAGGGACCTGCACAAGAGCACTCTTGGGGGGGGGGATTAGAACCTCCACATTCAGGGACAGTATATCTTTGAATTCAGATGATAGGAAGATCTCAAAAAGGGCAGATCTGTGGCTTTCATGCTCTGCCAGCAAGTCCTCTAGAAGCTGCTGACTGGCCACTGTTGGACACAGGCTGCTGGACTAGATGGGCTCTTGATGTGATCCAGCAGGGTTCTTCTTCCAGTCACAGTGATTGTTCATTCACTTCAAAGGGGTTTGCCCAGGAAATGTTCCCAGTAGATTTGGCCCCAACAGTGCAGATGTCCTTTTAACCCACAGGGAAACAGAAAACCATGCAAAGCATTTGAAGGCCACAGCAGGCGACTCTGGAAACACTGCCTTCCAAACCAACAGGCTTCTCCATCTCCATCTCACCTGCTCTGCAATCTCCTGCCGCTTCTGTTCCAAGATTTTCTGCTGCTCATTTGTGTGATCAACAATATTTTTCCCTCCAACAAGGAGCTTGCTTTCCATTGCCTGGAAAACAGGGAGAACCCAGTCAAAGTTAGCATCCTGCAAAGCCTTACAGCTAGATTTTTCCTTTAAAGTATTTTTTTCAGGGTTCCCCCCCCCACATGGTTGTCACATAATCCACACCTTACATGGAGTCCAACCACTTGGCCCATCTTACCTAGAGCTGACTTATAGCTGTTCCCTAAGGTCTCTAGCAGAGGTATTTTCCAGCAACGCTACCACAGATCCTTTTTTGTAACTGGAAATGCCAGAAATGAAACCTGGAACCTTATAGGTTTTGGGAGGCGTCATAGTTTGCAGGTAGCGCAAAGGTTGTAAGTTATAACCTGCTAACTATGACCCCTCCCAATACGTTCTCTGCAATATCCCATCCAAGGGACCAATCAAGGGTCAGCAAGGCTGCAGCATCATATGCTCCACCTAAACCATTACGTAGGCAGGAGCGCACTCTCCCTTTCTCCTTTTTAATCAGAGAACTTCTAGGTAAAGGTAAAGGTATCCCCTGACAATTAAGTCCAGTCGTGTCCGACTCTAGGGTGCGGTGCTCATCTCCATTTCAAAGCCGAAGAGCCAGCGTTGTCCGAAGACGCCTCCATGGTCATGTGGCCAGCATGACTCTCCTTGCCGCAGCGCGTAGCATGTGGCTGGAACACGAAACGCTATTTACCTTCCCGCAAGCAGTACCTATTTATCTACTCGCATTGACATGCTTTGGAACTGCTAGGTTGGCAGGAGCTGGCCAAGCAACGAGCGCTCACCCCGTCGTGGGAATCGAACTGCCGACCTTTCGATCGACAGCTTATGGTTCAGCAGTTTAACCCGCTGCGCCACCCGCTGTTCTACTCTATATTTAATAGGCCAGAGAACTTCTACTCTATATTTAAACACAACCTTTTGATAAATTCCAGCCAAATACATAGGATGAGCACTGCAGTTATCTTTTCCACATTCATCTAGCAATGGCAACACGGACATTCTCGATTCCGAGTAGTTAAAGAAAAAGTTGTTTCTACAGAATACAACTTTGCATTCAGATATCAACAAATATCACGGTCTGTTGCAATGAGCACGAGTCTCAAGCTTGCATACTTCCCCCTCCTACAAGCTTCTTTTTGTAGGTTTCAAATCACAAATCAGTTTCCCATTATGGGAACTGTGGTTTGGTTAAATCACAGTTTGTGAACTAACCAAGATATCAAACCATAGTCAACATTTGAATGCAGCCAATATGAAACATGAACCATATTACCAACCGCTGGCAGTAGTGTTCTGACTGTGAATAACTCAGATGAAAACTGGAGGTGGGTGGCAATCGCCATGGAGACCCACAGGAGGCGGCCGTGGGCCTTCCTGCACCCTCCCGAGAGCCGTCGCAATGACTGTAAGTTAAAAATAGTCCCTTTTGCCACCGGCGGTGGCACAATCCCTGGCGTGCCACCACTGTGGCCACAGTCGCTATGCCTCTTAAGGGTCTGGCAGCCGCTTCCGGTTTTCCTGGTGGGTTGCGACCCACCAGTTTGAGAAACACTGCTGTGTCCTGTTCCCACTCCCATATGGCATTTAGAGATAAGCTACCTCTAAAACCTGGAGGATGCATATAGTCATCACGGCTTGTAACCTGTGATGGACTTTTCCTCCATATTTTACACTTTGTTTTAATGTTTAACACAGGACCTCCTCCCTGCCCCCCAACCCCAGTTTTCTGAATTTACAGAACTCGGTACAGAGCTTTCTACCTTGATTTTGGCCCCCAGCTTTTCAGCAGCTTCTTTCTCACGCCTCAGATCTTCCATTTTCTTCTCCTTCTCCTTCAGCAACCTCATCTTCTCCTCAGCCACCAAGCTGTGGTCCTCTAGGATAGCTTTCTTCTCTATCTCCAGCTTTTCTTGTTGTTCTCTCCAATAGTCTTCTTTGTCGCCTACTTCCTCCTCGCCTTCTTCACCATCTTCTTCTTCATCCTCCTCCCCAACACCACCTCCATCTCTCCTCCTCTCTTTTTTCTTCTTCTTCCCAACAGACCGCTTTTCCAGCTGAGCCTTGAGCCGAGCAATTTCCTCCTGGAATTCCCGCAGCAGTGCATCCTTTGGGTCTTCATTCACCCTTGGTTTGTTCTTGATGTTCTTAGCACGATTGGCATATCGCAGCGTGGTGAGAGTCTCCTCAACATTATACGACGCAGGACCAATGTTGGCTACCATGACAGTCTTGGCATTGCCACCTAACGAGTCCTGAAGCAGCCTGGTTAGCTTTGAGTCCCGATATGGAATGTGTGTACTTTTGCCATCCACTAGGGCAGAGATGACATTGCCCAAAGCTGAGAGGGAAAGGTTGATCTTTGTTGCTTCTTTCAACCTCTCTCCCTGGGCGCCAGTCTTAGCCTGGCGCTCGCTGCCTGCGAGGTCCACAAGGTTTAGCTTCCCAACTCGTATGTGGTTCTCCCCATCCAGCCCCACCTCGCTGCACTCAATGGTGATCACAAAAATGGCATGGGAACGGGAGCTGTGCTCATTCATGTTGGTAGCGCCGACCGAGCGATTCTGGTTCCCCACGTTCATTACATGCTCTATTTCCTTGACACTCTTTGTGACAAAAGACGACAAATCCTTGACATAGACCCCCGTGTCTGGCCTCTCCTTCAGCTCCAGCCTCTTTGACTGATCTTTTGATAACAAGTCCCTGATTTCTTCCTGGTAGATCTCCAAATAAGAAGCCCTCACCAGGTACTGCTGGTTCTGGGAGCGGGAAATGTGTGTGAAGATGTGGTCAAAAGAATTGGGAATGACCCCTCTCTTCTCAGGGTCACCACGCACACCTTCCATCGTGTACGTTTTCCCCGTCCCGGTCTGCCCATAAGCAAAGATGGTCCCGTTGAATCCCTGCAACACAGAGTCCACCAGAGGCCGGAAGGTCTCATCATAAAGTTCAAACTGTTTCGAATTCCAGTCATAAACAGCATCAAAGGTAAAGGTCTTTGGCAGCTCATGAGAGGTTCCCTTAGGGTTCTTGACTGATACCTGCCCCAACTTGACATCCACTCCAACCACTTGCTCGTAGGAAGCCGCTTTTTCTTTGCTGTTCATTGGCCGGCATCGCACCACAACTCTGACAGATTCAGAGCTCTTCAGCTTCGACATGGCGACAGGCGAGTGCTAGGGTTGGTGCAACTGATGGGAGGACTGAGAAGGACCAGGGTGCTTCCAGACCTAGAGAGAACCAAAGGCAGCAATTAAAGAACATGCTGGGCACCAAAATAGCTTGACAGAGTGTTTGGCCTGAGTTGGACACAAAGCATTCAAACCCCACCTTAAAAATCAGCTCCCTTGTGTGGCCATCAGGGGTTTGTATAACAGCAAAGCCTCCATTGACCAAACAAACTAAGAAGAGGAGCCAGAACCAGAGTTATTGTGAGAGAAAAGTGCAGCAAAACAACATGCAAAATAAGCATTTTGTCAAAATGAGACATTCAGCAGTAGGGGCTTTCAAGAAAACTGGGAACAGGGAAGCTTACTAATACCCTAAAACTGATACCCATTTGATTGGGCACGTTTGACTTGTGCTTAGTAAACAAAGCTAGAAATATGCCATGTTAATGTTACATGCTATATAGACATCTCAAACACTTTTTCAACACCAAGAATATTTCAATCAAAGTATTTGATTAGGGGAAAAAACCAAGCACATTTAATATGGCTTATACATCATGTTCAGACAAATTCAAAAGCGTTATTTAAAAATCATTTTTGTTGGAATTCTTGTCAATTGTTTAAAGACATGACAATTCAATAGCATGCACTTTCCTTACACTGGTTACCGTAAATAAAACACACAAACTTTGAAGGTCTGTTCATGTATTAATTTTAGCATGCCCAAAGAATTGCACATGAGGCATCTAGTTCCTTGTTGTTGTTCAGTCGTTAAGTCGTGTCCGACCCTTCGTGATCCCATGAACCATATCCCGCCAGGCCTTCCTGTCCTCCACTATCTTCCTGAGTTCGCTCATTTTCATGTTCGTTGCATCGGTGATGCTGTCTAACCATCTCATCCTTTGCCTTCCCCTTCTCCGTTTGCCTTCAATTTTTCCCAGCATCAGAGTCTTCTCCAGAGAGTCTGCTACAACCTGTCCGTCTTGGGTGTTCCTGCACAGCTCATGGCTTCATTGAGTTACGCAAGCCCCTTCGCCACGACAAGGCAATGATCCATGAAGGAGATCTAGTTCCTACCTAGCTATAAACCCTCTTTTCACATTCTGTTGTTCACTCATTCAAGCAATAGGTGGAGGGTGTGGCTGTGCACACTGGCTCTGCCAGACCTCCACGCATTCAGCATAAGCCGTGAACAGACTTTGTACATGTTGATCTGTTCTCACTTTCCAATGAATGCAGAGGTCGGGGGCAAAGCCAGGAAACCCACGAGGTTGGAGACAGCGGATTCAGATCCTACTTCAAGCATCAACTGAATGTGGGATGGAACATGCCAAGGCTAAAGTCATCTGAAAAGTTAATGACAGCATTGAAACAGCTCGATTTGACTGATGGCGTGTCTAATAACTATATTATTAATCAAGTTGATGAAACAATGCATTGTTAGAAATGGAAGATTTCCCATGGGAAAATAAAGAAACCGAAAGTGTTCTGCCCCATCACTGGAGACAAGATTTTTTTAATGTCTTATTCCTCTTTATACATATAGCATATACGCAAACATATAGCAAACAGCCTTTAAACTGTGCAAAGTCATCTGGTACAACAGGGCTGTAGTGCAAATATGTATAGCATAAATATGCGTGTGTTTAAAAGATGAGCATATAAAACAGTGCAAACCAATAAGTCATAGATACCGTATTTGCACAAACACCTTTTGTCCATAAGAGAGCTACAGTATAAGCAGGAGGGTCACGATAATAATGGCTGACACACAGGTACTAATTTCTGACCAGTATAAAGCAGCTGCCCCTAACAAACAGGCACAGCATAAGCAGAGTGCATTGTCATGTGCAGATGTTACATATTTCACACCCTATACAGCCTCCTTTATCTAAGCAGTCTAAGAGAACATCCAAATCATTAAGATATCTGGAAGCCTGAACAAGTCGGAATGCTATTTGCATGCACAAAGGACCACCAAGGTTAGGAATCATAAGCAGGAGTTTCTGCTACACCTTGAGAGTAGCCAGACTCCTAAATCCAATTCTCATATTCAATGTCAAGGTAATAATGCAGTTCCTAATGTAACACACCCAATTCTAGGGATACAATTGCACAAATCTAGTCTGCCAGCCACAGTCATAAGAATATAAGAGCAGCCCTGCTGGATCACTTAGTGGATGTCCACTGGTTCTGGTGTTATGCGAGAGGGAAAGGAACCTCTCTATCCCCTCTCATGCATAATTTTATGTCCATCCCATGCATAATTTTATATGTCTCCATCACATTCCCCCCTCAGGCACCTTCTCTCAAGACTGAAGAGCCCCAAACGCTGTAGCCTTTCCTCGTAAGGGAGATGCCCCAGCCCGCTAATCATTCTGGTCGCTCTTTTCTGCACCTTTTCCAATTCAACTATATCCTTTTTGAGATGGGGCAACCAGAACAGGATGCAATACTCCAGATGTGGACTTACCATCAATTTGTACAACGGCATAATTATATTGGCTATTTTATTCTCAATCCCTTTTTTTAATGATCCCCAGCATGGAACTGGCCTTCTTCACAGCCGCCGCACACTGGGTCGACACTTCCATCGACCTGTCCACCAGCACCCCAAGATCTCTCTCCTGATCCGTCACAGACAGCTCAGAACCCATTAGCATATACCCTGTTTTCCCAAAAACAAGACAGTGTCTTATATTAATTTTGGCTCCAAAAACGCAGTAGGTCTTATTTTCAGGGAGGTCTTATTTTCCCAACCTGTGGGGGCCCCTCCGGCACTTACTTTGACCGATTAAAGCTTCATTCTTTCCCAAGGGTGCAAGGCTCTAGAAGGCCTGCACTTGAGTCCTTCACCATAGAGACAACATGCTAGAGGGGCCAGCAAGGCCTGCAAGGAGGCTGCAACCTTGCAGAGTCTCTCTAGCACATCATCTCTATGGTGGAGGACTCAAGTGCAGGTCTTCCAGAGCCTTGCACCCTCGGGAAAGAATGAAGCTTAAATCGGTCAAAGTAAGTGCCGGGGGGGGGGGGGGTCGCGTGTGTCTGGCTGATGATCCTAGCTAGGTCTTACTTTCAGGGAGGTCTTATATTTATGAGTGCCATCAAAAATCATGCAAAAATGACAGTACTTTCGGGGGAGGTCTTATTTTAGAGGAAACAGGGGTATGTGAAGTTTTGATTTCTTGCCCCAATGTGTATCACTTTACACTTACTTACATTGAAGCGCATCTGCCCATGTTTTACTGCCCATTCTCCCAGCTTGGAGAGATCCTTCTCGAGCTCTTCACAATCCCTGCTGGTCTTCACCACCCGGAAAAGTTTAGTGTCATCTGCAAACTTGGCCATCTCGCTGCTTATCCCCAACTCCAGGTCATTGATGAACAAGTTGAAAAGCACCAGTCCCAAGACAGATTCTTGGGGCACACCGCTTTTCACCTCTCGCCATTGTGAAAATTACACCCACCCTCTGTTTCCTGGTCTTCAACCAGTTCCCAATCCATATTAAGAGGGACCTGCCCTCTTATTCCCTGGCTGTGAAGTTTTCCCAGGACACTTTGTTGTTGTTGTTCAGTCGTTAAGTCGTGTCCGACCCTTCGTGATCCCATGAACCATATCCCGCCAGGCCTTCCTGTCCTCCACTATCTTCCTGAGTTCGCTCATTTTCATGTTTGTTGCATCAGTGATGCTGTCTAACCATCTCATCCTTGGCCTTCCCCTTCTCCTTTTGCCTTCAATCTTTCCCAGCATCAGAGTCTTCTCCAGAGAGTCCTCTCTTCGCATTAGGTGGCCAAAATATTTGAGTTTCAGCCTTAGTACCTGTCCTTCCAGGGAACAGTCAGGCTTGATTTCATTTAGAATTGACTGATTTGATCTCCTAGCAGTCCAAGGGTCTCTCAGGAGTCTTCTCCAGCACCACAGTTCAAAAGCATCTATTCTTCGGCGCTCAGCCTTCCTTATGGTCCAACTCTCGCAACCATACATTGCTACTGGGAACACCATCGCCCTGACTCTAGCACATCATCTTTTGTTGGCATAGTGATATCTCTGCTTTTTATTATGCTGTCTAAGTTTGCCATAGCTTTCCTTCCAAGGAGTAAGCGTCTTTTAATTTCATGGCTGCTGTCTCCGTCTGCAGTGATCTTGGAGCCCAGAAAAGTAAAATCTGTTACTGCTTCCATTTCTGCCCCTTCTATTTGCCAAGAATTGATGGGACCCGATGCCATGATCTTAGTTTTATTAATGTTGACTTTCAAGCCAACTTTTGCACTCTCCTCTTTCACTCTCATCAAGAGGCTCTTTAGTTCTTCTTCACTTTCTGCCATTAGGGTGGTATCGTCTGCATATCTGAGGTTGCTGATGTTTCTCCCGGCAATCTTGATTCCGGCTTGTGATTCATTCAGCCCTGCATTTCTCATAATGTACTCTGCATATAAGTTAAATAAGCAGGGTGACAATATACAGCCTTGCCGTACTCCCTTCCCAATTTTGAACCAATCAGTTGTTCCATGGCCGGTTCGAACTGTTGCTTCTTGACCCGCATACAGGTTTCTCAGGAGACAGGTAAGGTGGTCTGATACCCCCATCTCTTTAAGAATTTGCCACAGTTTGTTGTGATCCACACAATCAAAGGCTTTTGCGTAGTCAATGAAGCAGAAGTAGGTGTTTTTTTGGAACTCTCGGGCTTTCTCCATGATCCACCGCATGTTGGCAATTTGATCTCTAGTTCCTCTGCCTCTTCGAAACCCAGCTTGTACGTCTGGTAGTTCTCGGTCCATGTACTGCTGAAGCCTAGCTTGTAGGATTTTGAGCATAACCTTGTTAGCATGTGAAATGAGTGCAATTGTGTGATAGTTTGAACACTCTTTGGCACTGCCCTTCTTTGGAATTGGAACGTAAACTGACCTTTTCCAATCCTTTGGCCACTGCTGAGTTTTCCAAATTTGTTGGCATATTGAGTGCAGCACTTTCACCGTATCATCATTTAGGATTTTAAGTAGCTCAGCTGGGATATTATCATCTCCACTAGCTTTGTTGTTAGTAATGCTACCTAAGGCCCACTTGACTTCACTCTCTAGGATGTCCGGCTCTGGGTTAGTGACCACACCAGCGTGGTCATCAGGAACATTCAGATCTTTCTTGTATAGTTCTTCTGTGTATTCTTGCCATCTCTTCTTAATCTCTTCTGCTTCTGTTAGGTCCTTGCCTTTTTTGTCCTTTATCATGCCCATCTTTGCACAAAACGTTCCCTTGATATCTCCAATTTTCTTGAAGAGATCTCTAGTCCTCCCCATTCTGTTGTTTTCCTCGATTTCCTTGCATTGTTCATTTAAGAAGGCCTTCTTATCTCTCCTTGCTATTCTCTGGAAAGGACACTTTGGTGAGGTACTATGTCAAACACCGCCTGAAAAATCCAGATACAGTAAAACCTTGGATTGAGAGTAACTTGGTTTGAGAGTGTTTTGCATAACAAGCAAATTTTTTAAATAAATTTTAACTTGATTAACAAGCGATGTCTTGCATTACAAGTAGGTTTTGGAGCACGAGGAGCAGCTGCTCCGGGCATGGGGCGCTACGCTCAGGCTCCACCACTGAACGGCTGCCTTCTCACGCCGCCCTCACGATCGTGCATAGAAGGAAAGGCGCATGGAGGCAGCCCTGTGAGGAAAGGCGCCGGTGAGGCCCATTATGCCTCTGCGAGTAGTCTCTCTCGCTGTGGGATTGTGGGTAATTGTCTCCCAGTCTCAGTCCAGTGAGCCAACAGATAGCAGTGATCCTGTTAGTGATAGACTTCCTACACAATAACGTTCGTGATAGACGTCCTACACTTCTTCTCTCCTCTCTCTTGTCTCCCTCACACCAGCCACGATTCTTTTCAAAGGTAAAGTGTAGGTTAATTTGTTTTATTTTGACTTCATACTGTATTTTGTATTACTGTAATCATTTTTATATGATTAAATGGTTGTGGAACGAATCATTTGAGTTTCCATTATTTCTTATGGGGAAATTCGCTTTGATATATGAGTGCTTTGGATTACAAGCACGTTTCCGGAACGAATTATGCTCGCAATCCAAGGTTTTACTGTATACAGTATCAATGGGTTCACCCACTTTGTCCTCTCAGTTTGCCTTGGAAGGGAATTATGGTACCGCAAAATGCAAGGTCACAAATCTTCCTGCTTTGCCAAAGCAGGAACAAAATGACAGTCCTTTCACCATCGTTTCCCGTCTGCAGGGCCAGTTTTGGCTGCTTGTGCTTCTAAACGCCTGAAAGCTGATCTTGGCCATTTCTACTTCAACAGACCATCACATTCATACTATCCAAGGACCTCTGGATGGAATACATGGGATTGTTTCATTTTATCCTCATTAGTCACTAAGAGGCAGGCTGGCCTGACAGAAGCCATCTAAGTGAGGCTGTGAAGTCCTATGTCTCAGGATCAAGTCCAGAACTCAGTCCAGTGGACTGAAAATCTCCCTTGAATCAAACCCAAAAATACTGGATTCTGCAAAGACTCATATACCTTGACTCAAAATCCTGACTGAATAGCCAGATTTACATCCCTGCTATATTGCGGTGGGTGTAAAAAGGCTATACTGTAGATGTTGATCACACTGTGAACAAACTGCACAAGATTAAGACTCCCACTGGAAGAGCTCTGTTTTTGTCCTCTAAACAAATACACAGTATTTCTACGTTTCTTTCTTGGAGGAAAACCGAAGACAGACAGCGGTGCCAGGTTTCAGAATGTGAAAGGTTTCAGAATTCAACCAGTCTTGTGGGGAGTAGAGCTTCTTGCAGGCCCAGCTCAAGGGAAGAGCGCCGCAGGCCACTCCCCATTTGCTAATGTCGCCCCCACATGGCACGGCATGTTACCCCCACCGCCTCCCGAGAGGCGACGATAATGGCAGGGGCAATTATTATCTTAGCCCACCCGCTGCCTCCTCTGCAAGCAAGGAGGTGGTGGCAATACTGGCAGCAGCTCTCTTAGCCCCCCGCTGCCTCTGCCTTCTTGCTTTTGCAGGAGGAAGAGAAAGGAGACTATGACGGCAGTGATCCCTTTCCCAATCAGGGATCACCGCAGCCACAGTTACCTGCATCCTCCTCCTCCAGCCTGCCCAGCTTACCTGCTTCCTCCTCCTGGCTCTGTCATACTGTTTTGAAATAGCATGGCAGACTGGGACGGAACAAGGAAACGGGGGCTTTCCCAGGTTCCTTGTCCTTCCCTGCTTGGCAGCATTTCAACCCGCAGGGAGAGGGGAAGGAGGTAAGGGGGCAAATGGGAGCTAGCGAGGCAACCGCCAAGGTGGCGACAGGCCCAGGCTGCTGCTTCTGCCACCCCACCCCACGGCCAGGGAGGCCCAGGCTTCTGGTATGTGCTGCTTAACTCCTTCTGACATATCGGCTCAGGCTTTCACGGTCAGAGTCCATAGAGAAAATACTACACCGCCGATTCAGGTTGAAAACCGTGTCAATTACAAACTTATTTCCCAGGATAAGAAAAGGAGAGTGTGAGATGAAGTGGAGTTATTGCTCCCTTCTGAAGAATCCTGCCACAGATTGAGGGTAAAACCTCAAGAAATACACTTGTAATTGACAGTTTTAAACCCAAATAAACGGCTTAATATTTTCTCTATTAACTCCTTCCTTTCTTCCCTCGCTGACCCAATCTGTTTTGTTACTCCTGGACCGACCCCACAACCCTGTTGCTGCCCCACCAGCACTGCTCGATAATTTCCATTATCCCAGCCAACTAACAAAATCTGTTAGACGCACAAACTAAGTCATCCAGCGCTAATCAGATCAGTTTCACAAACAACAAAATTGAAACAGGGGATTTCTTGGAAGAAAGGGCACAAGAATGAGGCGGCACTTAGCTTCCTGATCCAGCAATTAAAAAATGCTTTCCAGGATCTCTTAAACATCAGGCTATGGAAACCTGCCCTAATGCGTGTGCGCACGTGCCCCTTAAAAGGGCTTTAAGCCATCTTCATTAATCTTAATTAATAGCACAATAAAACTTAAAAGGGACACAGCATTGCCAGGAAACCATAGAAACTCTGTCCAGATCTGCAGCACTACAGAGAACGCATTGCTGACACTGAACACAACATCCCTCTGTCCCTTTGTCCCCATAAGGTATAAGACTAGAAGACACAGAACATGACATCATCGCGCTTCAAGTTGCCCGCCTGATCCACTTTATTGGCTACTGTTTCTGGGGACAGGGAATCAAAGCGTGATGACAGACTGTCACATTTCATAGTTATACCTGTTATAGAGAAGACGACACGGAATTGAAAATTCTCACTGGAGAAGGCACAATACCAGACCATTCACGAGTACCACAACACGTAGCTCTACCCTAATTGCTGCCACTGCTACATGTCACTTGAGGGGCGGGGCTCCGACAGTCACATATTTGAACCTTATATTTGAAGGAGTTCAGTGGCGCTCAGCTCCTTCCCTAGGAATTCTCCCAGGTCTTGCGGCAAGCTAGGACCCTGTTACCCAGCATTTGTTCCTGCTTCCCCAGCTAGATGCCTCTAGCCGAAGCTCGCTCCCCTCCAGGCTTTGCTTAGTGCTCTGCAGTCTCACAGCTGGCAAAAACTGGATCATCAGGGGACACACTGGCTAAAACAGTTGTTGGAGGAAGACTTGTACTGTTTCATGCTGCTGAACTGGAGCTGGGTGTCTCATGATGCCAGGGCAAAGCCAGAGATGGGTGCAGTGGTTATTTCAACCCACTCTAAGCATTATTTATTCTATTTGCTATATTTATATCACACTTTTCATTGTTAAAAAAAACACCACTCATGTTTTTAAAAATAGAAAAAAATGCCATCTCATCCAGTTACACAATCAGATCATATGCACAGCTTAATCTATGCCAGGTCTCACCGGGCCTCAGTGCTGGCACCTTTTTTCAAGGCCAGGTCTAACACTAGAACCTATCAGTAGGAACAGATGAAAGTGTTCCTGAGCCATAAGTTTCTAGCAATTAAAGACCACTCACATAAATCTAGCAGTTTAGCAGTACTTTACTAATTTCTCATTTTACAGTCATCTCTGTACATGGATGGTCACTACAGGCAATCCAGAACAACCGAACAAGCTAAAGAAATATTTCCCATTACAGTGCTCGTGCTGGGAACAGACGTTGGCAATAAGAAGAACTCACAGCTCTGCGGAACCAGGCTAGGCAGGGCTCTATGCAACTTCAGTAAAAAAAGGTAATCCTGTCTGTCCACCTTTTAGCACAACAAAGCTATCTACGGAAACAACCGACAGCACATGCACTGACTAGAAGATTTACTAACAACTAAGGTTTTCCGTGAGGATTAGACAGTAAAGTCAGTGGAGTGTAAACTACAGTGAACTCAGGACGTTGCCTTTGGCTGGGTGTCAAACCCCTTCGGTTCCTCTAGTCCAGTGCCGCCATCTCCTGTGACCAGCAGCAGCTCTCCAGGGTTTCAGATGGACTTTCCCAGCCCTCCTTGGAGATGCTGCCAAGGAATCAGACCTTCGGCATGCAAAGCACTGAACTATAATCCCTCTAGTATACACCACCACCTCCATGCCATGGCGTTATATTCCGAAACCTGGTGCATCTTTCAGGACCTGTATCTGTTCTCCGTGTGCTGAGAGTACATGTTTGAGGAACCCATAAGCATGAGGTTATGGTGAAAGCTGGACAGCAAGATCTGGTGGACACTTCTATAGGCACAAAGTTGTGAATATGACAATGATGATTATTAACAGTATCTATATACTGCTTTTCAATAAAAAGAAGTTCACAAAGCGGTTTACAGACAAAATCAAATGATGAAATGGCTCCCTGTCCCAAAAGGGCCCACAATCTAAAAAAGATGCTGACCACCACCAGCAAACAGCCACCAGAAAAGACACTGTGTTGGGGTGAAAGGGGGGCAGAATACTGAATGCAGAACAGTGGACCCTATCTATCCGCGGATCCGGAATCCGCAAATTTGACTTACTGTGGGTCCCAGATCCGCAGGGTCCACGCTCAAAAACCTGTTAAAAGAAATAAGGCCCCCATTGCCACTTGTACCTTTTTAAATAGTCAAACTGCGCCATTTTGAAGCCTCTGCAGGGCTTCTGCAAGCTTAACGACCCACTTCCAGGTCACACAAAGGCTCTTCCCTCCTACCAGTCTTGCCCCAAGATGCATTTTTTAAAAACTTTACAGGTTTTTAAGGGTGGACCCCAGTATCCGCAGATCCTCCCTATCCGCCGGGGTAGTGGTTTCGGAACGGATCCCCCTGCGGATAGCAAGGGGCCACCGTATCATCATTACTTATCATTAGCTATCCTGTCATGCTCACAGTAAGGCTGTTTAAGGAATGGAGAAGGGAAGATTCTCTTCATTCATTCAACAAGTGTTTGAGGCAAAGAGAAAGGCTGTTGCTCTGTGGGTAGGAGACTCCGGTTCAATCCCCAGATTAAAGGACCTCTGGCAACAAGGTTGGGAATCACCTCAATATTAAATGTTGGAGAGCCATAGTCAGTTACAGCAGACACTATTGGGCCAAGTGGGCCTATGGTTTGTATGAGTGAACCCTCAAGTTAATGGACTAATGGAGGGACGGTGTGTCCAGTAATGCTGAAAGTCTATTAAATCCAAATGCATTTATGACAATTCACACATGCATGCACAGAACATATGGCTAGTTTTTAATGAAGCAGACAACATCCATTATTTCCAAACCGTTAAATCAAGGTCCATTAAATGGAGGGTTTCTTTATAAGGTGGGTCTTCACCACCAAGAAATGGGGTTTTTAATCTGTTTTAGCGATTGTGAGGACAGAACTAGAAGTTATTTTGGATTAAATAACATGGAGACTATGATTTTATGCAATGATCACTGGAGAAATAAGCCAGCTATAAGATTTCTTAGTAGTGCCAAGATTAATAGCATACGTATCTATCATAATTGTGCCAAAAGAAGAAATGGAAGAAGTTGTAGGTGAAAAGCAGAAAGAGCCAGGTGCACCAACCATAGGAAGAAACCCCTCGTAACGGATCCTAAGATGGAAGCCCTACCCCTAGCTTGGAAAAGCAAGTACTTTTCCCTTGAAAACCCCCATAATCAGAACACATTAGCAGCCATATAGAAACATCCTTCCATCCAAAGGGCATTCCTGTGAAGCAGGTTCGGACTTGCATCAACATGCATTACTGTGTATTAACTGCATGACCCTAGATATGCAAATTACCTGCAGCTAACCAGCTCATGGTTTGAAACAGTCCTCAGAGCTAAATAAGTTGCCCTCCTTTATGTCATAACCGTATCCATAAACAGCACTTGCTCTTATGAAATTCAAAGCGATCTGGCCAGATCCCAAATCTCCTACGCTCTGAGCTTCAAATTGCATTTTCAATTGGCTATAGCACAGAATATGGAAAGCCATTCAAATCCTGTTTTCTTGAAGTGCAGAATGAAGTCATGCCTGAAAAATAAGAGCTGGTACATTCTGAAATTAACTTAATGTGGCAGTTCAACCATCAGAGAATTTTAGATGTCAGAAATGGAAGAGACCAATTAGTTCCACGAGCTCTTGCTGCCAGAGCCAGTGAACCAACACAAGATTCGTACCTACCAGTTATTTTCTGGGGCTGTCATTAATGTCATGTCAATAGCCCCAAACAAGCCCTGCAAGGCTGGAGCGGAGGTGTGTACAGCTTGAAAGAGCAAACATTTTCCATCCTTGCTACTGTCACGTATTTGCAGATGTAATTATTTTCTTTTTAGTATCACTTTGCTCTTTCAGTGAGTGATTTGCTGGTTTTACTCTCAACAGATTTCCCATGGTATGTTACAGTATGCTTCTATCAGATGAAGTATATTCTAGATGTGAAAAACAAAGCTCTGGCATTAGGTATTATTAAAAAAGTGGAAACTGAATTATTCTACAGAGGGCACATCACAAATGAAACCTCCAGGGAAATATTAAAATGAGTTTTTATTTACCACATCAATTCCCTGATCCAAGTCATTTTGCGATATCCAAATGCTTAAGAGATACACTCATGCCTCAGATAAATTATTTTCCATTTTTAAAGGGCTGGAAACCCTTATCTGCCTTGTCATAATCAAAAGAACTGCAATGATTCAACACAGTTTATTCCTATACCATCTCCTTTGTTTTCAGAGAAGGAAGACATTTAACTTTTATGATATTTTGAATGTATTCCTGTTCACTTTTCTTTCAAACACTTGTGAGGTTCAAAACTTGTCTTGCAGTACTTTTAAACAACGTATTGTTTTCAACTATTCTTTGCCTGGTATCACTGATTTGCCCATCAATGAAGTTTTTTTTTATCTTTATTTTTTGTTATCCCCCTTTCAGGAATTCATGGTGGCTTATAATGTAATAGAAACAAGTCAGAAATGCTGGTGCCCACAGATATGCATGTAAGCAGCTGCAGGATCTCAGCCCTATAGGTTGGGAAAGACTGCTGCTGCTTAGAGAGACCACCTTCCTTTAGGGAAGCAGAACCTTAGAATTAGGGGTTACTGACTTCTCCTTTCTGTTTGTCATGCTTAGCAAAGCTTGAGAAATACAACACTGTTGACACACCCAAAGATCTCTCCACGTTCTAACTCCAAGATTTCTCTATCTTATAAAAAAAATCACAGCCAGCTACACAAAACACAATGAAATCATCAGCATGATACAAAAAGGTAAGGAAAGGTCTTTTACTAGGGCCAATATCTGTTGGGCACTTACACAAAGCTCCTCATCAGACCAAATTGAAAAGAAACTAAACTTCAAGCATTTTTAACCCAGAATAAGTCTGGGTTCATACGAAAATGTTTTAGTCACTCCACTTTTTTTGCATCTTCCCTCATCAACAGATGGCCCATCAAAAGGTATGATCTTAACCTATTTTGTATTTCTTATGATCAGAAAGACTACATGGCAGATGTCCTTATGGTACCCTTCCCCAAAAAATTTAGACTGCCAAATGTTAACTGAAAATTAACATCAGATTCAGAGATATGCAACAGAGCAACTGTGACAATAAGTATATTTTTGTTCAGTGGGCTATGTTCCACAAAGAATCAATTGATCATAAATACAGACACATAGGCACTAAACACTACAGTAATATCCAGTGATGTAGACTTGAGTCTATTGACTCGGACTCGAGTCACGTCAATGTCTTACTCGGACTTAACTCAGCAATTGTAAAAGACTCAACTCGAGACTTGGAGCCTTTAATGACAAGTCTAATTTTATTCAGGTTTAAACCCGTTTTCCCCATTAAATAGATAGGGACTTGCAACTCGCAACCAAAGACTTGGGGGCAAAGACTTGGGACTTGACTTCAGACTTGGAGTCAGAGACTTGATCCACATCCCTGATAATATCAAGAAACACGTAACAGGTTCTGTTTGGAAAAACATGCACTCAAACATGTATGGAAATGCCAGTGAAACCACCTTTGTTTTCCAGTTGCAGTATCAAGTTCCTTCCTCTGTCCAAGGAAAGGCAAACACCTTTGTTCTCATTCCAATCCTAACTGAAACACTTTTGCAGCTCCCTCCTTTGAATTATGGCAAGTGCAGGCATGATGATACAGGCCAGTCTTTGCAAATATGAGTAGCGAGGATAATGCCAATCCCATACGGGTACCTATATGGCAATGGGGCAGCCTCCCATACGGGTACCTATATGGCAATGGGGCAGCCTCTCAAATAGCCAAATCTGAAAGGCCTTATTATTCCATTTGTATACATCCTGCCCAGACCTCTGCGGGTGTACTCAAAAGCCAGCCCTACTGAACTCAATGACTTACACGGGGTTGTATCTTGATGCGTACATACACATATGTGGAAGGAGTTCAAACTCCCTAAAGCCACTGTACCCACTAACACGAGAAGACCAGAGTACCATTTGAGCCACCGAAGCAGCGTCTAAACACACACACACACACACAGAGCCCACGAAGCTAAAAGAGTGAGCTACAAACGTCGCGTCTCCTCTCCACGCCACACTTCGGCACATCCATTTTCTTACATTGCATCTTCTGATGAATGCTGGGAGAGCGATGCAAGGAGGGCCATTATGATGATGATGATGATGACCGTGACACGCTGCAGGTGGGGTGGTTAAAACCGGCAAAAGGCCCAGCAGGCCCCCCAGCACCCTCATCACCAGTAACCCGCATTGGCAGCTACCAGCTGCAGGGGAACCAAAGCAGCAGCAGAAGTCAATCCGGAGCGAGGAGGAGGAGGAGGAGTGCCGGCCCGAGACGATCGCGTTAACGGTGACACGCGACGACCTGGCGGGCCCTGGCGGCGTGGGGCGGCGAAAGGCTCCTCCTCCGTTCGCCCCACCCTTGGCGTCCGCCGCGCGCGCACTCTCACGGGCAGACCCATCACGTGTCTGGGCCGTGAGGACTCCGGGGGCGGAGAGGGCACCGGGCGCTCCCACGCAGCTGGCCGGGGCTCGTGCCGGGGTTGGCAGCCTTCCCCGCCCGCACCTGCGCCCACCCCACACGGTCATGCGCCCGGCACACCCAGGGGGCGGGGCCCCCACTCACCTGCACCGCCACCATGGAGCCCCCTCCTCCTGTCGCCGCCGCCGCTGCAGCAGCAGCACCGGATACTACAGCGAGGGAGGAAGGCAGCCCCGCCGCCGCGGCCACCACTCACTTCCTTGACAACGCGGCCGCCCGCCCCCAAGCCATCACTTCCTTGGCAACGGTCGTGTCATAGCAACGGGACCGGCTTCTTCGCACCTGCCCTACCAACGGTCCCCGCCCCTTCTCCGCTGCAGGGAGCGCGGCAACATCCGGGGAATCGTGGGAAGGGAGCTGGGTCCGAGCGATAGAGGCGGCCGGCCGGCCGGCCTGGGGATGCACGCTGGGCTCAAGCCGCACGCTTCGCACGCCCCGAGCGAGGGCTGAGCAACCTGGGCTTGACCCACCCCGCGCCCTAGGGCCAGAAAAGCGTGAAACGCGGAGGCAGGAACTTCCCGTGCAGCAGAGCCTGCTGTGCGTTGAAGGTCAGGCCGGCAGAGAAAAGCCCCTCCAGGGCAAATACGGCTTCTAGGAATCAAAGTTTGGCATTGGTGCCCACACTGATGTAATGCTTATGGAGTGGATGTAAGAGGAATCGGCGTTATAATGTATGCAAGACCTGGCCAAGAAAGCAAGAAGTGAATAGGAGCCTGTAAAAGCCCAGAGGAAGAGTATATTGATGGGAAGCATTTTAATTGTGATTAATGCATTTCATGAGGCTTTTGGGAAGAGACCAAGGAAATTGCATCAGAGACTATAAAACCTTCAGCAATGCATGACAGAGCTTGGCTTGTTGCCATGGCCTTTTGTTTGCTCTATGCAATTTCTTTACTGCTTCACTGTCAGGCTGTGCACAACGTTTTTTTCTTCCATTTTATTGAAATCATGTGCCCTATTAGAATGCTGGTCAGGAGCTGCTTGTGCTGAGCAGGATTGTGTGGCCATTAAGGAGGTGAGGGAAGAAAGACTGAGCAGTACGAGAAGACAGATGGAGTTGTTGAGAGCGACTGGTGGAGTCACCTGGGGATGGATTACTGCAGTACTGACCGTATCCCAGCACACTCTCGGAATAGTTGCCTCCTGTGCATGTAAGTGCATCGTTACATGACAGAAATTCTTGGGCAGCAGAATAGACTCTTCAACAGTATTTGGTTAATTTGCTCTGTACAAGAATCTTTTGCTTTTAAAAACAGATGCTAGTTGGAAGTATATATGCAGCTTGTATGAGCAGTGTCCTGCCAGTAGCATCAGCCTAATCAGCTCCACAGCAGTGAGTTTCCACTAAACCAGGGTTTCTCAACCTTTGTCCCCAATGTACCACTTCTTGTAGTCTAACCTTAAGTAGCACTGGAAGTAATTGGCGATGACATCGCCTGTTACTTCTAGGTTGGGAGGCCAGACAACTACAAACAGTGGTAAAGAGGCTCAGGATGCCGAGTCGAGCCTCCTACCGCTGTTTGTAGCGTTGTGGTCTCAGTGCTGGGCGGGGGGAGCATGAGTCGGGCGGGGGGGGGAGTCACACGTGCCACTAGTCAACAGCTCGCGTACCACCGGTTGAGAAATGCTGCACTAAACAAAGAAAACTAGCTATCTGGGCCAACAACTTTCTTCCCCCAATAGTAAAAAATGTAATCACAAATTGTTTTCACCAGGTAGACATAGCAACAGCCAAACCTAAGAGAAACATATTAAGATGCCAGAACCAATCAAGAGAAAGACTAGTGTTTTATTGTAAAAAAAAAAGAAGATATAAAATTATTCACTCTACATTTGTGTTAAAAAAATTAAATATGGCTTCTGGTATACCATGCATAGCCCACCAACATCCCAGCTGTCCTGTCCTGAGCCAGCCACATAGATACTGCATAGTGCTCAGGGAGCTTCTGCCTGTCTCGTGACATGGATATAGCTGGGCCCCTGCAAGCTCTGTACCATCAATGTCACAAACACGTTTATTAACTACATAGCTATAATGCAGGCAGAGATTGGCGTTTTCTCCCACTTGTCATGATCAACATGGACAAAATATTTTAGCATCTAGCACAGTTTCTTTCATTGCAACAGAACTCTCATGCCCTACAAATAGGGTTCAATTTACTCTTCAGTGCTGGTTAAATTTCTTCCCATTGATGCATGAATGCAACATTGATTAATTTATGTAAATCAATTAGGAACTTTTTTTGATCCCGATTTTTTACTGATAATGGTTCAAAGATGGAACTTCTAAAAAAAATTAAGATTTTTACTGCCATGAAGTTATACAAATAATGTAGAAGTCACTGTTTTAGGGGGCTCTCTGCACGACTGTATTTTGCACATTCATCTACCCACACCCCAATGAAATTCAAATTTGAGCATTTTTTTTAAGGTCTGGGACTACCCTTTGTACTTTACTGTGATTGAAACCTTTCAGCAACAGGTAATCAATCAGCTGTTGAACATAATGTTGCCTTCACACAACTATGAGTTTCCCAGACAATCATTTTAGACATGTTTCTGCTCTTCTCCTTTGTGTTCCTATCAGCCTCCAGCTAAGCTACAGCTCATTTACTGTTGACAGCTGATAAGCAGAGGCTCTGTGAAATGTCAGGGTTAGTCTTTCTTTTCCATCCTAGGTAATTACAGGTGATTCAAAGGTTGTTGACTCAGGCATTCACTCAGACATCAGAGATCAGCCAAGGCTGCAAACTGCTTGCCTCAGCCTGAGCGGTCAAGCTCAGCAAGAGAAAAAAAGATTCTTTTACTGAAGCTTTCTTTGGATGCTGATGCTCTAGTTATTCCATGGCTGGGCAGTGCCATGCTTGTTTAGGAAGGCACTGACCCACATCCCAATGAGCTGGTCAGTGAGTCTCTGACCCAACTCTAGTACGGCTGAGAAGCTTATACAGGGGGCCCCCCGTATCCACTGATTCCTCAACCGCGGTTTCAGTTTATCCACGGTTGAGGAATCCCCCCCCCCCCCGCATCCTCCACACACACACACACACCCGGCACTTACTTTTAGCAGAAATCTCAGTTTCTTTCTTCCAAAGTTCCGATTTTTCAGCTTCCTTTTAGGCCTGACGAACAAAACTTAGAGTCTCAACCTTGCTGAGACTCTAGCTATCACCTAAGTCTTGTTTGTCAGGCCTAAAAGGAAGCTGAAAAATTGGAACTTTGGAAGAAAGAAATGGAGGTTTCTGCTAAAAGTAAGTGCCAGGGTGGGCTGTGGAGGGTGCGGAGAGGGGGTGCTGGCCCGCGGGGGGCCACGCCAGCCCACGGGGGGGCGTTCGTCCCTTTCCACGGTTTCAGGTATCCACGGTGGGGGCTAGAACATATCCCCCGCGGATACGGCGGCCCACCTGTATACAGCCTTCGGCAGAATTGGACGCTGAGGAATATTGTAATTAATTCACCAAGAGGTCAGTGTGGCCTGTGGGGAAACTGGGGAGCCCCCGCCCCCACCCCGCAAGACTCAGATCCTCTGACCCTGCCTGGAAGCGCTTCTGTACGATAAAAATACATGTGCTCTTTTCGGTTTCAAAAGTTTTTTTAAAATATATTTGTTCTTTCATTATACAAGTCCTGATATATCTTGACACCCTATTCTCCAAACGTTGCGTGAATGCAACATTTTGTTCCAGATGTTTAGATGCACTTGCATTTTTTCCAGAGGCATAGCATCCTTACTCCCCCAAGATTTCACGTGATTTCTACCATTGGGAAGAAATAGTTATGGAAGAACTTCATACATAATTCAATCATAAAAGCAACCAAGCAGTGCTGCAAACCAGCGGTCTCTGCCGTTACCTTTCTGACTTAGGCTATCTACAGGAAATATTTCCCTCTAATCTAAGAATTATTATTTAGAATATATACCACTTTTCAATAAAAAGTTCACAAAGTGGTTTGCATTGCAAAATAATGAAAATAAAAGATTAGGAGAATGAGAAATTCTGGATACATAGGTGTAAGTCCCTAACACCCCATGGCCTCAGTCTTGAGGATATTTAGGACCCTCCTGTCCCAGCAATGGTATGGGGTATATGAGATGAAAGGGGCTGCAGAGGGAGGAGGGAATACCCAGATGTCAGGAGGAGAGCCAATCATTGTCTCAGCTGCCCCTCCCATCCTCTCTACCCTCAAGGAGGGACTTTTCAGCAGGCTCGGGGGCTTCAATAGGGAGGAGAAAGTGGCTTCCAGAAACGTGGCTTCTGTCAGAGCTACACTCTGGATGCTATTCAATGTGCTTCAAGTTCTTGTATGTGCCACTCTGCTGAGCATTCTTCCACATTCAGCATTCTTCAGACTGTCACCTTGGCTTGCAGTGTTCATTTTGGAGCACAGCAGCTGAAAATAGCTGAAAAACTCTTCTGGGTTCTGTGACTCTGTTTCTAGCCTAGGCAACTGTCTCTAGTAACCAACTGTCCCTCTTTTTACCGACAATTTGTTACTGCTGTCAGTTGCCCTAGGAAACAGCTGCAGAACCCAGAAGTCTCCCAGAAGTGACATCACAAGAGACTAAGACCATAGAGGTCAGTGTGCCGTGAGAAGAAAAATGTTGAAAATTGCTGCTCTACAGCAGGTTACTGAGAAGCTAAAACACTTTTGACTAAAAATGTTTTAAAACATATGTTTTGTCATTCACACACACGCAAACAGAGTGAGTTTTTACACAACCTAGAAGTTCATAGAATTACAAATTGTGTAGAATGAAGAGGAAAACCTACTCCACCTCTCATAATATTAGAAAGGAGGATCTCCCAACAGTCGGACCAGACAAAATAAGTAACTTGTTTCCACAGCACAATAATAAACGTACAGAATTTGCTGTCACAAGGTATGGCGATGACCGTTAGTTTACTGGACTTTAAATAATGATCAAATAAATTCTTGCATAGCTCTATTAATAGCCATTACCCATAATAGTTAATCAGAACCTCCAATGAGACATATAACTCAATGCACAAGATGGTGGGAACAGGCAAGAAGGGAGAGTTGTTTCCTTCATGCCTGGCTTATAAGCTCCTTAAGGTTTCTGGCTGGCTACTGCTGGGAACGTAATGCTGGGTTGATTGGAGTAATGCTGGGTAATTGAGTGGAGGGAGGATTAAAACAGACAAAAGAAAATATTTCTTTACCCAGCGTGTAATTGGTTTGTGGAACTCCTTGCCACAGGAGGTGGTGATGGCACCTGGCCTGGATGCCTTTAAAAGCGGATTGGACAGATTTATGGAGGAAATGTCCATCACAGCTTACAAGCCATGATGGGGATAGGCAACCTCCTGTTGTAGGAGTAGGTTTTCTTTGTGCCAGGTGCAAGGGAGTGGCGACAGGATACAAGTATCTTGTTGTCTTGTGCTCCCTGAGGCATCTGGTGGGGCCACTGTGTGATACAGGAAGCTGGACTAGATGGGCCTTTGGCCTGATCCAGCAGGGCTCTTCTTATGTTCTTATGGGTTAGGTAGACCTTAGTCCAGAGGTTCCCTAACTCCTGGGAAGGCCCTCTGCTGCTCTAAGTGGCAGCGGGGCCTTCCCAGGGGTCGCGACGACGCGCCCGGGATCGCGCCGCAGCCGCCGTGCCCGGGATCGTCCTTTTTACCTTCATTGGTGGGCAGTGGGTGTCCGGCGGGGGTTGTGGGTAGCCTGCGGACCCCTCCGCAGGCCTCCCCAAGCGTCAGAGCAGCGCTCCGAAGTGATTTCAACCCACTTCCGGTTTTACGCGAAACCAGAAGTGGGTTGCGATCCCGGGCGCACCGTCGACGTCACCGCAGGTTGCCATGCCCCTTAAGGGCATAGCAACCCTTTGTTCCTGGCTGGGGCGTCGCGATGCCCCAGTTAGGGAACCATTGGCAATCCATCATTATTTTAATCATCTATGCCTGTAGATAAACTGCTGATGAGGAACTGTTTACTTTTGCTGATGCAGGCTGAAATCTGAAATGGGGCACTCTGGATTGTTATGGCAGGAGCTTCTGTAGACCCTGCCTCTCCCCCCCCCCCCAGCATCTAAGAAAGTGGGCTGTTCCCTAGAAAAGCTTGTGGTGGAGCAAGTCAGCTCTTCCTCAAAGTGCCAGACGGCATTCTTTGTTGCAGTCTGTTTCAGACCTTCACAACAGGGAAAAAAAGAGTGGTCACTCCGGTAAACAGATGCTCAGGAGGAAAGATTTGGCATCTTACCCTCATGATCACCTATTAGCGTAATAGGAATCATCTTTGGAAGCAACATATTGCATTCCAACAGAATTTCAAGCAGGCTGGAGAAATGCCTGGAGAATAGGTCTACGGCTGGCTGTTAGTCCTGATGGTTTTATGGAATCTCCACGTTCAGGGCAAAATGCCTCTGAATACTAGTTGTTGGGGGCAGGCTAATGCATGGCCCTGAATGTATTCCTGAAGGCATTTGGTCACGGGTGATGGTAGGGGTTGGCCCAGTTAGACCCTGGTTGAGGGCCCACAGGCTCCCCAAGGTCTTCCGGGTTTTCTGGGCATGGTGGTTTTAATAAAGATGGTATTTTGTCCACCGTTTTGTCCACCAATGTGGCAGACATCATCAGGGAAAAATGCAGAGACAGGAAGTGTAAAAGACTTCCACACCGCTCTGGGTTCTGTTGAACTGCAATTGGTTAGGGTACAGCAGTTATTTAAAGGTACCCACACCTTATAGCAGTGATGGCGAACCATTTGGGCTTGGTGTGTCAAAATTTTTGAAAATGCCTAACTTGACTCTATTGGTGTGTTTCCCCCCCCCCACTTTTAATAGTACTTTGACTACTGCTACTTTTAATAGTAATTTTGAATTGAACTGAACTGAAAACAACTATAGAACACATTGCATTTTATCAATTGACTTTTTTATTGCTGGGTTTTACTAGATAATAATTTGAAAGAGGTCTGCCAAAATCTCTGCCCTAAACGTTCAAAACAAGCCTGTAAAACTTTTGTGAAAATATAAGGTGTGTCGAGGCCCTGGGGGAAACACTGGTGTGTCACCCAAAATGACCCCCGCGTGTCACCAGTGACACGCGTGTCATAGGTTCACCATCACGGCCTTATAGGTTAAATTGGAAAAGGGTTTATCCTCATTTTATTTATTCTAGGTAGCCACACATTGCTCAGATTTGCAGTCTCTTCTTTACAATTCATATTAGGTTTGTGTTTTCCAACTTCCATGGCTTCCCTGTATATTCTTGGGGAGAAGGCTTTAGCGCGCGCCAGAACTTGTGTGCGCTGATTGGACGTGGATCAGATAAAAAGAGAAAAAGCTGAACCAAGCTTTCAGAAATGGATGAAAGCATTGTTACAACGACCTGCCACCTACTGACTCTCCTTTCAAAGAACGCAAAAAGAACTTGAAGCAGAGTGAATGACTCTTTTCTCTGTTATAGTAACTCCTATAAAAGAACAAAACAGTTTCAAGACAGAGGCCAGATTGCAGTATCAGCAAAAGAGATTGCTGACCCACAGCAAGCAATTCAAATGGTAAGAGACACACTAGAACAGGGGTGTCAAACATAATGCCCGTGGGAGCTCTTTATCTGCCCCCCCTCCGTGATAATCGGGCTCTCCCAGCGCTGCCTTTCCAGCAGCACCACGTCTGCCAAGGCATCACTTCACAGACTACCTCTTAGTTGCTGAGCTGCGAAGTGATGCCTTGGAAGGAGCGGCGCTGCTGAAAGGGCAGCCCACATGATAACTCCAAATGTGAAAATTGGGCTCACCCATATCTTGAAAACATAATCAAGATTTGCACATTTTTCTCTTCTTTCATTTGCAGCTAATGAGTTGGTACGTGAGAACAAAGTGCTAATTTCTGGCCATCATCTGCTTAATGACATCACTTCCTGCTTAATGACATCACTTCCAGCCCTCAGCAAGCACCATAAATTCTATTCAGCCCACTATACGAAATGGGTTTGACACCCCTGCACTAGAATCTCTAGTAAATTGTAAATATGTTCAATAAAAGTATACAATATTTAAAGTGATTATATTTTTTTAAAAATGAGATTTGTTTGCTGCACATCTCAAGTAACGTCACCATATGAAATACTGTGTACAGTGTTTAGACTGCCATTTTTGTAAAATAAATTGCTTTAAAATACCATATTGTCCCGAGTATAAGACGCACCTGATTATAAGACGCACCCTTAAAGTTTGGTGCTATTAAAAAAAAATTAATTAAACCACTGGCATTAAATTGCAACAGCCTGATTATAAGACGCACCCCTAGTTTAAAAACTTAAATTAGGAGAAAAAAGTGAGTCTTATACTCAGACCAATACGGTATCTATCATAATATGAAAGGTAAAAAAAATCCCTATGTACTCAGCAGTCCTGCTGCCTGGGTCCCTGCAGCCACTACTGCTGACCTAGGGGTACCAGCGTTATTACAACTAGCCTTCCCCTCCCCCCCATCCCAAAATAGATCACACAACAGAACATTCGTTCTCTTAGCCTTTCCAGCAAAGATTCAATCCATTCTGCTAACTGGAGCACAGGAGGTAAATGTCAATCTGTTGCTCGATCTGGAATGAAGCCTCCAGTTCTTAACACTCCTGGTCACAGAGCATTGCTGCCTTGTGAGAATACCAAACATTAAGACAGTACACCAATGGGCACAAGTCAATTCCAGGAGAAGACAGACAGCACAAAACAGGAGGGAGCTGAAGCAGCAAACTGAGTGCATTGACCGATTTGCCCAACAGTGGGAGAGGGAAGGTTTTTAGGAAGTCACCGTCCTATTCCTTTCAGACCACATTCTAGTCATCTGGAGCAGAGCTGGCGCAAGGATGGATCTGCCGAATTTGCCACCAGCTCTGTCCACACACACACAGACAATGCTTGCTTTCAGCAGGATCAGGCATTGATCCCAGTTGTGTATCAAATGCTGGATCCAATACAGTTTTATCTTCTGCAGACTACAATTCGTCTCGCAGCCTGGGTGGATGGTCCATCCCAAAAAAGGAGGATGGTCTCCCATGTATATCACGCTCTCGTTTCACAAAAGCAGTAAAGGAAGAGACACAGTTTCCAATGAAATGGTCAGACTGACCAAGGATGTACAAGTCTATCTGGGCTACTTCTGGCTGCAAATATACCACTTTTATCTGAAAAGAGAAACAAAGCAGTTATTTGAAGTAACTGGGCAGAAATGACCACACACATAATACTCAGGGGTGCAAGGTTTACCTACCCACCATCTGAAAAGTTTCACCATTCCACGGCTCATCAAAGTTCCTACTCTCTCTTTCAAACCTCATCTAAGTACTAGAAGGAATGTGCCGATGTAGCAGAACACTCTTCTGGTTGACTTCGTTTCATCAACTATCACACTTTCTTAACTCAAGACTTCTGAATTAGGACCCTACTTCTGCATTCCAGTGCAGCTGTACTGAGTACTCTGACCAAAGGAACTCAAGGATGAAAGGGACAGGGTTGCATGCGCCACCAAGAGATTTGTCAGTCAGACTTCCTATACAGGGCTAATAATTATCTCACAGACACATGACAAACCACTGGGCTCCACACAGGTGCCATATACAGTCCTGCAAGAACTGCTCACTGTATGGATTGCCCACCATAGAGGGCCTCTATGCCACTGGCAGAGAGTGGCAGTGGCTGGCATCTCCATGTGGTACAGGCTGTGATTCAAGTACAGGTGGGCCCGCGTTATATGGAATTCCACAATGACTAACTCAGATGCCAACTTTACAAGTCAGTGAGAAAATAACTAATCCAGTGGTCCCCAAACCTTTCCCCGCCACGACCCACCTCATTCTCCTGCAGTGGGTCACAAACCAGTGCTCCATGTGGTGCCTTCTGAGAGCCTCTAGAGATCATTCCCGGTTTGTGCCAAGCTCGGGACACACTCCATTGGCCTCCGCAGGCCTCAGAACACCTCCGGAAGCAACCGGAAGCTGTGGACACGAAACCAGAAGTGAACCAGAAGTCACTTCCAGAGACGTTCTGAGGCCCGTGGAGGTCAGTAGAGTCAGTCATGGGTGGGACCTGTTTGCATGGGAAGCAGCAATGCTTTCAAAGTGGTCCCCCACGAAGAGAGGCACGACTACCTTTCCTTTGAAGAGCTGCTGGATGTCTTTGGTGTAGGGCTCCGAGTCGCTGGCAATGTACACCGCTTGAGCTTCCGCCTTCTTCACCCAGAGCTTGAGGGCTCGCTTGATCTCCTTCAGGCCTGGCAGACACATGTCCATGCTGAGGGGCGCAGCAGTGTTCCGATCATAGCCAACGCACTGCGGCGAAGCCATTAAGTGGGGGCCGGCCGTCCCGTCCCTCAACATGTTGCAAGCGTTTTTCTAACAGAAGACAAAATAGGGCATCATGCGTGTGGAGAGGGAGAACACAGCTGACTAAGAAAGGCAGAAGACATTGCTCATAGCGCCAGGTGAGTTCTCATTTCTCTGTTTCACTGCTGTGGAGGCAGAAGCTGCCAGTCAAACCAGCACTTTGTTTCTGTCTTCCGTTTAAGGCACATGGCTTGATCATGAAAGAGTTCAAGGGCTTTGGACTGGAGAATCGGAAAGGTGGCCTTTTCTCCACCTGAACCTGCTCATCTGAACGTACCCTTTCTCCGGGTGCCCTGCCCTTGGAGGTGAGGCAGGTGGTTGTCAACTCCCTCCCCCGGGCATATTTGCTGGGGTCTTCCCTGCTATTCCTTAGGCAACAGGTGAAGCGGATCCTTGTCTCTCGTGCTTTTAATAGCATCAGATTGCTTTCTAAAGTTCTTTTCATTCCCCTCTTTTGAGCCAGATATTTATTTTGCAGTATTTATCAGCTGCAATTATTATTTTGGCTGTGTACTGTTAGCTGCTGTGACGCATTGCCCAGACGGAAGAATTTACGTTCCTAAATCAATTAAACACTAACACTGACCACATGCACTGTGCCCTCAGGAACCAATGCAAGAGCCATACCCAGTCTGAGCCCACTCGCAGATGGATTCCCACGTAGGGTCTGACCAGAAAGGAATTAATAGAGGCCTCTCCCTTCTCCACAATCTCATCAGACCAGACCATGTACCGATGGAGAGGCCGATACTCCTCCAGTACTGGAAACTGGGCCGGTGCACCCGGAAAGGCCATAACAGGATGTTTGGAAGGTGGAAACCTAGCAAGAGAACAAAAGACAAGTCAAAAGTAAGTAATGTGTATTTTCACCCATTTAGGCAAAAGACAGGGAATACCGGAGGCCCTGACTGATTGTCCGAGCCAAGCACAGAAGAGAATCCCACCGCACTGGCAGTACAACTGTCCAGTACCACAGATGTCCAGCCAGCCAAACAGCAGACAAAACCTATACACCAAAGTAATAAAAGTGACACCACAGCAGCACGGACATCAGTGTGACCCACTCAACTCGCAAAACAAGTCTAAAGTGTCACCTGCAAAGCACCCGGAAACAGGGAAGGAACCATTCAAGGGAGGGGCTCTGCTGCAAGAGCCTGGACCCTTATATGGCTCCCAGCTTTGTAACTGACCCATGAAGCAGTCACCCTAAGATAGATCATGTCCACTGCATAGCCGAAATCACTCTCTCTAAAACAAACTCCCTGGCAATCGTGTACCCAAAGCACCTGTGCGGCCCTCTCTTCTTTTTGAAAAACCTTCATGGAAGGAGAAGCTCTAATACGCCCAGGGTGCCTGTTCCAATATTCCCAGGAAGTTCTTGCCAAGATTTTATCTTATTAATGTTTGATATGCCGCTTTATAATAAATAAAAGTTGCTGAAAGGACAAAGAAAAAACATGCTTAACACACACAAAAGAGATCTATAATAATAAAAGTGATAAAGAGTATTTTACTTAGAATGCAGTGACTTCATGTCATCCACTACAGCTGTAACAGCCTTGGACTTGAACCGGAGAATGTGATGTTCAGATTCTTAATAAGGTTTCAGTAATTCTCCAGACACCTTCCGTTACTTTCTAAGAATTTGCTGATGGGGGTTAGGCAGGCACCCTATAGTTTAAACTAGAGCAGCAAGGTTTACAAACCAGCAGGTAAGGCAGCTTGATATGTTTATCCGGAATCAAACCTTTGGTCCACACACTCCAACTAGCAGCTTGAGTCCAAGGTCTCAGATGGGTGGGGGTCTTTCCCAAAATAGCTTAACTGGAGACACTTTAAAAACGTCCAGGTTCACTCCGACGTTTTCAAGCCCTTCCAGCCTCATTGCGTACTCACGTGAGGCTAGAAGCTCTCCGAAACGGGCTGAGTTCACTCGGGCCGTTTCAGAGAGATTCCAGCCTCGCACAAGTGCATGCGAGACTGGAGGGTCTCGGAAAGCATCCGAGTAAACTCGGATGCTTTCTGAGTGCTTCTAGCCTCACGCGAGTGCGTGATGCAGGTGCGCGAGGCTGGGACAAAGTCCCCGCCCCGGTGACGTCACGATCCCGGAACCCGCCCCCGGTGACGTCGCTGCCGTCCGACCCCCCGACCCCCCGCATCAGGGGAAATCTGGTAAGCCTAGCCCTAGGCGATGAATAAACTGATCTACTCCATGTAACAAAATTAGCTCCAAATTTCTGGAAAGCAAATAATAATATCCATTCTCCTCTACTGAATTTTTTTTACATCTATAAATGCTATAGTTGTTCAGCAAATCAATTTTTAACATTTTTCTGAACGAATAACCTTTGCTGAAACGGAGTCTAATCTCTGTGTCAAAACAGTGGCAAAAATGGTACAATTTTTAATTTAATAGGGAGATTGGACAGTAAAAAAAGCACAGCACTGCCGGCTTCCCAGGATCATGCATAAGGTCAATTTTGATAGCACACCGTTGATGGTAGATGCCCAACTAATCCCCTGGAAAAAAAAAAGAAAGCTGTTATTAAGTTAGATACTTAGTGCTAAACTAGGCTTACAGTATAAGCAAAATTGTTCCTAATCTTTTTTATTATTCACTGTAGACATTTGAAATAAAAACAGTACTTTAATATGAAATCACAATACCGGTACTTTATTTTTATTAATGGAAGTTACATACATAGCCAAGTAAAATTAGCATTTAACTTGGACCTTCACAATAAAAAGTTGAAAATCACAGAGTATGTTAATTTGATAGCCATGAGAAGCACCAAGTCCTCAAAAAACCTCTTAAATTATAAAACTCACAATTGCTCTGAGACCTTCTGACTAGTCTGAGTGGAAGAACGTTCAATTCAGTGGATTAGTTTCAGATATATGGGACCTTTTGGGCTATACAGAGAGATAGCCACTATTTTCCAAAATGGTGGCTTTCTCCCAAGTTGGATTTTTCAGGACTTTTTGTATAAGAACATAAGAACAGCCCTGCTGGATCAGGCCAAAGGCCCATCTAGTCCAGCTTCCTGTATCTCACAGTGGCCCCACCAGATGCCTCCGAGATGTTTGTCACAGCTATCAAATGAACACACGTTGCCGTTCTCAGCTTTTCATTCTAAAGGTCTAGGTTTGGCCTAAAATTTGGCTAATTGCACCAAATCGTTTTGGTAATATAACGCAGGAAATATGCAACCTTACTTAAATTTGATCAGTCAAGCAGATAATTTAACTAAAAATACTTTACCCTGATGGGCAACCTGAGTTTAAGTCAATTGCTTTTTCTCCCATCATCAATGGCCAACCAACAACTGTCCCTATTTCCAAGACCCTTTCAAAAGCTGGCCATAAAGCAGTTATCCTGGCGCTTACCCGTGGCGCCCCTCTCCCAATGGTGTCCCCCAAGTGGCACTTGCTACCTTTGGATCCACTGGTCCTTGTAAGAGGCGCTGAAGGAGATGCCTCCAAACAGCTCCGACCTATCGAAATCCATGGCAAACTGATCCCAAAAGGGCCCAAAAGGGTTTCCATCCTGCAAAAGCAAAGACAGCTACTCATTTACTGCAGGAGACACAGGGTGAGGCAGACCAGAGGAGCAAATGATTGTGTAGTTACTAGGGGAGCCAAAAGTTCCTTCCTGATGTTCCACCCCCACCCCCACCAAGCTGTGTGCTCAGCAGAAAGGGACAAAGAGTGTGAAAGATGGGCACAAAACAAGTGCCTGAAACGTACCAGTGTTCTATCTCAAATAAAGTTGTCTAAGGAACAGCAGCACCATGTGAGCTGACATCAACCCAACCAATGATCTTACCTTCATAGGGCAGGTTCTTTTGTCAGCACTCCTCTGAGCTGCTGCTTCAAAGCAGTATGCCACTCTCTTCCCAGGAGGCCAGTGGATGGGGGCCAACTTCTCCATAAACTCCTCCAAGGTGATGACCCGGTGGTACTCCAAAAGAGGTGCCAGTTTGAAATATTCTTTGTAGGGAACATGCAGCTATAATGGAAAGAAAACAGAAGTTGAGTCACATTTCCACACCAATCATTCAATAATAGTTACTCCACACACCATCCAAATTAAATCGGTTGGCCTCCTGGCTCAAAGGATAGAGGGTGCCTTTTTACTTCCTTCCTCGCTCTCTCAATTCTCAGGCCTGGGCCTCAGCAGGAAGGAGATTCCACAAATGGGGCACCATCACTTAAACGTACACACACCTCTGCCCCAGCTGCCACCCACCTCGCCTTTAAGGATCTTATTTCTTGGAAAGCTCTCCTTGGATCACGGCCTTCAAAACAGACATACCCCAAATCATGTTAGGTTTTTAATAATTGTGCCCAGAAAGCAAATAAGCAGACCGATGCATTTCCCAAGGCCAAGAGAAGTCAACTAGTCGTCATTATTTTGCAACAACTGGCTTCCAACTAGGCTTCAAAGGCGGCCCCACATACTGTACAACACACTGCAGTAATCTCATCCTACAGGGTTCTGCTTACGCCAGACGATCAGGTTTGCAGGCTTGACATAGCTCAAATCCCGGCGTGGAACACCAGGTTGCAACAGTGACCAGGAGTGCTTTTAGACCTGGGACTGGCTAATTGAGGGTTAGAGAGGGGCAGAGGTAGTATCCAAACACTAACAGACACATGACTCGTATGGTTAAGGCCCAACAGCTGGATCACCAGTACAGGAAGTGCTGGAAAGAGAACTGCCACTTTGAAAGCACACGTGTCCAAGAGCTACTCACATTGGTATAGGGAGGTCTGTGGTACCGGTACTCAATCCAGGGGGGAACAGCTAAGGTTCGATTCACCATCTTAGCGAACGCCAAGGAGCCAAGAAAATGGTCTGCCTGGTTCCCAAACCTCCCTTGAAATAGAACATAAAAGTACTGTTTCTCAGTCATCACCAAGCTGGGTCACAACCCCAAATCTTCAGCTACTTCATAATGAAGCTGCCAAACTGAAAATTCTGCATACCTTCCTTCCATTTAGCCACACACACCCTCAAGCTGAAGCACAAAGCAGAAATTCATGAGCACTTGGTTTTGAAACCATAGCCACCTTCGGCAAGCTTTCAGAACTCCATTTCCATAGGATCCCATACTCATTTTAGCATTAAAGCTCTGAAATAGGAAAGATCTTAAACTGGCTTCTAAGAAACTAGTCACCTTATGTGGCAAGAATTGCCTCCAGATGACCAGGATGGGAAATTTTATATGACAGAAATGAGAAGCACGAGTATGCCTAGTAATTTAGGTGGATTTATTTGCAAGAATGGCAGAAAAGGGCATCAAGGCAAGGGGCAATTAGATTAGCTAGACATCTGATGGAAAATCTTACTAGCCTCTGGCAGAGTGGCCGTTTACAAGCCTCTAACAAAGATCATTGGTACTGCTTGCTCAAATGATACCTTTGCTGTGAACTTTGTGATAGACAATTTGGGAGGTCTTTTTAATGAAGAATTTAAGGTTCTCTTATGTACATTCATATTGGTTTTAAATATTTATGTCGTTCTTTGTGCACGGAATTGCAGAAAGGCATACAGGAAAATATTAAAAATGGCTCCAGATTTTAGGTTGGGTCAGGTCCAGAGTTAAAATAGGAGAGAGAACGAGTTGTCTGTCCAACTCAGCACTGTCTATGCTGACTAGTGGTGGCTCTCTATATGTTTGTTCAGCAATGACAGGTTCTTGTTACTGACTGATTCAATCGTTGCCACGTTACACTTCTATCACGTCTTTCTTCCATCAGGAAATTCTTAGCAACTACGGAGTTCCCGCTCAGTCTCCCATCAGACCAGGGCCTGCTGCCTAGCTTTAGCTCAAGTCCAACTGACTCAAGTCCAGAGTCCAACTGTCCAAGTTTACCTGACCCTCCTCCGCTCTGCCAGGGCCCGACATGCGTGGAAGTCAAGCCAGGCAGCTCCTGCAGCAGAGGCAACTTGGTGCTTTCGGTACTTTACCCCTTGCAAGAGGAGGGGCTGTAGCAAGTGGGAAGGAAGGAGGCGGAAGGTGCCCTGTTCAATCCCGGGCCGGCAGCACCTCCAGGTGGGGTAAAATAAAAAGGACCCCCCGGGTCGTGAAGCCCTGGACAGCCGCCGCCAGCTAGGGCCCACAACACGGGGCGGAGGGGCCCAGCCAAGCCGACTGCCAAGCATGACACGTGTGCCCGAATCGCGCCTCGACAGCAGCAGCAGCGCAAATAAGGGAGACCCCGCGCGCCGCGGGAAAGAAGCGGGGAGGGGGCTCGGGGGGGGGATGGCGCTCGCGCTCACTCTCTCTCACCCACCCATGCAGGGGCAATAGAGCAGGTATCCAGCCGGATCCCAGCCGCCGCCGATGCTGCTACTCGGGAGGAGGAGGAGAAGCAGCCCAACCACCCTGGCAGCGCCCGCCATGCTTTGGAACGAACTGGGAAAGCCACGCCCACCCTCACAGTGCCGCGCACGCGCACACCAGGGAGGAGGCGGGGCTGAGTCCGCAGGCGGCAGCAGTAGCAGCCGCCGCCGCCATCGGGCAGACCGAAGTGACTTCCGGCCTGGACCGGATGTGACGCCATGGAGGCCTTGAGGGGCGCCAGCGAGAGGCAAATAGAGAGAACTGAGGCGCAGCATCGCTTTTGACTTTTCCCTCCTCGCCCGAGTCTCCGGCCATGGGGCCTCCGCCACCGCTGTCTCCTCTGTCGCTTCAGTTACCAGAGGAACAGTTCGGGCCTCCTTCTCCGCCTTATGCTGTGTCTGAAGGCGCCAGGACCAGCCAGCAGAGGGGAGCCTGTCGTGGGGCCGGGGTGGGTGAGCGAACGAGCGGCGGCCGCCCTGAGAGGGGCCCTCGCGAAAGTGCGCACGCGTGGGTTGGGGGGGAGGGGAGAACCCCCAAATGGTACTCGGAGCACCAACAAGCCCCCCCATCTGGGGTGGGGGTAGATGGTGACAGTGTGAGATGGCACAGTCGGTGTGTATAGCATTTTGCAGCGTAACAAGAAAGCTCGCCTGCCCCGAGGCGTTTACAGTCTTGGGCACAGTCGACGATGGATGGGGCGAGGCGAATGGGAGAGGAAGATAGCAGAGAAAGCTGGGCTCCGTTACATACCGGTAGTCTTTAGCTCTCATTTCAGCTGGAGATAAGGGCTATGGGGTTAAAAACCCAAAGCTTTGCAGAAAACCTGGGTTTTGGAGAGGGATTTGCCGAGTGGCATGTCACACGTGTTGCCAGAAGGGAGAATAAGTGGATCACTTGATAGCTACCCTTTTCTCCAACAAAGAGTATATCGAAGAGAAGTTCTGGAACTGGCCCAGTTATTCTCCCCCCCCCCCATAACTAAGAATTCTCAATACTGAGATAGTGTGGTGTCATGGAGTTCTGTGCAAATTGTTTATTTTTAAATCTACCCCCCCCTTTTTCTATAGGACTAGATCATGCAGCTTTGCAATTGTTTATTTGGGAATCTAGTAGTAGGGGGTTCCCTGGATTCTGCAGAAGATGTGCTTTAGCTAGGCAAACAACATTTCAGACCCTTGGGACAAGGGTTCAGGCAGCTGCCCAGCAGTTCTGCAGGCTTGCTGTCTCAAATGCTGATGGGTAGTTCCATTTGCGCTGGGAGACAGAAGGGCCTGAGAAAAGCACTGAAGCTTTCTGGCGGTGTGCCCACCTTTCTAGAAAGATCACATGACCGTGTCCTGTTTGACCTACTTGGATGGAAACACTTGGCCTGGCTGGATGGCAGCCTGCCCTGTCAGCTTGCCAGATGTGCAAGTGCAAAAGTCGTCATATAAAAAAAAAGGAGAAAAAATGTCTTGGTATCCCTGTAGCAGGTGATGCAAGAAAGGGAATTCCACTGGAGCAAGGACCAAGAGCGAGATTTGTGAGTTTAAAAAATCCCCAGCAAGATTAAAGTCTTGGATTGCAAGGCAGGGACAGAAATTTAGTTCGATTGAACTGTAGAGAAATTTCTTTTCTTTCAGTGGGCCTATTCTAGATTAAACAGTTTTGAAGAATGTCATCGCAGGCTGAAGGATGACGGTACATTTACAACATAATTTGCCGCCCAGTTAGTCTCCTAAAAATGACACTAATGGAAACGGCCAAAGTAGAGAGAACTCCAGCTGTAAAATAAGAACATGGCAATGCACCTTATGGGCTGGTTGTGAGGAAAAGAAACTTAAGCCATTCTGTCCATAAGGAGTGTCATAGAAATTATACATTACTACTATTATGCACTATTGTATGCTAGAAATGGCAATTCTTGTAATGAAAATAAACATAATAAAAATATGTATCCTGATCCCAACATCCTCATTTGAAAAAGTTCCACTATGTTTTATAGATTTACTCCTAAGGGTCACTTTAGAATATGTTCAGACATTTCATTTTTTTTCCTTGAATGTCTCTTATTCTTGCATCCTGATTGTCCTTCAGAAGGTTCAAATATGCTTATAATGGGTATGTCAGTTGTGTCTCACCTGGGCAGCAATCGGGTTGATGCCTGCCTAGCTTCAGCATTGCTATAGGGTTTGGTGCTTCCAGACGAATTGATCTTGTCTCAAAATCCAAATGATAAAATGGAGGTTTGTAATTCAGTACTTCCTCTTGTACTTGAAGGGCTTGTGAGATCAGCCCTAACCTTTCCGTTGCAGAAGTGGTGTTTTGAATTGTCAATGGGATTAGGAAGATTACTCCAACTCCCAGGTGGACGTGTTCCAGGCCACCTGTCAGGCAGCTCGTGGGGTGGCACACATTTGAAGCAATATGTTTGAGTGTTTGGCAAGGTAGATGCCATCTTCTCTGCCAACATGCTGAAGTAAAGGGAATGTCTTATAAGCCTGAATGCAAAGCTTGTTGTGCTGGCAAATAAAACCTCAAGATGAGCTTGACTTAAGTCCTGTTGTAGCAAGCATTAAATAATATGGATGTGGGATTTCCCTGTTGTTGCAGGAACTCTGCACTAGCATTGACATTTCAGATCGTAGTAATGGTCTTCCTGCTAAATACTGCAACCTGCACTATCAAGATAGGCACAAAAAAAATCCTAAGTATTCCTTAAATTGTGATACTCGCATCTTGGAGTGTAAATATTTTCTTCTACTCTATGGAGCTGCTGCTTAAAACTTGATAGTAGCTCCTAAAGATTTGTGTGAGTTTTTCCCCAGCTCTGTGCATGTATACATTCATATCCAATTGACTCTTTCAGATGGAGACCCTTTTCTGTTGAAGCTTTTGAGAGGTGTTTGTGGACACGACCGTACCAGTGAGATGCCCATGGGCAGCAGTTCTCCTTCATATGGCCCTCTTCCAGTAGGCCTGCCATGACAGCCTTCTTCACCAGCGTCCCCAACTGGATTCAAGATGCAAAGCAGGAGGAGGAGGAGGAGACAGGCTGGAAACTAGTGCCCAGGCCCAAGGGCCGCGAGAGCGAGAGCCCAGGAAAATGTCAGTATGAGCTGTCGGGAGCCTCCTTTGCCAGTGTGGAGAAGCTGAGACCCAATCCAGAGCAGAGGCCATACTGCTGCCCGCAGCTGCACTGTGGCAAGGCCTTTGCATCCAAGTACAAACTCTACAGGTATGCTGGTGTCCTGGTTGCCATCTGCCTTGGCAAGACCCAAAGGGCCTCCTCCTCCTCCTCCTCACTTGACTTCAAGTCCTGGCTGCTAAATGTTCTTAGGCTGTGAGTCATGCAAGTAGTACTGTAAGAAACCACGGTGGGTCTGGTGGCATTTGGGAGTAGCATGCAAATGTGTACTTATGTGGAGGAGGGAGCAGACTCCTGTGTGGTGCTATAAACTCTTTATTTAGACATGGCAGCTTATCCTGTTTCTAACGTTCAGGGCGGAGAACATCTTTTTTTTTTTGTCCTCACTATATCATTCTTTGAGATAGTACCTCTGTTTTACAGATCAAGGACTCAGAATAGGCAGCGGCTGAGCTATGCCTTGATTGCAGCTCTCCCAGATCTTTGTTTAGAATCGTGTTGTGGCAACTGCACTTTTTTTTGTACACATGTGAGGAAAATCGTTAAGCAGCTGGGATGGGGGGACATTGTCATGCTGCACACAGCTCTGTACTTACATTTCTACTGAACTCTCTGCTTCATGCCATAGTACCCAAGTCCTTCCCTGAAATATAGGCAGCATTTGCAGTTAGCTGCAGAAGCAAAACCACAGCTCTGTCATAGTGAATTTCTAGGCTGTGGTACTCTTGATACCCTGGGAGTCTGCATCTACTGGATGGCCAGGGTGGAGGGAAGGAGTGTCCTGACAGCCGCCGGGACTAGTGAGGAGGGAGGCGGCTTTTGCCTCCCCTACTGAGACGGGGTAGCCCCCAATCTGAGGGTATGTCATGGGCTGCTTCTACCAGTGGCTGAAAAAGATTGTTAGTCATACTCCCAGTAGGGTTTACTGTGAACAGTTTCAACATCAGTTTTCTGGGGAATACTTCACTGTTGGATAAGCGTGAATAAACTCAGATGCTGGATACTTTCCACAGTAAAGAGAAGTGCCAATTCAGCATCAGGTTTTAGAGAGGCATTTAACCCAGAATTGGATAATAGCCTAGCAATGATGGCCAGCAGCTCAGACAGGCTCATGGCGGACACATTCACCAATGGCTTAGGAATCATGATGGCTGTGTACTAGTTCCAGGTTCAGTAGCAGTCTCTCTCTGAATGTCAGTTGCAGGGGAGCGATTGTGGGAGAGAAGGCTGCTTGCTTGCTTGCTTGCTTGCTTGCTTCTCTCTTGCTTGTGGCTTCCCAGAGGCACCTGGTTGGCCACTGTGGGAAACAGGATGCAGGACAAGATGAGCCTTTGATCTAATCTAGCAGAACTTTTCTGACATTGCAGCCCACAGTGCTCTTGACCCAACTGAACCAGCTGGGAGTGGGTGGGTGGTAGGTAAAACTGTTTTAATCTGTGCTGCTTTCCCCCCCCCCCTCTCTAAGGCACCTGGCCACTCACTCTGCCCAGAAGCCCCACCAATGCATGTACTGTGAGAAAATGTTCCATCGCAAGGACCACCTCCGCAATCACCTTCAGACACATGACCCCAACAAAGAAGCTCTCCACTGCCCAGAGTGCGGCAAGAACTACAACACCAAGCTTGGCTACCGGCGCCACCTGGCCATGCATGCTGCTGCCAGCGGTGACCTCCGTTGCAAAGTGTGTCTGCAGATGTTTGAAAGTACCCAGGTCCTCCTGGAGCACCTCAAGGCCCATTCCCGGAGGCCGTCGGGCAGCGTGAAGGAAAAGAAGCACCCCTGTGACCACTGTGACCGGCGTTTCTACACCCGCAAGGATGTTCGGAGGCACCTGGTTGTGCACACAGGCCGGAAGGACTTCTTGTGCCAGTATTGTGCCCAACGCTTTGGTCGCAAAGACCACCTGACCAGACATATGAAGAAGAGCCACTCCCAAGAACTGTTGAAGATCAAGGCGGAGCCAGTGGACATGCTGGGCCTTCTCAGCTGCAGTTCCTCTGTAGTCGTGAAGGAAGAGCTGAGCCCCGTCTTGTGCATGGCGTCCCGGGATGTGATGAACAGCAAGAGTTTCCCCGGGATGCTGCCCATGGGCATGTATGGTACGCATGTCCCCACCATGCCCGGCTCAGGAATGCCCCATTCTTTAGTCCCCAACTCTCTGCCGATGGGAATGAGCTACCCTCTGGAACCCTCCTCCCCACCGCAACCTCCCCTCAAATACCAGCTTGGATCTACCTCATACTTGCCTGACAAACTACCCAAAGCAGAGGTGGACAGCTGTTTGGCAGAGCTCCCTGGAGGCCTCTCTCTCGTGCCTGGTGAGCCCTCCTCCTCCTCCTCTCCTCAGCCTGCCATCCTGGAGGAGACGCTGCTCCCCAAGAGCCCTGCTCTGCTTTCGGAGGCCCTCTGTGCTGCTAACATGGACTTCTCCCACCTTCTGGGTTTCCTCCCCTTGAACCTTCCACCCTGCAACCCTCCTGTGTCTTCAGGGGGGCTGGTCATGGGTTACTCACAGGGAGAGACCCAGTCGCTCCTCACTGCGCTGCCACCGCAGGAGTCCCCAGCAGCTGCAGCCTCGCTGGGTTTTGGGGCCCTTCACTCGTTGCCCTCGGTATTCTCTCCCAGTTTGGGCGCAACCACCTTGCCACGTTTCCACCAAGCGTTCCAGTGAGACCGCTGGAGAGCAGAGCTGGCCTGGGCACATGAAGGGGGTACTGAGAGAGTGCCTGGGTTAGTGGTTTCTCACCTGGGGCTGGGAAAGCTGGAGGGAGGGAGGGAGGGAGGGAGGAATGCCTGAGGACTGGAACTGCCGTGTGTACTTTGCTGTGTACCTCAGTCCTGGGCAGTGAGTAGCTTCCAGCCAGTAGAATTTCAGGTATTTTGTTATCTCAATCTGTTTTTGGGTCAAGCAGGGCGGCGCTTCACACTGACCTCCACTTGGACCTTCTCCCCTCCTTCCACTTTAGAGGGAGTCGCGTTTGAGGCCTGTCTCGAGTGAGGGCCCAGTGTTGGTTCTGCATCTCCGTGTCTTGGTGGGAAAGAGCCCGCCTGTCTCCGCCATCCCCTTCCATCGTCCTCTCTGCTCGTTCTGCCCATGACGCTGGGTCTGTGGCGTGTGCAGAGGCAACATTTCCTTTCTGTCTGCAAAACCGCTTCATGAAAGACTTATTCATACAGAGTCCTGTTTACGCAACCCCAGGTCCTTTCCCCATCGTTGCAAATCAGGAAGATCCAGGAACATCGTCCTTGTTTCTGGACTAGCAGGCACACTGTTTACACAACGAAATCGGGTTGCACTGATTTCACTTCACTACTTCTTCCATTTCTTCCCCTGTGGGGAAAACAAACTGACTTTAGGTTGATTCAGCTTTTGCCAATTTAGCTGACTGCTCTGTGCAGGTCAGAAGGGATCCTGCAACATCACAGGCCCTGCTTGCTTGTGTGTTTCCCAAAGTGTGTGTCGGGACAGAGAGGGGCACTTGGCCATGTTTCGTGCCTGTGGACTTGTCCACTCTAAAGAAAGCGGGGTGGGTGGGTGTTCCCAACCCACTTCTGTGGCTTCCTGCTGCTACACCATGAAGTCCGCCACTCTGTCTTGGACTTCATACTGATCCTGGCTGGGCTATTGCTAGTTAGTTAAGAGGTGGCCAAGCCAGGCAGAACTCCATAGCAGAGGGGCTACCGTGCAAAAGCAAGCCCGGTCAGCAGAAAGCCTGAGAAGTTGGCTTGTTCCTGTTGGCTCAGTAGAGGAGCCTGCGAGGCTGTGCTTTGAAATGGCTGTGCCCAGACTTGGCAAGCCCTGCCCACCACAGCACAGAATGGAAGAGCCTCCTAGTTTGGGGTGGTCAGGGCTTTCACAGATGTGAATGGGGTTCCCACCAGTATGATGCAGTCTCCAAAATTCCCCACCTTACTCTCTTACGTCCCTCTCCCATGCATCACCCATTCCTCACATTTTCCCTCTGAGGAATATGGTGTCCAAGTAGAATGAAAAGAGAACCTGATTCTGCATCATAACGGGAAGCCAAAGCAAAGAGTGCAACTTTGTGCTCCTGTTCTGAAGGTGTGGCTATAGGAGGAGCTTTGTCTTCCCTTGCAAGTTGATAATGTCAGGGGGACCTAGTTGGCTGGTGGTGCACGGGAGTGCTCCGGGCCCTCCAGTGCTCACTAGCCAGTGGTTCCTGCTTCTCCAGCATTGATGAGCGGCCTGACTTTGTTCCTCTTTGCTTCAAATCCGCTTCTCTTGCCCCTGCGGTTTTCCGCCCTTCCTCAGCGGTCCACTTGGATTATTCTACCGGTGCCTGTATCGCCATGGATGCCTCATGATGTAGGTTCCCTACTTCCCTATTCTGAATTTTCACTTGGTGGCCTCATTTGGGGTCAGTCCTCCTGTGTCCTCCACTTTGGGTATTGCCACAGATCCCAAATGTGCACCTCTTCATACCTCAATATGTGGTCAAGCCAGGGGGGGTCCATTGTGTCTTTTGTTTTGTCTGCACAGGAATTCTGAGCCTACCTCTCTCTGCCTTGGTTCTGCAGACGCAGTCAGTGGGACCCCCTTCGTTTTCAGCAGATGGATAGAGCGTTTATCTGCTGCTTCATGTTAATTCCAGGTGACTTTAAGCTCTCTCCTCTCTCCCGTTGACTCCCAGTATTTCGATACTCTTGTGTACAGGATTTCCTCCCCTCTTTGGGAGGGACAGGCCTTGTAGTCTTAGCTTAGCTAGCCTTTCTCAAGATTTTTCTCCGTCATATCAGTTGAATACTTTTGTATAATACTTACCTCAAGAATTGCGTGTGGCAATGAATTAATGCCACAAATTGTGCTTCCTGATCTGTTTTGAAGACATTGCCTTTCTGATGTCAGTGTGTGCCTTGCACTGGGTAAGTAGGAGAGCAGTCAGACTTCTCCTTATCATTCAGTATTTTGAAATACCTCAGTTGCATCTTCTGTTACTCTCCTTTTTCCAGAAAATGTTGCACAGCCTTTTCTCTTATGCAATCCTCATAACCTCCCTACCTCGACACATGGAATACATTCGGCCATGTTCAGAAATGGCCTCTGCTCCTAGAGATGGCACAGGCTGCGTTTCCGGTGCTTCCTCACTTCTCCAGCTTTTGCAGTCCTGCCTCTTCTGTCGCCTGCTTGCTGCTTCCAGCTTTATGTTCTGGCAAAACTTGGCCCAGGATCATTTTCCAGGTTCTGGCCAATTTTCTTTTCAACAACTACCTTTCAGTGTTGACTTTTCTCTCTTAGCTTCATTGTCCCAAATATAGATAAGGTTTTGTCTGTTTAATTTGGAAAAATCTTATATTCACATTTATACCAAAATATTCTTTGCTAGTTCAGTAATCGAGCAGGGGATGGGGGAGGGGGGAGAAAATTACAGTGGATTTATTTAGCAGTAGGCGCAAACCTGGCTCACACATGGACGTAGTGGGTCAGACAGTTTGTCTACCAAGTCCAGTCTTCTGTTTCAGCAACTTTTGCATTTGGCCCCTATCCCAAAGTTGTGGTGGTCAACCAAAATTGGAGTGAAGAGGGTTTGCAGTGGCAGCCCACACCTGAGCTACTACCCCGTTGTTTGCATCTGTTGTTCGTGATGTCTGTTCTGTCCAGCCACAGTATGAAACAGAAATCCTACACAAATATTTTTCTGGCCAGCATCGGCAGTGGCGAGAGGTGGTGGAGCAAAAGGGAAGAGGGGCTTTAGTGACTTGAGCCACCTATTCAAGGCAAGATCTGTAGCAGCCATTTACAGTCGCCATTCCAAACTGCTACTCCCCAGCTTCAGTGTTTTCAAGCTGTGTTCAGAGAATAGCTTTGCAAGGAGTTGGAGACATTATTGCAGAGCTGTCACTGCCACAATACATGCTATTGTTTTTTCTGGCTGACCATGGTCATTTTAAAGAGATCGGGGGTGGGGTGGGGAGAAAGTAAATTAAGAGTGAACTTCTGTCCACATATCTGCACAACTAGCCTTCCAAAGAGGGGGAGAAAGAGGGTACAATGTCAACTCTATCAAAGTCAAGAATTTATCACTTCTGCCTTACTTATAGTTAGACTTCTTGGTGTAAGAACTTGAGTTAACAGACCAGCTTTCACCCAAAGAAAGCAAATTTATATATATTGTGTATATAAAGTTCACCATCATATTCTGGCATCTTTCAGCCAGTGTGTGTTTTGTGGAACCAACTAATGAGTTGTACCCTAAATGTTCTTAGTCATGACTAAGGAAGTTAGAACTTATTTGATTTTGGTGGGACTGTTGTTGTAAAATGACAGTGGGAGGAGAGTTGTTGTTTGGGTTTTTTAAATAAAAGAATGATAAATATTTCATTTCCCATTCTTGGGACTGACATGGACTGGACCTGAGGCTATTTGCCAGCCTTTCTTGTCAGTTTCACCACTGGGGAAAAGGCAATAGCTACATAAAATAGGAATTAGCAAGCTCTCCCTTCTCCTTCTCCCCCCCCCCCCCCCCATAATTGTATAGCGTACAATTATCAAGGTGTTGGGACTAGCTTAGAGTTAGTGCCATGGTAGAATGAAGGGAAAGCTCATTCTTTACAAAAGATCGTTTATACACAGCCTCAGATTCTGGACTACCTGAAGCATTAATTTGAATGTTCTGGGGCTCTTTCCTAATAGATCTTGATACTCCTCTTTTCCTGGGCATGAGGGTGGTTACTGTTCTACTTCTGGCCACTATTAGACCTAGTGGCAGATAACGTGTGGAATAACAGTGTGCTGTCAATAAGCAGGTGGGAGGGTGTTTCCTTTGTGTTAAACTACTGATTGTTAATTTCATAGAGCCTCTGGCTACATAAAAAAATAAGCAACTGGCTCAAATTCACCCTTTGTCGTGGTGCATTGTGTTGTTAAAAGCCACCACCAATCATATCCCTGATCTTAATTCTGCCTCCCATGTTTTAAGAGCGAGTTGTGTATTGTGCTCGTTGACTGAAGCAAAACGGGAGCTTGTTCCTATTGCAAAGAGGTGAGCTTCATCACGACCATCCCTTCACATCCCCCTTGTGATTGATGTAATCACATGACATAAACATGTCCATTACTTCTTGACTGGAGAATCCCAAGGAAGTCATTTTGCACCCGAGCACTGATGTGGTATCTTGCTTACATGGTGCCATCTGATCATTACTCAGCTTTGGTGCACTCCTGAAGGCCACGTTTTTCTGGACAGGAGGGTGGTGAGGATTCCCTGAACAACCTGCACCATGCAAAACGGAGATGTGAAATCAGCTCCTTGGGCCTTTCTAATGTCACACTAATGGGTTGCCAATTCTTTTTGGCAGCCTTTTTTCATTGGGTGTCCCCTTTTCACTCCCCATTGTGAGGAGGCGAGTACTGCTTCCTCTAGCTTTATTTGTTCAAATGTTAGCAACTCCACCTAGCCCCAGCTAGACACTTCAGGAACAGAAAACTCTGACAGGTGATTTTTAATTATTACTGGACCAGCCACAACTTCTTTCTCTCCTAGTTTGTGCATCTTTCCTTTACAAATGCCAGTGCAGGGGAGCTGCCATTGCAGTTTTAGGCCCCAAACCAAGTAGGTTTGGGGGCCTAAAACATATTTAGGACTTAGGACACAAATCCAATGTTCTTATATGGCCAGACTGGATATAGGCCTACTTCCCAATGCAAATGGTAAACCCATCAAGTTACATGTATCAACTCTTCATTTAAGTGACATACCATAAGCTTTTTTTCCCTATAGTGATAGCTAGGTGTTTGAAATTTGGGAATGAAATCTGACAAGGGGTTAGTTTTGTTATCCCTGGAATCTCATCCTAGCCTTGTGTGTTAAGGACAAGACAGTCTGGATTCTTTACTGTATTTCAGAGATTTCTCTGCCCCATCCCAGCATATTTTTTCTGAATATACCCCTCGCAAACATTGCAGTTAGCTTCTAAAATATGATTGTTAAAGTCTTGTCCATTAGAAAGCAGGAACTGACAGAGGTCATGTAGATTTTCAGGAGTAAAATCTCTACTGAGTCACCAAACGAAAGTTTTTTTTAGTCTGTTCTTGCACTGATGTGAGTGAGCTCTGCACTAGGAATCTGATGCACAATGTTGAATTTGACGTTCACAACTGCATACTTGGCTCTCTGGTATGGGAGAGATTTCAAAACAGTGGTTGAAAATTGTTTAGATTTTTAGAGTGCTGATGGGTCAGGGGAAGGGAGCGTATCTTTTTGATGGGTCAGGGGAAGGGAGCGTATCTTTTTGTCAACCCCTCTGTTTTACTCTAAAGGACATAAAGTTACTTTAGGACTCTCTGCATTTTGTACATCAGCAGCTGTAGTTTTGAGACGGCTCCAAGTGAGAGCTCCCTCTGTTGAGCATTTGTCCTAAAGAAAGCAAATGTTGATGTTTTGCCTCAAGAGAGCTACCTTCTCCCTACTCTTGTCTACCAAGTTCACCATCATATTCATCACCCTTCCGCCAGCATGTTAGATGGTATATTTGCAGTGAGGAAGACACGTTCCTGGCCAGACAAATGGGTTTTTCCAAAATCTTGAAAAGCTGGAATAGTGCGTTTGAAATGACTGCCTTCTCCTGTTCTAGCAGGAGGGGGTGTTCTCAGCCCATAACCAATATCACAGTAAATTCCTGGGTGTTTTTTTTAAGTTGTCTTAAATATCTAAGAGCTGTGGTTTTCTTTTTTTTCCTTTAAGAATGTTTAAATGTAATGCGTGTGAACCAAGATGTTACTGCTACATGTGATGAAGCTTTGCTTTAGAGCAGGGGGTGGGCTGGGACAGGCCACCTCTTGTGAGCTGCCACCATGTATCTGCTGCTTGTGATAGTTGCCATGTTTCCTTAATGATACTATGCCTATGTGTGTATGCAAAGGGTTGTAAGGGAACAGAGTGATGGCCGCACCGAGAGCGGGGAACGAAGATATAGGATGATTAGGTTTAGTGGCCTCTTCCTCTCTCCCCCCCCCCCCCATATGGGGGAATGAAAGCGTTGAAGTGTGTGGGTTTTGCTTGCTGGCAAGAGGGTTGACACCTGCTCAGGGTTCAGCCTAGAATGAGCTGAGCTCCATTTCTGTGGAAGCCTGAACAGAAGCCTGATGCCTTGACATGGTGGGAAAGGGGCCAAGGCCATCCGAGCCCTCATTCAGTGAGCTGGGAATCTGGCCTTGATCGGAGGTGTGTGTTGTCAGAGAGGCTAGGGATGCTTTGCCATGGGAATCGTTTCCATGGGGGACTGATGCATATTCCTCTGAAGAGAAGGCAAATTGCTGGCTTGGTCTACTGAGTATTGTTGTAACCAGAACAAACGGGTGGCCTCGCTTTGTCCCAGAGCAGGTTTCTTGAGTGTTCTTGCTCCGAGCAGTGGAGCCAGCACAGAGTCTACAAGAGGGAGCTGAGCCCCACCAGTCCAGTCTCCCAAGCTTCCCCTCCCCTCAGCTGGAGCTGCTGGGGTCCTCTAGGCCTGAAGATGGACTCCTCAAACCAATCTAGCACTTTTTATAAACACAGCAAATAACCTCCTCTTTACCTGAGTATTTTGGATGACTTACAAAAGTCCAGGTTTTTAAAACTGTAAAGACTGAAGTGCCATTAGGAGATGTACAGTTCATCACTGTTCAGTTAATTTTTGTAAGACAAAAGGAAAAGTTAAGTCCAAAAGGAGAGGGTGTGTGGTTTTTTAAAAAACATGGCTTATTAAAGATGTTTGAAGTATCAGTGTGTCCATTTCTTTGGGGGATCAAGACCACCCTTACGAAGAGGCCCTTGCTCACCCCCCCCCCTTAAATGCTAGGCTGCCACCTGCTGCCTTCATGGTCGCTGGAGTGCATGGACGGAATCCCTTGGAGGGTACTGGCCACCGTGGGAGGCATGTTGTGCTAGCGCAAGGCACAAACAAAGCTGTCAGGTGGGAACAACATTGACTTAACCTTAATTTATCTACCAATCAGCTGCTAGTCTTGAGGTACTTGAGTCTCATGAGATACTGCTGAGTGCTCCCTCCCCGTTCTGTGATCAAAACAAACTTCTCAGCCACCAGGGCAGATACCTGCAGATTGCATTTTAAGATGCAAACTGGGCAGGTACAGCTGCACACCAGAAGTTGTTTGGCCACACATTCTACAAAACGGGCAACAGGACAACAGCATATTTATTTACAGTTGGGCTCAAACAATACATTAAAAAATACAAGGAAAAGAATGGAAGATAACACAGCAGATCTAACCTGGGAAACCTTTTGGTGCAGAGGGAAGAAACTCAAGTACAGTTACCTCTCGTTTCGTATGGATTAGATTTACATTTTTTTTTAAAATACCACACTTTGAAAATACCCAAACCTAATTCACACACAAAATTTCAAAATAATGCAGCTTAGCTGGCTCTGGGCATTCCTTTGGATTTTTAATTTGCACATGTTTGTAATATGTGTTGCTTAAAAGGAGAGGTGCCTGTATCCTAAAGCTAGTGCAAATCAAGAGTTCACAAAGAAATCCCACAGCACAAGCACCACGGTTTGCCTTTGTTGAACCTCAGTTCTTGGCAAATGTGGCTGACATGACAGACAACTGAAGAAGGGGGGGGGGGGGGAAGGCAGCGGCAGCCTCCATGCTCAGTCTTCTTGGAGACAACAGGCTGCATGCAGAGCAGCTCCCTCTGGAGCGTTCCTTCCGCTTGCGCAAACCAATGGAGGCCCCTGGCCCAAGCAGAAAGCACCTTCTGTTCTTGCTGGGAGCCTGCGTTCACGCAGCGTGCGACTCTAGGCACCACCCTTAGATTTTGCTTATATTCACAGGGAACTCAATTAGCAGTTGTTCCCTGCAGTCATGACAAATTTAGAGCTGATTTTTGTTTTTAAATTAAAAAACACAGAAAGCTCTACCAGGTGATAGAAATGCAATTACTTTTTAAAAGTGTGTTCTCAAAGAGATACATCTGCAGATTTCTTCCACAGACCCCTCCTCCCCCCCAATACTACTCTCTTCCTGTTGTCACAAGGTTCATGCAGAGGGAGAATTCACAGGCATTTTTACCTCCTGGCTAAATGTCCTTGGTGAAAAATGACTGTAGGAACTGAGTTTTAGACCTGAGAGTTGCAACACTGCAACCAGCCCATGATTAACTTGGTTTTTTTAACACAATTTTTAAAAAGTCAAATCGATTTTAATTTTAATCACATACAGAAAGATGTTTGCCTCCAGTAACTGGAATCAGGTTGCTTGGCAACCTGTACAAGCAATACCAAAACACGGGGTGCATCTACCTTCGAGAGATCAAGGGCCACATGCAGAGGTTGAGTAAAACCATCCATATGCAAAATGCTCCAGTCTGGAGGGAGAGAACCTGACAGGAGATGAATACAGATCAGCCAAGACTGCAGGGAAGTGGAGGAAAGTTGGAGAAACATTGAAGGAACAAACATTTTCTCTCTTAGAAAAGAAACCACACACAAAATTCTTCCAGTTGCTTCTCCTCTTCTGCACAGGTCAACAGCTGTTCCCAGCTTCTGAGCCAGGGACTTCTTGGCACATGAAAAACAGAGTTTGTCTGGACAGGTTTTCTAAACCCATCTAGATTCAAGAGCTACTAGGAAGGGTTGAGGAGTTTTCTCCAGGATGCTTTCGTGATTTCCACGTAGCCTTCTCATCCGTTTTCAACAGACTCTGGTTTCACTTGATCCTTTTATCATCAACAGCTTGCCAAAACAAGACAAACTTGTTTCTTTCTCCTCCGAAGTCTCCAGCAGCAGCTCACAGACCCAGGATCACAGCCCTCCATGAGAAACGGCACTTGTCTAGTTCTGAACTGGCACCTCCTCCATGGAGCCAGAACAGCCAGTTGCTAAACCTAGAGCAGGCCATGTTGAGGAGGAGACCAGACTCTTCCAAATGCTCTAGCTGGGAGAATGCAGCTCCTGCCGCCGTCTTTTTCCCAAGTACAGGCACAGCCAAAGCTACACTCTGCAACAACAAAAGAGGACACCACCAACCCCGCCTCAGCACCATCCCAGTTTCACAAGCTGTATCCAATGCAGTCTCAGGTTATTGTTTTGACATAGAAAATGAATTAAGACAAAAATTACTCATCAAGAAGGATGCTTCTCAGGTATTTTTTAAAAAAGGAAATCCCTTATAATCGGAATAGGATAAAGTTAAAATGCAAAGTATCTACACACCCCTTCCCACCAGGAGACCCCCAGACTCCACAGACACTGTGCCAAAAGGTTACATTCCAAATGTTGAACTGTTTTATTTGTCATGTCCCCCTCCCGACGGGTTTCCTTCCTTGGGAGAAACAGGAGACTTCCCCACTTCTTTCCTAGAAGGAGCTGAGAGGTCGGCTGCTTTGTGCTGCAATGGGTCAGAGCAGAATCAATCTATCTTCACGGCAGCATAGATCTTGCGGACAAACATGTAGGCTGCATAGAAGCCAATGGTCCCCGTCAGGAGCCAGAAGGACAGCACCATGAGGGCTGTGTAACCAAAGTACAGCAAAGAGGGAATGAACTCGACAATGTCCAGCTGGAAGAGAGAACCAACATGACATGAGGCCAGGCAGAAAGGCACCAAAAGCTTCTGCGCATAGAGGGGGGGGGCAGGACAAGAAGTTCTCTCAACACCTCCCCACATACCAAACTCCAGAGGGCCCCACTGAAGAGACTTCCGTCAGGCTGCTCTCTCTTAAGGAAGGTCCCCAACAGTTTCTCTTTGGACACTGTACCCCTCACCCTTGTCTCAGACATCACCAACTACGGAGGCTGGAGGGAAAACAGGGTTCTGACCCAGTAAAGAGGGCAACAATACCTTATTCACGAAGTAGAAGACTGCATAAATCAAGACATAGAAGGCAGATCCTCCCGACACGAGAAACGTCCTCCACCACCACCGATAATCCTGCCAAAGCACAGGAAAAGAGCAAGCAACCCGCTGCAGTGAGAACCTATGGAACGCTCTGCTGGATCAGGCCCCCAGGTGGTTCTCACCTAGTCCAGCATCCCATTTCCCATAGTGGCCAACCAGGTGCCTCTCAGCAGCCCCCTCTCTCACCACGGCTCCCCTGCAACCTGGAGCTCAGTAGCACAGAATCCCGTTTTAAAGCCATCCAAGCAAGTGGCCATCACCACGTGGCAACAAATTCCTCAGGGAAATGATGCACTTCTGAAAGTGGCCCCTTTCGTCCATCCAAAATCTCCTACGAGTCAGTTTCACTGGATGACACCTGGTTCTGGCATTGGGAGAGAGGGAGGGAGGCAGCACTACTCTGACAAGACCCTTCATGTCCGTTACAAAATCTCAGGCATGGTTGTTCACACAAGCAGTTAACCAGGGGGCCAGTGCCGAGTCAATTTAGTTTGCACTGGGGGAAAAAGCTGGAAAATTGGTGTGGGAGCCTGCTCAAACTGGAAAGGGGCAAGTTTCTTCCGTAACACATCACAACATTAAGGGAACATGGAGAAAGACATTATCCTCCTTGCCATAAGGGCAACACTTGGATCCAGGTAAGCTTATTTTCTTTAATGATATCAATAAGAATAACTTTATATAGTGCTTTCCAAGTGTGGAAAGTTTCACAATAACTCTGTAAGGTATTAGTACCCCCATTTTGCAGATGGGGAAGACTGAGGCTAAGAGGGAGCAGTATTCCTGAGACCACCTAGTGAGAATTCAAACCAGGTAAGTCCTGATTCACAGCTCAGTCTCTTCACCACTCTGCTACACCAACTCTCTTTCACCTGGTTTCACATGTGCTCATTTTGCAATCCTGAAATTGCATTTATCATCTTACCTCAGCACACAGCTGGAAGTACACCATGACGATGCTGATCTGGGAGCAGGAAACTACGAGGATGATGAAAACCAAGAAAAGGAAGCCAAAGAGGTAGTAGAACTGGTTCTCCCAAATTGCCTGGATCAGAGAGAGAGAGAGATGCACACACAAGGACTTGAGAATGTCTTTCTAGGGTTGCCCCAAGAGTCTTACAGCTGCAACAAAAAGCAACAGGTGCATCTGCAAGTTTTGCACCAAGAACTGTCATGGCTTTCCTCAAAGAATCCTGGGAACTGTGGTTTGGCAAAGTTGTTACGCCTTCAGCTAGAAATCTCTGGCCTACCTTTGCAGAACTACAATTCCAAGGGTTCCAAGGGAAGAGGGCATGGCTGCTAAACCAGTTTTAAATGCCTGTAGTATAGAGGCACCTTGGGAAGAGAGCTGCTTCACTGTGGTGCAAGGCGCTTTCTGGAGTCAACGGCCTCCATTCGGAGCACGGAGAAGACTGGGAAAGTAGCGCGTTTATAGAGAGTCAGAGATGCGGTGGGGAATAAAGCAGATTTGTAGTCTACAGCTAATGGGAATGCAAACACTACATCTTGAAAACTGCGGTATGGAACAAAAGTATAATCGAAACCAAACTTTGACTGGAGCATCAAAACATCAGTGTGGCAATGAGTGGAGTAGGTTTTTGGAGATAGAGCCACACAAAAATCCACCACATCCTCCACTCATTCCACTTCTATGTGTTAAACTTGTTTTTAAAACATCAATCCAAATTACACTAACAATTTTATTTCGATACCCTATTCTGCGAGCACTAGGCAGCTATAGTGACTACTCAAGAGCAGAAACAGGATGTTTCACCAATCAGGTTTAGTTCTCACAGAGATGAAAAATCTGTGCCTTGGCGACACCATTCAAACTACAGGTCATGCATGTCCTTGGCTGAATGCCCCTTGATTAAAATACATCCCAGCACATCATAAAGTATGGTGGGTATTGAAATATTTATACACCACTCTTCAACAGAAGGTCACTCACCTCCACACACTTGTCCTGGTAAACTACCTTTCCCCCTACACACTACTCCTTAAAAAGGGGCATGGTGAAGCCCAATTCAGAAAGAAAGGAAGAGGGGGGCAACGATGCTTACGCTGAAAATGAAGAACAGTTCGATGAACATGGCCCCAAAAGGCAGAATTCCAGCCATAAGGATCCTAAAGAGAAAAAAATGGTTATGATGAGCATGTTGGTTTTGTAATGTTTAGATCCAATGATTGACATCTCATGCCCACACTCTAGGTTACTGCACTGTGTGCTACTCGGGACTGTCCCATCAAGAACATAATGGCCACCAGAGCCGATGCAGAGGCCATGCCAAAATGCTGCCCCCTCACCACCCAAGAACATGCCGGCCTCTGCTCCTCCCACTGCCCAATGTCCCAGCTCAGCTCTCCCCTCTACATTTCCTCTCAGTCCCCCTCTTCCTTTTCCAATTCAGGGAGTGGAAGGAAGAGAAAGAGGAGCAGTGGAGGCAAGCTAGTGGGGGCAGAGACGGGGTGCCCAACCACCAACCTGCTGCCTGAAGCGATCGCTTCGGTTGACCTGGCCACAGGAGGTGGTGATGGCACCTGGCCTGGATGACTTTCAAAGGGGATTGGACAGATTGAGGGAGGAAAGGTCCGTCACAGGTCCAACACAAGCCATGATGGGGATAAGCAACCTCCTGGTTTTAGGAGTAGGCTCTCTCTGAATGCCAGATGCAAGGGAGTGGCGACAGGATACAGGTCTCTTGTTGCCTTGTGTGCTCCCTGAGGCATCTGGTGGGGCCACTATGAGATGCAGGAAGCTGGACTAGGTGGGCCTTTGGCCTGATCCAGCAGCCAGGCTCTTCGGATGTTCTTATGGCCTCAAGGCTGGGCCAGCCCTGACTGTGAAGTAGCCCCACCTCCTCCTCTCTGTTCTACACTACCTGCCATCAGTTTCACTGGGTGGCCCCTGGTTCTAGTACTGAGAGAGGCAGATAAAAATCTCTCTCTTCACTCAGAATTTGTACAAGCCGCAATCGGGCCCTCCTTTTATCACCTTTTTCACAAGCTAAAAAATCTTGACGCTGTAACCTTTCCTCGCAAGGAAAATGCTCCAGTACTTTGATCATTTTGGTTTCCCTCTTTTGCACCTTTTCCAGCTCTACAATATCCTGCCTGTGGCAACCAGAACTAGATTCAGTATTCCAAAATGTGGCCACACCACAAATTTATAGAAGGGCAACGTTACCAGTCTTATTCATAATCTCTTTCCCACTGACCCCTAGCATGGAATTTGCCTTATTCACCACCACTGCCACATGCTGGGGAAAACGTTCATTGAGCTACTACTCTCATGACCTGAAGGTCTCTTTCCTGGTCCTTCTCTGGCAGATCAGACCCCAGCAGCGTATATATGAATTTGAGACTTTTTGGCATCACTTTTGTTGTGAGGACAAAAAGGAGGGGAGGAAATATGTACACCACTCTGAGCTCCTTGGAGGAAGGGTGGTATAAAAATGTGAAAAAATAAATAAATAAATTTACACTTCCTGGCATTGACACCCACATCTGCTGTCTGGTTGCCCTTTCTCCTCCCAGTCTGGAAAGGGCCCTTTGGAGCACTTCCCAATCTGCCTTGGTTTTAACCACACTGAATAGTTTGGTGTCACCTGCAAACTTTGGCCGCCCTCTCGCTGTTTACCTCGACCTCCAGGTAATTCATGAATAGGTTAAAAAGCACCAGTCCCAGGCCAGATCCTTGGCAGACTCCACTTCTTACTTCTCTCCACTATAACCATTTCCACCAGTTTACCCAGAACAGATGTTGACAGACAAATTTCTCACATCTGTCCTGGGTCCTTTAAAGATCGGTCTTACACTAGCTACCTTTCAGACCTCTGGCACAAAGGTTTATTCGTTTTTAAATTTCTTTGTGATGAATGCCCTGTTTCTTCCCCTATTATTTGCCTGTTTTTCCTATACAGGTGGGCCCCCATATTCACTGATTCGCTATCCACGGTTTCAGTTATCCACGGATCGTGGGGACCCCCCCAGGCTTTTACTTTTTCCCCAGTAAGCTTAGTTTCTTCCTTAAAGAAACAAGTAGGATGAGACTAAGTACTAGAGAGGCTCTGCAAGGTTAACAGAAACCTTGCAGAGCCTCTCTAGGACTTAGTCTCGTTCTACTTGCCTGCAATGGAGGCTGCTTCTCTGTTTGTTTTAAGGAAGAAACAAAGCTTGCTGAAAGAAAAATAAGAGCGGGGGGGGGGGAGCAAGCATGCCTGCCTGCAGGGGAGGCAGGGTGGGGGGGCCCTCAGGAAACCATGGAGGGGGTGTTCGCTCTTATCCACGGTTTCAAGTATCCACGGAGGGGCCTGGAACATATCGCCAGCGGATATGGGGGCCCACCTGTATTTTTGTTCAGCAGCCTAAAAAACTGCTGGCAAGCAGCCTTTGTCCTGAAACTCCTGTACGAGTGAGCAAGGATTTTGTGGATCGGAAAATTCCTGACTGTCTAGAGTCACTTCTATGCTTGGCAGTAACCCTGCCTTGCCAATTGGGCAGCAAGCCTGTTGGTCTAGGTAACAGGGGTGAGATGGAGAAGCCAGGTGGGTTCCCCTCCTCCAGGCAGGTACGCTGACATCATCAAACCAAGGCTTTTTATCCCAAGCACACAGGAAACGTGGCGTGTTCTGCCATAGAGACCTAATGCTGGAACATGGAAATGCACCTACTTGGTCTCCTGACAAAGGGAGTCATCAAATGCTGGATGGGTCAGTTAAACATCACCTCCAAGGCAGCCAAAAACAAGCACAAAAACACTCCGCCACCTGTGCCTGAGCTGACAAGAGAGGAGGCTAACAAGAGGGGGTGGAGGATGGCGATGGGCCCCGGGATCTTCCCATGCCGTTTGGCAGCAATTGGCTTGTTGCCCATTAGAAAACTCCGGCAAATCAGACTTTCCACTCACCCAACAAATCTGTTCATGTACCATCTCTGCTCCGGAATCTGCCTTGGGATTTGATTGGTCCGTACAGGATTGTCATACGGCTGCTTGCGAAATCCAAAGTAGTAGCCCAGGTAGACCAGGGGCAAGGAGATGCCAAACCACATGCAAAGGAGAGCCAGCATGGTGGGGAAAGGGACCTGCAAAGACAGCCCAGCCCTCAGCATGGTTGGCCAGCAGAAGCTCGGCGGCAAATAGTGGAGATGGAGAAGAAGCGGTAGCCCTGGGAAATGGCTGGAATGGAGAAGTCCGGCCCCCAGCCCATCATCCTGGAAGCAGCAACTGGTGAACTTCTCAGGTGATGCTGTGCGGTAAGCACTGTATATTACACACTGGCAAACTCTGACCAAAAGGCTCAGTATTCTAGGGGAGTCTGGTGAACAGTGACCATCATAGGGAAGGAAAGAGATAGTCTGCTTTATGTTTCACACGGAAAACCTCAATAAAATGTAGTTATTAAATATATATATATATATATTTAAGATAGACCTGGCTTTATAAAAACCCAACAGCACCTGCCAGAGATGCTGCAGCAGATGTCTGCAGTGAACAGGAGGCTGGACTAGAAGACCTCCAGGCCCCCTCCAATTCTAACATTCTGTGGTTCAGTAGCACAAGTGAGGATAAACTGCAAACAGGCACAAAAAGGAGAGGCTGTCTCAACCTCAGCAGCTTCAAGGAGGAATCCGACAGCCAGTTAACGCGCGAGAGAGAAACACACGCGAAGAAATGGGGCCGCTGCCCCAGCGCTGAGAGCAGCCTGGCAGAGAACAGGGCTCTTCCTCTAAAGCGTCTCCTGCTGGGAGGTTTACAAAGTATCGTGAACAACTCAGATCTAGACGTGGTCGTGATGTCTTTTGAACGGCTGCAGAAGTCACAATACTCTACCATGAGAGAGAGAGAGAGAGAGAGAGAGAGAGAGAGAGAGAGAGAGAGACAGACAGACAGACAGACAGACAGACAGACAGACAGACAGACAGAAATCATCCCCTTCCACTGTCAGGCAGACTGCTTTAGACTGAGGATGTAGGATGCCGCGACGATAAGAAAATTCATTGTGCGTGTGAGTGAGTGAGTGAGTGAGTGAGAGAGAGGAAAAGCAACACATGGACAGTCAGTTTAAAAGAAGTTAGTCAACATTTGTTATGTATCAGAACAATCCATTCAAAATGATGCGTTGCTCGACTTGAAACAAGAGTGCAATGCCCGTGGCTGTATAAACACAAACACAAACACAAACACAAACACAAACACAAACACAAACACAAACACAAACACAAACACAAACACAAACACAAACACACACAGAGGAACACCAGGGAGTGGGGAGAAGAGCGATACATACCGCTCCAGACGAGTGTTTGCCCCAGATGAAACAATTCAAGATGAAGCATATCCCAAAGACAATTCCAGGGTAAAGGGTGGCTGTCTGCAGGAACGAGAGCAAAGGGAGATCACAGAGCCGAACCATGACCGGGCAGCGAGGCGGAGGGCAGACAACCCTGGCAAGCGGCAGGAATCCAGCAGTGCTTGTCGACTGCACCACTTCAGCACCGGCCACAGAATTCAGCAGCCTGAACATCTCTGAGAAAGCTGAGGTGGCCAAGTGGCCAAGAGGCTGAAGGGCCACTTTGGGCGTCCCCAGGATGACGCCAACGACACTTCTGGCTGTCACGCGACTCCTTGTCATCTAATCTTCACTCCAAAGGGAACCACCTCACCTCACCAGGATCAGGAGGAGGCTTCCCGCAAACTCATTCCGATTCAGACCGCCTTGCTCCCCAAGCCCTTGGGCTCCACAGCTTGAAGGCAGCAGAGTCACTTACGCAGAAAGCACCCTTCTTCCACCGATGGCCTTTCAGAGTCCGATATAACCGGCCAGCAGAGAAGCCTCCAAAAGCTCTAGAGCAGGGCAAAACAGCAGAGGGTCAGCCACCTCCCATTAGCCAGCAGGTACAAACACCACAGACCCCCGGCAGAGGTCACACCTACCCCATGAACATGAAGAGGAAGCAGGCGGTGGTCATCAGGGCTCCCCGGCTCGAGGGAGACAGCATCCCTAGCATGGCCACAACTGCAGGGCAAGACAGAATGGGTTAAAGGCAACCAAAGACTGGTGGTCGAAACCACTAGGTTAGGGAAGAGCAGTTTTTATTTCGGGCTTGTTTCTTTAATCCCATCCTTCCTCAGGGCATCTTACATGATGTGTCGTCCCCCCCATCTTAGCCTCATAACCATCCTGAGAGGTACCTTAGGCTAAGCCAAGGGTGGGGAACCGGCGGCCCGCGGGTCGGATCCGGCCCCTGCGGCGATCTGGTCCGGCCCGCGCGAGCCTGGACCTGATTTCATTTGGTCCGGCCCGCGCGAGGTCGGACCGGAGGCCGCGCTCACCTCACCCGGCTCTATTCAAACCTTCCCGGCTGTTAGAGACATGCGCATAACAGCTGGGTTGAAAAGGGGTCGCGCGACTCCTTCTCAACCCGGCTGTTATGCGCATGTCTCTAACAGCCGGGAAGGTTTGAATAGAGCCGGGTGAGGTGAGCGCGCGCGGCCATCGCCGCCAGCGGCGGCAGCGGCTGAAGAGAAGAGAAGGTGAGAGTGATGGGGGTGGGCGCTTACCGAGTGGGTGGGTGGGTGGGTGCGAGTGGTGGGAGGGAGGGAGCGGTGGGTGGGAGGTAAATTCGCGCAGGGGGGTGGTAAATTGGCCGGCCTACCGGCCGCCTGAAACAAATAAGGAGAGCGGGGGGGAGGTAAAGAGAGCGGTGGGTGGGTGGGCGCCCCCCCGGCGCGCGCACACATTTGCGATGGAGGGGCACACGGCCCGCGGGACCTTTTCCCCATGGGAAAATGGCCCGCCATCGCAAATTGGTTCCCCACCCCTGGGCTAAGCAATAGTGACTAGCTCAAAGTCCCTTGAGCGAGGGGGAATTTGAACCTGGGACTTCCTGTTGCTACACAAGAATAGCAATGGGCAGACCAGGATCTGGCTATGCCAAGAGAGCCATCTTGCTCACACAGGAAGGAGTTCAGATTCTAGAATGGCCACTGCTATTTTTTAAAATATTTGTTTTCCACCACTGCTGTAGGGCTTGCCCTAATAATCCTGTGACTCGGAGATGAGGACTCAACTCGTGGCTGTATGGGCCAAAGGAATCCATTGTCATGAAAGAAAGTCTCCGCCCCTTTTGGTACTACTCACAAATCACAATCAGGATCATGCAAAAAAGCTGGATTCCAGAGCCCAACAGTGAGCTGAGGATCATGGGATAGTGAGGCGGCCTGAAGACGTCACCGTGCACCAGCTTCCAGCCAGACTCCTCCATGGTGTCTTCCTGCAGGGACACACAGCAGGGCTGGAAACGGGGCTCAGAAAAAGCATGTTGGGGAGGAACCCAGGTGCTCAGGGCTCTTCCCTCGTTTTCATCACTTCATCTCCAATTTCACAAGAGCTTAAAAGGGCTTCTGGGTGCTGCCTGCACCTGAAACATTTCCATTTCAGTCAGAAAAAGAGGCTGGCCAAGAATCTGCAGAAAGCTGTTTAGCCCCAGCTAACTCTGCTTGCCAACTGACTCTCTCCTCCATCAGTTTGATTGGCCATCTGCTCCCCCCCCCGCCGCCAGCCCCCTTTTCAACATGGAATTCTGGAAATCCCACCAAGACCCTCCAATCCACCACCCCGTGAGCACACACAACTCTTACAATGTCATCTTCCTTGTTGTAGTTGGCAATATCCTTTCGGAGCGTTCGGATGATGATCATACTAAGAATACCTGAAAAGCACAAACCAAGAATGAGCTGGGGAGGCTTCAGGAGCCGCTGCCGAGCACACCAGAGTCCAACCACCAGCAAACTCACATGCTGCAGCAGTTCTGAAGATGGGCGGAGCGGGAGGGAGATGGATGTGCACCCACCGCACGGCTGCCACGCTTCACATGTGCCCAACTTGCACATGTGCCCAACAGCAAGAGCGGCAGCATCAATGTCCTGCTTTGAGACCCTCCCTGCAAAAACGTGGCTATTCCAAGTATGCGCTCTTACATGCTTTCTGCATTCGTGCATGGTGCCCACCAAGAGCACAGGCAGCTGCCACTTGGGTAAGTCCTCATGACCTACTTCAGTGCAAGCTCAATGGTTTTTGGAAGTGCTGCAGTTTCTGCAAAGTTTCTGTTTCTGCAAATGACCTGAATTCAGTAAATCTTAAAGAAATTTGTTCAATCAATAATGTTCAAAAATGTGAAGGCTCTGAATGTCTGTTTTCTCATGAATTTCAAGTTCTGTCATTTTTTATTTTAGATGTGGGAAATACTGTATTTTTCGCTCCATAAGACGCACTCCCCCCCCCCAAAAAAAAAAAAATTAGGGGGAAAATAAGTGTGCGTCTTATGGAGCAAATGTTTAAGGGAATTTTTTTTTTAACTTACCTGGGCTTGTGGGTTTTCGGAAAACCGGAAATGGCTGAAAATAGCCTTTATCTCCGAACTGAAAATCAGGGAGGCCTGCAGAGGGTCGCGCAGGACTGCCCGAAGACCCCACAAGCCCAGGTAAGTAAAAAAAAAAAAAAAGAAGGATAATGACTAAGGGTGTTATGGTGCCCATTTTGGGAAGCTTTTTGGGGATGGTCTTATGTCTTTGTGGGATAAGTTGATACCTTTTCAGTTGCAATGATTGTTTTGTAAAGGGGAATTGGATAGGGGAGAAAACAGAAAGCTAGAGCTGGGGCCAATTAACATTCCAAGGCAGTTCTATAATGTATCAGTAGCATTTTGGATATTGGAAAACATAGGCATAGGTTAGGAGCTAGCTGGAAATGCATTTTGAAAAGGGTTATATGAACTATGGTGGGCAGGGTTTCCCCTGTGTGAGAGGCAAGAGAGCTGTTTGGGGAGGGTTGAATTAGGAGATTTTAAAATGTTGAGTTGGCACTGAATGGTTCTGCAGGCAGGTAAAGCATTCTTGTTATTCTGTATTTAGTCTACACATTTAAATACTGGCAACAACTTTTTTGCTGGCTAAAGTTTGGATTTTGTTATTAGCCTAACCTGAGTTTTCATAATAGGGCAATATATACAGTACGTCAATATGACAGCACACCACATTGTGACTAGAGAGAGCTATTAGCAACAAAAAACAATAGTTCTGTGAGTTGTTAAGCAGGTCCATCTCTCAGAGTTGTCTGTAGGAGCATGATAGTGGTAATGAATGGATCAGCATCAGATTGGAAAGATGCTGGAGCATTCCCCAAGGCTGTTGCAATTCAGCATTTTGGCAACATGAAAACTGAACGCACACACACAAACTACTAAACTAGCCTTATTTGCACATCTCTCTCACTCACACACACACACACACACACACACACACACACACACACACACACACACACACAGAGAGAGAGAACTGGCAGGAAGTCTATCCATAATTTAAAAAATGTTGCAGCCTGATGAGTTCAGCAGTGTTATTGGCCTAGGAGATTGCTAAATAGGACATATCCTGTTTCTCCTATTAAAAACCTTGTGAAAGTGGAGGGTGGGGTGGGTGGGCCCTAAAATAATCAATAATAATCTTGATTCAGAAAGAAAATGTGTGGGTGTGTTAGTGAGTGAGAAATGAAAAAAACGCTGTTTTAACTAGATAGGGCAGAGACTGAAGTGACAGCTCCCAAGGTTTAGCCATTGCATATGTTTTCTGTCTCAGTGGTTTGTTTCCTCGTGTAAATTATACACAGGACAGTGATTTTTTTTTCAGTGCCTTTCCCCTAAAAGCCCACATTCAGTCGCCAGATTTCCACACTGTTTCATTTGATGATTTTGTGCTGGTTCTTCAAAAATAACCACAGTGTGAGACCATAAGTTACTCTCTTTGGGATACAGATTCCACAGCAATACCTAAATCAACACCTTATTACTGCATAGGCTTTGAGGATTGTGCATCATTTGTGATCTGTGAATGACTCCATCAGGCCTCCCCGAAGCCCCCACAAGCCCCAGTACCGTATTTTTCGCACTATGACGCACTTTTCCCCCAAAAAACATAGGGGGGAAAAAGCATGCATCCTATGGTGCGAAGCCTGGGCCTGGGGGCGCTTCGGGGAGGCCTGTGGGGGCTTCGGGGAGGCCTGCGCGAGCCCCCACAGGCCTCCCCGATCTTCAGTTCGGCCGAAAACAGCGATTTTCGGCCATTTCCGGAAATGGCCCCAAAGGCCTCCCCGAAGCACCCCCAGGCCCAGGCTGACATCCCGTTTTAAATTTGTTGACATCCCGTTTGAAATTTATCAGTTTGATTTCAAAGGCTTTTATGTTATCCAATCCTGTTGTATCAAGTGTTTTGCCAGATCCCTGCAATTTGGTGTTCGTCATTTAAATGTGAGAAACCTGTAAAAAAAAAATCTACCTACAAATCAACACAACGTTTCTTGACAAGAAGGATTCTCCCCACACAGAACTTTGTGTACATACAAAATACAACTAGGCTGACATTGCACACATGCAAAGGGGGGGGGGTCCCCAATCAGTGCCTGAAGCCCATCACTCCCACCGAGCTGGCTTCTCTCTCTCACCTGAAAGGAAGAAGACGACCACAACAGAGTTAATGATGGAGAACCAATGTATCTGCACATCACTCATGGTGAGGTAGGTGTCCCAACGAGAAGCCCATTTGATGTCACTTTCCTACAGGAGAGGATTAGCATGCTCAGTAATTAATCAACACACCCTGGCAGTAGGTGCTAGAGGGGCTCAGTTTCCTGCTTCCTGTTAACCTTGCTGAGCCTCTCTAGCATTTAGTCTCTCTCTACTTTCATGCGATAAGCAGCAGGAGGCTGCTTATCGCATTTGTTCAAATAAGACACCAACGTTAAAGCATCAAAGGTAACAGCCCGGGGGGGGGGTGTCATGCGATCACAGGGGGCAAGAAACCAAAATTTCACATATACGCTAATGGGTACTGAGTTGTCTGTGACGGATCAAGAGAGAGATCTTGGGGTGCTGGTAGACAGGTCAATGAAAGTGTCGACCCAGTGTGCGGCGGCTGTGAAGAAGGCCAATTCCATGCTCGGGATCATTAAAAAAGGGATTGAGAATAAAACGGCCAATATCATTATGCCTTTGTACAAATCGATGGTAAGGCCACATCTGGAGTATTGTGTCCAGTTCTGGTCACCACACCTCAAAAAGGATATAGTTGAATTGGAAAAGGTGCAGAAAAGAGCGACCAGAATGATTCGTGGGCTGGAGCACCTCCCTTATGAGGAAAGGCTACAGCGTCTGGGGCTTTTCAGCCTAGAAAAAAGGCGCCTGAGGGGGGACATGATTGAGACGTATAAAATTATGCATGGGATGGAGAGAGTGGATAGAGGGAAATTCTTCTCCCTCTCGCACAACACCAGAACCAGGGGACATACACTAAAATTGAATGGAGGGAGAGTTAGAACAGACAAAAGAAAATATTTCTTTACCCAGCGTGTAATTCATCTGTGGATGTGGTGATGGCACAGGATGTGGTGATGGCACCTGGCCTAGATGCCTTTAAAAGGGGTTTGGACAGATTCATGGAGGAAAAGACCATCACAGGTTACAAGCCATAAGCAACCTCCTGGTTTTAGAAGTGGGATTTCTCTGTGCCAGGTGCAAGGGAGTGTCAACGGGAAACAGGTTATCTTGTTGGCTGTGTGCTCCCTGAGGCATCTGGTGGGGCCACTGTGTGATACAGGAAGCTGGACTAGATGGGCTTTTGGCCTGATCCAGCAGGGCTCTTCTTATGTACTTATGGATTCGGCATCCGCAGATAAGTGTAACCACAGATGCCAAATCCGCAGCTACGCCCCCCCCCCCATATATGTGCGTATTTTTGAACTGTTTGCCGGACTTAGAAATATAAAGCTGCTAAAAGAGACGCCAGAGAAGAGATATACTGTACTGTTGGGAACATCTAGGGCAGTGGTTCCCACCCTTCTATCCCTTTAAGGGGAGGTTGGGAACCTATGCAAGTGACCCATCCAGCAAGTACAGCAGGGACAGGACTCCAGAGCCAAGCCCAACACGGGCCCTCCGCCTTCTTGGCCAGGACACCCCAGCTCTTGCATGGCTCCCCCCCCCCACTCCTCCTGCACTGACCTCATGAACGAGCGAACACGAACACACACACACACGGGCCCTCTCCCTTACCTCCCAGTGCACAGAGTACGTGAAGAGGAGCTGGTTTTCCTTTGTGGGGTCAATCTCTTGAGGAGGCGAGTTGGGAGCTTCAGGCAGGGTACACGCACCCTTCTTATCAGCTTTCAGATCTAAAGAGCAAACCCTCACATCAGGAGACCTCGGTCTTTCTTGTGCCAAATGCCCCCAGTTCCAGGAAACCGGAGCCTCCTTGCATGGCAACCCTCTGTCCCATTCCACAGGCACTTATCCTTGACTGCTTCTGGGGTGGAGACACTGAGCCCCAGGTCAGCCAGAGGATATTCAGGGCCTTCTCAGCTGCAGAGCCCTTGCAATCATGATCGGGCAGCTCTCTTCCCCCCACAGCTCATCTTAAAACACAGCCTGGGAGCATACAATAGGGATACCGCCCTCTTGCACTCCCTTCTCCAACGTGAGCCGAGACCTCCGAGGAGACCTTCAGCTCTTGCTCCACTTCCAGAGGACTCAGCTTACCAGCAAGATTAAAGCTCTGGGGAATGACTTCAAAGCGAACCACCCTGTAGGATGGATCTTGGTTCTCTTCCACCTGCTCTCGGTGGTAGTACAGGATGAAGGACAGGTGGTTGTGCAGGTAGAACTAAAACAGATGGACATTAAGAAAGAGACGTTAGAAGCCCTGGAGGGGGGAACATACAGCATCTCCCCAGGAAGGCTGCGGGCTCTCAGAGGTTTCCCAATGATCTTCAACCTTGAGGTCGCGACCCCAAGGTCGGAGAGAGACAGTATATTTCCCCTTAAGGGGAGTGGCAACTCACCAGTGACGACGGGACTGCCGGGTTCACGCCACCACCTCCTCCGACTAAGTAAAAAAAAGGGGGGGGGATGGATTTGCCGGCAATGGCGTCTAGAAACGCCACACAACCCGGGTTCTCACCACCGGGATTCGTACTGCCGTCACAGATAGGGAAGCCCAACTACACTTTTTTTACTTAGTCGGAGGCGGTGGTGGCACGAACCCGGAAGTGCCGTCCCCGCCAAATCGTGAAGACTTGCAGTGACTTTTACCTTCGGGTAAAGGTTGAAGATCACAGCTATAGGAGGACATGCCTGTGTGCCATGTCCCCCCCCCCAACTCTTCATAAGGGGGAAAACGGAGCCCCAAGTAAGAAGTCACAGCCCACTGGCAGGCACAGATGGTTTTCAAAAACATTTTTTGCTTTAATATAGACACAAGGACTTTCGTGGTCGGAATTTACTCCATCAACACAATGGTTTTTGGGGTTTCTAGACCACCGTCTGGAAGACCTAGATTTTCCCAACGTTTCACCCTTCAAAGATAAGCATCACTTCCAATCTATCTAACAACGGAAGAAAGAGATAGTTACAAAAACTGACTACCCAGAATTCCAGGCACCTATTCACAAACATCATGAGAATATACAGTGGGCCCTTGACATCCGTGGATTTGAATTTCCATGGATGACCATCCGTGGAGGGAGGGTTCCCATTGGGGGTGGCGCCATTTTACCTTTTTTTAAAGCGCCACACGGGTCCGCCACCCGCTTCTACAGTCCTGCGCCGCATGGTAATGTCCTAAAAGCCTGTTAAAAGGAAAGAAAACGCGACCGGAAGCAACTTCCGTTTGCACGCGAAACCGGAAGTCGCTTCCAAATCGCGGTTTCTCTCATTTTAACAGGCTTTTAGGACATTACCATGCGGCGCAGGACTGTAGAAGTGGGTGGAGGGCCCACGCAGCACTTAAAAAAGGTAAAATGGCACACACACCCCGGCCGACGCCCCACGGATTTAAATACACGCAGTTTTTGGCATCCGCAGGGGGTGCGGGAACGGAACCCCCGCGGATGCCAAGGGTCAACTTTAAATAGAAAGGAGGAGACCTTTAGTCTGTGCAGCGCCTGGATCCCAGCATTAAAGAGCACTAAGATCTTGGGTTTTAAAAAAACCATGAACAGCCCCTTTAACATCAGATCAGTGAGATGGGAGGTCACCTCAATTATCTATTAGGAGGTTAATATTTTTTTATTTTTTTAACAGTATTTATATACTGCTTTTCAAACAAAAAGTTCACAAAGCGGTTTACAGACAAAAATCAAATGATTAAATGGCTCCCTGTCCCAAAAGGGCTCACAATCTGAGAGTCAATAAAGCTGATTGAGAGCAGTGCCTGGAATGCTGCTGGGTAGTCAGACTTTATAACTCTCTCTTTCATTGTTAGATAGATTGGAAATGATGCTTGGGGCTCTCAATCTTTTAGCTGATTGGTTTTTAGCCTTCAGTATACTTGGGCTTTTTATCTTTTGATACCTTCAGCAAGCTGAGGCTTTTATCCTGTAGTTTTTAAGCTGGTGAGTTTTAGTCTTTTAGCAGATACTGTAGGTCTTTGGGCTTTTTTTAGCAGCAGGATCTTTCAAAGTTATTAGCCTTTTACCAGTCGAGTTTATTTTTTTTTTTTTACCTTTGAGAACGCCCTCCATAGCTGAGGGTGAAACGTCAGGAAAAGCTAGATATTCCAGACCGTGGCCTAGAACCCCCCCAAAACCATTGTGTTGATCGATTTTTTGCTTTGTTTTTGTGCGCAGCAGCTTTTTAAAAAACAGCATTTGACAGGAAAGCCGCTGTTCTTCAAAGCTGCTGTTGCCTGCGACTGTGCAGCAGAAAAGTGTTGAAACCCAATGCTCTGCCACAGCCACCAATGGTGACCAGGCCAGTGGTTCAAGGCAAGACTGCCGTAACCACCACAGGTACAAGTGCCACTGACAACTTCACAAGTGGTCTGAAATATGTGGTGACCCCTCTCAACCCACCCTGAACAAAAGCAGACCTCTTCACCTTACTGCTATCTGTGAACCCAAGCCGATAGCCGTGCTCGAACTGTATGTCTTTCTCCTTGGTCTTCTCTTCCTCCTCTCGGTTTGAGGGCAACTCCAGCCGCGAGGCCACAGGCAAGTTGTCAGCAATGCTGCAATGACACAAGCCCTGGAGTCAGACCGATCAGCCTGCTGCTTCCCAAAAACTTGCAAAGGGCCTCGTCACAAGGGGGCCCCCTTTCAAGAACAGCTCCATCTTGGGCCTAGAGTTGAAGGACTCACAGATGGACGTAGTAATCCTCCTGGATTCGCTCGGCAACCAGTTTGCTCTCCTCCTTTGTCAGGACAACAGGTTTGTTGGGAACGTTGCACAAAACCTCACACTTCTTCTCAACATTCATGAAGACCTGGAATGGAGTGTTGACAATCCGGTCTCCTCGGAGAACTTCGCCTGTGGGGGAGAGAAAGAGACAGTGGGGGGGAAGCCGAAGACACCTCTCTCCCAGCAACAAAGCACCACCCTTTTGGCCAAGTAAGAGCTGGGGACACAAAAGGGACTGGTGGAACTGGCAAAACTACTGCACTCCTTCCATGAATGCTGAACAGCAGGACAGAACAGGTTGAGACGGGAAAAGCCTTTGCCATCGTTTTCGAAAGCATGGGGCTTCAGATTTTTACAGGAGAGCACATCCTGCTCAAGATCCAACACTTACTGGTATGTATTGTAAACATTTATATATCCTGCCCTTCAGGACAAAGGTGTTGGGGGAGGTTTTAGGGGCCCACTGAGACTGGGGGAGGGATTCTTGTTGGGGGCTTTGGGCAGTAATTATAGGGTTGGTCTGGTGGGAGCATATTGGTCCCGGCCCGAGGGTGGAATGTGCTGTCTGTATAAGGAGGGATGCAGAGGGAGGGATGGCAGTGCTATTGGGAGGGTGATGGGCTGGGGGAAATATTGGGGGGGGGGGTTGAGTTGGCCGCTCCAGGAGAAAGAAGGTTGACCATAGATGGATATTCCTCTTTCTAGACCCCCGTCCCGTCCTCAGCCCATCAGCGTCTCTGGTAGTGACCCTTAAAGGAGGCAGAAGGTGTGGTCTGGTGGTTGAGCTGCCGCCTGCCTAAGACGAGACCAGTTGTCTATGTAAACCTCCTTGAATAAAGTCGGAGGAGAAATCTGATGACCAGAAAGGTGGTATATAAACACAGGTGTCCCCCGGTTAACAACGGGATACATTCTGAAATCCCAGATGTAATGTGAAACCGTCGTTAAGCGAGTCTTCAGCACCATCTAGTGGTGCTGATGGTGGCTTGCTAGATAAGGGCTTTGATGTTTAGTGCTGTGCATTTTTACCCAAGGGTGTATATACGCAACATGAGTTAAATGCGCAAGATTGTTCCTTTTGTGACAATCATTTCCACATCGGAAGTGTTTATATGTTGTTACGGTACAATTCCATCACGTTTCATGCTTGTATCACAAAAGGAACAATCTTGGTGTAAATTAATACATATCCTCTTCACCAAGACTACAGTGGCCCCAACTACAAGGGCCTACTAAGGAGGCAAAGTCACAACCATCTATTATGAATCGATCCCCAGCAAGCGCCCTGTAAGGCAGCCTTTCCGTTTTGAGCTCCTGGCAGGATAGGAATTCTGTTGGCACACCACCCACCCTGCTGTCCAACGTGGGTGCTTCCCTGCCTGACCTGGTTTGGGCACAACATTGGAATCGCCCAGACTTTCAGTACTGGGCAATGCCCACACCGAGGCGCCTGCCCCTGGAGCAGCTCAGGACTTCACGGCCGCCACAGGCCTCTCACAATGAACACTGGCACCCCCACGTTTGTCATGGCGGCACGCTCTGCCTCTGGCATTTCCCATTAGGCAGGAAAACAGGGAGCTGGGCGTGGAGATTAACATCACTCCTTTTTCAAGGTCAGATCATCAGGTGGGGTCCAGGCCAATTGTGGCTTCTAACTTCTGCCGGGGGGGGGGGGGGGCTATTAGCATGCTCTGCTGCCAGAGACTTATGGATCCAAAGGGACTCCTGATGGCTCTGACAGGTTTTTCAGTTGATCGGGTTGGTGATTTTGCTATATCCTTGGTCAACCTCCGGAATGAGGAAGTGATCAGAGCTGCAAACACAATGGCTGCTAATTGCAGAGCCAGGATGGTGCCATGGTTTTCCACAGAGCTGCTTCTGAAATGGCTGGGACAGGCCGGGCAGACAAGTTGCGGAAGGGGAGGAATGACTTGCGTCAAGACCAACCAAACACAGAGAAGAGCTCATTTCGTAGCTCAGAGGTTCCCAACCTTTGTCACCAAGTGTACCACCTGTCATGGTCAATTTTTTTAAGTACCACATGTGCCAATTAATGTGCTACTAATGAGCCCTGCCAGCTCATCCCTGCTTTCCCCCCAGCACAGAGACAGACAGACAGACAGACAGACAGACAGAAGAACATAAGAAGAGCCCTGCTGGATCAGGCCAAAAGCCCATCTAGTCCAGCTTCCTGTATCACACAGTGGCCCCACCAGATGCCTCAGGGAGCACACAAGACAACCTGTTTCCCATTGACACTCCCTTGCACCTGGCACAAAGAAAACCCACTTCTAAAACCAGGAGGTTGCTTATGGCTTGTAACCTGTGATGGTCTTTTCCTCCATGAATCTGTCCAAACTCCTTTTAAAGGCATCCAGGCCAGGTGCCATCACCACATCCTGTGGCAAGGAGTTCCACAGATGAATTACACGCTGGGTAAAGAAATATTTTCTTTTGTCCGTTCTAACTCTCCCTCCACTCAATTTTAGTGCATGTCCCCTGGTTCTGGTGTTGTGCGAGAGGAAGACAGACAGACAGACAGACAGACAGACAGACAGACAGACAGACAGACAGACAGACAGACAGACAGACAGACAGACAGACAGACAGACAGAGCTACTTGCCTTCCTCCTCTTCCCCCCCCCCCCTCACACTGCAGCCCGGCCTACCTTCCTCCCGACTCAAATGGTCACTGTCTCTTTAACTACGTCTTTAAGCCTCCCTGTTCCGATCCTCTAAGTAGCATCTAAGTGAGCTGATTAGCTCTGCAAGCTATTCCTACCCTATCTGGATCGTTCTGCTGCTCCTGCCGGCTGCCTATAAAGATCAGAAAGGCAGAAAAGGATCGGTCTGCCGCATGCCACCGGAGGTCGTTCGAAGTACCACCAGTGGTACGCTTACCACGGGTTGGGAAACTCTGTCTTAGCTTACTCTGTGGTGATAATGGCAGTGAAGGTGGCCAACAACACATCCATGGAGAGCTGTCCAGCTGAGCTATTCTGGGAAGTGCAAGACCATCTAGCTTTTGAGCCATAGGGAGAGAAGGAAGGTGCCTCAATGGCCCGCTGTGACCAATTTGCAAACACTTTGCAGATAAAATCACTCAACTGGGACTCTACATCGGCAGTTCCTGAATATCTTGGCACCTACATGTCCAGTTCTTACGGATTATCTCCAGCTTGTGCAGCCTAAGGATGTGAATAGGATCCTTGGAAGCGTAAGGTCATCTGCATTCATTATTATCATTATTATTATTAACAACCGGATTTATACCCCGCTTTTTCCCCATTGTAGGGGGGACCCAAAGCAGCTTACAACAAGGTTAATAAATACAAACAATAAAAATACAATACAGTACAAGCTTAATAAATAAAATAATAAAGACAGCTAAAACATAAAACAGCTTATATAAAAACTCCTAAAAAAAACATTAATACAAGCTAAAAAAGAACACAAATTGTCAACGCAATCCACCGGAACAGTGGAGTGAGCGCTCCGCCGTTCCAAGACGTTGTGAATGTGCCGTTCCAAGCACGTTCACGATGCCTCAGGAGTAAGGGAGGCCGGTGCAGAGGCCAGCCGCCCTCACTCCATCACCAGAGTGCCCGGGCGACCGCCGGAGGTAAGACCGGATCTGGCGGGGGCAGTTCGGCGGGCGAGGGAGGGAGGCCATTGGCCTAGCCGGCCCGGGAGGGGGTGGGGGATGGCTCCCACCGTATCCCTGTCGGGCCGGCTAGGCCGTTACATGGCCTCCTCTACTTCCGCCAACTATTTAGCTGATGGAAATCCAAAGAGGCCTATCGGGCTGGCACCAGTTTACACCCGGGGAAGGGGACAAGTGTCTTCTTCCCCATGTAGACCTCCAGCCCGCCGGTCGAACGGCAGCTTGGGCTCAGGACTCAGCGGCCGGCCCTGGATCACCGGCCGGATCCTTACACAGGATTCGCTGTGAGACTCAGACACAAAATTGACAGCAATAAGAAACCCTTATCAGAAAGGGCTGGATCTCTAAAATAGTAACTCGGAGGGCTCATTCAAGAAAGAAATGTCTTCATTTCTTGAAAAGAAATGCCTGATCCTTGCCTGTTCTGGCTAATAAAAGCTGCTGCAGTGGGGGAAAGACTGGCTGAGTGGGCGAGAAGGGCGGCCGATGTTTCCTTGGCATACAGCAGGATTCCAGGCTGCTGAAATCAGCAGCTTTGCCCTACTGAAGAACCCCTTTCTGGATCCCACCATGCTGGAGAACTACTGTACTGGCCCCTCTCCAATTTGCCATTCTGGGGTAAGGGGCTCAAGTGTGTAGCAAAGACCCAGCTCCAGAGATTCCTGGATGAGACAGATTATCTGGAACATTCTCAGTCTGGCTTCCAGCCCAGTGATGGGATCGAAGCAGCCTAGTGGAATACAACAACATGTGTTAAATAGAATGCTTTGTTTGTGCAGCTTTGAGCAGATCCAGGTCTCAGCAACGTGGTTTCCCTGAAGCAATGACAGGAGACTTCAACGCAACTGGCTTGTTAAACTGAACTTAAACAATTCACACATCTCTGCTATTATTTGTTGTTGTTCAGTCGTTAAGTCGTGTCCGACCCTTCGTGATCCCATGAACCATATCCCGCCAGGCCTTCCTGTCCTCCACTATCTTCCTGAGTTCGCTCATTTTCATGTTCGTTGCATCGGTGATGCTGTCTAACCATCTCATCCTTTGCCTTCCCCTTCTCCTTTTCCCTTCAATTTTTCCCAGCATCAGAGTCTTCTCCAGAGACTCCTCTCTTCGCATTAGGTGGCCAAAATATTTGAGTTTCAGCCTTAGTATCTGTCCTTCCAGGGAACAGTCAGGCTTGATTTCATTTAGGATTGACTGATTTGATCTCCTAGCAGTCCAAGGGACTCTCAGGAGTCTTCTCCAGCACCACAGTTCAAAAGCATCTATTCTTCGGCGCTCAGCCTTCCTTATGGTCCAACTCTCGCAACCATACATTGCTACTGGGAACACCATCGCCCTGACTATGCGAACTTTTGTTGGCATGGTGATATCTCTGCTTTTTATTATGCTGTCTAAGTTTGCCATAGCTTTCCTTCCAAGGAGTAAGCGTCTTTTAATTTCATGGCTGCTGTCTCCGTCTGCAGTGATCTCGGAGCCCAGAAAAGTAAAATCTGTTACTGCTTCCATTTCTGCCCCTTCTATTTGCCAGGAATTGATGGACCCAGATGCCTCTGCTATTATACCAGTCACAAATTTCTGAACAGGGCTCAGAAAGCAACTCTGCTTTCCCTATGCTGCAGTAAGCCACTCCCACTGTAACTGTTAAGCCCCTCCTGTCTCTTGTCTCTGTTTGAAGAGCAATTTAACTCATTCCCTCTTGTTGGGTAAGAAAATTAAGCCCTTAACGTTTTGTTGCCTGGCTAGTTCCCCATTCTCTGGATGGGCAGGACTCAAGTACAGCACTCCACGCAGAATGCAGGCCTATAATCGCACCGCTTATTACTTGTCGTGGCGAATATTACTACAGGCGAATATTAGAGCAAGGGGCAAGAATGGTACTCTGGATTGTGGGAACACAGACAGAACAGGGGCCCATCCCATGTAGGCCCAGCACATGCCCCACAGATGTGGGAGCCTCAATGACAGACAAGCGGCTGACTAGGCACCAAGAGTGGACACAAACATTGGGGCCTTACCCAGATTTTCAGCTTTATACGTGATCTTCCCAGGCTGGCAGAATGGCAATGAGTAATACTCATAAGGTAGCTGGGTCCGCGAACTGGTGAGCTTCACAGCCTGCAACAAGGAGAAATGCCATTAGCAGCAGCCTCTCATCTCTGCCTCCTTGCGTAGCCCTCGCCCAACCGCCCCACTTCTCAAGGGCCGTTCTGCACTACAGGAAGCACACAAGACAGGGTGCTGTGTTTGAAACACCACTGGCTTGGCCCAGTAAATTATATTTAATAAATCTTTTAAATATATAAATTCACGGGGAGTTGGATATATGCAGAAGTCCATAAACACCACTGGCTTGGCCCAGCAAATTATATTTAATAAATCTTTTAAATATATAAATTCACGGGGAGTTGGATATACGCAGAAGTCCATATACCGGTATTTGTAAACTAAATAAAAATGTAGGGGAAAGAAACAAAAAACAAGAGCCTGATGTGCACTGAGTACACGCAGCAACACAGGAGCCAGAAACAGATTGGTTATTATAAATACTGGTGGTGGTGGTTGTTGTTACTGTGTCATCTGGAAAAACAAAACAGCAGAACTTCGAAGATGGGAGGGGGAGGAACTGGAATTTCCGCCTTTAACACAGAGATGGGCAACGTAGGCTAGTGAGAGTCCTTTATCTCACTGGATCGCAATACAAGCGTCCCCCACTTATTTGACTGGTTAGGGACCAGAGCACTGGAGAAAACCAGAAAAGCGGAACTAGTCTTTTCTTAGCTTGCAAACTGGCTTCAAATGGACTCTCATTAATGCCTTTGGGAAGTTGGCTGGCTGGCTGGCTGGCTCTCTCTCTCAAACAGCTTGAATCACCATGTCATACGTAAATCAACATGGGGGGGGGGATTTTTGCCTTTAGAACTGCACAGAGAGGGTGCAAACATGACAAAATAGGTCAAGAGACCAGAGCATATGTCACATTAATGACTTCCAGGTATAACTGAAATGCGATCCATCGAAAAGCAGGGGATCCCTGTACTGAAATCAGGCCTTGTCCCCCAGACTGTTATAAGCTATGACTGGTCACTGCCTGTCTGCTGGTTCTTTACTGATTACCGGTTGTTTTTGCCCTCGCTTTCAGATTAGTTATTTTAACACGTCAATCAATCATGTAGCATTGGTATTTTACTGTTTTTACATTGTACTGTAGTATATGTGAATGATGCGCATACACATACATACACACACACACACACACACACACACACACACACACACACACACACACACACTTTAATTCTGTAAACCACTCTGAGTTTAGAAAAGCAGGATATAAATACTTCAAATAAAATCAAATTAAAAAATAAAATAAATGTGAACTACTATGGGGGAATCTGGCAACCCTGCACATAGGCAAGGATAAAAAAAAGTCTCATCAGCCACATGGGGGTTGGAGGTTGTGTACCCTGCTTTAATAGTATCCTGGAGCTGGGGAGATGCAACATTTGGAGGCTCATCTCATTTGCGTATGCCAGCGGTTCCCAAAGTGTGTATCGCGACACACTCCCAGGGGCGTCGTGGGACCCGTGCTGGCTGAGCTGCTCAGCAGCGTGACCGTGCCATGGAAAACCTCGGAGCAGAGTATCTGCTCCATCGGCTGCGCATTGCAGCAACCACTGTACATGGCATGCAGTGTTTTGGGGACCCGCCCACCCGCCTTCACCCGTTTAATGCTGATTTGCTAGGCTGCGGAACCTGGAAGTAAGTGCTGATGACATCATTGCATCATCAGTACTTACTTCTGGGTTCCACGACCGATGACAGCGGAAGGGGGGGTGTCGCGAGGCCCATAAGTTTGGGAATCACTGGTATATACTATTGGCAAATTTGGTTCCTATCTGTTCAGAAACAAAACTGGGTCACCAAAAAATAAGATAATTGTCTTTACATACTCAAGGAGAACTCTACACATGCAGAAGCACATAATTTTGTAAATTAAAAGGGAAAGACCACTCCCAACACGGGTTTTTCCAAATGGAAAATGGAGGAGACGAGTATATTCCTTCACACATCTTGGTAGCACTTAAGAGCAGGAGCCCCCAATCTCTTCAGGCCTGGGACCCACCTTTCATACCAACCTGGGACCCAGTTTTCATTATTTAATGCCTATCTGTGTGCTATGTCCTGTCTGTCCCCTGCTTTCTCTGATCATATGTCATTCCTTCCCCTTGGAAACTGGATAAACAGAATTCACAGCACACATACCAAACTACAATTCTTCGCAATTTGAAAAAGGAGAAACCACGACAATTCAGCCTGTATAAAACCAAGATACATAGGCAGGACAGAAATAGTTTTTAATCAAATTCCTAGGACTCAATCCAGCCCAAAACGAACACTTTTGGGTCTCACTGATTTCAATGGGAGAAAACTGAGCAGACCTGTACCTTTCTCGTTGAAGTTAAGGGGTCTGCAAGGGCTCAAACAAGGCCGGCAATGTCAGATTCTTGGGGGCCTGGAGCAAAGTGAGGCCCCCAGCTGTACACTTGACGGATGAGCTGTCTGGAGCATGAGTGAAGTTGCGCGGCCGCTCCACTTTTACCTTCTTCAGGTGGCTGGCTGGTCGGACACAACTAGGGGAGCAATGGGAACCCAGCAGGCACATTCCCGCTGCCTGGGACAAGCGACAGGAGAGTGGACAGACCCTCCTCCTTCGGTGCCACTGCGGGGGTGGCAGCACTGGAAGAGGAGCATCTGCTGCCACTGGTCCATGGCAACATCTCCCCATTGGGAGCAATGGTGGGCAGCAAACATGTAAAACGAGAGGAGCCACCACTACTGTGGCTGTCAGCTAATGCCCAGTGAGAGGGGGGAGCAGCAGGGGCTGCTTCAGGGGTCAATCAGGCTCGGGCCTAGGTCCAACGTGGCCAACCATCACACCACCTCTTTGCTTTGGTGTAGTGGTTTGGGAGTCGGACTTAGACCTGGAAGATCCAGGTTCAAATCCCTGCTCAGCCACGAACCTTCCTGAGTGACCTTGGGCCAGTCACTATCTCTCAGCCCCACCTACCTCACAGGGTTGTTGTGAGGACAAAAGGAGGGGAGGAAATATGTACACCACTCTGAGCTCCTTGGAGGAAGGGCGGTATAAAAATGTGAAAAATAAATAAAAATAAATAATTAGTTGGATAGTACCGCTGGTGTAAGCAATCAGAAACTGAGATCAAAGACCCTGGGGTAAGAATCCTGTTGGTTAGTGTATCGTGCGAATAGCCCCCCCCCCCCCCATCATTAAAGTCTGGCCCAAAGATTCAGTCCTTTGCTGGCATTTGGGTTCCTTTCTTTGATGCTTGACAGCTACAGCTCAACAATATAGCTTTTACAACTTCCGACATTACTCTGCAAGTTATTTCCCACCATTTCAAGGTTCCAGCCTACCTTGATTTCTACAGGGCTGTTTCTTTGGAAGTTGATGGGTGCGACACCTGGGACGTAGAAACAGATCACCCCATGGCACAGCAGCAGCACCACCTCCACCAGCAGCGGACACAGGAACCGTTCCTGAGAAGGGAACATAGATTTTATCACTGGAGCAAAACCCACGCAGAGAGATGCAAGCAATTCCCAACACTTAAAAAAAAAAAATCCAAAAAGGTCAAATCCACAACTAACTCTCAAAACCAGCGTTGTGGTTTTGGGCACATCTGCAAGAATTGCTGAAGTCACAGAGGAAAACCATAAGAACATAAGAAGAGCCCAGCTGCTGGATCAGGCCAAAGGCCCATCTAGTCCAGCTTCCTGTATCACACAGTGGCCCCACCAGATGCCTCAGGGCCCCACCAGATGCCCCCCCCCCCAAAACCCACCAGATCTTGCTGATACCAAACCCTTTGCAAGCTTCTTTTATGGAAACAAAATCCAAGCAGAAGGACAGGAACCAAGACACAGACACCACTCCAGGGGTAGGTCTCACCCAACAGGCTGGCCCCCTTCTTCACCTTCGCTTCATTTCATAGGAATCTACCTGTCTGCTCTCTCGCGAGTCCTGCTGCCCTCTGAGCTTCAGCGGAGTATTTATTTATTCAATTTATACCCCACTTTTGTCCTGAATGGGCACCCAAAGCGGCTTACAAAATGTAAAAATAGTATAATAAATAACGTATAACACATAAAATACACGATTTTAATAGTTTAAATGTATAAAAATGGCGATGACACACAAAACGGCCCCCCATGATATGGGACCCCCTGCCCTCTAGGGCAGGGGTTCTCAACCTGTGGTACGAGTACCCCTAGGGGTACGCGGACCAATGGCAGGGGGTACGCCAGAGCCTGCCCCTTATCAGCATCAATCAGTAGTTAATTACTTGTTAATTAGAACTTAAATGCAATCCCCCCTGCCTGCCTGTCTCTCTTTCTCGTACAAACAGACACACACACACAAACACAAACACAGAGTTAAGACATTTTTTCACATTTAAAATCGTTTAGTACGTTTTATTTAATGATTAATTAGCTAATTAATTAATTGATTAATCCAATTAATTAGCAATTAATTAAAAGGGGGTACTTCAGAAAATTGGACCATGATAGGGGGTACCTGGACCGCCAAAGGTTGAGAACCCCTGCCCTCTAGGGTGTGTCCCCCTCCTTTGCCAGGATTTCACTGACCGCTGAAGATCTGACTCTCCTCACAAGCATGTTCTCAGTTTTTATTATCTGTGATGCTCTCTGAGGTTTTGCTGCTTATGCTTCAGAATTATGCTGCTTATGCCCTAGAGTTTGTTTTAATCGTCACTGGTCTTTATGGTGTTTTGTACTGGCTTGTTTTTATCATGTTGTAAACTGCCTGGAGTCCCTAAAAGGGAGAAAGGCGGGAGATAAATTTTAATAATCATAATCATACTACTACTCCTCTCCCGCATGTTCCTGTTTGCCTGCAAGATCCCGCAATTCAGCCACTCCTCAAGACAAGAGAGGCTCTAGCTAGTCTAATGTGAATCAGCTGAACCAATGAGAATCACATCAACGGTTTGAGTGCTCATAGCCTACATGGGCTTTGGGGAGCAGAATTTTCCAACCATCTGCACAATAATTTTGCAAAGGAGTCAGAAAGAAAGAACACATCACCAGGAAGCAGCAGCAGCAGCAGCAGCAACTGTTTCACACCAGCAACATATTGCTTGTTTCGTTCAAAGTGAGCAGTAGTTCATTAGCAATTGTAAGAAGTCTGCCCTGCTCGAAAACTAGTTGTGTCCAACACTAGGGTGCGGTGCTCATCTCCATGTCCAAGGCAATAGAGCCAGCGCTGTCCGAAAACGCTTCCATGGTCATGTGGCTGGCATGACTAACGGAACGCTGTTACCTTCCCACCAAGGCAGTACCTATTAATCTGCTTGCAATTTCTTGCTTTCAAACTGCTAGGTTGGCAGGAGCTGGGACAGGAGATGGGAGCTCACTCCATCACACAGCACTCAGGTCTCGAACTGCTGTCCTAACAACCTTCTGGTCGGCAGTTCAGCGTCTTAACCACTAGGCCACTGCACCCCTGTTATTGTAGCAATTGTAAGGCACAGAAAATAGATTTTAACAATAAATGGCAGAAAGCCTGAAAAAAAATTGAGGATGGAAATAAAGGCCATTTACACACAGAAGCCAGTCACTAGCCATGATAGCTAAGTGAAGCCTCCTTACATAGAGGCAGTATATCTCTAAGTATCAGAAGTAAGGGAGAGACAAAGGGAAAGGTTGTTGTTTCCATCCCTGCTTGCGAGTATCCAAAAACACATCTGGTTATCCACTGCTTAAACCCAAATGCTGGACTAGATGGACGGTCCGGTCCAATACTTCAGGCTCCTGCTTCCTCCTCTACATCCTTCTCTTGAGAGTCTGCTAGGGAGAGAGTTGGGCTACCAGTGAGCAGAACGTCCTCCTTCGGCAATTTCCCTCACACTTCTCTTTAAAGAATACATACCGGTACATGCTTACAAACTTTCAAAAGAAGGCCATGTCTGTAACACTTGGAAGGGGGTTCACCTTATGAAGGGTTCCAGGCTTCAGCTCACAGGCGGGGAGAGGCTCCCCCAAACTGCGCTTACCACCAGCCCTGCCATCATCCCCTGCCCCGCTGTCCATTCAGCAAACCGCTGAGCTCTTCCCTTCTCCCCCGGTTCACTCTGCCACGCCAAACAGCTGCAGGTACAGCTGGAGAAAGAGGGGGGAGAAGCCAGGAGGGGGGATTTGAGAGCTTTAACTCCACCACTTTCCCCACAGGTCCCTTGGTGGTTCCCTTTTGGCCAGTGACGATAGCGGACATACACCATCATCTAAAACAAGGGTACTAGTACCACCAGTGGTACTTTGACCGACTGCGGGTGGTACTTGGACTGCCGAACCACCAGAACCCTGCTCCAACGTGGCGCTTTTGGCGGTGCGTTTTCACTCCCGAGAGGCTCCTGCCTTTGGCTGAGCCTCTCAGGAATGCTGAGAAGGGCCCTCCCACCCGCCCAGAGCCTCCAATCTGCGCTTTCTGGCCTCCGAAAACCTGAAAACCCTGAAGTAACTGGCGATGATGTAATCGCCAGTCACTAATGGTGGTACGCAGCAGGAGAGTGGTGCCAGAGGTGGTACTCGGCCGGAAAGGGGTTGAGAACCCCGGATCTAAAGTAAAACAATGTATTTAAAAGAAAGAATAAACCAAAGCTGTTAGTACTTTAAAGGAGCCAACTATCCACCCTTCCCCAGCGCACAGCATAGGAGGGCTCTTACAGGAGAACATCCACAAAAGTGAGCGACACAAAACAAATTGGAAAGCAGCAAAAAATAATAAAGTATCTAACTAGCTAAGTAACTACTCCTACATTACATTGTGAACTCCAGTCCCAGATGGATGGTCAGTCGGGCAGAGCCTCAAGCAGCAATAGATCCAGGAGAGACAAAGACTGGTGCCAGCTCTCCCAGATTTATTTAAAAAAAACAACCATGTTGTCCCAAACCGATCAAAAGTCCCAAAATTATGCTGAATCATGCCTGCCCCATCCATCATCCTGTCACTGTCCCTCACATATCTCGTGATTTTAGCACCTGATGTATGTCCTTGGTGGTGCCTAGCCCCATCAGGTAACTGGCCACCTGCAGATAGGAAGGCTGACTCCCTAGCGCAGTGGTTCCCAAACAGGGAGGCGCGGCTCCCAGGGGAGCTGCAGAAACCAGCCAGGGGAGCCACGGTGTGCCATGGAATCCTCTCAGAAAACAGTGCAATGCCAATTGGCAGGCATCAACGTAACAGGAAGCCACAGCCAATGGTTGCCAATGGTCAAGGGAGCCACAGGTCAAAATGTTTGGGAAACACTGCCCTAGCGTGTTCACAGCAGTATAGCTTGTCTTCTGGCATCTTGGTTTAGCAGCTTTATTATCCTAAGTCTCTCAGGACACTGGTCCTGCAATTAGTTCAAAAGATTTTACATATCCCTGTTAAAACAGATGACACAGAACAGAATGTCCATTTGTTACATTCAAAGGAAGGATCTTCATACATACAGGAAACCCTTTCCCATTTCAAAGCACCGTACATCTTCATACCCAAGTACATTCTACATGCCATAAATCAACGCTATCTACACGGAGACAGCCTTGACATTAAGATCGACAGCAAACATTCCATCACAAGGACTCCAGGCCCAGCACTGCTCCGCCTTAAACCCATGCAAAATTTTTCCATTGATTAACAGCCTTGGTGTGTGCCGCGTTTCCTAGTTCACTCAGTGCTTCCGGGTGCTCTTATATAGTTCCAACAAAAGGAACACCCTTCACCACTAGTTAAGTCTTTCACACACCTGTGATAAAGCACCTCAGGGTACAAAGAGTACCTGCCACACAGGACCCAGATAAGAGTCCCATTCCAGGGCAGATTCACAACTGTCTCTTTTTCACAGACAGTCTTAATCTCCAGGCTCACTTCAACTTATTGCAAGCACAACACTTGGATATAGCAGGAAATCTCTAACACCACCTGGTTGGCTTAACAGACTTGTACAACTGCAGGGCAGGGGTGATTTAGCACTTTCCAATGGTTGCATACATGAAGAACAGAAAATGACACTGTTGGACCCAGGGTGGTGGAGTCGGAAGCAATTTTGGGTGGAGTCCGAGTCGGCAAAAATGTACCAACTCCAACCTCGATATAAAACCTTAAGAAAAGACTATCTTAACGCTTTTGCTACCGTGTGAGCCGCCAGCAGCCTCACACAAAGGGAGGTTCAACGATACGTTGAGCCACCTGGTGTGGGACCAAACCGTGTAGGATCAAAGTCCAAGATTTTATTTACTTCTAATTTATATCCTGCCGTGCATTGTACTGTATTGGGCACTACCCCAAAGGTGTCTAATACAACAAAAGCAAACAAACATAGCTGGATGACCATAGAACAAACAAAAACCCTCAACAAAAACAAAATACAAAGACAAAAAGAAGCATGGAGCCCTACGCCCTGCAAAAACTTTCTAGAAAAAGGCATGTTTTGTTTGTCACTGTAGGGAGAGGACCAGCTGATGTTCTCTAGAGAGGGAGTTTCATAACCAGGAGAGGGGGAGCAAGCAATGAACAGGCCCTGCTTCTGGCATTGCCTAGTCTGTTGAGCTAGAACTTGAAGCAGGGCCTCCACTGACGACTTTCAGATACGCCACCATCAGGCTCCTGAGGGTTTTATAGGTCAAAATCAGTACTTGCTCTTTGAACTAGTTGCAGCATTTCACACAGGCATGGCGTGTGCAAAGTGGCAGGAACCAGTCAGTTTGGCCACTACACTCTGGAGTAACTGCAGTTGCCACATGGTCATCAAAAGCAGCTCCACACAGGGAACATGATAGTAGTTTAATCTAAACATTACCAGGGGCTGCTGCACAGAACTAGCTAAGCAAGGTCCTAGCTTTCCAAGACTGGGTACAGGTGGTACAACATTCAAAAAGCATCCACAGCTGCAGTCCAACCCCTGATCATGGAGGCACAATATCAGGTTCCAGAGCATCTCCCAAAATACAGAAGTGCCCTTACTGGCAATGCCTTGTCCAGCAATTGCATTTAGATGTAAAGAACTAGCAGATAAAATGGAAGCCTGAAAGTAGCTGCCATGGGGCAGGGCAGAAATCCCTGGAGGCACCTCCACTTTCTGAAGCCGAGGTGCAGGCCTGAGGGGAGCCACTCCTGATGATCATTGGTTCTGCCTGACCGGAGTGCGCCCCCTCCCCGTCACCTGTGACAGGTTCGAAGCAGCTCCTCCTTCCTCCCTCCCCATCGGGCGACGAGAAGTTTCAGGGACTGCGCATTCTCCTTCCCCAGGGGAAGTAACATCCGGAAGGGCTCCTTCGTGCTCAGAGCGGTGAAGAGCTTTTCCTAGGGTCTCCCTCAGGAGATGCGGTCAGCCCACTTCTCGCCCCCCCCTCGGCTTAGACTCTGCCCAGAGCCCCCCCCCCCCGCCTTCGGGCCCATGAACTCTTCATGTGGGGCCACCACGGGCGCGCTGGGGCATGCAGAGGGACCGACCCCGACCCGATCGCCAGCCTCGCTTTCCCGGCGCACACCCCTCCAGCACAAGCAGGGCTCCCGACGTGGCGAGCCTGGCCAGGGGAGCGAGGAGCCACCCCGAGATGGGGGAGTCAGGGGGGCCCGGCCCCTCCACTCACTCACCAGCACCCCTGGCGCCGCCATCTTGGATCCACGTGTCGGCGTTGACGTCAGCGGAAGTGGCTCGCGGTTGGCTGAGGCGGATTATCTCCATGGAGACGGCAACAGGTAGCAGCTGGGAAAGCGAAGCTCCCTGGATTGGACCTTCTCCCTCCCGTCCAGCCGCCTTGATTTCCTCCCACTTTCCCCAAGGAACGTCAGGGCGCGCGCTGGGCCGCGGTTGGTGGAATGGCGAACGTGCCCCGCATCGCCATCTTAGTTCCTGGCACAGCGACGACTCCCGCTCGCTCCACAAGGAGAGCGACGCTACCGTAGTACGACCCAGGAAAGCGCGGCGGCGCCACTTTTACCCGGGCAACATTGCTTCCTTTTTCAATCCAGGGAGTGAGAGAAGCCGAGGCTGGCGCGTCACCACGAAAGGAGAGGCATTCGGCACGCTGCCCACACAAGGGCAGGTCTTGGGCTTACCCTGACTGACGATTTATATAATCTAAATAAAGACGCTGTGATGCTGCTGTCCGTTTCATTTTTACTCCCGTTCATAGTCATGCCTGCAACAGGATTCACCTTGTTGAACAGCTGCTACGCATGAACTTGGCTGTGCTGACTGCCACCGCCTCAAGATTTCTTTCGTCCAGAGTCAGTTCAGTGCATGTGTGTGTCTTTCTGTTTGTGATGGAGCTATTCCTTGACCTAGGCCGGTATTTGGAACACCGTGGGTTGGTTATTAGAGACTGGTGGTAATCCATCGCAGGATTTATCTTGGGCTGAAGGGGCAGCAGGGGAGATGCTAAAAGGGAGTGGACACCAGTCTGTGTGTGGCCATCTGCAGAGAAAGAATCTCAGCAAAAAAAACCTCTGCATCCTACTAACTTCTCATTTCTAAGAGTTCCTGGCACTCTGGTGCAGTGGTGAGGAAGTTGTGATGGTATCTTAAGGCCCTGAACTGAGGGGCCTGAAAGCCCATGGAAAAGAGGGGTCCCAGTGGCCTAGTTCTATGGCAGACTGAGGATTTCTAGAGGAGGATTGAAAGGCTGCCATCCTCAGGCACAGTTGTGAGGGGGGGGGGCATCGCTCAGTGATCCAGCATCTGCTTTGCATGCAGAAGGTTCTAGGTTCAGTCCCTGCTAACTCCAGGTAGGACTGGCAAAGACTCGTGTCTGAAACCCTGGAGAGCTGTTGTCACTCAGCAGACAACACTGACCTAGAAAGATGCACCAATCATCTGATTTAGCTTCATCTGTTCACGTTTACGTGAACGCTCATTGACTTCAGTGGATTGAGTGAACACACGTAGGGTGTGTGTACACTCAAGTTTGAAACACAAGTCTGGTTATATATCCATCGTTCCAAAATGATCACTGCCCATGACCAGAAAAAACTTCAAAAGGTAAATTTAAACTTTTTATCATTATAAAAACACACAGACTCTTTACATCAAAATATACAATGTAGATATCCTTAATCAAATCATATTCTTATTACTCATCCATTGCATAGTTGTTCTTTTCAGCTAATCAATGGAAAACATTTCCTAGCTTTTGCCAGCAATAAAAATGTAAAACTACCCAAGCCTGGAGGATGGAACAATTTACCTGCTTTGGGACCAGCTTCTGGACAACATTACCAAATTTAGGGTTGCCAGGTTGGGTGCATCTAAAAACCTCAGACTGTCAACTCTTGAAAAAATGGGCAGGGGCTGGGGGAATCTGGTACAGCGGCAGAGCCCAGTGGCTGCCTAAAAATGAACGGATATTAACCTTTACCACCCATCCACCTGAGGGGGAAAAAGCAGAAAGCTGAAGAATCAGGGTCATTTTTGACAAACTGACAACCCTAAATATCCCAAAAACAAAAGGCACTCATGCAATGTTCTCGCAAGTCCACCTGCCCCTTCTGTGCTGGACAACAATAACTGTACCGAATTGTAAAGAGGACGGACATATGGGATTTCCAGCCATGTAAGCGACAAGCAGAAACTTTATTCTGTGTGGCCATCTGCAGAGAAAGAATCTCAGCAAAAAAACTCTGCATCCTAACTTCTCATTTCGAAGAGTTCCTGGCACTCTGCAGAGGAATAAAGTTTCTGCTTGTCGCTTACATGGCTGGAAATCCCATATGTCCGTCCTCTTTACAATTCAAAAAAAGCCATGGAAACCTCCATACGACAATAACTGTACCCTTAAATGTGTGTCTAGATAGACAGCTTGTTTTTATTCTGAATAGTTTTAACCTGCTGTTGGTTATTATGCTGCCTTTGTGCCTTTTTAGCTTATTGTTTTTATATGTTTTTACAATTTTGTAATTATTCATTACAGTAGTTACCCACTTTGGGAATGTCATATACATAAAGCAGATGACAAACACATAAGTAAAGTGGTGAAAATAAATTGTTCTGCTCTCGTGAACTGATGTGGTCTTAAGTACCGTCCATTCTGGCACCTGTGGAAAATCCCAAGCAGTGGAAGAGCCAGAGTTCCAGGATGTATTGGTTCTGTAAACTTGAAAGGAGTTTAAATTTGGGAACAGCAGAGAGAGAGAGAGAGAGCAGAATGGCAGGAAACTGGTGATGGGTAGAAGGACAATAAGGACAATAAGCTCATAGATGCCATGTCTTCAGACCCTGTTAGCTGACCACGTAAAATTGTGCTCTATCCCAGTATTAAAGCCTACTCCAAGCTCTGCCTGCCCATTTCCAAGCACTTCTTTGCAACTAGGGTGGCAGAAACCCTAGTTTCTGCCAAAAATCTCTGATTTTTTTTTTAAGATGCCAACTTTAGTTTGAACTCAAATGGTGAAGTTGCAGATGTATTGATTCAACTGATTTTAAAAGCCCTGCCATCTTTTTCCACCAGCAGCGAGACAAAAAAACAAAACAATGAATGGAAACAATGTTTAATGCTGATATCCCTGTGATTTTGAGTGTTGTGGAACTTTGCTACCGGAGCTCCTGGCCCAGCAAAACCAACGAGGGATGCTGCTTGTAGGCAGAAATGCAAAGGCGCTGCCAGGCACAGATGCGTCTTCATAGCTCTCTTACACACTTAGGACATTGGTCACATATTTTCACTTGGTCACCTGTTATTGGACTGCAGTCAAATATTCACTGAAGCCAAGGATATAGATGGCTAACTCCTTCTCTTAAAAAAAAAAAGGTAAGCTTCATCAGAGGCAAGAGTGAGGTTCCTAACCCCGGATTTTGCAACCGGCAAATCTTTCTCTTACAATGCTAAAGGTAAAGGTGACCCCTGACAATTAAGTCCAGTCGTGTCCGACTCTAGGGTGTGGTGCTCATCCCCATTTTAAAGCCGAAGAACCAGCGTTGTCCGGACGCCTCCATGGTCACGTGGCCGGCATGACTCTCTTTGCCGCAGCGTGTAGCATGCAGCTGGAACACGGAGCGCTGTTTACCTTCCTGCAAGCGGTACCTATTTATTTATCTACTCGCATTAACATGCTTTGGAACTGCTAGGTTGGCAGGAGCTGGCCAAGCAATGAGAGCTCACTCCATTGCGGATTCGAACTGCCGACCTTTTGATCGACAGCTCATGGTTCAGCGGTTTAACCCACTGCTTACTGCAATCATAAATGCATTTACTAGGGGGTAAACCCCATTGAATACAGCGTGGCTTACTTCTGAGAAAGCATGCATAGGATTGCACTGTAAATTAATGCTTTAAATACATGACCATTATTTGACTGGCCAACTGATGGAATATGTTTTACTGATCGAACTGACCCCCCCCCCCCCCCACACACACACACAGAGTAATCTCATCACACTTCTGGGATACAGGGCAGTGACTCTCCAATAAAAACCTGAGACAAGAAGTAAATGCACACCATATTCCTTTGAAATGGCATTGACTGACTGCAGTTTGGTAAAGGGTCTGTTAGCCAAGAACACAAGCATTGCTTATGTTGGACTGGACTGTCTTGGAAGCGCTGTCTCCAACAGTGGCCAGCTAGATACCCCTTTGCAAGCTTACAAGCTGGTCCTATTTTAAGGTTGTTGCTGGTATTGACTTTCTGTGGCAGTGCAGAAGTCTTCCAGGACACTCTGATTGTATTCAAACGTTGGGCGGTCCTCTGGCTTGTTCTTCCAGCACCGCATCATAATATCATAGAGCTCCTCTGGGCAATTCTCTGTGCGTGGCATCCGATAGCCACGCTCAAGGGCACGCATCACTTCCTGGTTTGACATGCCTACATTTAAACAAGAAGGTGGGACGGAAGAGAGAGAGAGAGAGAGAGAGAGAGAGAGAAACTTGCAGAATTTAACAGTTTACTGAATATAAAATCAAAATAAAAGCAGACTAGTAACGAATGGAAACTTTCATGGCCAGCAACAATTTTCAAAGAAGTAGGTAATACAGGTTTAAAAACCATGTGAAAAAATGTAATATAAGCCAGGTAAAAACACGTTAAAATCACGTAATGACAAAAAGTTAAAAAACAAGATTAAAACACGTAAAAAAAACCCTGGTTTTAACATACACAATTAAAACACAACGTTTTGTCCACATCTGTGGACTTCTTCTGTAGGAGACAGCGATGTGCTGTTGGGATGTAACAGTTACAAAGTATAGCAGCAGGAAGCCTTTAACAGGAACAAGGCGCGAAGAAAAGCGCACAAAGTCAGAGGCAGATGATTAACAGCGGAAGTCAGCGATACAGCTCTGACCTGGAGTGAACCCTTCAACTGTGAAAGTCACGCCTTGTTCCTGTTAAAGGCTTCCTGCTGCTATACTTTGTAACTGTTACATCCCGACAGCACATCGCTGTCTCCTACACCAGAAGTCCACAGATGTGGACGAAACGTTGTGTTTTAATTGTGTGTGTTAAACCAGTTTTTTTACGTGTTTTAATCTTGTTTTTTTTTAACTTTTTGTCATTACGTGATTTTAACGTGTTTTTACCTGGCTTTTATTACATTTTTTCACATGGCTTTTAAACCTGGTTTACCTACCTCTTTGAAAAAAGCAGACTAATAATTTGCTCATGAACTGCAATTCCCTTCAGAAAACAGAAGAGTTTGAAACTGGAAGAGGGTGACCCAGCTGATAGGAATCAGACTGTTGTGCACTTCCAGGATTGTGATCCCGGTGTTTTGGTTGCCCTTGGAGGAGAGAGCAGGCATTTTCAGAATAGTTGCTTCATTTACAAATATACAAGAACGTAAGTGGAGGCAAACAGCACATGTCACGGACCTGTCATCTTGCAAGCATCAGACCCCCAAAGAGATGCCCAGAATCCCAAAAAGCCCTTCCGATTCATTGCTCCCTCCCCTCTCTGCCTCCAGCTCTCCCTCTCTCTCCCAAACTGAAAACTGCTGTTCTCGGAGGGAGATGCTTGGACCATCTAGCCTGATGTGGTCGTCTCCAGCTGGCAGCTGCTTTTAGAGGCTTCTCCAGCCCTGCTTCATCGGATCTTGTAACTGGAGACGCTGGGGATTTAACCACTGAGCTATTGCCCCTCCTCCCCATGGCTACCAGTTCCTGAGGACAAACAGGACATAGTCCAGCCCTTCTTTGGGACTTCCCCAACTTGCCACTGTCGGAAACAGACCCCTGGACTAGATGGGTCTTTGGTCTGATCCAGCACCGTAGTTCTTATGGCTAATGATGTAGTTAACTAAGGCACACACTTTATTGGCTCCGGCTGGCCAACCTCCCTCAATTTCAAGATAGGGCAAAGATGGCAAGACAAGCGATGCTGGTTTAGAGCCATTGTCCAGCATATGAATGGCTTCAGCAAGAAGGGTGGAATAATAGTGCTGGTGGGATTCTCAGGGGCCCCCATTGCATTTTCTTTCCACTGAGTCATATGCCCCCCCCAAAAAAAAAGAGGCCTGAGATGGAGAGAGACCACAAAGAGCCTCTCTTACTACATACCTGGGTAGGGGGTCCGCCCGTAGGTGATTATCTCCGTCAGGAGAATCCCAAAGGACCAGACGTCAGATTTTATTGTGAAGGAGCCATAGTTGATGGCTTCAGGTGCAGTCCATTTAATGGGAAACTTGGCACCTGCCAAAGAAATAAACACAGAAAGGTGAGACTCTACAAGGAGCTAGTGGAGGAAGAGTCATTCTCCTTCATAGATCATAGCTAGCTGAAATAGAATAAATTATGCAAAATAAGGAAACACACACATGTGCTTAACATAAGAACATAAGAAGAGCCCTGCTGGATCAGGCCAAAGGCCCATCTAGTCCAGCTTCCTGTATCTCACAGCGGCCCCACCAGATGCCCCAGGGAGCACAAGATAACAAGATAACCTGTTTCCTGTTGTCACTCCCCTGCACCTGGCACAGAGAAAACCTACTTCTAAAACCAGGAGGTTGCTTATGGCTTGTAACCTGTGATGGACTTTTCCTCCATAAATCTGTCCAATCCCCTTTTAAAGGCATCCAGGCCAGGGGCCATCACCACATCCTGTGGCAAGGAGTTCCACAAACCAATTACACGCTGGGTAAAGAAATATTTTCTTTTGTCTGTTTTAATACTCCCTCCACTCAATTTGAGTGGATGTCCCCTAGTTCTAGTGTTGTGTGACAGGGAAAAGAACTTCTCTCTATCCACTCTCTCCATCCCATGCATAATTTTATACGTCTCAATCATGTCCCCCCTCAACTGCCTTTTTTCTAGACTGAAGAGCCCCAAACGCTGTAGCCTTTCCTCATAAGGGAGATGCCCCAGCCCTCTAATCATTTTGGTCGCTCTCTTCTGCCCATTGACACCCACTCTCTGTTTCCTAGTCTTCAACCAGTTCCTAATCCATAGGATGATTGCAACCTTGCAACACCACAAATTCAGCTTCCCTTTGTGCAACATTTGGGTTTTCTGATTCTTCTTAACAACTGCCGGGACCAGCCACAGAAGTAGAATGCTCAGGAAACCACCTGGATCCATATTCTGCTCTGGGGGTGGGCCATCCTAATAGATCCCCCAACCCTGCAGAGGTTTGGGAGTCCTGTCAATTTGAACCCTACTAGACATGAGAGGTCTATGACCAGGGTGTTGCCACGACATCTGTCACCCACATCCGGCCCAGCAACAAACACCACATCAAGTGTCTGTGTCCAGCAAAAGTTGTAAGGATAACAATTAAGTGCCGGAAATCTACCGAGCAAGTAAAATAGAAGCCTGAAGCCTGAGGATTGCTTTTGTAATGAGCGTTCAAAGCATCTCTTCGTACCTTCCCGAGCTGTGTATTCGTTATCCTCAATCACTCTGGCCAAGCCAAAATCGGCAATCTTGCACACCAGGATTGCTGAGACCAGGATGTTGGCAGCTCTCAAGTCCCGGTGGATGTAGTTTCTCCGCTCGATGAACGCCATGCCTTCTGCAATCTGCAGTAAGCAGAGAAAAAGACACTTGCCACAAATGGACCGTGATCCAAAAAGGCCAGGACCAAAAAGGCCAGGAGAGGCTGGGAGAGGTGAGCCTGGGAGGGGCCAGGCTGCACCGATATCCTAAGCCCCTTCCCAGGCCAGGCAGGCCTTACACGGCCTCCCCAGTTGTGCGCCAGTTAAAGAGCTGGCGCACACCCGAGGAAGCCCATTGGGGCCTCCAGGGCTCCATTTCGGCCAACCAGCAAATCTTAGGCAGGATTGGGCTGCCCAATTAGGATCTGGGTTCCAGGTTCTGTACAATGGAAGGAAAATTGACCTGCAACGTATGCAGATTTTGTTTTGCAGATTTTTGTATGCAGATTTTACAGATTTGCAACGTATGCAGATGTCCAAGGCCACTTATTAGTGGCTGTGGCTACTTGTGGCTGAGGCAAGGTTTGAATTGGAAAGTCCCTGCTGGAGAGCTCACAGTCACTAACAGCGCAAACCTGCGTAGGATGAACCGGCCACCCTAAACAGCCGGCCGCTGCATCCTACGCAGGATGTGGCCCGTGCCAGCAGAGCTGGGGCACACCTCGGGGGAAAGGGATGGAGTAAGCCCCAGTGGGCCTCCTCGGATGCGCGCCAGCTATTTAGCTGGCGCACATCCAGAGAGGCCGTGTAAGGCCAGCCAGGCCCGGGAAGGGGGTCAGGATGTTGGCGGAGCACACTGCTGATATTCCCGCCCCCCTCCCTTGCCTGGCTGGCTAATCCCCGCCACCCTGGCCCTCCCTCCCTATGCTCTCCCACCGGAAGTCTTACGTGTGTCTATTGGTGTGATCTGGGGCCATTGGTGCCTTGGGGCACAGCAGGCCAGGCTTCCAAGCCTGTGGGTGTCAAACATGCCTTCTTATGGCATGTTTACGACAACACCCAGTGTCAGCGGAGCGGCAGCTCTGTCGGCGTTTCTCTATGCTGGATTGTGCTGCCAAAGTGTGCTGTATGACTGTTGAATGTCACAACAGAGGCTCAACCAAAGAAAGCTGTGAAGAGGTGAACAAGACGTCACACAGTGGACGGAGCTGCACTTCTGAATGGCTGGTTTGGGTGCAGGGAGGCAGACCTTGGTATTTTGTGACCCAGCGGGAGCAGAGAAACCCCCCCCCCCCAGGTCTTGCTCAGGTAATTTCTTCCGCACTGACTTCCCAGGCACGGTGACAACAGGCTGCTTTGCATAGTCAAACCAGTCTCCTGCCCTGTTGAGCTGGGAACAAGGAGGCTCTTCACTGGCACCTTCATAAGCAGCGACTCTCACCCCTCTCAACCCCCCCCCCGGCACCCGTTTTAGCTGGAGTTTAAGCGCCACCAAGTCCGCTGTCTCCACCCCCAGGAGTTGAGCCTTCCTCTTCCTGATCCTGGGGTCTGGGATCCTGGGGGCTTTTTACATGTACAGGGCTGCCCATATTTAAGGGCTCCAGTAAGTCCTTCCTGGCATCTCTTGCCACCTACCACCAGAGATCTCCAGGCACGGTAAATGTCAGTGCCTAGTTGGAGCCTGCGCAGGTTGGCCCTTCTCCTTAGCCTCCCAGAGCCTGTAGGGCAGTGGAGCAGCCTCAGCTGAGAGTCAGCCCAACAGGCCATGGCAGCAGGAGGTTCCATGGACAACAGGGTCTCTGTGCATGCACAGACACACTCCAGGCAGGCTTCGTAGAGCTTGGCCTTCTTGCCCCTCACACACCGATTCCTTTGGGACCGTGATCCAGTCTGCAGTCACAGGCACTGTTCCCCATCAGGTCCTCTGCTGAGAAGACACTGTTCATTCTGTTCTTGCTCAGGGGCACTCATTTGTAATTATTACGTATCTTATTCTGGAGTTGAGCCTTGGTCCTGGAGCTGAAATGGGGTGGCCTCTTCCCAACGAAGCTGCAATCAGCCCCCTCCCTATTCCCAAGGAGGGGTCAGATCCTGTGGCACACTTACCTGGGCAGAGAAGTCGATTAGTTTGGGGAGCGTCTGTTTGTGCCCTTCATCACTTTTCAAGAAATCCAGCAAGCTGCCTATGGAGAGGAAAGATTCTTTTTAGGCCATGGTCCGCAACCACTGGGGAGGCAGCCACCGATTTTGCCAGAAGTCCCACCAATTCATTCCCTGCCAGCAATGTGTGGCCTTCCTTGGGGCACAGCAGGCCAGGCTTCCAAGGATTTTCATCTCTGAACTCAGCGTTCAAAGCTTTTCCCTCCGCAGAGGGATCCTGTGCCCAGGGGAGACGTGTGGCTTCTTTTGGCCTGATGCTCCCCCTTCAATGACCCGCCTTCCTCCCTATGTCACCCAAGTACAGAGCTGGAAGTGTATTTGCCAGAGCAAGCGACAGGTGGTTACAGCTGAGAAATGCCAGGTTGCGGAAACCTTCCCTGCCACAGAGCGGTTTCAAGAATCAGAGAATCACCTTTGCTTTTTCCAGTTGCACAGAAGCCCTGTCTGGAGGCTCTGACACTGTGGAGCGTCTCTGCAGTGTCGGAAGGTCCCGGAGCCCCCCAGCAAACCCTGTTCTGTAGCTCCACCACCTACCACGCTTACAGTGTTGGTCTGCATTGGTCCTCCCTGTGGCTGGGGAGACTGGGCTGGACTCACCCAAGGGATCTGGAGGTGGCTGCTCCACAGCGACACTGGTGGGGTGCTCCCAATTCCAGGCTAGTCCAAGTGTGCCAAGTGTTCCCTTGAAGCAGCCATGTTTTTAGGGGTGCCAGCGGAGCAGCCATGTGCAATCCACGGAACCTGTGCAGCTGTCTGAGTGCTACCTGTAGCCCAGTGTGTTCTATGGCAATGCAGACAGAGATCTTTCGAGCCCTGCTATGTGAGGCCCTCTTAAGTGGAGACTCAAGGACCTGAACCTGGGACATCCTACATCACTCTACCACTGAGCTCCCTCACCATGACGCAGGAGGAGCCTGTGGCCAGGCAATGCACCTGTGCAGCCTCAGCGCTGCATGCCAGCATCCTCCGAGACATGGCAGAAGGTTCCAGGATGCATTCCTAGATCATCATGACCTGCAGCTGTGTCACGGGTCGGCCGTGCCCGTGCTCTTGGCCTGTGGTGCACTGCAGTCTGCATTGCGTGGCTTGATTCGTGGCAGCCAGTATGTGTGTGGTCCTGGACTGGGTGACCTGATGTGGCTTCTCCTCATCGGATGAGTCTATCCTAGCCTAGAATGTTGCAACCAAGGGTTTAGCTGATTTCTTGGAATCACTCTGAGAAATTCAAGCCGCCGCCCCCCCTTCACATTCCTTTCCACCACAGAGGGGGCTTTCATGAAAGCTTCCCTCTGCCAGCCTCCTTTTCAAGCTGAAAACGTTTGCGGTAGAACCATGTGGATAAATCCTAGTTTCTCACCTTTCTCCATTAATTCCGTGATGATGTAGATAGGTTCTTCTTTTGTCACTACTGCGTTCAGCTTGACCAGCTTGTCATGCTGCAGGGTCTTCATGATGTTGGCCTCTTCCAAGAATGCTTCCACAGACATGCTTCCCGGCTTCATGGTTTTCACTGCCACTTTTGTGTGTGTGTTGTAGGTAGCTGGGGAGGACAGAATGGGCACAGAACCACAGTTAGAAGCGCATCATGTGGTACAGAGTGCAGAATTCAGCACCCTGAAACGCTCACGTTTCAATGAGGCTATAAGTCCTTAGGGCTGTGAAGACAGGTTTGAAAGTGTACAGGCAATGTTTGATAAAATCCCAAGTCAAAAACTTCCTGCATGGTGACAGTTAGCACATTAGAGATAAAGGTTCTAGGCTCACTTGCTAGTTTTCTTTGGGTAAGGAGTTTCTCCTACATAGGGAAGTGTTAACAAATGCACCTGTACTCTGAAGTAGTACTGCGCCACTGCAAGGATCTACCACATGGTTTTTGCTCGGCCCAAAGTACAAACTTCGCTTTTGTGAATCTTGCAAAGTCTCAGGCTAACTTCAAGAGGTCTGATCCAGCAGCCAGGCTCTTCTTACCTATCCAGACTTCTCCAAACATCCCCCCTCCCAGCCTCTTCTCCAGTTTCAGAGAGGTCCTGGGGATTTCCCAAGCATCTTTCTCCCAGGGCTTCTCAGGCTTCGGTGCAACACAGGGATACGTCAGTTTTTGGCACAGCCCGTCACTCCGGCCTGAAAGAGATCAAGGAGGAATCCTCCATCAGGCGTTGCTGCCAGGCAGGCAGGCCAGTGCTGAATGCCACGGCGGTGGCGGCAGGCGGACTGCCGATGCCTCGATATCCCCAGGTTCCCCAGGCACCCAACAGTTTGTTCTACAGACAGCAACAATCCTTGGCCCCCACAGGAGGCCCTGACGCAAACCCACCACAGGCGCTGGCTCCAGGCAGGCAGACAGACAGTGCTTGCTGCCCCAGTCTGCCATCTCCATGAAAGCCACAGAGTCAAGCATGCTTGGCATCACAGGCCTGCCACCCCCCCAACCCTCTGTGCTACTAGCCTCACCCCCACCTGCCCCTTTCCTGTGCTTCTGCTGTCACCCCCCTCCCCATTGTCTCTGCTTTTACAAGAGGCAGAGCATGGGAAGATGGCCCACCACATTTCCTGCCACTCCATTCCCCGTCCTGTGTTGGACCGTTCACAGAGCCCGGTGGACGGAGCATCCAGTTGACAGGTACACACACACACACACACACACACACACCCTGCACTTGCCCTCGAGGAACCAGGGGACTGGCTATCTTAGACATCCTCCTCCTCCTCACCCGTGGGGAGGAACTGGTTGAGGAGGTGAAAGTGGAGGGAACCCCAGGAGTGAGTGACCCTACTACCTCCTGGGATTCATGACGCGGAAAAGGGGGAAGTGGACTGGAGTTGGCTGTGCACCCTGGACGATAGGAAAGGGACTTTGGAAAGAGGAGGGGAATGTTGGGCAACATTCCGTGTGGGCAGAAACTCTCAAGGAGAAGGGGATTCGGGATGGGTGTTTCTGAAAAGGAGGGATTGAGAGCGCAATCTCAAATGGTCCCGATCAGGAAGAAGAGGGGTAGGTGCCTAAAGAAACCGGTGTGGCTCCACAGGGAGCTTTCTGATGAGTTGGCACGTAAGGGGGCATGTAGTGTATAGGAAGTGGCACATTGACAAAGAGGAATACAAACAACAACTATAAGGAGAACGTGTAGAGAGCATGAAGCGGCCCCGCCCCCTCGCCTTCGGAACCATTCAAGGCGGTGAAAGCAGCGCTCGAATGTGCGGCAGCATTTCTACTCGAATGCGCGGCAGCTATTTTGCTGGTGCACATTCAAGCTGACTGTGTAATGCTGGCCAGGCCCAGGAAGGGGGATAGGATTCGGTGGAGTGCATCACTGCCGATCCCTCTCCTGTCCCGTGCCCAGCTGACCAATCCCATCCCCCCCCCCGGAATGCCCAATTCTGCCGTCCCCATGCCCCTCCGCTGCTCGGCGGAGACTTACCTCTCCGCTGCAGCACTCTGCAGTTCTGTTTTACCGGCAGAGCAGTGCACGCCTCCCCGCCGGCACTGCTTACTCGTCGGGTGCCACAAACGTGCTTTCTGGCACGCTTGAAACACCTTAGACTGGCAGAGCAATCGCTCCGCCTGTCTAATTGTGGACAGGATTGTGCTGCAAGTGATCTGTCTTGTGAGCATTTAGAAAGGAGGGTGGCGATTGTCAAGAGCCAGCATGGTTTTCTCAGGAAAACGTCTTGCCAGACAAAACGTATCTCCTTCTATGTCAGGGTGACTAGCTTGGTAGGGTGGGGGGATGCTGTGGCCATAAGATGTCTGGATTTCAGTAAGCTTTTGACTAGGTTCCCCACAACATCCTGGTGGACAAGCTGGTGGGATGTGGGCTAGACGATGCCACTGTCAGGTGGGTCTGTGGCTGGCTGATGGATCCCAGCCAAGAGAGCGCTTGTCAATGGCTCCCCACTGAACTGGAGGCAAGTGGGGCACCTCAGGGCTCTGTCTTGGGGCAGCATTGTTCAATCGCTTTAGATGCACGGCTTGGATGAGGGAATGCTCGTCTAATTTGCAGAGGACACCAAGCTAAGGTGGGGTGGGTGGGTAGCTAATACCCTAGAGGAGAGGAACAGGATCCAAATCAATCTTGACAGGATGGAAAACTGGGTAAACGTGAACAAAATGAACGCTAATATGGATAAATGTAAAGTTCTGCATTTAGGTAGGAAAAATCAGAAGCAGGTGTATAAAATTGGGGATATTTGCTCGGGTAGTAGCATGTGCAAAAAAGATCTAATTCTAAGCCGTTTAGACGACAAGCTAAACCTGAGACAGCAGTGTGACAGGGCTGTATCAACAGAAGTATAATAGTCAAATCATGGATGTAATGGTACCATTGTATTCTGCTTTAGTCAGACGACCCACCTGAAATATTGCGTCCAGCTCTGGCTGCTGTACTTTAAGAGAGAGAGAGATTGAAAAACTGGAGCGGGTCCAGAGGACGGTGACTAGGATGGGTGAGAGGGCTCAATAATCTGGGAGGTCCTGCCCAACTCTATGATTCTACTTTAATAACAGGTTTAGAAGTGTGTAGGGGGGGGGCTGTTTGTACAAGCCAGCACGATTAACAAAAAAAAAAAAAACAACCAAGGAAATGAGGGAGGGGCAGGATGCATGCATGCCCATAACTACACGAGGGTGGTGGAATGGGACACGTGTCGTCCAGATCGGCCAAAAGCACTTTCCTGGTGCTGGACAAGGAACAATCGAAGACAGGACTCCCCCGCCTTACCCTTATAGTAGCTGACCAGTTCATGGAGGGTGCTGAAGCTGTTCCGAGGGGAGACGTAGAAGCCACCGCTGTCCAGGGTCCGGATTTTGTAATGTTTCACCATGTCCACCTTATTCTGGGTGTCAAAATCTCTGACAGAAAGTGAATAACTACCTGAGCCAAAAGGAGAAAAGGAACTGAAAATGCAGGTATCAATTTCACTAACTCCTCCAAGTCTTCTGCTGGAGATTTCAGATCCTAGGAGGGCATGGCGGATTGTCCTGAGGAGACTGCCGAATCCTATCCCCAGTCAAGTTATTGCATGCAGCTGCATGCTATGAAGGTGTGTGTGTGTGTGGGGGGGGGAGGGATTGGACACCTTGCAGGAAATAAGTAAAAATATTTGTTACTTATCCCCCGGAAAGCTACCCAATCACCTATTGGTCTCCTTGGACATATGCCAGCCATTTTGCTGCCGTATGTCCGAGAGAGAAAAGGGGTGGGGAGGTTTCAAAAAGGGGGGGGGGGGAATAAGATCTGGTGTATGCCAGTGTCACAGAGATCCACCCCTTCCCTCCCCTCCCCATGCTCTAACCCCTCCCAGCCCATGATATGCCCCCATTGCCAACTTACTGGCACCGATGGAGGCGTCTGGAGCTGCCCCAGAGCACACAAAAGCAGTGTAACTTGCACACCATTGGCCCAAGACTGGTGGTGGTGGAGATCTGCCACTGTAAGCCCAGGATCGGATTCGGCTGTTAGCTGATTGAATACACCCATGCTTTCTGAGTGCTCCCAAATTTGCAGCACCGTTTGTTCCAAGTTGATAATGAGATAGAGAAAATGAATGCTTGCAAGCATGGACAAAAGAGCACTATTACCCCACCAATTTGGTGAAAAACTGACATCTGTTCCTGCAGACAGTGCTGCAGCTGTTGGCAGTGAAGGGATTCAGTTTTGTGCCTCTGAGGGGCTGTTACCTCGGGTTGTCTCACTGTCTCGTATCATGAAGGAGCCTATAATGTTCCCAGGAGCCAGCAGCTGTCGCTCTGCATCCTTCCGGCTCACACCTTTGAAAAACCATCTAAAAAGGAAGATGAATAAAAACAGCGGAATGAACTCTCTCTTTCTCTCCTGCCCCAACTTTCTCGCCAGCACAAGTCCCACAAGAGCCTGTCAGGAAATGCATCCTCTGCACATCAAGCCCACAGCTGTCTTTGTAGTTTCCAGGTCAAGGAAGGACATCATTTGACCAAGAGCCAGTATTGTTATGACCATCAAGCAAGGCGATGACCCTTCCTCTTCTAGACTTTTGTACAGCTAAAGCTAAAGATGCTTCTGCAATGGGCACTGATGGGTGAAAGGGGTCTGGCTCAGTTGGTAGAGCTGCCTGCCGCCTTGCAAGCCCAAAGATTGGTGAATGGCAAGTTCAAGACGTGCCACAGACAAAAAGCTGTGAAAGCCTCTGTGAGGAGAGATAAGAGCTGCCAGCTGCGTTGGTCGAGTGTGGGAGGCGACACCCAGCGGAGAGGCCAGACTGCAAAAGGATACCATCTGGAATGTAGTTGTTCATGAAAGATTGGACATTTTATATATTGTAAAAAAAACCATTAAGGGGGTTAGGAAAGCCTGCCCATGTACACCGCCTTGGATTACAGTCAGAAGAGAAATCCAATGACCAAGAAAGGCGGTATATAAATACTGTATATTATATTATATTATATTATATATTACTCAAGTCACATCAATAGCTGCTGCTGGTGCCTAAGTAAGTCCTGGACATCCAGCAGCTGTTGGAGAGGGGCTGCTAGAGCAGCTGCTGCTGCATATAGAGGGTCCCACATTCATTCAACATCTCCAGGCAGGGCAGGGAAAGATTCCTGCCTGGAGCTCTGGAGCCAGACAATGGCAACCAGACTGAGCTAGACAGACCCTGAATGGTCTGATCCAATCCAGTAGAAGGGAGCTGCATATGCTCACATGAAAACCCCCCCCCCCACCTCTTTCAACGTAGCATGATGTACGCAGCACCCTGTGGAGTCAGGCCCAAGGGCAGCCATCTTGTCCTGCTTCCCTCTGAGAAGCCCCAAACCAGGAGGAAAAGGCAACCCCCCCCTCTCCAGCTTGTAGTTCCTCTGAAGTTCCCTGGCTTTGCTCCTGTCCTGCCTCCAGGCCCCTGTGGTAAAGGCCCTGAGCTCCTCCTTGGTCCGCGAAGGGCTCCTCAGGCGGTGATGTAGTGCCCCGCTGCGCTGCCAAGAGGAGTAACTTCAGTCGCTTCAGCCACGGAAATACCGCATCCCTCCACCTCCACCCAAACTGAGGTGAAGGTCAATGGCAAAGGCCAAAGTTCTCAGATCGCAATACAAAGTAGGTCCACTTTGCACCTTTCTCTCCGACCTGCCATAAGTGGGGGGGGGGGGGGGGACAGAGACGGCTGCCTTTTAAAGCCGGAACCAGCAAGAGTAGGGTCTGTGGTGAAGAAGGGCTCCCCAGGAGGGCGGTCTAGGATGCCGTCTCACCCCACACATTCAAAAACTCACGTGCAAAACCCAAATTCACAGATGACGAGGCAACAAGTGGTAGAGAGATACTTGGATATTCTGTGGCACGTAACCCACAGGAGAAGGAAACCCACGTGAGTATTGCTTCCTAACGTGCACTTATTCTGTGGAGAATGCCTGTTAGTGTTACCAGGTGGACGTGCGTTTTGGGCCTCAGAGAGAAAGCGTGTTGCAGATAAGGTCTGTTCCCTGTTCTACAGCTGAGGGGCAGACAGACTCACTCCTCTGTCTCCAGCGAGTTCACTCTGGCGACGTAATTGCTAGGGATGTAGCCTTCCTTCCCCGAGGACAGTGCCTTTGCTCTCCACCACTCACCCGACCTGCAAAGAGAGGGAAGGAGACAGAGTATTTCAACCTTCTGTCACTGAGTGGCTGCAAGTCCACTTCACACCAGAAGGGGGCAGGCAGGGAGGGGGCTGCTCCCATTCAGCAGTTCCATCCCCTCGCTCCGGAGGTTCACCTAAGCCCCGCAGCAGCAGCAGCAGCAGCTTCTAGACACTGTGGGGGCTTGGATGGGCCACACTTGATTTTAGGAGTACAAGCTCAAATGTGCATTCTCTATATATTTTAATGCATTTCCCTTAATTTTATACATAATGTTGCAAATTCACCTGAGCCCTGTAGAAAATACAGTTTACAAATACAGTTTGTACCCTCCATGACATGTAATCAAGAGATAGGATTCTTGAGTGCTAGCATTCAAAAGCCCTTTCTGAAGGGCGCTGAACACCAGCTGAACGCATTCTTGAATCTGCACTTGAAATGAACGCAAAATGTAACTATTCCCAAACTAGGGGTCACGACCCAAACAAGGGCCACATGGGTGTTCTTGAGGGTCACGAGAGAGTCACACTGGATTAGTGCATTCATTTCTCTCCCTCTCTCCCCTGCACGAACCCCAGGCACACCAAAGAAAGAAGGGAAGATGTTCTGCACCGCCCCCTCCTTCTCTTTTAGCCAATCAGAATTGAGACTTTTCAGACTCGATATCGATTCTGATTGGCTACCGCGTTTGCTCCACCCCAGAACAGTCTGCACACAATATGCACGCAATAGGAAAAAAATTGCACTCAATTTAGCAAAAATTTGCACTCACGAATCCTATCTCTAGTAATCATCCAGTTTTTACTATTCACTGGCGACAAAAGAACAGCGCTCGCCAACTCATCATGAACAGATGAGTGAACCAGGCACCTGGCAGGGGGAACATATATATAATATGTGTAGCTTGCAACAGGTTGAAAGTCACCATTTCAGGCATTTTCTGTGACCGTCATCATGTACCTGAACACTAATTGCATGAGAAGTCTCCAAAGGTCCCAAGTCTCCATGGCACAGGCCATACTGACCTAATAGTTATTTTCCTAGGGGATCATGAGAATTGTAGGTTTTGCAGGGGCAGCCTAGGGATCTCCTTACAGAGAATTCTCAGCAAGTTCACCAAACTACAGTTCCCAGGATCCTTTAGGGCAGTGTTTCTCAAAGTTCTCCCTGCGAGTAGGGGAGAACGTTGAGTGCTTGCGGGGGCAGGGCGATGGTGGCGGCGGCAGCGATCCAGGGATCACGCCGCTGTCGGGGCCAAAAGGGGTATTTTTAGACTTACCAGGGTTGAGCTGTCCTCCAGAGGGTGTGGGGGCCCTGCAGGCCCCCCAGCGGGCCTCCAAATGATTTCTGGAGGCGAATAAAGTTTCGGGGAAACTAGGAAGTAAACCAGGCTTGCCTTTAATCGCCTCCAGGAGCCATTTGGAGGCTTGGGGAGGCCTGCTGGGGGGGAGGGGTTCTATCCCCTTCTAAGGGGGTAATGACCTGCCCCTTCTCCAAGTGTGGTTGTGACTCACCAGTTTGAGAACCCCTGCTTTAGGGAAACCAAAACCCTAAAGTCAGTGTATGTCTGTAGTGCAGACATGCCTGTCAAATGAGTGTCTACATTTCCCTACTCCCCTGCCCCCCGGTTATTGTAGTATGTATGGCACGCAGATAGGCAAGAGGGCATTCTCGGTTCATCTTTGGGATTGCAGCGGAACATAAACTTGTCCCAACTATTATTCTGCCTTCTTTTTTTGGGGGGGGGGGCACCAGAGAGGAACATCTCCAGGACTTTCAAGATGGTGTGACCACATCAAACTAGAAGCAGGGCAACCCCACTTCTGCAGAGCTGCCCCAAGACTTATTGGACAGGAAATGATGGGGGGACACGGGGGGGGGGGGAGAAATCAACCAAATTTTTAAGAAGGTACTTATTTGTTTTGCCATGCATTCAGACTATAAGGAATAGGAGGTGACCTGCAGCTCAGATATTAAAATATCTGTCTTAAATGTTCTTACTTTTTACTGTAGTTTTAGATGGTTTTATGTTTTTAAGTCTTGTTAAAATCACTTTAATTCTTGTTAGTCACCCTGGGATTACGTGAGGAGGAGAAGGGCAGGATATCAATACTCAGGGAACTGGCTGAAGCCTCCTAAGAACTCTGACTCCAGGGTCACCTCTTCCATGGTTCAAGAAACAGATCTGCTGCTGGACACGGACTCGTCTCACTTACTCTTCCAGGACTTTGAGATGTTCCCCTTTCTGAAAGCTCAGGTCTTCCTTGTGCATCGCTTCATAATCATAAAGGGCCAGGACAAGGATGTCCTCCGATCCTGTGGGAATGAAAAAAGGTTTGCAATCAATCAGTCTCTCTCTCTCTCTCTCTCTCTCTCTCTCTCTCTCTCTCTCTCTCTCTCTCTCTCTCACACACACACACACACACACACACACACACACACACACACACACACACATACACACACGTGTGTATTTAGGGTGTACCTAGACTAGTGGTAAAATTAGCTTCATTGGACTACACTGACATCTGGGCACACTATTCCAGGACATCTTGGTCTAGGGCAGAGGTTCCCAACCTTTGGTACGCAGACTGCGGACTGGTGGTACGCCAGCACTCAGGTGGGAAGATGGCGGCCGCACTGCGCCACACCAGAGCCCCGAAAAAGGACAGTAAGCCAGCAGAGCTCGAGTGCACAGGTTTCCCACACTGGGAAAAGCCCTCCCGCCCACCCTGACCCTCTTACCATCCTTTTCAGGGCTCTGGTGTGGCTGAAAACCTGGAAGTAAGTGGTGATGATGTCATCGCCACTTACTTCCGGTGGTACACATGGAGTGGTGGTGGCCCCGAGGTGGTACGCTACCCGAAAAGGCTGGGAACCTCTACTCTAGGGAAAGGTGCCAGGAAGGAAAGAGAGTGGTATATTTGCATAATTTATTCTGGTTGCAGAACATGATTTTTAGAACACCCCCAAGTTCTGGGTATAGATAAACTTAACAGCATAACCTGGTTGTTAGGGCTAGATTGTGATAATACTATTCAGCACTAATGGCCCAATCCTATTTGGCCGTACTGCCACCGGAACTAGTGTTGTCGTGGTGGTACATGCGTTCAGAGGAGTCATTATGGTGGGGGCGGTGGATCCCAAGCGGTGGGTTGCAGGGGGTGCACCTGCCACCAGGTCCGTTGTGTCCTGTCCCCCCGCCGCTGGCTCCTCTTCGCAGCCATTCTAGGCTGCAAGTTTGACCCTCCCTGGTGCCGTTTGGCTCCAAAAAGGAGCCAAAAAGCGTGTGGGTGGGTGGGTGTGTTTTCACGCTGCCACAGCACGCAACAATGATATCACACACCACAGGGGCGGGGCATGTGGCGTCCTGTGTGGGGGGGGTGTTACCGCAGCATGCATGTGTTATGGCGTTATGGCATCAGCTTCTGCATGCGTTATGGCATTGGGGAGGATCCTGCATGTGGTGACAATGAAGAGGAGCCCTGCCGGTGCTGGTAAGTCGGTGGGTGGGTGGAATGGAGCAGGGGGTTGGGAGGACCAGGGCAGATCTGGGGGAGGTTTGGGACGTGTTGGAGGTGGGAGGGGTGTCACCTGGCGCAAGCACCGGATGCTACCCCCTCCAGAGCCAGCGGACATGCTCCATCTGTGTCCTTGGACTTGCACCAGCTAAAAAGCTGGCACAAGTCCAAGGAGACCCATTGGTGGTCGAGGGGCTTACCGCCCCCCCCTCACCATAGCATGCAGCACCGCTTGTTTTGGCATGGCTGCATGCTGTGAAAAGGACAGGACTGCCGGGCTGTAAACCCCACGGAGTTCAATGGGATATTCCTAAGGAAGCATGCACAGGATTGTAGGCTCTGTAACTTCACTGTCTGGGTCCATCCCTATGACACATGGTGTTGTTGTTGTTGTTTTTCCTAACTCAGGTGTCAATCCAGACTGACTCAACCCAAGAAAGGAATCCCACTGCCAACTGTGGTCAGTGATAGTAGGAGGGGGAAAGGGCAGAAAACTAAACTGAGCCACAGCTGTAATGGTAAAGAACATGGTCACCCAGGAGGTTGTTGGCCATGAGAGCCCCGAGCCAGACTGCAGCCTAGAGGTAAACACAACATGGAGGACGTCAGAGTTGTGTGAGAGCGGCACTCGCTGGCTGGCCACGCTGGCAAGGGGCTTAATCTTTCGCCTCAGAGGGATGCTCTGCTGCAAGCTCGGGTTGGGAGCACATGAGGAGGTCTCACACAGAGCCTGACCATACATACCATCTGCATCTGGGGGCTGCACGAGGCTGGATACATTAGGAGTCTGGAGACACAACAGAAGGGAATTATTCCTTAAATAGGACATTTGCAAAGAGCTGTACAGCATCCATGACTTCTGCCCTCCTAACCAACAGCACAGCCACACGTGCTCCTCATAGCGCCACCAAGACAGCACCTTCAGGCGAGACGTCGCCAACGGAATCGCAGCATCGCTGCTTCCTCGCCAGCCAGGGCTGAAGTGCTCTTGTAGCGCACGTGGTGTTCTCTCCACGGAGGGTGTGGCTGAGCGCCCCGTTACTCCTCCTGTTTATTTTGTGTGTGGGGATGCAAAGACCCAGCAGGTGGTACACCTTTGTGTTTCTCCACAACTTTTTTTTTTTTTTAAACCTATATATTGGCCCTGGGTCAACATAATGCGTCCACTTTTAAAACTGCAGCTTTTAACAAATACCCTCAGCATAAGTGATATATGTATATTGTTATAGAACAATAATATATTGTTAACAAATAACACCAATGTAAATGCCGATACAATTTAACGGCTCATGCAATATGAATGCTAATACAGTATACGCACTAAAGATACTGCATTAATTTGCAAAACTATTTTTTACAAACCAACTGCAGTATTCACGTGCAGCTTCCCCTACAGAAAAGAAGGCCTCTATGGCAACAAGCCTCTAGGAAGTGAAAAGGAGCCAGGATGGTGTAGTGGTTTGGGAGTTGGACTCAGACCTGGAAGATCCAGGTTCAAATCCCCGCTCAGCCACGAAGCTTCCTGGGTGACCTTGGGCCAGTCACTATCTCTCAGCCTCACCTACCTCACAGGGTTGTTGTGAAGACAAAAGGAGGGGAGGAACTATGTACACCACCCTGAGCTCCTTGGAGGAAGGGTGGTATAAAAATGCGAAAAATAAATAAATAAATAAATAAATAAATAAAAGAAAACAGACAGGTATAGGACGGAGTGCTTTGGTGTGGGAGTGCAGAGGTGTAGGGAGGTGGGCTCAGCCCCACAAATGTAACTAAACACCTCTCCAAGCCGTACCTGTCAAACATTGTCCAGTGTGCAGCAGCTGTTCAGAAGGCAAATTCCATGCTGGGGGTCATTGGAAAAGCGTGAAAACAAAACAGCTAAGATTGTATCCAGAGTTGCAGAAGCAACACACCTGTCGCCACTTTCAGTGTGCGTGTCGCCGTTTTTGTGTTAATAGTGAAACATCTCATCATGGAGAATGCCCATGATCTCACCCCACAAACCCCGCCGTGTCCAGTGGAAACCCCAAGGCTGCTTTTTATAGACTTCAGGTCTCCAGGGCTTTTTCCTTTCTTCTTGAGTGCAGGAAAGGCAGAGTTCGGTTTATGGTGGTCACTAGATACCAGATGGCCAAACTAGATGCCATGTGGACATTCTGTACTTGGAACTTGCCATGTCTTTTTCTTTGTCAAAACGCAGCTACATGAGGGTGTGTGTGTGTGTGTGTGTGTGTGTGTGTGCGCGCGCGCAATTTGGATCAGGACCACAGTGTGAAGGAAGTCTTAACCTTTTGCCCCATGCTGATTCTGGGACTAAAAATCATATCCCTGAAGCAGCTCTTAGCTGTGGAAAGGAAATCTGATAGGTGCAATTTGTACCTGTACCTGTAAGACTCCCCCTCCTCTCCAGCTAATAGGGAGGGGGAGATTTGCATTGTATTTTGGAATGGGGGACAAGGGTTAGGCAGGCCCCCCTTCCCCCCATCAGCTGGACCCCTCCAGGGCCACTTTAGGCATCCAGAGCTCCCATCACAGAACTTCCGCGTCAGAACTTCCGCGTCAGAACTTCCGCGTCAGAACTACTCTGACCCCCCCCCAACCTCACATTTCATCAGTACAGATCTTGAGATCCACTCCTTAAGTCTACGTACCCATATGTTCTATTACAGCTATTCAAAAAGAGAGAGAGAGCAAATGGGCTGAAGTGCATCTTTGTGGCAGAAGAGGTGCATGTACGGCTGTTCACAACAGGTGTGTGGAGGCTAGCAGTGCTCAGACACTGGTGCCAGAAAGACACTCTAGACGAGGGGTTCTCAACTCGCTCAGTGCAGTGTGCCACCTCTTAGGCCGCTGGGCCGAGTGCCATGGGAAGTATATGGTGGACATCATAGCCACTTCTGGGGTTTTGCCGTGCCAGAGCCCAGAAATCAAGCAGTAAGAGGGCAAAGGCGGGCATGGAAAGCCCATGCGCTCAAGCTTTGCCAACTTGGCAGAGCTCAAGACGCCGTTTTCAGGGCTTCGGCATGTGCAGGCATGATGGTGGCCGCCAACTTGCTGGCTGGCGGTTCGAGTTCCACTAGTGGTACTCGAGTGGTACGCGTACCACCGGTTGAGAACCCCTGCTGTAGAGGCAACCAGAGGCACTGCTACTAATTTACATGTTGCAGGGCTCACTCCCAAGCCCAAGGTCAAGAAGGAAACACAGAAATCCTAGATTCTCTCGTGATGACTGAGCTGCCCACACAGACCAGTGCCTGTCATGGCTCAATCCTGGCAGGACGTCTGACCCTTAGCACTCCATTAAACAGCACTCACAGTTCTCCCCTCGACCAGGGCAAGCAACCTCCTGGCTTTTGGACTCACCTTTTTGTTCCTGGACGTGGGGTCTTTCACGTAATGAGCCTGCTCAAGGCTGGAGTTGGAGTTGGCTTTTGAGACCTTCCCCTGAAGGCCAATTACCTTGGATTTCATGCAGCCCATCCTGCAAGGAGAAAAAGAGAGGCAGAGTCCATCAACCCAGGCTGCGGAAACTGAGATGAATCCTGCCACCTTCAACTTACCCCAGCACACGGCTGGGTCAGGCCCACCTCACTCAGACCTTTCAAAAGATCAAACCTTAAGTTTCCCTTCTCCATCTCCCCCCCCCCCCCCCCACGCATCTAGTTGGAAGACATTAGAAGCTGGTGGTGGGGAAAAGCAGAAAATGAACACTGCAACTATTTATCATTGATGTCGCATTTTTAATTTCCAGAAGTGGTTGGAAGTCCCTGTGGTCTTTGCTGCTGCCCACTAAACAGAATGGGAAGCGAGGAAGAAAAAGAATATCTTCATGAACGACACTCAGTGCAACCTCATAGCAGAACTGGAGTTTGAACCCAGATTCATCTCTGGGATACGAGACCCACAATCCACCCTGGACTGGACCACTTTGGCTCCAGGTGATCTTCCCCACCGACTCCCTCTCCCCAACAGCTTTTCTTGCATTTGCAGGATGAATGGCAGGCTGCGCCAACTTCGTTTCGAAAGCCTAAATGACATGTTTCGTAGTCCATTTGTTTATTTATTATAGGACTTTATATCCTGCCTTATCAAAACCATGTATCCAGATGGCAAACAATATTATAAAGCACGATATAAAACCCTTTCAATTATTTGATTTTGTCT